>OX439388.1:1028302-1704995 GCA_949319315.1 Zelleria hepariella
AGCAATGTCCCAGGCACTGCAGCGCTGAGTGGTCTCTTCACCCATCTAGTGTGAGTGAAGGTGCCAATGGACGCTGTATAAATCATCTCATTACGCAGATGCAAAAGGCGTTAGTTTTTAAACTTCAGTGTGTTGGTTCCACAGCAGGCGGAGGATGGAAGAACGGCAACGGCAACGGCGTGGGCGCGGCAGCAGGCTCTGCCGGCGCCGCGAGCGCCACGGACGTCGAGTCGCGAGCGCGCGCGCCGCGGCCGGCCGGCAAGCGACGCGAGCCGACCGGCGCGCGCGCCGACCCAGCCATCAAGCCGAAGCCGGAGACCCTCGTGAATGGCACTGCGTAGGCCACAAGTCACTTATAATACCTTTTACGTTTTTGCTCAGTGCCTCCGCGGCACGGCCGGCCGCCGGCCACGCGACCCGCGGCCCCCCGGCGAGACCCGACACTCTGACGCGAGACGACATACTTGTTTATCCTAACCTAAACGTAACTTTATCGTATATTGATGACGTGCGCGGCGGCGCGGCGCCCCGCCCCCCGCTAGGAACGTCCCCCGCAGGGACCGTCCCTCGCAGGGACCGTCCCCACAAGGACCGTCCCCCGCAGGGACCGTCCCCACAAGGACTGTCCCCCGCAGGGACCGTCCCCACAAGGACTGTCCCCCGCAGGGACCGTCCCCACAAGGACTGTCCCCCGCAGGGACCGTCCCCGCAAGGACTGTCCCCCCGCAGGAAACGTCCCCACAAGGACTGTCCCCCCGCAGGAACCGTCCCCACAAGGACTGTCCCCGCAGGGACCGCCCCTCGCAAGGCTCCCCTCGCGGCTCGCGGGCGCCCCACGTTTACTAGACTTACTCGTATTATGCTTTTATAAGAGATTCGTGATTTGTATTCCTGATTATAAACGATATAATGCAAAAATTAAAAGATGTGTACATCGCTCCCTGGACGTTACTCGCGCGCTTGCGCGTCCACCGATCACGGCCTTTTGGTATCTTTATGGGAGATCGGACATAGCATAGCGAGGTACATACGTTTGTCGTAGCCTGTACTCAGTTGTTATGTGATTTCCTATAAAATAAACATTTCTGTACATATTTTCAAATTGTATTTTTATTTGTACAAATATACACGTTACACGTACATTATAAAAATACTATGACTAGTTGAACTCACGACGATGATAATATCAATGTGATACAATAAAACCACGTATTCGCTTGTAAACAATGTTCACCGCAACCATGTATCAGAGAAACCACCGCCTTCTTTATCTCTCAAGCCATGCTATTAAGGCTCGGTATAAGGCTAAATAGCGCCACCAATGTTAAAAAAATCATTTCTTCCTTTAGAAGAAGTTTCTGACAAAATCCTAAGATGAGCTCATGCGCCATGCTTTTCTAGATTTTTAAGTGTAGGTACCCAACTCAATTTCTAGTCTGAAGCTAAAAAAAATTCGATAACCGCCAAAAACGGCCGCTTTTGGCGGTTATCGAAAATTTATTAGCTTAAAAGTAAATTTCGAAGAGGGTATCTACACTTAAAAATCTAGAAAAGCATGGCGCATAGGCTCATCTTAGGATTTTTTCAGAAACTTCTTCTAAAGGAAGATATGATTTTTTAAACATTGGTGGCGCTAGTTAGCCTTATACCGAGCCTTAAGTTTGGCAACCTCGCATTTAAGGACTGTGTGAACCGGTTGTCTGTCTTATAAGACTATCTAATAATTATTTTTCCAGCGACTTAATAAATTGTTATCCCGTGGGAAAGAAAACGTAGATAAAGGTCTTTCTCCTCTCTTTAGACTTGAGTCGTAATTCGACTTACAGCAGGCCACACAACACTGGCGAGGCATTTGAAAATAAATTCATGATTTAATGTTGTGTTACGATTGGTTCTTTATGATCAAATTGTAACTACAAATCGTAAAACTATGAAAATACTCTAAAAACATACCTTAAGCTGGCAAGTCAAGTTGGGCTGTTTTAAAGCAATGAATAACTAATAAATTACTTATTTTTCACTCACAATATCAGCCACAACAAATCAAAACACATCCTCACGTCAAATGAAGATGACGTATTATCCAACTAACTTAAAACTACAAGAACATGGTATAAAAACAAACGGCATAACTGCCATGTTATTTAGCCGCGTATTATTATGTGACTAAAATTAATGGTTTCCAGCCAGAGTTGAAGTTAGTGAGACCCGGATTAGTTGTAACTTGGTCGTACTATCATAATGGCTTCTGACAGGCAGTGCACTGTGTAAACCATGAACCGGGCGACGTTGCCAGACTTGCACAGCACGGCTTGAGAGATAAAGAAGGCTGTGGAGAAACACATAAAATTATTGTTTCTGATACAATGTTTCTAAACAAGTGTTTACATTATGAATGCATAGTTCAGAGAGGAAGGGTTAGGAAGGCATTGGGCTTGGGTTTACATTTATTTTGTGAGACACTAAGAATTTCTGAAATTCTAAATGTGTTACTTATCGATGATAATATTGACTAATAAATAACATTATATTTACAACTCTTCAGTCATCCTAAATAATACTGTGATATGCATTATTGCCGGTAATCACTAGAAATTTCGTATTTACAAAAGGTTCTAAGGTCGTTTGATAAACTCGGGTACTTATATGATTGTTGTACATCCTTGATATGTTTCTAAACTACACATTTATACAATATTCGAAAGTAAGGTCAGTTTTTATAGGGCTCAAAAGATAACATTTTGGAACCTACATCATAATATTTGGAACATTGCGATTTTAGGCCTGAATTTTAAACAGCAACTTGATTTGTGCGTTTTATGTCTAAATTCTAATTTTTAATTCGAGTCCACGGAATGACAGTTGCTACAAAGGCTTTATCTGACAGTTGCATACTAGCAACTGTTATTCCGTGGACTCGAATTAAAAATTAGAGTTGAAAGTTCTACTTAGTTGGCTCAGGATGGTAATTCTCAGGAATTTCGCGACACATCTCGAAGGAAAAATCTTATGTCATTTCGGATCTCGACTGCTCCCGACCACTCTAGTCTAGTCGAGCGAAAAAGGCAAACATCTCGCAGAAATCTCGTGCGTTATGTAGAGGATGACTTCGTGAGAAAAGGAGATTTGACATTAGCTGCAAAATGAGATTTTTCCTTCGAGATATATCGAATGCGAGATTCACGAGTATAAGCCCCCAGAGGCCTTACAGTTTGTTCGTAAAGCTGGGCCCAGATATGTTCTTTTGTCCGTACCGTTCTTCCGTTCCGTATCAGCGTTGCGATCCAAGAACGCTAGTGTGGACGAGACGCCGTACCACCGTATCGTACCGAACAGGCGTCCACCCTAGCGTTTTTGGATCGCGACGATGATACGGAACGGAGGAAAGGTACCTACAGACAAATGAAAATATCTGGAACCAGATTTATACGTCGTACTCGTAACAGATTTATTTACTCAGCATTTCCCCGAAAGCTACAGCGCTCGTGTCTTTGGTCGCATGAGTCGGGGTAAATCTACCTTGTGAGTAGGCCTAAGTGCGAATTGTGATTCATGTTGAAAGTTAGACGATCGGACCACAGCTCTTGTCAAATATATTATGTCCTGTCCCGGTTAAGCGTCAGCCATCTGTGAAGTGTTTTGAATTTGTGCTTTGAAAACGGGCCATTAAGCCCTAAGTTGTATGCTTTTTGTGTTTAGTTATCTTGATAAAATCTACTCTCATTAGCTTCAAGCCCCTCCCAAATCAAAATCCTGTAGGCTTAGCACGCGGGCAATTTGGCCTACTCTCATTTCTCAACTGTCACCTTAGCCACTGTTATCTGTCACCTCAGTAGTACAGGTAGCGTCACGAGTTATGAGCGCTCGACGAAACTGGTGGTGATGTCTGCGCAAGTGTGTACATTCGCGCGCAAAATGTCTAATATCCACGCGGGATCTAAGACTGACGCTGAGCTGTGTTGAGTGAGATACTATACGGAGAAACTGACTAAACTTAAAGATTGAAAGTATTCTTTGCGGATTGTTCACTCGTTATATTTTAAATGGTTTCCTATACAATAATTTTAACGGACATTACGATAAAACGGGTGTACAATCAATGAAAAATAATCTCAGTCCAATATGTATTGTTCTCAATAACTCTTTTGAATCTTTCTGAACTGTCTTCTTAAAACATTTTGTTTCGGAATTATTTCTGCGACGAAACAAAAACACGATACGAAACAAAAACAAAAACGCGGCTGTACCGAGAGGCTAGAGCGACTGATCCACCAATCACGCGCCCGCGCTCGCCGGCGATCGCGCCTCTCCGTCGCCCCCCGCGTACCCCGCCAAACAGACCCAAAAAATGACTTCTGCGCATTCAAGGTCAGCGCTCATAACTCGTGACGCTACCTGTACTAAGTGGCTAAGGTGACAGTTGAGAGTAGGCAAAATGACCCGCGTGCTAAGCCTTCTGGATCCGCCACTGGGCGCTGCTGTGGTTTAGGTACGGAGTAAGCATCATCAGGAGTATATCAAACGAAGGTCCCAAGCCTGCGCGGCTTGTCCCCGGCAACAATGAGGTGGTGGCATTAGAGCAGTCTGTGCCGGTCGTGCGGCTCGCCGTCGCTGTCCTCAGACTCGCTCGCGCTGCAGAACGAGGATGAAGACCAGTGCTGGAACTCCTCCTTGTGGTGTTCCAGAGCCATGAGCGAAGGGAACAGGCTGTCGCAGGCGCTGCAGCTGGAATGGGAAATTGGGAGTGGTTAGAGCAGTGGCGTAGCTATTTAACCAGGGGCGCTGGGGCAAAAATAAATAAACTGGGGCCCCAACTAAACTTTTTAGGTTTTACCAAGAGCCACGGCAAGGAGGGAGGATACTGTCATTCTTGACGGAGGTTTTCTTCAAAGACACGAGCAGCGCCCCTTAAAATTACCGATTTTATTCGTGAATAGTTCGATCCGAGGGGGCCCGGGACATTGCCCCGTCTTGTCCCTATGTAGCTATGCGCCACTGGGTTAGAGCATTGGTTAGTTAGGCGGTGTCCTACGTGGGCGATCTTGAAATGAAACGAACGCGGTTGCGGCACGGCGCGACGCGGACGCAATCAGTGAATGCTACTATAGGGTGCACTCTAAGACGATAGCGAAACTTTAAGTAGGCTGTCTACTGATCAATACAAACAACGTGTACTAGGTGACGAAAAAAATGGAGCGAAAAAAAATTTACCTGTTCCATACATTTGGCGCAGTACTGAGTCGACCTTTTGTAAATGGAACAGCTGATATTTTTTTCGCCACCTAGTACAAGTTGTTTGTATTGATCAGTAGATAGCCTACTTAAAGTTCCGCTATCGACTTAGAGTGCACCCTGTATGCAGCTGCACACGACAGCATGTCAGACTGTACACTTTTGTTGTAAAGTCACCGGTAACGTAACCGAGTAGAGTTAAAGGTCGACGTGCTGTTGTGTGTACTAATATTAAGCATTATTATTAATCCCGTTTTTTAATAAAAAAAAAAGATTGTTAATTTCAATAAGGGTCCTCCCTCACCCAAAGTGACGCTTCTTTTGCTGGTGGTCGGCGAGCGCGCGGCGCGTCGGGAACGAGCGGTCGCACACATTGCACGTCAGCGCCTCGTCTGCAAACAAACAAACAACATAGGAGAGTTAACTCTTTATTGGTACAACAGGGGGGTTACCCTTGACGCCATTGCGTTCATGTTTACAAAGTTTGAAAAATTTCTCTTTTACATCGCATAAAGGGCGATTCTGTCTAAAACTATACTAATCTGACAGCACTAAAGTGACAGATAATGTACTAAAGTGACAGATAATGTACTAAAGATGACAGCTATCTGTCACTTTTAGTGCTGTCAGATTAGTATAAGTTTTAGACAGAATCGCCCTTATAGTCATCCTATTCTGTCCAATCAAGAATCTGCCGAAAACAGATTCTGCCGTACACCGACGGAGGCCTTTGATTTTATATACTTCGTAATGTTTATTCAAATGTAATACTATTTTGTACAATACCAATATAAAATGAGTCTTAATTCGTGAAATATAGATTTTTTTAAATTCCGCCATATTGAAAAGAATGCGTCAAGGGTAGAGGGGCTGAGCAGCAGTTGTTGAGAGGTGACGGGTCTATGTATAGCTGGGCCCTTAGCCTGTAACGCAATGGCGGGTCAATGGCGTCCCGGCAGAAGGACAAAACCGGGCTCTCCTCGTTTTTCTCCTACAACCAGAGAACTAATCCTCTAGAATTAGAATCAAAATATTCTTTGCTGTACTATAAAAACATTAAAAGGACAGACAGCGTTAGCAAATCGTAATTCGGAAGGCAAAGTTTTTTGTTCGAAAGTCCGTTATTGGCTTAATCTTATATTTAGACAATATTGAGAAACTAATTTCAATATTTTTTATTTTTGTTCAGTAGTTTGGATTTTACAACGTTTCAAAGATACGGTTTTATGACCTTCACGCGACGGTCTGCATACTGTTGGCGCTGTTTGGCGGTCATAGGAACAAAACATTTTAGCGCATAAAAACAAAACTACTGAAGTAAAATAAAAAATATTGAAATTAGTTTCTCAATATTGTCTAAAGATAAGATTAAGCCAATAACGGACTTTCGAACAAAAAACTTTGCCTTCCGAATTGAAGTCGTCACCTGACAGCCCATTTTGGCACCATTGTGTTACAGGCTAAGGGCCCTGGTAGGTGCCTACAGAGAAGAAGGGAGATGGTCGACTGTGTCAACTAGAACTGCGGGACCCACCAGCGTTAGCAGATAAGAGCTAATTACATAGCATGCCCTTTTTGACCATTTCTAACCCCCGACCCAAAAAAGAGTGGTGTTATAAGTTTAACTGCTATTTGTGTGTCTGTGGCACCGTAGTAAATACCTAGCTTTTAAACGGGTGAACCGATTTGGATGCGGGTCTTTTGACATTTTAATAGGAACAGGTTTTCTAACGAGTGTTCTCAGATATGTTATATCTATAGACTTCTATGGTTATATCAAAATCGGTTCAACCGTTTGTGAGATATGCTAATTTGAAGCTAAAGCCATAGATTTAACGACTTTGCGGAGGGACTTCTTTGATTGCGCGAAATTTACGAGTGGTGTGGTGTCGTTTGTTGGGAAGGGAGGGTATTCTTAGATAGTTTCCTAATTTTTTGCAGGTCTACTTTCTGATTCATCAAAAATGGGAACAGCCCCTGTATTCTCTAAAATATCCACCGTATAAATAGCCGTTTTTAAATGTCAAAAGATTGTTCATTTCAATAAGGGCTATTTAGAATATTTTGACGCTCGGAGGTTGAGTGGAATTTTTAACACGTTGTATAATAGAGGCGCTGGTCACTGACAACTGCATAAAATTCGTTTGAAAAGACCTTTGTGAATTCGATGGAAAATCTGTAGAAACAAAAACACAATAAGATAAAATACTTTTATTTTAACTTGACATTAATAATAGTTTATCACTTGAGTAGGTAAGCCATTTTAGCTCATTGGCAAAATAATATAAATTAATTAGTCGACAGCAGTGACATACCTTTACATTTTATTTGTTGCAAATCGCCAATAAAGTAAGCGGATAAGAGCACTGAGCACATCTAATCAGGTTGATCAGCTATTGACTGTAGCTAACTACAGGGTGCACTCTTAGTCGATAGCGAAACTTTAAGTAGGCAGTTTACTGATCAATACAAACAACTTGTACTAGGTGGCGAAAAAAAATCAGCTGCTTCATACATTTGCCACAGTACTGAGTTCAAAACTGCAGTGTAGGAAATAATCACAATGGTGATTATCACAGGATCATTGTGCCTTTTACATTAGTTTGAAGAAATGGAGTGTCTATAGGTAGTCCAGTACAAAAAAAGAAAGAGTGAAATTCCAGTAGGTATTCCTCTCTTAGCTTATCATGCCGAGTAGTTAGCACTCGTTATACCTATATACCTACATACCGGGCAATTTTTGCAAAGCTGGACACCATATGCTGTTTTTTTTGTACAACAGTTACAGTTAAATAATTTATTTACAACAAGAATACATAAATGATAAAACATGGTAATAGTAGCCATCTCTAACAAAAATTTCAAAGTCTTAAGAGATTTTAGGAAGTAAGTAAATAATAATTAAATCTAAGCAATATGATATGCATAATTAATTTATCAAAGGGGGTACAAAAGTCCACTATCCACACAATAGTTACTAAATTAGTTAAATCGAAATACACCAGCATAAAATAAATGCCATTTAAAAATCCAATACCTACCATAAACTCACAATAACGAGAACAATTTCATAATCATTCAATCGGTAGATTTAAATCTTAGATTTAAAACCAGCCTTACACATTAACACTGAGCACCAAATGTCAATCCCTTGATCGGGTTCCATGTATTAAATAGGCAGTGTACTTGAGACCGAAGACTTGAACATGCTTCCGAAGAATCTCATTCCTGACGATCCGCCAGGGATGGAGCCCATCATCATCCAGAATAGTGCGATCACTTGCAGTATCGCACAGATGATGGTCAGCGGTGTGCTTTGGAGATGTAAAGCACAGTACAGGGTGGCGAATAGTGTTGTCCCGTACATGGCAGTTGACAACGCCTTGTCTTTGGTGAAGAGGGACTTGATGTGTGCCCACGGACCCCACAGGAAGCTGAAACTGTAAAAGGAAATAATGGTGAGTAAGTTGTGGCCTATTCTGTCAGTCAATGAAGACCCTCAAAGTCCAGGTTCTATGGTCAGTTTTTTCAAAGCTTATTTTCGATGTTTACTACTTGTAAACACTCAGTTGTCTGTTTGAACACAGTTATTGAATATTCTACGGAAACCAAGTTACCAACGTCCACTGCAGGGCAAATAGCTTTTCACACAAATGGAAGTATGATTATAGGCTAAGATTACCACTTTGCTACCATTAAAACAAGCTAACAACTGATAATTTTATGTTACTATTCACCTAGTTGGTTAGCTGGCTATTTACGCCCACTTATCACAGTGCAACTGACCTCATTATAAAGAAGAGACTGCCGAGAGTGAACAACAAGGCAAATTTCCTCGCTTGGAGCAGTAAAATCGGGATATACAGGAATGACAGGATGAAACAGAGGATCCCCAGGAACATACATGCCGCAAACCCGATGAATCTTTGCGTGCGACTCTGAAAATATAACATTGTTTGTAATTTTTTTCAGGTTTTTCCAATGACGCATTGAGCTGGTATCATTGCAAGGAATTTAAAAAAAAAACTCACAAGGGTGAAGTATTCCTTCTGCACTTCCTCGAACCAGCTCCCTTTGCTTGTGCTACTGGACGGCGTCTCATCGTTGCTTCGGGAAAAGAAACTGGGAGTCGAGAAAGGTAAACTGATCTTGTAACTTCTACGGTTCTCGTTTTGTAAAAGGTATTCGTCCAAATCCGACTTGAGGTTCGCCATTTTGTTCCGATATCAATGAGATATTAATCTGAGCGTTAAAACTCCGTTCTAATCGTAGTTATTTATCAAAAGACTTCATCAAAATCCAAAGTTTTGTAAAAATGAGTGTCGAAGAATGACGTTTCGTTGTTTGCTAGCAAACGTCAAACTGACAGTTCTTTCTAGTGTTGTACTCGTGACACTAGAGTCGCATACAACTTCTCGACTTAACTTTGCAACAATATAGATTGTAAGTTTCTAACTTTAAAAAAATCTCATTTTTTTATCTTATCTTAATATTCTCGCAAAAATCTGTCTCACCGTAATCTGATTCGTCGCTGAAGTCGTCGTGCCGATGTACGTTGTTGTTGTATCGATCATGCGCACAAGGGGGGCAGACTCCGCGCGTGTCTCGCTCGTCTAAGTCGGTGCTACTCGCGTCCGACTCTATGTCCGCTTCTTCGATGTGAATCTCCTCTGTCTGTCGATTGTCGAGTTTCTCGTTCGATGAGAGTTGGTTGTAGTTTTTGCGAGGCGGTCGGGATTCTGTAAACAAGAGAATAATCGAAGTGAGACAACGTTAGTAAATATAGATTGTTTATCTCGTCGTGTACAAATATACCTACGCAAATGTTAACAGGGTAAATAGCATCAGATAATAAGGTGACCGGTTCTAAATTAATGCATCCTGCTACCTATTTAGTGCACTTGTACATGTACAATGGTAATTTTGTCATCGGTTAAATAAAACATAAAACAGAATAAAATTCCTGTAGGTATTTCGAGGAATATTTTAATTAAAATATTCTTAAGCTAATAATGTGTTTTTGTTTCAGTCATGGAGGCCAATTCCCCGAAGATTGGTGTCTTGGGAGCCGGCGTGGTGGGTCTGACTGTTGCGAGATTAATCCAGCAACAACTCAAGAATGCTAATGTAACGGTTATTGCCGAGAAATTTAATCAAGACACAACGAGCTTCGTCGCAGCCGGCTTTTTTCGCCCCGGCTTGAGCTTCAAAGGACCGAATAAAGAGATAACACAAAAATGGATAAACAACTCCTGGCATTACTGGAATGAGTTGCTCAAATCTTCTGAAGGCGTGAAAGCGGGCGTCATGACTGTATCTTCCTTTATATTCTCGAAAAGCAATGAACATGTAACGAGGAACCATTTGATTGAAGATTTAGTACCCATTTATAGGCCCGTGACGGAGAAAGAACTGAAAATTTGCGGAGAAGGCTGGAAATACGGTTCGTACTTTTCAACGCTACTCGTTTCTTCTGAAAAATACTTACCGTGGGCCTCAAAAGAGTTCACAAAAAGAGGAGGGAAGATTATTGAAAACAGAATCGATTCCTTCACATCACTAGCGGGTAGTTACGATTTGGTATTCAACTGCACCGGCTTGGGCGCCAAATACCTCTGCAACGACCACGACTTGGTACCAATGCGGGGTCAGGTGATAAAAGTGAAGGCCCCCTGGCTCAAATCAGCATTTTACGGTGATTACGACACGTATATTATACCCGGGGTTGATGGAATTGCCACATTAGGGGGTGTGCGGCAGTATGACAGTTACAATTTGAATTTTTGCCGCCATGATGCTGCGGCCATTTTGGAACGGTGCTGCGAGTTGGTCCCGGGTTTGAAAGATGCAGAAGTTGTGGCCCACAGAGTTGGTCTGAGGCCCCACAGGATTCCTGTGCGGGTGGAGTCTGAGTTGGGGCCTAGTGGACTGAAAATAGTACACTGCTACGGTCACGGAGGTTACGGAGTGACGTGTGCTCCTGGCACCGCTATGCACGCCGTCGGTTTGGGTTTGGAATTGCTAAAAGCTAATGTTAGAAATAAATTGTAAGTAATTATTAGGTACCTACCTATGTAAACGGTTTGTTGGCGGTCTACACGCCGATAACTTTTGTAAACTTGTACCTACCTATAAAATCCTATATGTATGAATACCTAGGTGATTCAAGCTAGGTATCCTACCTGTATCTTTACTAGAGGTAGATTTTCTATTTTGGTGAATAATATTAGATTAGATTTTTTTATTTGATTGTTATTTCATTTTAGTACCTACCTACCAAGACTGGCCTATACGTAGCCTATACAAAAAAACCTACAGCAGGAATCGAACCTCGGCTCCCATGTAAACTAAGCAAAACGAATTATATTCCGTTAGGAGCAACGAGGCAACAAGTTTTGTCGCGGAAAAAATATAAGAACTTTAGCTAACTTGTGTAGGATCCAGTTTCCTTCAGAGACGTAAGTGTTAATGTACGATGTGGGTTACAAATCTTATTTCGCAAGCTCGTGATATCGCTCGGAAAGTTCTGTAAGTATTTTTATTCGCACGAGAGAATCGTATGAAAATGACAGAGGCAAATTATCCAGCTAGGCCCGGAAGGATTCTATTGTAGGTAAGTTTTATTAATCGTCTAGCGGTGAGATGAAATCTCTGAAGTTTTTAACAACACAAATTTATTCGAGCTTATTTCCCTAGAGCTCTTTGAGGAAGACATTGTACTTAGGTACAGTCGACATCACATTGAGCTTTACACACAGGTACTTACATTTTTTTCTATAGCGCTAACCCTCGCAAGGAAAACGAAAAAAATATATTATAAGGTTAGAAAATTCACGAGAACTCCGCGATCTGACAGCTTCAGTGTGAACGGTTCAAAGCTACTCCATACATTAGAAAGAACACGGAACGCAGAACTGAACGCGGAACGTAGAACTTTGGGCACACCCTTGCTACAAAATTCGTAGCACCTTAGTTTGAACGTATGGACTGTCCCTTGCTACGAAATTCGTAGCGCCTTAGTTTGACCATGCCCTTGCTACGAAATTCGTAGCACCTAAGTTCAACCATGCTCTTGCTACGAAATTCGTAGCACCTTCGATCGACTCCCTTGCTACGAATTTCGTAGCGCCTAAATTTGTCCATGCCCTCGCTACGAATTTCGTAGCACCTTGGTTCGACCATGCCTTTGCTACGAATTTCGTAGCACCTTAGTTCGAGCATTTCCTTTCGTCGCAAGCTCGTTGCGTGTAGGTACAGCGCTAGGTTCTATGAAACTAGCCACCTCTGAGCCACCTGGACTGATACTGATTTAATAAAATAATTATAAAGTATTGTTTGGGCATTTTAATGTACTTAGCTCGTGCAAGTAGGTAATAATGAAAGTAAATAATAATGTACTGAATTGTACTGTTTGTGTCTTCGTATTCCTCTACATCAAGTTTCATTTATGAGTTGTCCCCCACATCATAATAAAGGAGACATTTCTTCCGTATACTATAATAACAAAATGAAAACAAATGCCCCAGGACTGAAAAGGAAAGCTCTACGATACAGGCCACGAAAAAAGGGAGGTGGATTATTGTCAGCTTTGTTCGCTAAAACAATTACTGCGGATTTGATTACATTCCTCTCGCCCTCATTGCGTTTGCCCATAAAAAGGTTATAACCTTCTAACAAAGGGAAATTGAATTGCTCTGACACGAAATGCGACACATCACAGGCGCGATATGCCCACAGTATGTGCGCTACGGGTTATGCCTAATTCGGGACAAATTGGATTGATGTAGGGAGTTAGTACAGTCGGCCACACGCTAGGATACCCCTTTTTGTTCGATTGGCACGTGGTGAGAGCTGCCATGGGGTATCTGTGACTGTGGCCGACCGTACCTACGAGGGAAGAACCACAATCAATGTTTGTGTGTGACACGCTTGGTTTTAATAGTTTGAGGCGGTTGCGTCGTCTATCTTGATAATGTCTGTGGGAAGAACGTTAAAAAATAGTATGGAGCCCTGTTTTGAGCCATTTTTTTACCCGACTACGCGAAGCAAAAAGGAGGGTTATGATTTTAGCAGCGTATGTATGTATGTATGTATGTATGTATGTATGTATGTATGTATGTATGTATGTTTGTGTGTTCATCTGTTCCCTCGCAGAGCCTAAACTACTCGGCCGATTTCAACAAATGAGG
This sequence comes from Zelleria hepariella, assembly GCA_949319315.1. NCBI lineage: Eukaryota > Metazoa > Arthropoda > Insecta > Lepidoptera > Yponomeutidae > Zelleria > Zelleria hepariella. The sequence goes on from OX439388.1 coordinate 1,041,724, forward strand.
TGTCGTTGGATTCGTCTTAATCACCCAGGTAAAATAGGATAGTTTAATTTTGAAAAAAACCAAGATGGCGGCTGTGCTGCGCCCCAAAGTGGTGGACCTAAAAATAAAAATTATTGGATACCATCGTCATGGGTATCAAATGAAAGGGCTTTAAAAGACCTTTTCAAAAATGTATAACACATGTAGCGTCAACATAACAAATAGAACAAAAATATCCAAAATGTGGTTTTTTTTAGCCCTTCTTGGTTCTATTCTGGGTGATCGTCCAAAATGACTTACTAAAAAGCTCAAAAAAAAAAAATAGAAGTTAAAAACTAAAACCCGACTACTAAAAGGCTCAAAACAAGACCTGTTCATCCTTAAAATAGACTCATAGATAATTAATCGTAGTCGGAGGACACCACATTCGCATTTGATAAACCGATGGCCTCCGACTACGATTAATTCTCTATGAGTCTATTTTAAGGATGAACAGGTCTTGTTTTGAGCCTTTTAGTAGTCGGGTTTTAGTTTTTATGTGTTTTCATTGGATTGACCTCATTTTAAAGGCATGGCTCCGACTCACTTAAAAGAAGAAAGAAGTCTTAGAATGAAGTCAAATTATTTTTGCATTTTTAGTGGGAACTTGATGTCGGTGAAATTGATTTTTTGCAATCACTGGTGCAAAGGTATACTTTACAAAGCTATTGCACTGATTTCGGGAGATTTGATGCGGGGTGTTTAGAAGAAAAACAAAAACGTTGTAAAATAGGTGACCACACTTTTGAAGTCGTAGTCGGTTAAAAAAATAAGAGTTAGTGGAAGTTTTTCGACATTGAACATTTTAACCCTCGAAATGAATCTTTAAAATTAAGTGGAAAGGTGACACTAGATAAGATTTAAAAAAACTAATAATGAGCAGTCTTGAAGTTGAAGGTCAAAATAAAAGTTTGAAAATTTTGCAAGTTTTTCAGAGGACAAAAAATAATAGTACTTGCGCCCTTGCTACGCTCGGGATTCTACTCTAGAATCCTTCGCTCCACTCTAGATTCAAAGAAAAACTCTCGCCTTCAAAATTGTGTTTTAGTCCTTCGGGTAACAAGCTACTATTACGCCATCAATACTTGAAGTGTCAAGATATCGTAATAAAAAAAAAACTAATAATAAAAAAATACCTATCGTTAGTGGTATCTATTTTCCTTCGGATCCAGAGATTTTTCCCGAAAGACTGTTTTCAGTACAAAATTTCTAACCACTTGTGATATGTATAAAAAAAATCTACTGTTATTTAAAAGTGCGAGCAAGAAGGCTGAAAGGGTCCAGGCCATTGTTAAGTGTAAAAGCTCTTGGAACAATAATTATATGGATATTTAATATTTTGAGTTAGTAACAAGATTTTCTTGACCTTTAGAGTGGGTTTGCAGATCAAAGGATCATGCCTGTATACGTTTTGTAATGAAATTAATTACCGAAACGAAACAGCTTTATCTGAATATAATAATCATACCTTTATTTAATATTTTACCGAACGAGGGTTACATTAGCTGATGTAATTGCATTGGTACATTTAGGTCGCCAGGTTCTACCTTTTCAGGTGTATACACATTTTATAAGAACTTATAGCTGACCAAATTAGGGGTATATGTCAACAACTTGACGTAGGTTTAATCTTTGAGATCACTAAGGTTTTTTAGGTATTTGCCAAGTTGAAATGGCCATAAGGTATGTGCAATAAAACGAAAGAAAATAAGGAAGGAAGTTTTATTCATTACTAGCTGACCCGGTGAACTTCGTATCACCTGAAATAGTTTGACTGTCCGCGTCAAAAATGGCGATTCCAATACAAAATGACCAATTTTTATTTCTTCCGGTTTTCAGCTAATCCTTTAACTTTTCCCATATTTCTTTGCTCTTAAACCTACCCTGAACTATGGTGAACTAAACAAAACAGTAAATATGCAAATCGGTCAAGCCGTTTCTTAGTTTTAGCGAGACTAATGCACGGCGATTCATTTTTATATATAGATAGTCGGGAGTTCACTCATCAATTAGCCGCTATCTCCGTGGAGTGGATGGAACATTTCAACCGCGGTCGGAACGCTCATGGGCGGAATAAAAATGCTTCAAATGGAGTGGCTACTTACTTAGCCCCTCACTGTAGAGGGCTTTTAATTATGCGCTACATATTATTTTACTTGCAGAATAATTTAAATACTTTCATTAACGAATTTCTACAACAGCATGCTTTCATTATGGCGGGATATAAGCCTCTTCTATCTTAAGCCACCACATTTTCAATTGGCTGAGCTGATTTTCTTGAAACGCAATTCGTTTGTGATCTACGATGCCTTCCAGAGACAGCGCACATTTTAACACATATGTTTCGGCGGGGTTAAAAATTCCCAATTGTCGAAAGAAAGCAAAGAAACCCAACTGTTTCCAGACAAATCACTCAGCTCGTGCCCCTGCAATCACGAACCGGCTGAACAGCTAAAGTGTCGATTCAACTCTTTTGTGCGAGTCCAGAACGATAGCGGGCGAGATGCGATGGCCGAGATACGGCCCACAAGAGGGTTCCGTGGCCATAAATTATAGGCCCGCACTGACGGGTTGAAAAACTTTTGAGAACACCCGAAAAGCTCGGGTTACCGAGTGTTCCAACCGGCAAGACGAAACGCGGTCATAGGATAGTCAATTGGTTTCTTCTTTATTTTACTGCTCATTGGAGGTTGGGAGTACTAGTCCGAAGTTTGATATAGTACCATTTGATATAGTTTAATTTGATATAGTTGCTTGAGGTCCTGGCTGGCATACCTATGTTTTGTACAATTCCGTTCTCTTATAAAAATAAACTGGAAAGAAAATGCGTAATTTAGTTACTGGGTCACTAGAATTTAGGGGTACATATAATTTCTGTTCAGTAATCTTGCCAATTAGGACTCTACCTCGCAAACTTCCTATTTCTTTTTAGACGAAAGTAGTCCCACAGGCTCTGCGTAAAGAGTTACTTCGCTGTGGAGGATCTTTGCCTATAAACACAAGAAATAGATACAATCAGAACAGAAGCACAGCATTTGACTTACTATAGCGAATTAACTACAAGAACATCAAAATTTCAATACTCAATACTTTATTGCAACCATAAGTGTATAAGATCTTAAATTACTTTCAGACTACTGTTCCAGATGTACAAAGCTAAGAGAATCGTATATGAGCTGGGCAAGCCTACTTCATCTAAAACATGTCCTACTCTCCCACTACAGCCAGTGGCGTAGCTTTAAGGGTCCGTATAAGGCTAACTAGCGCCACCAATGTTGAAAAAATCATATCTCGCTTCAGAAGAAGTTTCTGACAAAATCCTAAGATGAGCTCATGCGCCATGCTTTTCTAGATTTTTAAGTGTGGGTACCCAACTCAATTTCTAGTCTTAAGCTAAAAAATTTTCGATAACCGCCAAAAACGGCCGTTTTTGGCGGTTATCGAAAATTTTTTAGCTTAAAAGTAAATTTCGAAGAGGGTATCTACACTTAAAAATCTAGAAAAGCATGGCGCATAGGCTCATCTTAGGATTTTTCCAGAAACTTCTTCTAAAGGAAGATATGATTTTTTCAACATTGGTGGCGCTAGTTAGCCTTATACGGACCCTTAAAGGGACAAGGCGGGGCAATGTCTCGGGGCCCCCAAGCTCAGGGCCCCCCCTCGGATCGAGCAATTTACTGATAAAATCAGTAAATTTTAAGGTGCGCTACCCACGTCTCTTTAAATAAAACCTCTGCCACGGATAATAGTATCATCCTTGCCGTGGCTTTTGACTCGATAAAACGTAAACAGTTTAGTTGGGTTTTGTTTTTTGCCACCGGGCCCCTAGCAACGCCACTGACTACAGCGTTTGAGTGGCTACTTCGCTAATTTTGTTTTGGTGGATGGTAGCCAAGTGGCAAGGCTCAAAACGATAGAAGTACCTAAGTTTTCCTTCGCCGTGAGCCCGCGGCTTACTTGGCTCCACACGTATTGACTTGTCTTTCCTGTGGACTAGGCCGACTAAGCGGTATAGGTGCTGGGCAAGCCTACTCCATCTAAAACAACGTCCCAGTCACTGAGCACCGAGTAGTCTCTTCACCCATCTAGTGTTACCACTGGAAGCTGTATAAATCATTTCATTACGTAGATGTAAAGGCCTTAGAAGTAAGTTGTTGCTTGTAAGTGCATTAGAAGCCGAAGCTGTCCAAAGCTTCTGCAGTATTCAGTTTGTGACGAGGATTTCCGAGTAAGAGAACCCAGCTTGTTATATTTTTACGAGTTGGTGGAGACTCTAACAAGGCCGTGTTATTGTGGCAGATCTTCGCTCTGCCTACCTCAAGCAATTTGGCGGGAAGGGAGCAGCTACGTCAACTTAGAGCCATTTCACCGTGAAACCCACCGAGGAAGAGTCTACGTTTTTGTTTGGTTTGTTATTATATGTAAGTATAGAAACGTGTTTATCTATTACCTCAGCTGAAAAGTACATACTTATTACATTTTTAGAATTGAAAAAAAAGAATAGAATAGAATATAATATTCCTTATTTTATACTAGAAAACATTTTAAGAACAGACATTAATACAAGGCATTGACTAACTCATTTTGATCAAATAACTAGTGGTTAGCCCCGAACTTTGAACTCGCGACCCCATATCTCAGCAACCCCTCGACCGATTTGGCTCATGTTCGAACTTAAAAATTCTCTTTACCTTATTTACCTGCCTACCAAATTTCGTGACGATCCGAATAAATTTACTCAAGTTATCGTCGAACGAACATTCATACATACATACATACATACAAACGCCGGATTGTTCCAGTAGACTCGAAAAACTTCGCTCGCTTCGCTCGCTCGTTCAATAATTTGATTTTGGTAAATTGTTTATCATCCTCTTTTTTCTTTTGCGCATAGCTTATTTAGGTATTAAGTTAAAGGGCTATGCTATGAAAATGAGTTACAAAGATGGAAGGTGAGAAAGCGAACAAAAACGGCACGTCTCTGCTGTCCATGCCATTAAGTACAAGGTACTCGTATACACAGAGTACAAAATCATTTACCTACGGTACTAAGTACATAATTTTGAAGTAGGTATAAATCCCATGACACCTGCCGTTGTTTAAACTATATTCTCGTTACTTCAGTTTGTTCTGCTAGAGTGATTTTCCCCTCTGAGTATTGGTTTGGTTATACAACGTGTCACAAAAAGTCCTAGCTCTTTTTGCAAGGACCTCGTGACTCGTTTTTGACCTAGTGGTCAAAAGGATGAAATTTCTGTAAAAAAAAGTTGAAAAAGAAAACCTTTATTTATTTATTTTTTTCACAATCTTTATTGTTTTTTGATTTTGTTAAAATTCCGTTACAGCTTTTACATTTGATTTCTTTAAAAATCAATGGGACCTCACAGAGAAAAAAAAACATTTGGCATGTGATCCCTATCACCGGGTGCTATTACCCTGTAAAAAGAGTTAGGAACTTTTGTAACACCTTGTATGAAGGCGATATTTGCTTTCTATTAAAGGTAGGCTGACATGGCGTATTGATCTACCGAGAAATATGAAGAGTAGGAAAAAGTTGAACTAAAATGTGACTTTCTCCCAGTGATGTACCTATTAGCGGCAGTCTATTGAACGAACGAGACTTGAGCAATCCCGCGTTTGTATGTATGAATGTTTGTTCGACGATAACTTGAGTAAATTTGGTCAGATCGTTATGAAAGGCGGGTAAATGAAATCAAAATATTTTTAAAGTTCGAACATGAGCCAAATCGGACGAGGGGTTGCCGAGATAAGCGGTCGCGAGTTCTAATTTTGGGGTGAATCACTGGTAACAAGCCTGTTTAGACTGCAATATGAAGGAATTAATGCAATATAAGTACTGCGATACTCGTACCTTAGAGCAGATCTTGCAGGAGTTTATAGTGCGTTGAAGGCTCTATAAGTTATTTCTTTGATGGTAGAACAGCACCGAATATTGGCATTCCGCAAATTTATCTTTATTATTTATCTAGTGGCGCCCTCACCAATTCTGCAGTTGAGTTGATAGATCTATACAACTTATATGCGGGCAAAATAGTGTTGCTTTATCAAAATACTGCAATTTACGAGATTGAAAACGCATTACGAGTAAACATTGAGGCTGTTGAAAATGCCTTCACAGTACTTCGTTACGTTTGTAAACATACGGGTATTTTAATGATTAAAAGTAAATAGTAAAGCCCACGAATAGTATAAAGCGTTGTATTTCGAGTGGGCTGTTGTTTGTTCTTCTCGGAATCGAGACATCCTGACATATCCTATTTTGCATCATTATTTCAACTCTGCACAATTATTTCAACCAACGATAAAATTCTTTTACTCAAAAAAGCTCGTAATGTGGACATTAATTCGACAACCTTCTTTGAGCAAAGTCGGACTTGCGGGCTACTTGGATTAGGCGCCAGAAAAGTTGTATGGAATTTCATTAATGTCGTGTTTTGCGGCCAGAAAAACTGTATGAAAATTCATTAATGTCGAGTTTTGTTTCATAAATAGAACTCAAACATCAGGCGCAAAAAGTATTTATTTAGAATTGGGCTGTATGGGTACTGGCAGTCGACACATTTCACAGAAAAAAAAAGCGCGCCCATATTGTTTTCGGCTTTTTGCGCGTTGTTCGAAGTGATTTTTTCTGTGTTTTTGTAGAAAAAGTGAACTTTTCAAGCGAAGAATCCTATATTTAATGCGTTTAACACCGCCGGACATTCAAAAACAAGCGAAATTAGTAATTGGAAATTTATTGCCACCGAAGTCAAAAGAAGAATACAAGCAAGCTTACCAACAAAAAGTTTGCGGAATGGAAAATCGACAGAAAGTACCTAATCTACGACAAATGGTAAGCTAATTAAATTACTATTTTAATTACTATTCTAATTACTATTTTAATTACTCGCATTGTTTGAGTAAAGCACTATACAAGCCTTGGTCTGCAATGAGTGCGCTGCTGGCCACGCTATGATTGCCTCGAGCTTAAGGTAAATGTCCCCTGATTCGGAATGTTAAGGCTCTGGCAACTTTAAGGATTTTTATATTTTTTTCTAAATTAGGTATCACTTTGAAACCTTCGTTGTGATGAAGATTGGTCTTTTGCAAGTAATTTAAAGCATTAATCATATAGTTTTAGCAAGTACTTATTTTAATATGAATTTTCTTACAGACCTCTGATTTGAACCCTGTTTCGGTATAGTAATTTCGCTCTGCTCCTAAGTTCGTGAATTCCTGTCTCCTATTTCGTTATAGTTATTGATATGTTTGTTTAACAGTTGTTAGGTACCCAGCAGGAATAATAATGAATAAAGACATAAAAAGCAGTAAGTAACTTTTTTAAATTAAACATTTAAATTTTTAAGAAATCATAAAAAAAACCCAGAAATAAAAATTTCACTTTTTATACTTACATAAATAAATCAATATTATCGATATACTTATACATTTTTTAAATGCCAATAAGGGAGGTATCTCCAAAGAATCGTCACCAATAAAAAAAACTGAAATTGAATGAAAATGAATTTTTTTTCATTGCTTATGGAAATGCTGATAATACAGCAAATTTTAAATTATAAAATATATGTTTTAATACTCACTAAAATTTTAAAAAAGTTCTGCTAACAGATATCTCGTTTTTTATATTTTTATTAATTAAATTCTCTTTTTAATGACTAAATTAACATAATACTTATGGAAAATGTTGTTATTATATTTATTATTTAAAAATAAAGTCGTTAGTTATGTACTTAAATTTACTGTTTTTCTCAAACATTCATAATTTTTATAATTGTTTATGTAGATAGCCACAGTATTAAAAAAATATTATATGTTGTTAACAGTATTTTTTTCTAAGATATAATTATATGATCCCGTTTGACACCCTTCGTGTTGGTACGGAACCTTAAAAGCAGAAATTTCATGCATTTTGGGTTTATGAATCCGGTTTTAGGTCGGGATCCTTGGCCTTAAGAAAATGTATCGCCTTCAGTAAAATTGGCCTTGTATAATCCGAATTTAACTAATACATAGGCTTGATACTAATAGTTTTAATTGTGTATAAGTTTTTCATAGGCCTGAAACTAATAATTTTCTTCTCATTTTCCGATCCAATCTTAACTCAAAACTACATTAATTACTCACGAAATAGCGGACATTGTAAGAAAAACGGTGTTCCTTATTTCGTTATACTAGTTTTGAGATAACCCCTCACTTAATCTTGGAAATTCTTATTACATAATGTTAATAAACTATTCAGTACCCTATGTTTACTGAATATAACCAAAAAAAAGGCAATTAATCGAAAAACGAGCAAAATTATGATGCTGATCCATCTGCGTAAATCGTTTAAAATTGCCAACTCGGCCTCTTTCAAACTCGTTTTGTAAGACTTGTGTTGACAAAAAGGTATACCGAATCAGGCTCAAAAGTAACTTAAATAAGTACCTTGTCTGATGTTCAAACCATTTTTCAAATTTGTTGACTAATATAGCAATAAACAAACATTTAAAAAGTCTCTGAAATTCCCCTAGTTCGTAAGTGTAACGAAATAAGGGACAAGGAAAAAATATGATGTCCGCTATTTCGTGAGTCAATAAATTGCGTTTATAAGCAATTCTATGCTTACAAATAACTCTTAACGTATATCAAATGAATCGTTATGAATCACAGAATAGCGATATCAAAAGTTTTATTCAAAAATACTTACCTTTGTCTTGCTACAAGCTTGTGAGTGTCACCACCGATCCTTACGCTACCAAGAAGCGCGATGTATGGCGCGCACGTCTCGCACCGCTGTTTGTGCCTAACTGAGTGTTGTAAGCATCGTATCTTACACAGTTTAAGCATAAAAATAAGGTATGTTGGTTTTTTAGATAGGTAAAAGTATAGAGATTTTTTAGGAAACTATAATGCTATTAAACATTATGTCAATTGCTTATTATTGCGCCGGAAACAAAAACTCACGAAATCGTGTACTATCACGAAATAACGTACGTTTACCTTAGCTTAGCTACGCTCCCGGCTCTCAAGTTTGGTCATCATTGCAGCCCTTGCTGGCCGCGCTATAAAGGCCTCGACCTTCGGTCTCGGCCTTCATTCCAGCTTGTCCATCAAGGGCTGCAATGCTGACCGCACTGTGAGGGCCTTGAGCTGCGCTACGCTGCGCTCTGTCGGCCATCAAAAGCGCGCCAGAAACGCACTCATTACAGATCGCGGCAGTAATGTACTATTACTCAAAAAAGCTCGTAATGTGGTCATTAATTCGACAACCTTCTTTGAGCAAAGGAGGACTTGCGGGCTACTTTGATTAGGCGCCAGAAAAGTTGTATGGAATTTCATTAATGTCGTGTTTTGCGGCCAGAAAAACTGTATGAAAATCCATTAATGTCGAGTTTTGTTTCAAAAATAGAACTCAAAAGTCAGGCACAATAGTTATTTGTTATGCAAGAATGCAAAATTATTGTTTGCGGCGAGTGCTTGTATTGAAAACCGAGCTAGCGAAGGTTTCTAAAATTGAGCCACGAGCGTAGCGAGTGGTTCAAAAAAAGAAACCTGAGCGTAGCGAGGTATTCAGATGCACGAGACGCAAATAATATTGCATTCGTGCGAAACACAAAACTTTTCATCTCACAGAAGCGAGGAAATGATTTTGTTAGCCAAGCGGGAAAAACTCTATAGACAACTACTTACAGGCGAAACAGGTGAGTCAAATAAGTTCCTTTTAAAAGCATATTTTACTGTAGTTACGGCTGCCGCACTAAAATTTTGAGCTTCGTTGGGATTAAAACCATTAGTTTTATTAATAATTTCCTGAAGTTTACTTATCCAGACACAAAAATAATGTAAATAAAAGAATGTTTTTTTTTCCGGGTGCATTCTGAACTTTTACCATATAAATTAAAAATTTATAGGAGACAAAAAATTAAATTAGTAATATCGTTTGAAAAATTTTATTTAACAAACCAAAACATAATTATTTATTTGATAAAACAGAAGCGAAGCATTTTTTTTTATTTACTGGTATTAATAACAAATATAGTGTACAAAATATTGAAAAAACCTGAAAGAAGAAACCGCGTTTCTGAATGTTCTATTCCGTGACTTTACCTTTTTAAAAGATCCTTATGCCCCATTTACATTCACAGTTTTGTATAGAGAATGGGCACGAACAATCACTTTCGCTGAAGTACGCGTGTAAATGAACTATGAATGAGGATCTTTTTTCCTTCGGGATCTGGCATCTACTTAAACGGCCAGTGTTTTTTTCTTTTTCAACACCATAGGGCGCGGGAAAGACTTTCCCGTTGCCGCGTTCAAATTTCGAAGCGCACTAAAATGCAGATAGTTTAAATCCGGCCTTTACACGATCGTAAGTTACTAGTAACAGCAAACTTTCCGAGCGTGGGAGATGAAAAAAGTATTTATTCAGAATTTGGCTGTTTGGGTGCTGGCAGTCTACAAATTGCATAGAGAAAAAAAAGCGCGGCCATATTGTTTTCGCCGCTTCGCGCGTTGTTCGAAGTGATTTTTTCTGTGTGTTTTTGTTGTAAATAAAAGTGAACTCTTCAAGCAACGAATCCTCCGATTCAATGTGTCTAACAACGCCGAACATAAAAAGGAAGCGAAAAAAGATATTTAAAGGTACCTATTGCCACCGAAGTCAAAGGAAAAATACAAGTTTATCTACGAAAAGTTTGCGGAATGAAAAATCAACAGGAAGTAAACTAAGACAAAAGGTAAGCTGGTTCTATTTAAATTACTCGCATTGTTTGAGTAAAGCACTATACAAGCCTTGGTCTGCAATGAGTGCGCTTCTGGCCACGCTATGATGGCCTCGAGCTTAGCTTAGCTACGCTCTCGGCCGTCAAGCTTGGTCATCATTGCAGCCCTTGCTGTCCGCGCTATAAAGCATTCCAGCTTGTCCATCAAGGGCTGCAATGCTGACCACGCTGCGAAGGCCTTGAGCTGCGCTACGCTGCGCTCTGTCGGCCATCAAAAGCGCGCCAGAAACGCACCCATTAAAGACCGCGGCAGTAATATACTAATGACTTGCAAATTAGACAGACTGCAAACTAAAAGGGTAGGAAAGCCTTGGAACTATAAGGGTAGAGCACTACTTAGTATTTTTTGTGTAGGTACATAACGTTTCTTTTTTCAGACATGTGTGCTTCATGAAATCATGCTTGAGAGACAGATTGAAAAAACTGATAATTCAATCGAGGTATATCTAAGTGTGTTATCTACGTCTATAATAAATAACCCTTTGAAAGCTGTAGAGATAAATTATTTCGGCTTAATGAAGGTAATTTGCTCTTCCAATTGATTATAGCGTGCCGCAGGAATGTGGTTCGGAGAGATTAGCGGGGGTCGGAGCTCCACGTAGCTATACTGACCGAGATAAATGTGGCAATACACTGCCGCCACGTTTTGTGGATTTGGAGGACTTAGGCCCGGTTTCTGAGTTGAGAATTTTGCTAAGCAAATGGGTAAGTATCGTCCTGTCTATGCAGATTTCTCACAAAAGAGCGTGACAGAGCGATACGTAAGTATTTGCTTAGTAAAATTCTCAACTCAGAAACCGGGCCTTAGGCCCTTGTGGCTATGACTACCGCTCCGGGGCATTTCTTATGCAAAGGATCTCCTTAGCGATTCAACGCGGTAATGCAGCGAGCGTTATGGGGACCTTTGGGTCGGAGATGGCCCGGAGTGGTTTATTTGGTTAAGGTGTGTGTGTTTGTTTATTGTATTTGGTTTTTATTGTGACTTTGTTTTTATTTTTTTAATTTCTGTGCCCTTTTTTTTTTTGACATTTTTTATTTTTCATTATTATTTTATTGACTATTGTTTTATATTTTGACGTAACTTTAGTGAATGTTTGTGTTTTGTAATTGATATTTTTCTCAAATTTTTCTGCATGAATAAATTATCTTGTTGGGCATAAATACTTCGTTCTGTCACGTTCTATTATGACTAATCTGCAGAGACGGAGTGGTATTTAAGTGCTTGCTTAGCGAATGGGCATTGATCAGTGAGGCATCGATTGTCGTAAATTGAAAACCATTTCGAGGAATAGGTATACTGATTACTATTAGGGGTTTAAATAAGTAAAATTAAAACGGAATATTAATATTTATCGCCAAAAATGTTTACTTCATTTTTCTTTCGATGACGTCATCATAGCCTTTAATGCGGTAGTTCCAGTGCCTACAAATCTTTAAAAAAATACATTCGTCAACAACAACTGTCAAAAGTGTCAAATAACTGAGAAAATAACCTTCTTGTGGACTTGACACTGACATTTGTCAAAGGTCAACATATTTTTATTTTTTTAAAGCATGAATGAATGCAATGAACTTAGTACATAATGCCAGTGATGACGTCATACACAAAACTTTTAGAAATTCTAAATAATTAATAAAAAAATATTTAGATAAAAAATTAAGAAAATATTCAAATTAGTTTCTTATATTTGTCTATATTTTCGATTTATAGAATAAAAAATAGGATTTGACGATGCCCATTTTTTTTTGTTTGGCTTCACTAGCTCTGATCGTTCTTGGAGAAGAAGCTTGGTAAAGAAACTCTAAGGATCCCACATTATAGTGCTTAAAAAATAATATATTTTTAATATAGGTAGGAGTGGGTACTCAATAAGTAATAATAAATCAGTAATAATAAATCAGTAATAATCGTGCCTTGAACTGGTTTAGTTCCAGACATCGATAGACGATATCATAACATGAAATATTATAGCTCTCTCAAGGCTCTACACATAGGTACCTACACCGTGAAGCTACGCAACGTAAAAGGAATGATTGTGAAAGGGTTTCGCGCCTGTTCGTGGGGTTCGATCCGCATAGAAAATTTCACGGTGTGGATGTATACAAGGTGTTACAAAAGTACCTAACTCTTTTTACAGCGTAATAGCACCCGGTGATAGGGATCAAAACCTAAATATTTTTTTCGCTCTATGACGTTCCATTGATTTTTAAATTAATAAAATGTGAACGCTGTGGCGGGAGAAAAGTATTTTTTAAATATTGTTTTCATTGACTTTCACAATGTTTTGACAACTCAAAGCTATGCAAACGCACCTACATCCACAAACATATTTTTAAATTTGAGCTACTACCAAAAACAAAAAAGTTATGAAAATTTTTCAATTTTGAGGTTATAAAATAAAATTAGTTTTTTTCAACTTTTTTTTACAGAATTGACATCCTGTTGACCAGTACGTTAGACCCTGTAAAAAGAGTTAGGATGTTTTGTAACACGTTGTAGAGCCTTCTCAGGTGCAAAATAGTGCGGATACCACGAACTTGGTGCACAATATTGTTGTGGTTACATTCTAAAAAGATTATACTGATTATACATACAAACGCCGGATTGTTCAAGTTTGGTGTATTCGTAGCTTGGTGAATAGACGCCGGTATAAATTTGAAATGCAAATTCATATTTGAAAAGTTTGAAAGTCCAGCCACATCTCCTTTTGGACCGAAATCGAAAATGTTACTTTACAGCATCTGCTTGCATTTAAGAACATTTTTACTCAACCTTTTAAAAATGCAGCAGTCCAGAGCCTTAATCATACGTAGAATTATCTCCGCCAATAGAACATTTGCTTCCAAACCTAGTGCGAATATGTACCTAAGTTACGTACATTAGTGAAAGTGAAGGAAAATATCATATAGAAACCTGAGCGTCTAACGCATAATATCCTCAACACGAAAATCGCCAATCCGCAGTGGCCAAGCAATTGAAGTCCGATCACTTTCTCTGAGAGAAGGCCTTTGTCCTGGACATGGTGCACTTTAAAAGATAAAATACATTTATTACCAAAAAACACAAAAAAAGATGACAAAAATAAAAATAAAACTTAATGGCTATGTGCAACATTAAAGTAGTAAAAGGTTGAGTGCTCAGCATGTGCCGTCAGTTTCGTGGACTAGGTACACGTTTCCTGAAGAGGCAGTTTTCAGCGCTTACCTATCTTAGGAAACTAACTATACCTAAAAATCTTAAACCTTATACCTACATAACAAAGGGGATTGTAAAGGCACTTGTAAAAGTACTTGTAAAGGCTACATTCAACATTTTTTCAGCTACGTGTGACCGAGGTCCTAGTGTGCTTGGCTCTTTACAGCTACCGTTAAATGGCCCATAAACATTCGCAGCTACATCGCGGTTCGTCGGTGTTTTACGATCCCTGCCGCTCCTAACAGACCTATTTCTTGTGCTTTAAAGTGTTGCCATTTGAGGTATTCTCTTATAGTTGGAGAGCTGGTGACCAATCGAGATATTTTTTCGTACAAGGCTGGGAGTTAGTAGGCTGATAGAGTAGACTTCGCTGAGTCTGGGAAAAATATTTTTTTGGTTCGGTCGCGGTTGAAAGTTAGATTTTTTCGACTTTGAAAGTTTAAATGTATGGGTTGAGAAATTTCTTTTTTGTCTACAAGGCTGGGAGTTTTTAGGTTGCCTTTTTAGTCTCCGCTGATCACGAAATCACCATTTATTAGAAAGTGTGAATTTTTGGGTTATAAAAATCAAACTTTCAACCACGCTTGGCCAAAAAAACTAATATTTTCTTGTTCAACGGAGTCTCAACAACTAACCTAGAAGTTTCTAGCCTTGTACGACAAAAAAAAAATACTGAACCCATACATTTAAACTTTCAAAGTCGAAAAAATCTAACTTTAGACCGCGACCGTGCAAAAAAAATATTTTCCCCAGACTCAGCGAAGTCTACTCTATCAACCTACCAACTCCTAGCCTTGTACGAAAAAATATCTCGATTGGTCACCAGCTCTCTACCTACTAGCTTACTCTACAAAAAAAATATTGATGTTGGGTACAAATAAAGCAACTTTTTTTAAAAAGTAGCCTTGATAGTGTCCCACTGCTGGGCAAAGACCTCCCCTCCTGTCTTCCACGCATCTTTATCTTGTGCCACCTCTCGCCATCTGGGCAAGAACTTGTTTAGGTCATCCCGCCATCGTCGCCTAGGCCTGCCGCGCCTTCGTTGTCCGTCATGTGGGACCCAGTCGGTGGCGATCTTTGCCCACCTATCTAACCTAACAAATAAAGCAACTAACAAATAATAATAAAATTCTCTTAACTGCTTGTACGGAAAACCGGGATTTTCCCAAAAAATATAGGAAATAGGAAAAACATACGATTTATGTATGTTTCATGGATATCGGTCGATTGGCCGTTCGGAGCATTGCTACATTGATAGTTTTAGAATCTGCCCATAGAACTTCAGTTGAAAGATAGGCACAGAAAAAATGTGGATCACACTAGATGGGTAAAGAGACCACTCGGCGCTGCAGTGCCTGGGACATTGTTAAGGTGGTATAGCTTGCCCAGCACCTTTACCATCCTGACAACTTCGTCGGCCTAGCCCACAGGAAAGACAAGTGCATTGACAGGAAACCCGCAGATTAGTTGGCTCCGCACGTATTCTCAAGATGTTCTCACGATTCCTCAGGATGTTTTACCATCACCATTAGCTACGGTAATATATTTTTTATTATTTTTTATTTATTTATTTAGGCAAAAAATATATTTACAAACAATTAACAAATACGCCAAACTGTAGTTACAGTTTGTTGGCGAAGCGCTCTTACAATGTTTAATTAACAGTTTAATTATTTTACGGGCTTAATTAATATATCAGTACTTAGAATTTTGTAGCTTTTATGATACAAACGTGTGAAATTGTTTTGTAATAAACAGACATACTTAGTAAATTCATCAAAAGTCTTGTAATCAAGTGTCAGTTAGGGTTCTTCCGGAAGAGAATACCCATTTCGAGTTTGTCATCTTCCGTCTCACTCTGTAGCCACAAGAGTTTATTTAAAACAAGGCTGCAAATTGTCTGATGTTACAAAGTTGATTGTGATGTAAAATACGGCAAAAGTTGATTTAAAAATGCTCACAAAATTTCACCCTGTGTAAAGAAAAAGAAATGTGATTTGTCTTCTTGATAACGTCTTGTAAGGTAAAATAATGCCTGCAAATAAAACACAAACTTTATGTCTCTAATAAATTTTTGACTAAGGACGATATTTGACCATATTTGCCTTTTCAAGAGAAAGAAAAACGAAGTTTTTATAAATTTTAAATTGTTTATTTGTCACACAAAGACAAAAAAATCTTTCTAACATTTTTCTAAAGCTTGGCTACTGTGGCAGTGTTGTTAGGTAGGCCAACCATCAGTCCAATCGGTTTGATGGTCCACCATCAAAACAAAATTCAATATTTTCGCGAATAAAGACGTATTTCATATATTTTTTTTACATTACTATGCGAATTCAAAGAGAATTTAACTAAAAAACTTCGTCGATATGAACGCAATAGCGCAAGAGTAGCCCCCCAGATGTCAGCTAAGCAACGAGCTGTGAAAATAATTCTAGGGTAAGTGGGTTTTGTGGTAGTCTCTGAAGCTACGCTTCGTAGCAGCCTCTACGCTTTTTCGTAGCACGAGCTACGTTTATTTGTAGCAAGCACAACCAATGCTACGCACGTAGCACACAATTTCACCACTCGCTTATAACATGAGATTATTTCTCGCTCTTATCGAAGTGGTAAAGGAGAGGCACATAATGATACTTATGACCACGTCTAAACAATACTGGTGGTGGCACTAAAAAAAAAACAGGTTTTTATATTGTGACTTTAGTCGACGCAGAGATACTGCAACATTGCAGCAGTTCATCCTTTTAGGCCCGTAATATCAATCACAGTTTAAACCAGAAAAGGCTAGTTTTAACTCTATCTGTCGATTAATTATCATACAAAATTCGACGTTTACTCTAAGGTCTGAGTTTAAACTGTGATTGAAAAAAAAAACGTACTGAACTTCTGAACTGGCTGTCTCAATAGTTACTAGTGGTTCGCCCCGAACTTTGAACTCGCGACCCCATATCTCAGCAACCCCTCGACCGATTTGGCTCATGTTCGAACTTAAAAATTCCCTTTGCCTCATTTACCTACCTACCAAATTTCATGACGATCCTACTAAATTTACTCAAGTTATCGTCGAACGATCTTTCATACATACATACATACATACATACAAACGCCGGATTGTTCCAGTAGACTCTTAGAACTTCGCTCGCTTCGCTCGCTCGTTCAAATATAACGCACCTTAACAACAACACGTAAGCGGAAACGGCATGGCGGCACACTCATGCGTGTCGGCATACTCCGTTAATTATTCATACGCGCCGAGACACTTATCTGCGTGATTTACGTTGCATGTACTTAGGCGACGGAGATTGGAGATAGAGCACATAGTAGCTATACCGTTCGTTTCCAAGACCAAACATAATTTAAAGTGTTTGTGATGAAGCTATGCATAATTTGCCCATCATTATTATGATCCGCAATCTCAGCTCGCCAGCTTCCTGGGGCCTTCTTATCTTATTCTTATTCTGGGGCCTGATTATGTAACAGAATGGTGCCAAAATTGGCTCAAAGTTTGTGACGGCTTCAATTACGATTTATTAATGCTGTCGATCCTTTTAATGTTTATTGTAGTACAGCAAAGAATATTCTGATTCTAATTCTAAAGGATTTATTCGCTGGTTGTGGGGGAAAAACGAGGAAACCCCGGTTTTGTCCTTCTACTGGGGCGCCATCGACACGCCATTGCATTACAGACTTAAGGCCCTGTCAAGAATACGTTGTTTTGTTTATGGTAGTGAATGACGTCATGTGGTTCTGAAATAATTATGACGTCATTGACGGAAGCTGTTTCAGTTGAAATTGCTTTTCCTACCTCGAAACGGATTTTACGGTTGAATTAATATATGCGCGTCGAATAAACATTGATATTTGGCTTTTGAAACCCGGAGCGTTCTATCTATCTATCTAGCCCATAAATAAAGCCCACTGCTGGGCATATGCCTCTTCCTTTTCACGCCAACATCCTCGGTCTAATGAAAGAAATAAAGAAAAGACATTTGTTATTAACCAAAGCACACAGTAATAGACAGTTATTAAGAGTGGATCAACTTACGAACTAGACAGAAACTTAGTATTAAATAGAGCAACTTACATTTAAATTATCTAGCCGTGAAAACTGCGTGCAATGGCCAACAAATGAGCTTCTGGCTCAGCATACTATTATAGCACGGGAAGGATCCCGTGCCCATAGCGCTGGTATTCTGCCAGCGCCCGCGATGAGTTTCAACGGTTATTGGTTCTGGTGAAACGAGCGGAAACCCAGAAATATGAACAAAAAAACTACACTACTACTACAAACTAATGCCAATCTCTTCCATTGTCCTCCTGCTGTTTTGACAATGTCATCGATCAATCGAGCTTTCAAACTACCCACCGACCTTCGACCCATTCTAGGCCACCATTCCGGAGCCTTGCTATGCCCCTAATGTCAGGTTGGAACTTTTGATTGAATCCTTCGCCATTTTGTCAAGGAGACTCAAGTTACTTGCTTATTCAGTAAAATACCACCTCCTCATTGTTTCTTGGAGGATAATACCCCCAATGGAATTGTTCCTGAAACTTAGAAAACTTCTAACTTCGTTTTCATTTCCATTTGAATTTAAATAGCTTTTGATTTCAAAATGGCTCAAGTTGTTTGTATTCAAATTAATAGGCTTTTAATTGGCAAACAGTGATTCAGAGTGTGAAAAGGAGAACAAAGAAGGAGGATTGAGTAAGAAGAAAAGGGTATAAGAGTTACGAGTATTATCTCAAAACGAAAGAAAAATTCGCTATTTCATAATTGGTGTAGAGTACAAGCTGGAGTGCTGGGTGACCAATCAACTTATTTTGTCATTCAAACATGGCTGGTTGTTTAGACTCCGCTGGTCATGAAATCACTATTATTATTGGCCGGGCGCGGTTGAAAGTTAGATTGAAAGTCGTTTGGTCACCCAGTTCTCCAGTTATACACTACGTTATGAATGTATCGTTTGACGAAGAGAGTTTGACATATTATTATTATGCTAACCGTTGCCCGCCTTTTTTATTTTTTCAGAAAAAAAAACGATTCAGCATTACCATTTTTCCAAACTAATCGTTTTCTACATAATTTTTATTCAACGCCGTTTGCTTTACGCTATTTACCCTATGAATTTCCTTGAACTACAGTCATAAACATAAAGAATGGCGGTTAAATAGTGGAAAGGTGCAGGTTTCTAGCAATTATAGCGGTTCCTAGCACCAGCGGGTACAGACTATGGCTAGTAGGCTAGAAAAATACAGAAGGACCTCAACAACTGCACGGTAATGCTCACAAGGTTCACATGTTGACGCATGTCGTTGCGGCATGCATCAGTGCGACTTTTAGATAAGAAGAATTTGTGCCTATGCGTGCCGCACTGATGCACGCATGCCGCACTGATGCACGCATGCGGCAATGATACACGCATGCCGCACTGCCGCAAGTCAATGGCGGTGTGTCTGCTTCTACGGTCAGTTTTATACAAATCCTTGCGATGCTAATATTTGCAAGTGTGAAGTCTAACTGATACCGCCTACAAAAAGGTAATGTTATGAGATCGTACCATCGTAGGACGTTTTGTATCATTCTATGTTTTCTTACAACCTACGTCACACGATACCGCCCTTGTTGTAATAACCGTGTTTAGTCGGGTTTCACCAGTCTAGGCTACAAGGACAGATGTGTGTTGTGAAAATAGATTGTTAGAGAACTGTACTGGCCTAGCATGACGAATCACACCACCGAGCACATCAGACAGATTGCTTGTCCCGCTCTAAGTACATAAATAGAGTGAGGGAGAGTTGCTTCTCCTAATCGAAGGAGATAAAAATAACGGGAGAGAGAGCACTGGTAAAGTAACTGCAGAATACAGATTACTGTACCTATTGTTAAGTGGTTTTCATTCATACATTCATGATTATAGCAATTTATGAACGAAACAGTCGTAATACTCTTATGCCTTTATGCCAGTGAGGTAGGTGGAGACGATAGTTTGCGTGACGATAAATTAGTGAGAATAAATATTAGATACTAAAGAGTGCAATGAATAATTCGGGATAAATAAGTAAAGGTGCTTGTCCGTACAATGTGAGTCAGTGCGACTTTTAGCTAAGAATTGGTACCTACTGGCACCTATGCGTGGCGCACCGATGCACGCATTATGACGCACTGATGCACGCATGCCGCACTGATACACCAATCAAAAATACCGCAATCCGACCCGTTTCGAACCAATAACCGGATGCAATGTAAATGTGAATCGTGAACCGCACGGGGCAAGTGTAAAAATACGTTTCCCTAAAGATATTTTCTCCTGGAATCTTTGTCGGAGCGCACGGAAACTCTTTTCCATTTGCCGATTTCCGCTTTGAAATAATCGCTTTCCGGCTAGCCGGCGGCACAAAGACGTCGTTTTTATAACGAAAACAGTACTTCAAATAGACTCCTGACGCGATCAAAGACAATGAAGCCGGAAATATTTCTTATATTGCCAATTAATATATCGTAAACTAAAACACTGATAGTATCTACTACAATACTAGTAAAAATATTTTTCCAAAAGGAAGTGGCTCAGCTTTTGCTGACCCGAAGTCCTTGCGATCCTGGTTAGCTGTAGTTACTGTGTTCCTTATACTACGACAAAGGCGGCTTCTCCTAGAACGCCCTACGATCTGTTTGTGTCCGCTTCAAGGAAGCGCACGGCTCTCGTTTCGTTGATATTGAGCTGGAATATTGAAATATTACATCTTTGAGGATTCTTTCAAAGGAGCAGGGGCAGGGTGAGGAGCCCGGCAGAATGTTTCATTGTACCCGCTCTACTGTACGTCGAAGCTATAAATATCCGGTCATATATTTGCTGATGTAAATTGAAGGAGCCCTATTGCGATACGATAGCCTTGTCTGTCATTTATTGTAGTATCGCCTTGTCCGGAGAGTGGTTAAACTTAGGAACTAGATATAGGGGTACTTTCAAATCTGTCGATTTCTGAGCGGTGTTCTATAAAATGCAATAAATATTATTTAACCACTTTTTGTATTTGTAAAGCACTAACCCGTGCTAGGAAACTTTATAAAGATTTTTATAAGGTTAAAAAATTCGCTCGGGACAGGATTTGAACCCTTCAAACCCTTTGCGGGTTCAAATCCTGTCCCGAGCGAATTTTTTAACCTTATAAAAATCTTTAAAAATATTATTTACATTAGTTGATATTTTTATCGTAATTTCACGGCTCAGTTTGTACAAAAGACTCTCTACAACATCCTTTCTGTACTACCTTGTAGGTAGTCTATGCTTCAATCACTCGCCAGTTCTCACTAAACAGACAAGATATTCGACTTAAGTAAAGGAGCTATTATTTAAGCCAAATCACCCAATCATTCCACAGCGTCTTTACCTCCGGTCGATGTCGTCTATTCAACGGGTTTCGCGTTTCAAGCTTCAACGCACAAAGGGGAGTCAAAGGTCAAATAAAATTACGAACTGTTATAAACCACCTAACTATAAAACTTGAGCTTACATAGCATTTTAAATTCCTTTTATAATACATTTTTATGGACATGTGAGTTAGTCAACCCATAGCCGTGTATCTGTCAACTAGTCTTCGTGAAATAAAAACTGTGTGTGTATTAAAGAGTTTCTTTTAAAAAGACCTGCGGCAAGGACCCCATAACAGTGGTGTCAGAAGTGGGATGCCAGAAGGACAATCTTACTTCACGTGAGATCTGGCATCCAAAAGAACTCGTGGTCCCTGCTGCATCAAGAAAGGTTTTTTTAAAGTGAAAATTCAGTGCCGTGTTGCCCGACGTTAAGCCTCCGCCCTTGTGCGTAGCCCGCAGCATCATCGGTCCAGTTGGTCGACAATAAGTCTCTGCTCTTGAGCATGAGCCTGCGCTAACATAACACCACAACACCACAACACCCTGGTCGACGATCAGTCTCCGTGTTCTACGCGAGCCCGCATCAGAAGAAAAGACAAGACTCTACCATCACCTACCACCGGTTCATCGGGTTGACTCACCTTTCACCTCTTCATACAACTTTTCATACAACTCTTCTACAAACTCATCAGCACCAGCTTCAAAAACTGCGCAACGTGACTTCGCGAGGTTTTTTCCGTAGAAATACGACGCTCCGGTGTCGCCGGACACTCGACGCTACCTACTTTACCTGCAACTGCGTCATCGCTACAACGACGTGACTGCCTACTGCATTTTTGGTACTGCGTGTCACTTGCCACATCCCTGGATTTTCCGAGATGTTCCTGGTCGCTGTTCTCCTGTGAGTTGTTTCGTTTCACTTTTAACTTTACTGTGTCCTACAGTTTCGTGAACTTACCGTGTTTGTCCGTCATTTTCGTGCAATTTTTATATTTTACGGCGAACATTTTACATTAATACTTACCTTTTACAAATATTATTTTTACACGTTTTACATACTTTTACAAATTGTTTTTACCTTATCATTTTTGTGTCATATACCCTGTTGTTCTGAGTTTTAAATTTCATTCATGGTTAAACCTAAAGCTAAAAAGGAGGAGGTTCCCGAAGAGACAACCTCCGAAGCTGAGACTTCGGAAAACTCTTTTTCTAGTGTGAAGGAATCACAGTCAGAAGTGCGGGCCCCTAAAGAGAAAATGGCCACTGTCACGCTTTCCGTACTAATAAAGTTTATCCGTCCTTATAATGGGGATCGGGAAAGCCTCCCCGCCTTTTTGACCAATTGCGAGAACGCAATTAGTCTCGCTACTCCCGAACAACAGGATGTATTTATAAAATACATAATCTCGCAGCTTGAAGGTAAGGCGCAACTTGCATGTTGTCTGAAACAATTTGAAAGCTGGAGCGACCTGAAGGCTTTTTTGAAAACTACTTTCGGTGAAAAAAAGCATTCAACGCACCTACTTGTAGACTTACAAAATTGCAAGCAAAAAGCTGACGAGAGTGTAACGCAATATTCTTTGCGAATAGAGTCGTGTTTAACAAGACTCCTATCTGACATCCATTATAGCTGTGTTGATAAAAAAGAGCTCGTAGGTAGGCTTGCCGCGATGGAAGATTTGGCCCTTAACACCTTTATGTTAGGGATGAATAACAAATTCTCGCATATAGTCAGATGCCGTAACCCCAAAACTCTGTCTGACGCAATCACACATGCAATTGAAGAAGAGAAGATCTTCAATCTTTCTCGGATGTCTCAACGAGCATCTTTACAATGCTCTTTCTGCCATCAAAACGGTCATGCCGTTTCCGATTGCTTTAAAAAGAAAAGGCAATCTAATGAAGGTCATCGCATTCACGCGATCAATTCCCCTCCATCTCAAAATAGGCCTTCTACCTCTAAATTTGATAAAAACAAAAGTTGTGCCTATTGCAAAAAGGTTGGGCACCTTATCACTGAGTGTTTTAAATTAAAACGCAAGAACGGTCAGGAGAATGAGTCATCGCCGTCTCCTAAGGCCAGTGTTCACACTATTATTCCACACTCAGAGGAAACTGATTTAAACTAAAATCGGTTCCGGTTCCGTGTCTGCCGGGGCCTTCTCCCATTGTAAAAGACACATTTTCTAACGTATCTGCGCCTTTACTCCCTGAGTTTCTGCCCAAGGCCAGTTTTGCTAACCCATCACCCAAAAAGGAATTTATTCCTAGGGCTAGCTCAAAAAAAACTAAGGCTAAGTCTTTACTCGCTACAGAGTTTCTTCCTAAGACTAGCTCTACTACTACGCCTTTACTCAAACATGAGTTTCTTTCCAAGGCTAGTTCTAAAACTCTCAATGAGTCAACAAATCTCACCCCTCAAGGCAACTTGAGTTTTTCGGGGCCTTCCCCTAGAGATTCTACATGTGAAGAAAGCACAGTTTACACTGTTCTTAATCTCAACCCTAAGGTTTCGCTTCCTCACGTGTTTTTACAGACGAGCTGTTCACAAAAACCTCTGTGTTTTTTAATTGACTCGGGTGCTTCAATTTCGATAGTGAAATTCTCAAGTTTACAAAAGCATCCTGGTTTGGGACCTCAAACTATTAAAATCAAAGGTCTTAACGAAGATGATTCTCATGTAGAGTCTCTCGGGTCCCTTAACCTTGACTTATCCTACCGACTTTCTGAACAAAGTGTAGTAGCGCTGAACTTCAATGTCCACGCGATTAGCGACTCTGTGCGCTTGCCATTCGATGGTATTCTCGGTAGTGATTTTCTTGACAACTTTAAAATGGATATTAAATACTCGACTAAGACGTTGCAAATGCAAAAGTCTTCCATTCCATTTTCGCTGAGCAATCCATGCTTTGTTATACCTGCACGATCTGAAGCAGTTATCGAATGTCTTGTGTCTAATGACATTTCGGAATTGGAATCGTTGCGCGAGGCGCTGATTCTCGACCATACGTTTTGCGAAGGTGTATACCTAGCGAATTGTATCGTCAAAGTTAAGCCGAACTATAGAGTTAATGTCTCTATTCTGAACACATTGGAAAAACCAATTGAAGTCAAAGACTTCTCAGTTCGACTTACTCCTATGGATTTACCAGTCGACGACTCTTCTCAGAGTTCCTCTCAGAATGTCTTCTCTACTTCTCATGAAGTTACCTCAGATAGAAAACAACGCGTTCTCGACCAAATTCGTCACGACCATTTAAATCCTGAAGAAAAAAGAGTTCTTCTAGACTGTTGTACTCAGTACACAGACATTTTCTACCTAGAAGGCGATCCACTGACGTGCACAAATGCAATTCAGCATTCCATCAATACAGGTGACGCCCCTGCGATACACGTGAAGTCTTATCGTTTTCCCGAGGTTCATAAGCAGGAGGTTGAAAACCAGATGCAGAAGATGCTTAGCCAAAACATCATCAGGCCTTCAATTTCACCTTGGAGTGCACCAGTTTGGGTGGTTCCTAAAAAGATGGACGCCTCTGGCAAACAAAAATGGCGCGTTGTCATTGACTATCGTCGTCTCAATGACGTCACAGTTAATGAGGTTTACCCCATCCCTTTAATTACAGACATTCTCGACCAGTTGGGTCATTCCAAGTATTTTTCTACCCTCGACCTTGTGTCAGGTTTCCATCAGATTTGTCTCAACCCAGCTGATTCAGCTAAAACAGGATTTACTGTCACAAATTCCAATGGCACCTCAGGCCACTACGAATTTGTCAGGATGCCATTCGGATTGAAGAATGCTCCTTCCACCTTTCAAAGGTTAATGAATACCGTTTTATCCGGTTTACAGGGTTTACATTGTTATGTCTATCTCGACGATTGTATTGTCTATTCCCACGACCTTGATTCTCACATCCAAAAACTGAAACTCGTTTTTGACAAATTCCGGGAGTTTAACTTAAAAATGCAACCTGACAAATGTGAGTTCCTCAGACATGAAGTCTCATATCTAGGTCACATAATTACCGATAAAGGTGTATCTCCTAATCCCGACAAAATCAAGGCCATTACAGAATTCCCTGTTCCGAAGAATGCCAAAGACATAAAGTCTTTTCTTGGCTTAACTGGCTATTATCGACGTTTTATAGAGAACTTCTCTAAAATCACAAAGCCATTAACAAGCCTATTGAAAAAGGACATTCCTTTCTTATGGTCCAAAGAACAAGAATTTGCGTTCAATTTTCTCAAGGATAAATTGATTACGGCTCCCATACTACAATATCCAAATTTTGCCCAAATTTTTGTAGTTACGGCAGATAGCTCAAATTTTGCTGTTGGAGCTATCCTTTCTCAAGGAGAGATCGGCAAGGATAAGCCCATCGCCTATGCGTCAAGGACTTTGAACAAAGCCGAAGGAAACTACTCTACTACAGAGAAAGAACTTCTAGCTATTCTTTTCGGAGTTAACACCTTCCGACCTTATCTCTATGGATTTAGGTTCAAAATTGTAACTGATCACCGTCCTTTAGTCTGGCTATTTAATGCTAAAGATCCTGGAGGCCGTCTCCTTCGTTGGCGTTTAAAATTAGAGGAGTACGATTACGAAATCGTTTATAAACCAGGCAGAGTTAATGCTAATGCAGATGCTCTTTCCCGTAACCCTGTCAACGCCATAACGCATTCAAAATTGAACAAATGTTCTTATAAACTGTACTTCCAAAAACAGTTGACCAAGTCCGTGTCTAATGACACTCAAATTGAAGAACACCTTGAACCATTACATTTGACCAAACATAAATTAGTCGCTTGCCCGACTTCTCTAGATTTTGACTACTCTATGCCAAGTTGCGAACAGATATTGTCCACAGTAGACAATTCTGCTGACTTGCTATCAGCCGAGCGCGAGCCCGAGAGTGTACTGGCAACTCATTCTGCTAATAAAAAGTTCTACTTTTTATTCACTAAAGTGCATCACTATGATGAAACTTCATATAGTGTCATTTATGACCTTTTAATGAAATTACGTGATGTTGTTATTGCTGAAGATCAAAGTGACTTAGCAATTTCAGATTTCTCAGAACCTTTTACAAAATTGAATTATACAAAGGTTTACAACATCATCTCTTTCGTGTTTCATGGCACTAATATCAAAATTCATATTTACAAAAATCAAATCATTTACCCTTCACCTGCCGAGGTTCCCCGCATTTTGAAGGAAAATCACGGTACCACTTTTGCTGGTCACCCAGGCATTCAGAGAATGTTTAACAGAATCAGGTCCACTTACTATTGGAAAGGCATGCGCTCCGACATTGAGCAATTTGTAAAAGACTGCAGCCTTTGTAAAATTAATAAACCTTTACGAAAATGTAACAAGGCTCCCATGATTATTACTTCTTCTAGTACCAAGCCTTTTGAACGATTAGCCTTGGATATCGTTGGTCCTTTGCCTGAGGCCGGACCACAAAAGTTCCGTTTTATCTTGACACTTCAAGATGATTTGACAAAATTCTCATGCGCTTACCCTATGAGTGGGTCTACTACAGATGAAGTTGCGCGTAATCTCATTCACTTTTTCTCCCTCTTTGGTTTTGCCAAAATGATTCTGACCGATCAAGGTTCATGTTTTACTTCTGAGTTGTTTAAGCAACTTACACAAATTCTTAAGATCAAGTCCCTTTATTCGACTCCGTATCATCCCCAAACCAATGGCGCGCTAGAACGCAGCCACGCTACTCTTAAAGAGTACTTAAAATCGTTTGTGAACGAAAATCACAACGACTGGCATTGTTATTTAGCTACTGCTATATTATCCTATAATACTACTCCTCACTGCACAACGCAGTTCACTCCTTTCGAGTTACTTTACGGTTACCAACCGTCTATCCCCAGTAGTGTCTATGACTCTGATAACGGTACTACTTATCACGAGTACATAAGAGCCCTACAGTATAGAATGAAATACAGTAGACAACGGGCCCTCGAAAACATTCAGAGAAGCAAAGAATCCTCCAAGAACTATTACGACACTTCTACTAAAGACATTACTTATAAAACTGGCGATTTTGTATATCTTAAACAGCATCACAGGCTTCGGAAAGCCTTGTCTCCCATCTGGAAAGGACCCTTTAAAATCTTAAAGGTCCACGACAAGAAAAATGTCACCATTTGCGTAAATCGCAAACACGTGAAATATCACGTTAATGAATTGAAACCTGCTTGAAAGTTTTGTTTGTCATTTGTTTCAGGTTTCTCCATTTTCAAGGTTCTACATCAGAACCCGTAGTCCAAGAAATAGATCATAGTCCTGGAATCTATTTTGACCCGACTTCCGTAGCTTATTTTTACGATGACTACTGGAATGTGGTTACTCACGTCGAGGTCTCACATATCAAGCCCTATCTAGATAAAATTCAAGAGTCTATGACTACGATTTCCTACCTATGTACACAAGCTCAAAATTTAGCCTATAACGTTGATTGTAAGGATACTTTTAGTCCTTTAGAAATACTGCTTAACGCTAACATACTGAAATATGATTCTCTCCTCCATATCATCCCTTTAGAGCCTCCGACTCGTTTTAAAAGATCCCTAGAGTTCGGTGGTGAAATTTTAAAGTTCTTTTTTGGAACTCTAGATGCAGATGATGCCCGTAAGTATGAAGCTGCTATTTCAGCTTGTCAACATAATGAAAACGAGATGTTTTCTTTGATGAAAGATAATATCCACGTTGTCCAATCGACGATTAATAATTTTAATACTTCTATCCGTAAACTTAACGAAAATGAATTTAGAATTAATAAACAGATAGAAAAACTTTACTCAGTCTTGACTGAAAACGCTAAGGTTAATAATAATTTTATAAATGTCGCTAAAATTAATGGATTAGTTAATGTTATGGAAAGCTCATCGCTAGCTATTTCTAATATCTTAGATACTATTTTGAATGCTATTTTATTCTCTAAAGCAAATATTTTGCACCCGTATGTTCTTACCCCTACTAGGTTATTCGAAGAACTATCCACCAATAGTAAATCGATACAGAAAAATGTGGATTTTCCAACCCCATTAATTCTAGATAACATTCACACTATTATTGATCTTTCCAAGTTGACATCTTATTATTACAATAAGAAATTGATTTTTATCTTGCAAATACCTTTAATTAAACTTTTGAAATTTAATGTTTACAAAATGATAGCTCTACCTACCCCTCATGATACAAGCTTTCAGACTTATGCTCTTATTTACCCCACTAAACCATATATGGCTATAACGGATGATAGGTTGAGTTACTCTCTACTTGATAATGTCAATGAATGCAAAACTGTTAATTATGATCATCTAATATGTCCCTCTGTCTCTGTTTTATCAACTATTAAAAGTCCGTCATGCGAGACTAAACTGTTAACTGAAGTTACCTTGTCACTTCCTGAAATATGCAACTCTAAGTTACTTTATGGTAATATTAACTTGTGGCAAAAGCTTCATGATGGAAAATGGATTTATGTTCAGTCTAAACCTAATAAACTTACAGTTAAATGTCAAAATAGAATGAATGATTATAAATTGTCGGGTACAGGAATAATATCTCTTAAAAATAACTGTATAGCATACTTTCAGACTTTGCAGCTTTCACCTACTCATGTTTACACATCAACCATTCCTGAACAACTATCTATTGATTTTGATATAACTGAAGATGAATGCTGTAATCGTAAAATTATTAATAACACTATTGATAAGTTAGTTCCTATACACTTATCTCATATTAATTTAGAATCTCTAAATGTGGTATCTCATAAATTGGATTATTTGGAAAATCAGATTAACCAGGCACAAAGCCAATCTCATCTTGTTAAATATGGATCTTATTATTCAACAGCTACTTACATTATTTTTGCTGTTATTTTCGGGTATATCACTTATAAGACTTATAAAAAATGTAATTCTTCCTGTTGCATTCAGATTTTTAACCAGTGTTATAATAAAAAATTAAAAAAGAATCAAAATAAAATTAACAATTCAACTGAATTAGCTGACTTCACTTATGATGAAGAATGCGACAAGAAGTCTGTCAAGAGCCTTCCAGAAGTTCTGTCAACTGATAAGAAAATAACGTTTCAGAGGACATCCTCTAGGAATCTTAGTAATTTTTAAGTTTTGGGTTTTTGGGTTTTTATTGTACTAAGTTTTCTTATTTTTTTATACTTACATTGTAGCAGTTACCACACAGCCATCCCTTACTTTGCATTATATACTGTCTTCAGTTCTACCCTTCGTTTATCTTAAAGATAACCTTCGTCTTGTTGGGGGAGCTGTTATAAACCACCTAACTATAAAACTTGAGCTTACATAGCATTTTAAATTCCTTTTATAATACATTTTTATGGACATGTGAGTTAGTCAACCCATAGCCGTGTATCTGTCAACTAGTCTTCGTGAAATAAAAACTGTGTGTGTATTAAAGAGTTTCTTTTAAAAAGACCTGCGGCAAGGACCCCATAACAGAACGAAGAAACCGACGTCCCTTGCCGCATCTCGGTTTACCGATGGAGACGAGATGGGTGTTACAGAGGGAAATGTAACGGGGTATTCGCTTTGGGAGTTTATTACAGAAATAAACCTAGCTACCAGCCTGCGAGTATAGACTTGGAGAGCCAGTGGTGCTCGGCACTTTTTAGCTCTGGATCTGGATTTTTAAACATTTATTATAAGTTGAAAAAATTCACTCGGGACAGGACTTGAACCCGGTACCTCTTGCATACCGTGCAGGCGCTCTACCAATTGAGCTACCGAGTCAAGAAACTGTCGATGCGAATTTCTTCAACTAGTCTTCCGTCTACTGGACGGGGGCGCCATCTGGTGTGATGAGTTTGCACTAATGCGTTCATCTTTGCAGACGAAATGCCCATTGGAATTTTTGATGTTGCCACTACATTTAACCACTGTATCTGGATCTTTAGATCAGGATATTAGGATAGGGTTATGAACGGGAAACGGGTTAAGACGGTCCAGCAGGAAGCAAGAGTTATTGAACACTATCAGAGGAGAAAATGTTTCATATCTAGAACATGTGGCAAAAGTCGCTGCCAAGAGATGCGTCGGCCGAAGGAGAAAATCCTGGTCAAGAAATCTACGGGATTGGACTGGAATCGCGAGGGCTGCCAGATATTTCGCCTCGCGAGAAACAAAGAGAAATATACCCAGCTGACCGCCAACCTTCGTTGAGTCAGAGAGGCACCCTAAAGAAGAAGTTATTAGGAATTAGTTTATCGGTCGACCAACAAAAGTAATCTTCATATGGGGAGAAAATGTCCGCTTAGGCAACAATATTTTTTATTTCCCTCGGGACAACTGGGTTTTGGGGGATCGAAGGCATTCTTGAAAGATATCTCGAGCGGGAGAGAGACAGAGAGAGAGAGGGACTTCAATCACCAAGCGTGCCAGGATTTGAGTTTTCACAATCTGCTATTCCTCAAAGGAACAGGGGGGGTTACCCTTGACCTTGCGATCAAATTGAAAAAGTTTTAAAATTAATTTCTCTTTGAATTCGCATAGTAATGCTTTGATTTAAAATACTTTGTATTGTTTATTCAAAGGCCGTTTTATTCAATAAAAACACAAAATGCGCCTTAATTTGTAGAATATTAAATTTTGTTAATTGCTCCATATTGCGGCCGTATTGGAAAAATGCGTCAAGGGTAAGGGGCAGAGGCTTGTCTGTAACGCAATGGTGCCAAAATGGGCTCCCAGTTTGAGGCCCTTTTAATGTTTTTGTAGTACCTACAAGAAAGGAATATTATGATTCTAATTGTAGAGGATTAGTTCGATGTTTGTAAGAGAAAAACGAGGTATCCCCGGTTTTGTCCTTCTACTGGAACGCCATCGACACGTGATTGCGTTACGGACTTAAGCCCCAGATTTCGTCACGAATTACCTCTATCTATAACACTTACTATAGATTTATCTTTAGGCCTCGTGTAACAGTAGTTCGGATACAATTGAGACGCGCTCCGAGCACGTCTGCGACACACTTCAAACTAAAAGCTGTCCGGCGTCCAGACGATGGGAAAACCTCGGACAGGGACGTAAATATTTACCTTTTTTGGTGATAAAAAGGAAACTATCTCGACAAGCAATCTCACTGGACCAATCCAGCGTATCGCACCCAATGAGAATGGGCGAGAAAAGAATGTAGCCTTTGATCATCATAAGTGATGGTTTAATACAAGTACAAAGTCTTTAGTATTAAATCCTTGGGTAGACTCGGGTATTATTTGCAATTTGAAAATGTACGTCTGGTCATTGTCCAAGTATTGATTCTCCAAAAAGTAATTTAAAACTCGAAGAAAGAAAATCATGCAACTTTCAGCAACAGAATGTTCGTATGCCTCGTATGAAAATTAGAGATCCCTGCACCATGGTAACCCTACTCGACAGCTCTCGAAAGATCTTGGTTCTCGTCGCGCGTGCCTCGCGACTCGGAAATAGGACCCCGATCACCGACGAGCGGATCTGTACATTATTATAGTTTATATCTACGGATCTGTACATTATTCACCATGTCTGTGTAGCATGTACCTACTTGACACGTGAGACTTTTTACTCGCAACATTTAGCGAACAGCAATAAACAATCTGCCCCGGTGTTCTCTGAAATACTCACCGTCAATATTCCCGTTTAAAGAAAAACATTGTTCACTTCAATAAGGGCTATTTTTAAGTAAATAAATAAGTTCAACAGTGCGGTTTTCTTTTTACAGAATAGACCGTCAGATCTTTGATCCACTTTCAAGCTAACTAAAGAAAGTAGTTGAAGATAACCAGTTTTGAAAATATTTTAGTCGATAATAAAATGAGGCGCTTTTTACAAGAACAAACTTTGTCCACAGAGAAAATTTGGCACTTTTTGGCCAAAACAATTGTCCTACAAGCAAACCTTGGTGGTTTTTGTGTAATTGCCGAAACTTTCCGATGGAATAACTGTGGACATAGGAATTTTTGGTAAAAGCTGATTAGTGGGGCTAATTCAGCTTGTTGAACAGTGTTGAAAACAGAACTTCGTTAAAATTGAACATTGGCTGTTCTTGTAAAAAGCGCCTCAATTGGTTTGCGACTTAATGAGGTGGCTTGTAAATAAGAACATCTCAATAATTGGCCGACAACCCGTCTAACATTTGTCTGCCGGCGCTTACGAGCCAAAGGAAAAATATATTGAGCACGAGGTACCTACTAGCACTAGGAGTATTCTGTTACCAAAGTGGCGCATTGGTTGTCAGAGGAATAGTCTTATTGGGCATTGTTCTTGTTGCTTACCTACTCATACCTACCAATGTGACGTATCGGTTGACATAAAAATGGTCCAATTGGTCATTGTTGTTGTTGTTGCTGTCCTATGGTACCCCAGGAGTACAGAGGGCCCTTACGAGGTCACGCCACGCCTTCCTGTCCTCAGCAACTCTTCTGGCTTCGCTCCAGCTCAGCCCAACGGCTCGCAGCACGCTTTCCACATTTTTGTATACCTGTTGTTTTCATTGACTTTCATAATGTTTTATCAACTCAAAGCTATGCAAATGCACCTACACACACAATCATATTTTTCTTGAGCTTGAGATTTGAGCTACCTAATACCAAAAACAAAACAGTTATGAAAAACTTTAATTTTTGAGGTTATAAGATAAAATAAACTTTTTTTTACAGAATTGACTTTCTGTTGACCAGTTAGGTTACAGGTTACACCCTGTAAAAAGAGTGAATAAGTTATGTAATACGTCGTATAACAAACAGCCTTTTCAGTTCTTATAGTTCGAGCATATTACCCACCATGAATGTCGAAGAGAATACCTTATCCTCAGTTAACCCAGCCATCAGTAATGTCCTACAAAAAGGGCACAGCGCGCAAGTTCCATTTACTTTTAATGACTGCCGCGCGGAAGAAATTTTCAATTATGGTTTTTCTTGTTCTTAGAGCAAGTTCTGCCCCCGCTCTCAAGAACAACAACAGAAGAAACTGTTTCCAATTCAAGTTATTTAACTTTCACTCTAGCAACTCGACCACTTCATTTAATTATTATGTAACTTTAATTGAACAGAAAGATCTAGATTCGGGTTGGATAAATATTTCAGTTAAATGAAATAACCGCACCCTGCAAAATTTTATATACGAGTCTTGATGATCCGGCCTGGGATGGACTCAAAACTTGCCAAAATGAAAACATAACTACAAAATAAAAATAAAAAAATACCCCCGACATTTTTGCATATCTCATAAACGGCTGAACCGATTTTTAAGCTAAGATCTAAGCTAGAAAAAATGCTTTCAAATAATATAAAACCGCATCCAAATCGGTTCACCCGTTTAAGAGCTACGGTGCCACGCCACATAGCGGTCAAACTTATAACACCCCTCTTTTTGGGTTGGGGGTTAAAAATGAACGGATTTTAATCCCCATATGCAAAGCAATTTTATACCAGCTTGAAAAATACCGAATTTGCCGAGTGTAGATGTGGGAACATACCAGCGAGCGGAAGTTCGCTGGAACATACCCACCACCGATACCCACACTGACAAGATAGAAGGTCAGACGAAAAAAAAGCAAATTCTTTTCCCCAAATTCGTTTCCCAGTGGGTCGATCCGAATCCTGCATTAACGCGGACCAAATACAGAGGAAAAAAAACCTATAGAAAGGACCTTTGTAATGAAAATACAACGGCTAAAGCGGACTATACACGCGATTCAAAGAGGAAAAACGTAGTTTAAAAGCTTCCCGGAATTTTGCTTTATACGAGTAAAAATCATAAGTAAAACCGATGGAGACACGAATATAACTTTTATATGGGGTAGTATAGTCTGTGCCAAATGAATAGTGTAAAGGTCCATTGTACATGTAGTCTGGTTCATGCCAGTACTCAGTCACAAATAAAACAATGCTATTTGCTTTAACCGGATGCACCGCCTGGCTTAACAAATCGGTTTTATTCCATTCCGGTTCGAACGAGCGAAACCGGACTTTAATCCAACGATATAGAGCTCTTTGAGCAATTTCTGTATTTACCGGATTATTAAAATTGAATCAGACTGCAGGTAAACACGGTTGTATTAACTATTTGATATTAAATGAATCACCTGTAAATATGATTGTGGATGATAGCAAATTGGATACTAAGGCCCGGTTTCTGAGTTGAGAATTTTACTAAGCACATACTTACGTATCGCTCTGTCACGCTCTTTTGTGAGAAATCTGCAGAGACAGGACGATACTTACCCATTTGCTTAGCAAAATTCTCAACTCAGAAACCGGGCCTAAATATGTTATCACAGATAATAATATGGCAAATAATAAAAATTAAAAAAACCGACCAATGATGAAAAGATTCCGAGTTATCTGGTGCTGTCCGTTGACGAGTTCCGTTCTCCAACTCCGAAGTTCTTCATCAGATCTTCGCCATTTTTTTATGGGATCACACGCGAAGTATACCGCAAAATCGGCTGTAGAAAAAAGTTCTGATGTAGGTCCGAAGATACGGTCCGAATTGAATACCTCCTCCGTCTTGAAGTCAACTGCTGATTTAGCAGCGTCTAGTGGCATGTCCACTCACAATAGATTAATGAAGTGACCACTAGGACGCTGCATCTATCTATCTATCTATCCAGCCCATAAATAAAGCCCACTGTTGGGCATAGGCCTCTTCCTTTTCACGCCATCCCCCTCGGTCTAAAGCCAATCTCGTCCATTGTCCTCCCGCTGTTCTGACAATGTCATCGACCCATCGAGCTTTCGGTCTACCCACCGACCGTCGACCCATTCTAGGCCACCATTCCGTGACTGCCCTAGTCCACCGTCCGTCCTCCCGTCTAGCCAGATGTCCCGCCCATCTCCACTTTAATCTTAAGATACGCGCACCCACATCTTCGACTTTGGTCTTATGCCGAATGTCGACGTTGCGCACACGATCGAGGAGTGAAATGCCTAGCATGGCCCGCTCCATAGCTCTTTGTGCAATTTGGATCTTTTCCATGTTGGCTTTGGTAAGCGACCATGTCTCTGCACCGTACGTGAGGATGGGCAGTATGCATTGGTTGAAAGCCTTGGTCTTTAGGCTTTGCGGGATTTTGGCTTTAAAGACATCATCCAGCTTCTTAAAGGCAGCACATCCCAGCTGAATACGTCTTGCGATCTCCTTCTCTTGGGATTCACTTCCGAATGATAAAGTATGTCCAAGATAGACGTATTTATCTACCACCTCAATCGAACAATTACCTACTTTGATAGTAGGTAAGGGTTCTTCGGTGGGACTGTTCGTCATTATTTGCGTCTTGGACATATTCATTCCCAGGCCGACCTTCGAGGACGCCTCATGCAGTTCGGTTAGCATGGTCTGGAGAGTGTCAACGTCTTCAGCCAGGAGGATAAGATCGTCAGCGAAACGCAGATGCGAGAGATGTACGCCGTTGATGTTAATGCCTCTTTCACTATTCAGCAGAAAGAGCACAAAGAGCTGTTCTGAAGGTAATGCTCAGGAAACCTTTCAGGTATCCGACAAGCACTTTGTTAAGCGAAACAAAAGTACTATCTGTTCGGCAACTCTATATACTACGTATAACATTGATGGAACACAAGTTAATTTTACGACTCCCTGAGTATCAAAATATGCTCCAGAAAAGAGTGTTCAGTGTGAAACTTCCCAAAAGAAATACCGAATTCGCTCGACGTTTCGTATCGTTCTCGGGCCCATTCATCTTTAATGCTGCTTTGAAAGCCTGTCCTAAAATCCATACATTTACTAGCTGGGAAGTTAAATCGCGTGTCACAAAGTGGCTAACAATTTTGGATTACGACAACACAGAATCTTTACTGCTCAGTATTACGTGATAATTCATAATATTAATAAATAATTTAACTACATAAATATTAAATATTAGGTAAATCCTATTCAAAGAAGAAACACCATTGTTAAAAGACTATTTTCAGATTTTATTTTTTAGATTGTTTTCTGTTTTGTAATATTTTTATTTTTAATTTTTAGTTTAAGTTTCTAGAACACTGGAACTTGTTAAACACAATTTATCTGAATCCCACGATACAGGTTCGCCTAGTGTGGGATTCGCAGTATTGTTAACCACTGTTTAATTCTATTCACGGAAATAAATACCTTTTTACTTTACTTTACTTTACTCCAGTCAATGGTCTTTAACACGTCTTCGAGCACATTGGTAAAAAGTTTGGGTGAAAGAGTGTCTCCCTGTCGCACGCCCCGCTGGATGGGCACGGGGTCGGTAAGCTTGTGCATACGCACCTGCATCGTGGCGGTCTTATATATTTCCCGGAGTATGTCCACATACCGCGTATCAATGCCACAGCGATTGAGAGAGTGGAACACAGCCCAGTGTTCGACACTGTCGAAAGCCTTTTCGTAGTCAACGAAGGCAAAACACAAGGGCTGGTTGAACTCGTGACTCTTCTCCATCAACTGCTTTATTGTGTGGATATGGATATGGAGAAACGACTCCGAAATCCGGCCTGCTCGACCGGTTGGTACTCATCAAATAATGTGGTAAGCCTGTTGCAGATGATTTTAGCAAAAAGTTTGTAAATTTGAGAGAGCAGGCTGATTGGACGATAATTGGAGAGCTTGGTCTTATCGCCTTTCTTGTGTAGGATTGTGACCATGGCGTTGTTCCAAGTTCTTGGTGTAACGCCCTCAAATAATACTTTATTGAAAAGTTTGGTGAGTGCCTCTAGTACGGGGAGACTCCCCGTACTAGAGGACGCTGCATAGGGCAATCAAAATGAACTGAAGTTAAATCCTCAACATAGAAACCATAAAAGTCCTCCAAAGGTGAATAGATATACAAAACAGACTACAAGAGGCGGAACATGAACCCACGACCTCTGGTGTATCGCGCATCTCTCGATACATAGAGACCATCGGTAAAAGAGAGTTCGTATTTATAATTGTATGTAGAACCCCTAGTTACAACTTGAAGTCTCTTTATTGCTCCCACAGTTATTTTTAATCTAAAACCGTGCTTAATTCCCTTACTTGGAATCTATTTAAATAACCTAATACCCGCAAATTGGGGATGCGAAAGTATTCAAATGGGCCGGTGTGTCCCGGGCCAATACTTCATTACACCGGTCCAATGGATGCCGCAGCGCAATGTGGTTGTGGAGTTATTTGGATTGGATATAGCTTGACTAGGTATATCGGCAGGGCTATTACGTATCAATAAAGTATTGAGTATTGAGTATCAAGAACAACTCCATTGAGTGCATTGTAAAGCAGGGAAGAGTGGAGGGCAACTAGAACTCGGGGAAAACCACCGATGAGATGGACTGACCAAATCAAGACTACTTTGAGCAAAAAACTGTGTATGCACCCGAGAAACGTCTCCGAGAGAAATGGCGTCGCATCGTAAGGCGCGCAACATCAGCCACTGATGATGATACTACATGTGGACCACGACCACTCTGACAAGAGTTCAACGGCGAAGAAAAAGAAGAATTACATATCATGGATTCCTTGGACTACGATGAGAACAAATGAGTCCATACGCGAAGAGTTTAAAACACGCACCCGTCTCAATCATATGTCAACTACGAATCTCAAGTTTCTTCGGACGCAGCTTGTAGCTTGGCAAAATCAATTATGACGAGAAAGGTGGAGGTGGACCACCTACTAGATGGACGGATATAATGACCAAAGCTAGAAAAAAAACACCTACACGAGCTGATCCACATCGCGAGTCGAGTGATAGAACTCAATGGATAATTCTGCTCTCCGCCACTTTCATGTGATGATAACTATCCTCAATATTGAGAGAACAAAAATAGAAGTTAAAAACTAAAACCCGACTACTAAAAGGCTTAAAACAAGACCTGTTTATCCTTAAAATAGACTCATAGATAATTAATCGTAGTCGGAGGCCATCGGTTTATCAAATGCGAATGTGGTGTCCTCCGACTACGATTAATTATCTATGAGTCTATTTTAAGGATAAACAGGTCTTGTTTTAAGCCTTTTAGTAGTCGGGTTTTAGTTTTTAACTTCTATTTTTTTTTTGAGCTTTTTAGTAAGTCATTTTGGACGATCACCAAGAATAGAACCAAGAAGGGCAAAAAAAACACATTTTTGAATTTTTTGTTCTATTTGTTATGTTGACGCTACATGTGTTATACATTTTTGAAAAGGTCTTTTAAAGCCCTTTCATTTGATACCCATGACGATGGTATCCGATAATTTTTATTTTTAGGTCCACCACTTTAGGGCGCAGCACAGCCGCCATCTTGATTTTTTTCAAAATTAAACTATCCTATGTTACCTGGGTGATTAAGACAAATCCAACGACACCTCATTTGTTGAAATCGGCCGAGTAGTTTAGGCTCTGCGAGGGAACAGATGAACACACAAACATACATACATACATACATACATACATACATACATACATACATACATACATACATACATACATACATACATACGCTGCTAAAATCATAACCCTCCTTTTTGCTTCGCGTAGTCGGGTAAAAAGGAGTCATAGATTACGTTGCAAAACCTCAAAAACTGCTCTTCTTAGTTCACCCCTATCCTTAATGTTCTTGGCATACCTAAAGTGGCTCCAGGTATTTAAATCGATGCTTCAGGCGCAATCAGGAAATTTACGCAAAAAAAAACCTAGCCACGTAATGGATCGTATATTGCGAGCAGGGTTTTAGTTTTTGGACGAATCAAGGCTTGGCTAAAATGGGTTTGGGAGACAAACTAAAAACGACGAAAACAAAAAGCTATGAAACACTGCCATGTTAGACTTCGCAAAGGCTTGACACGGCCCTATCCGGCCAAACGTAAGCCCATTCTAGTCAGCGCAGCTTACACCAGCATCCTTTGGGAATATGTTATGTATGGACTTACGCTCGACTTGCTTAAAGCCTGCTCCGTGAGATGTCGGAGTTACTCAAGTTACCTGCAACAAACAATGTTATGCTTTAGGGAAGGTTTTAGTTAAACTTTGCTATTTTCACTAGTGGTTCGCCCGAACTGTGAACTCACGATCCCATATCTCGGTAACCCCTCATGTTCGAATTTAAAAATTATTTCAATTTCATTTACTCGCCTACCCATAACGATCCGACTAAATTTACTCAAGTTATCGTCGAACGAACATTTATACCTACTTACAAACAAACATACAGACATATAAACGCCGGAATGTTCCAGTAGAAACGGAGAACTTCTCTCGCTTCTCTCAGTCGGTTAATGAGGCAGTGGCCACCCGGTCTCAGAGTTTTTGGGCCGCCCAAAGGGCTTCTGACATGGGTTAATCTTTATTTTCTGGGTACATAGACTATTCTATGTACCCACAAAATAACCATTTCGCTGGGCTGGCAACATGAATCTGCTAAAGGTTTCGCTTAGCTTTTGAGTTTGGTGCAGTTGGAGTCCCTAAATATAAAAAGTAAGATGTTGCCTGTAGACTTGTACATATCCCACTATCTAGGCAAAGGACTAGAAAGATTATTAAATCTAGGAAACAGTCTGTTTTGAATTAGCCTATTACAATGTTTGCTTCTATTTTGAAATAGCGTAAGTAGTAGCGTAGTCGCGTACTGTGTTAAAATAATATAAACACTCCATTCTCCATACGGTTTAAATACAACGTGTTACAAAACATCCTAACTCTTTTTACAGGGTGTAACTTACTGGTCAACAGAATGTCAATTCTGTAAAAAAAAGTTGAAAAAAACAATTTTCATTTTATATTTTATATTGATTTTTTTTCTTAACTTTTTTGTTTTTGGCATTAGCTCCAATTTTAAAATATGTTTGTGTGCGTAGGTGCATTTGCATAGCCTTGAATTTTTAAAACATTGTGAAATTCAATAAAAACAATATTTAAAAAATACTTTTCCCCCGCAACAGCGTTCAAATTTTATTCATTTAAAAATCAATGGAACGTCACAGAGCAAAATATATTAAGTTGTGATCCCTATCACCAGGTGCTATTACCCTGTAAAAAGAGTTAGGATCTTTTGTAACACCTTGTATATCTACAGACTCGGTCCTCTAGAAAGACACCTCTTTAATATTCGTAATACCCGAAGTGTATGGCGTCGTCCGAAGGAATCCGATTCGAGCGCTCACCGGAGATGCCGCACTAATGGCTCTCCTACGCAAAGAGGTTAAAGGTTAAACGGGGCGTTTTAGGTTTATGATTATACCCTCTTTTCCTACATATCTACTCGTATACTACAGAGTTAAACTCGAGCGTCTTACGTATCATTGGTACACACGACAGCACGTCAGACTGTACACTTTTGTTGTAAAATCACCCGTAACGTAACCGAGTAAAGTGCTAGCGTGTAACGTTCTGTCGTGTGTGCATATTCCGCCGTTATTTATGTATAGTACTTTTTTCTGAATTTGGTGGCACTACGAGGCTTTAGATCTTGCAATTTAACTGATAGATAAACTAGTAATAAACCATTCATTAAGCCTTCTTACAATTAGAGGTCTTTAATTACGTAGTTGCTTCAATCGGGGAAAGTTTGTAAGCGCTACGGCGTAGCACGTCGTAGCGAATTTGCTACGCTCGTAGCACCCGGTGCAAATATTGAAGCAATCTAGCTCTAGCTACGAATACTTTATTGGTGTGAGGTGAAAGAAAATCTCAGTTTTGTGGGTGTTCAGATAACCTTTGCTTCATGCTTTAACATGTATATTCCATTTTATAAACCCTTATGTTGCTGTTAAAATAGGTACTGTTGGACTGAAACTGAGACTATACTGAGATCAAAATGAATGAGATAGACTACAGTAAGTAAGTAAGTAAGTAAAAAGCATTTATTTGTAAGAGAACTGTAATACATCTTGAATTAAATGTGTAAAAGCCATCCAACCTTAATGGTATAGTCAAATGTCCGCCATTTTAAAAAAATCGCATATTTTCGGCTAACGTTAAAACATGTCTCAATCGACAGAGAAAGCAATCATAAAAATTAACTATTCTTTGTAAAAAATACGAAAGTGATATACTTTGGGAAATATAAGGGTTTAAACATTTGTTTGAGCATAAAACAACTTGGTTGTAAGAAAACTCTTTGCGCATGTAAAATAGATCAACAATTTAATATTAAAGCCGCGTTTTCACAGTAAAATTACTTATAACGAGAGCACCGTCCAGGGGTCGCATTTTTCT
The DNA here is from genome assembly GCA_949319315.1 of Zelleria hepariella. Classification (NCBI taxonomy): domain Eukaryota; kingdom Metazoa; phylum Arthropoda; class Insecta; order Lepidoptera; family Yponomeutidae; genus Zelleria; species Zelleria hepariella. The sequence continues at coordinate 1,083,300 of OX439388.1, forward strand.
CAAGTTTCATGTTTTCTTACAATCATTAATAGTACATTACTGCCGCGATCTGTAATGGGTGCGTTTCTGGCGCGCTTTTGATGGCCGACAGAGCGCAGCTCAAGGCCATTACAGCGTGGTCAGCATTGCAGCCCTTGATGGACAAGCTTTATAGCGCGGACAGCAAGGGCTGCAATGACGACCAAGCTTGAGGGCCGAGAGCTTAGCTATGCTAAGCTCGAGGCCATCATAGCGTGGCCAGCAGCGCACTAATTGCAGACCAAGGCGTGTATAGTGCTTAACTCAAACAAAGCGAGTAATTGATGAAGACCTAGGACCTAGGTCCTAAGTTCTAGGTCCTAGTTCCTATATTATCTTTATCTTTATCTTTATCTTTATCTTTATCTTTATCTTTATCTTTATCTTTATCTTTATCTTTATCTTTATCTTTATCTTTATCTTTATCTTTATCTTTATCTTTATCTTTATCTTTATCTTTATCTTTATCTTTATCTTTATCTTTACCTTTATCTTTATCTTTATCTTTATCTTTATCTTTATCTTTATCTTTATCTTTATCTTTATCTTTATCTTTATCTTTATCTTTATCTTTATCTTTATCTTTATCTTTATCTTTATCTTTATCTTTATCTTTATCTTTATCTTTATCTTTATCTTTATCTTTATCTTTATCTTTATATTTATTTTTATCTTTATCTTTATCTTTATCTTTATCTTTATCTTTATCTTTATCTTTATCTTTATCTTTATCTTTATTTTTATGTTTATCTTTATCTTTATCTTTATCTTTATCTTTATCTTTATCTTTATCTTTATTTTTATCTTTATCTTTATGTTTATCTTTATCTTTATCTTTATCTTTATCTTTATCTTTATCTTTATCTTTATCTTTATCTTTATCTTTATCTTTATCTTTATCTTTATTTTTATGTTTATCTTTATCTTTATCTTTATCTTATATCCTAGGTCCTAAGTCTTAAGTCCTAGATCCTAATTTCTAAGTCCTAGGTACTAGGTCCTAGATCCTAAGTTCTAAGTCCTAGGTCCTAGTCCTAAGTTCTAAGTCGCAAGTACCAGGTCCTAGGTCCTAGGTCCTAAGTCCTAAGACCTAAGTCCTAAGTCCTAAATCCTAGGTCGTAGGTCTTATGTCCTAGGTCCTAGGTCCTAGGCCCTTGGTCTTACGTCCTAAGTTCCAAGTCACAAGGTGTATAAATCATCTCATTACGTAGATACAAGGGCTGTCTGTCAGTTGGGGCAATTTTCATCACTGGCCTTTTTGGTCTGATGACCTTCGGCTATCCCGCCCGTGCAGGGACAAACTTAAAAAAAAAAAAGAAAAATCCCTGGCCTTTTAATAATCTAAACCAAATACATATTGTAGCCTTATTCGCTGCTACGGGCCTATGCACACATGCTTTACCTTCAATATGTGTTGTGTCGTCGTTTTTTTTTTCGTTGAGGTTTTGTGTTCCAAGACTTTTCTTTTATCAACATGGCGGTCTGTAGTTTAGCTCTAGGCAAAACTGAATTTTGAAACCACTAAATCTCCGTAAGTATATCGTTTCAGACATTTTTCCTAAGAATGTTTTCATCTTATTTTTTTTTCTCCGTAAGATATGTTTCGTCGCAAGCTGGAAGATTTTATTTAAAATCAAAATCTCCGACCCCATAGGAAAATGTCGGACTGAAAACTTCAATCTCCATAGAAAAGCGGATCTTAATACTCTAATATCTTCATAACGATATCGTTTTAGACATTTTTCCTAAGAATGTTTTCGTTTTATATTTTGTTCCTCAGTCTAATAAGCTAGGTTTAGTTACAAGCTGAGAAAACGTGATTTTTTTAAAATGGCGGCGGTGTCACTATGTAACTTGCCATACAAAATGTTGGAAGCTCTTTTAATGGCGATCTTCTTAAGACTATAGACAGTCGACGCACCAATTTTAAGTTAATTGGTCAAAGAGTGGCGGTAATTTTAAACTCTAATTTAGGGTACAAACGCGACGCAAAATTTTGCAAGTTTTGAGTTAGGTTTAAGAAGCAACTGATTAATTTTTTTTTGTACTTAGAAGACTTATAGATATAATTGAACGAGCGAGCGAAGTTCTCCGAGTCTACTGGAACAATCCGGCGTTTGTATGTTTGTATGTATGTATGTATGTATGAATGTTCGTTCGACGATAACTTGAGTAAATTTGGTCGGATCGTTATGAAATTTGGTAGGCGGGTAAATTAGATTAAAATAATTTTTAAGTTTGAACATGAGCCAAATCGGTCGAGGGGTTGCCGAGATATAGGGTTGTTAAGTTTGTATGGGGTCGCGAGTTCAAAGTTCGGGGCGAACCACTAGTACAGATAGGTAGAGATATAGTAAATAAATAAACGGTATGATGTATTACCCAGCAGTGGGCAAATCTGGGCTGAAAAATATCATGATGATGACGTATTATTGTTTCTAATAACTTGCGTTCATCTACAATTTCTTGTCTTGGCAGCCATAATCTCATCTAACGTGTAAACCCATTTCCGACTCACGTTATTTCTGGTGACGCAACTAGATAAAACGTTTTTGGCGTTTTCTCCGCGAGGGCAGATATAAAGACGACATGCCAGTTTACGTAAGTACCTCGATCAGTGTAGTCTTAGACACTTTAGGGACGAGTTTATACGCCACGGTTTCATTTAGCTTTTTGTGTTAGCAAGTCAAGTAGGCAGGAGAGATGTCAATTTAACTAGACTGTGCAATTTAACTAGTTAAAGCAACCAACACTTCGAATTATTAATAGTATTTTCCAAATATTTAGGAATTTGCCTTTAGTCTATATTGACGGTTGGGATCGGTTGTTTTAACCCTAAAACTCTCTCTGGGAACATAGTGTTATTATATTTTTGTGCAGTGATAATAAATAATTTAGATATTGAATATCTATTAAAAGTTTTATTTTTTTCAGTTATAATACTTATATTAACCCTAAAACCCCGCGGGGTCTGTTAGGCCACACTGACGTCGTGTTATATTTATGTGCAGTGACCACCGGAAGCGTGGAGCTCTCAGGTCCGCCCGCACTTGCGGACCCTTCGCCTACTAAACTTCCAAATAAATTGCCATCTCTCTCGTCTTAATCAAGACTAAATTGAAAACGATGGTCATGGTATAGGTTCTAGGCAAGCCTATACAATCCTCACAGTTTAGTCAGCCTAATACATCGCATACTATGGTGTTTGTGTAGTTTTTTCCACTGCTTCATGTAGTAGTGGCGCTACAAATTGAAGTTGCAGAATCAAACGCCTGTTCCTAAAATGAATTAAACTAAACTACGAAAATGTTACATATGTATGAATATTTATTGATGTCTTATATCTCTATGTAATGGGAATAATAACTGTGGATTGTATATTTACTAACTGTGGATCAATTAATCCCTTAACCCAGACGAATTATGACAATGGCAATGCAATTAATTGACAATCCCAAATTATGATAGCTATTTGCGAGTTCAATCCAATCACTCGGCCAATATTTGGGTTAAAATCGAGATTTGACCCCATTCAACTCTCTGTTATAAGAACGAAAGTAGCGTGGCAAAAGCCTTTTTTTTTTTCAATTTGTAGCTACATTAAGATATTTTGTTAGTGATTGGGCAAGCGAGACAAGACAAGACAATTTCGAGACTTTCTTGAACATATCAAGACTTTTGCTTGGTCTCGACCTTGAAAGGCGAGCAAAAATCTTGTCTCGGTCTTGTTTTTATGAAATCTTGATTTCGAGATTCTCGATTGTTCATGTCATCCATATCAATCAAAAACGGCCGGACAAAAAGGTTTATAATTAATTATAATCTCTGACATGTCAAAAAATTATAGCTGTCAGAATTCTACGGAATAAAAAATCTGTTTGAAAATAAATGGAGTACGCGCCACGATTCAAGTCTTACGGGAACTCGGGGAACTACGCCTATTACGCCTAACACTGGACACATTTTGTGCGTTGCGCTAGCGCCACGTCTATCGGACTTCAGTGGTGGCGCGGACTCTATTTCGAGATTCTCGCTCGAATCAAACGATCGAGCCAAGAGACCAAGAAACAAAACACAAATTCGATAAAGGTTGGCCAAGATGCTTGAAAGTCTCGTCTTGAACCGAATCACAAATTTTTGTTCAGCAATGTTCAGCAAAAAAAGTCACGGATATAATTGCGATGGTCTAACTAAGAAATAAGCAACTTGTATGAATATCGAGGTAAAAGGACGTAAATACAAGCAAGTTACTTACACAAGGAGGTCTGGTTCTTTTTTATCGTCGCTACAAAGCCTAATCTAAAGGAGAAAAGGAAAGTTCCAGTCCGTTCGGGTCACGCGGCGGGTCGGGCTCGGCTTGGTTGGCAACGATCACGTTGGCACACAGCCTGCGTCCTCCACGTAGGAATGTATTGAGCCTTTGTGCTTTCAAGCTTTTTATTAATAGTTTTGGACGTCTGTAAACAAAATTGAAAAGGACAACCTAACAAAGTGGCCAATACATAATGTATCAGAAAAGTAAGATTTGCTGGAAGAAATCTCTTACAAAGATAAGGCCACCTCTGTACATGTATTTTCTTATGTAATGAATATCCTTAATTTGATTTGTGTGTAGGTACTAGGTACCTCATTCATGTTACTAATTTATAGGTAGGTACGTCTGTAATATCCGTAGAAGAAAGATTCTTATAAAAATACTTATCTACGGAGTACTAACTGAATAACAATACTCATTTAACGAGCAAACATACTAGCGAAAAATCTACCACTTCTTTTTGCAACAAAATTTTACAAAAGCACGTACAACCGTTTCACAGCGTTTGCCAGCGGGGTCGGCGGTCGGTGCCCACGTAAACTATGCACATTTCTCGCAACATACATGTCAAGTCAGCCATAAAGAAAGGTAATACTGTTTGCTCAATTCCAGCTCTTATTCCAGTCACAAGAGTGTATATGGTTGTTTGAACGTGCAAATTGTTCTGGAGTTTTATTGCTAAATGCCAGACGGTTTATATTCCCTTTGCACCTTCTCAAATTGGCTGTCAAAAATCAAAGCTGAAAGTGGAGAAGTGACTACGTTTTTGATTATTTTGTGTTATAGCCTATAGCTATTTGTACAGCTTATTTATTTTTAAGAATGATTTAGTTTAACTACAGTATTTTTATTTAGTTTTAAATTTAGCCTTTTCAGGTAGAAAAAGTATGTGGACGAGCTCCCAGTAGCATCAGACCCAAGGAGTCATTTGAAACGTAAGCTGATGGACGGACAACAAAGTGATCCTATAATGGTTTTTTCCTTTTGGTGTGCGGAGCCCTAAGAATGAAATCGTTATTGAAATAATTAATAATATTAGAATAACGACTAAAATATCTCATCGGGATAATAACGAAAAAATATGCAAAGCACCCTCGCGGCTTATTGGAATTTCCGATCGTTTTCAATTTCGTTTCAGTTTTGCATTTCGCTCACTGCCGGCGATCCCAGGTACGAGTACCTACTTCTTTGCAAAGCGATTCGTGAAAATTGAAGCGCGAATACGAAAAGTAGAGATTACACCAGCTATACTTTGTGTATTACTTACTACGTGATTTAATGAAACTGTGTTTTTGGCAACTGACGACTCTTGGGTGGTCAGTAAAAAATTTGAACTTAGGAAGCAAATTCGGAAACGCGATGGTTGCAGCTGAGGCGTTGTTACTGAAAGTATAGACTCGTATTGAGGTTTCTACAGCAGCATCTACAGCGTTTTATTGCACGCTTAATACAACGCTTGAAAGCTCAGCTGCACTTTCGAATTTGCGACCTCATAGTTTAGCTAGTTTTACAGAACTGCGCCTCTATTATCTAAAAATTACACTCAACTTCCGAGCGTCAAAATACTCGAAAATGGCCCTTATCATTTCAATAAGAAATACAATCCTTTTTTTGACATTTGAAAACCGTTATTTTTACAGTGGATATTTTAGATAATACAGGGGCAGATAATGTTTCTTCTTGTTTGTGGCCAGTATAGTAACAAAACTTACTCGACATGAAAAAGTTACTACAGTATAGGTATCATTAGGATGTTCATAATATTCGGGAGTGTACGTGAAAAGGACGCAGCTGCGAGTAGCCGGCAGGTGGGTAGCGAGCCGTAAAAGGCTTTTGTCCCAGCGCAGCCTTCTCAACAATTCATGGCCCGAATTTTTTGTTCCAAGACTTTACGTACTCCTAAATTACTCTACCATTTTCGAAGAAAACAGCCAGGCATTACGGAATGACAAGAAACATTCCAGACGAGGAAGAAAGAAAAGGTATGCTTTGTTATTTTGTTGTGATTTTATTTAGGAAATCATTTCTGGCATCTATGCCTCTAGGTGGCTATTTTATTTTCAATAATTAGTATTACTAAAAATAAAAATTATATTTTTGTAATAACACAAAACGAGAAAAGTATAATTCTCAACGGCATTGCATAGACATTAGACATGTGTAGGTAATGCTAGTAATATTACAAAAGACATATTACACAACGGTGTCATGATATATTACCCATTACACGAGAGAATAAAGCATGGCACATAGCATTTCATTACACTAGATGACATGAAACATGACACATGGCATTTCAGCACACTGTACATACGTATTGCAATGAAAGTGTGCTGAAATACCATGATGTCATGTTTCATGTCTGCAATGATGAAATACCATGATGTCATGTTTCATGTCTGCAATGAAGAAATACCATGATGTCATGTTTCATGTCTGCAATGAAGAAATACCATGATGTCATGGTTCATGTCTGCAATGAAAGTGTATTGAAATACCATGATGTCATGTTTCATGTCTGCAATGAAGAAATACCATGATGTCATGTTTCATGACATGTCATGTTTCATTTCATGACGTGTGCTGAATTGAATTGTCATGTGTCATGTTTGGTGCCATGATATAAGGTAATATCACGCGGTATGAAATGTCATGAAATATATCATGACTTCGAAGTGCACTGTTTCGCGCATGTCTAATAGACATTGCCAAAAAGCGAAAATACATCAACGGCAACGAATGAAATGAATACTTAGGTACCTGCGTAAAGTCATAAAAAGTTCGTAACTTACAATAAAGCTACAATCACTACTCGATTTCTGCTTGAAAGTTTAAGGAAACTAAGTGACATTTACGTATAGTGTTTTGTATCCTTAGGTCTCGAATTCCCAAAGGGGCTACGCTGGGGCACTGGACTTTTCCATTGTGCTCATATTTGCCGGATAGTAACTATGTGGGCGTTATTATCGCTCCCAATTGAATTCATGAATCAAGATAGCCAAAATAGGATGTAGCATAAAATATGTTACACCAGCTGGGTTCGGTCAGATAGAGAGAAATAATTATTTAAAACATTCGTACCCAAAAGTATTGACCTTAGGTATAAGAGTATTTTCTTCGCAATATAAACTTTTGTAGCTATATTCGTGAAATGAGTCCTCAAAATTAAAGATGCGCTATATAATTTAGAGCACTGAAACTTAGTGAAACAAGACCTCCCGTTTCTTATTACGTTTTAATCAACGGTTAATTTAATTTACCTTTCGCAAAAACAGCTGGCAGAATTAATAACTCGCGTTTAATAACAACGAGGGCTACCACGCTCAGATTTGCCGCTAGGGGCGCTGCTGCAGCGCGAGGTCAAAAAATGTCACTGTGTGTATGGGCTACGCGGGTTTATTTCTGATTAGAATAATGGGCATCGTCATTTTTTATTTTTTATTCTATAAATCGAAAATATAGACAAATATAAGAAACGAATTTGAATATTTTCTTAATTTCTTATGTAAATATTTTTTTATTAATTATTTAAAATTTCTAAAAGTTTTGTGTATGACGTCACCACTGGCATTATGTACTAAGTTCATTGCCTTCATTCATGCTTTAAAAAAATAAAAATATGTTGACGTTTGACAAATGTCAGTGTCAAGTCAACAAGAAGGTTATTTTCTCAGTTATTTGACACTTTTGACAGTTGTTTTTTTAAATATTTGTAGGCAATGGAACTACAGCATTAGAGGCTATGATGATGACGTCATTGAAAGAAAAATGAAGTAAACATTTTTGGCGATAAATATTAATAATCCGTTTTAATTTTACTTATTTAAACCCCTAATAGTAATCAGTATCCCTATTCCTCGAAATGATTTTCAATTTACGGCAATCGATGCCTGTTGCAATACTTGAGATTGAATTGAATTTTGTGAATTTGTAGTAACAATACCACTCGCTAACTGTGAAGGAAAACATCGTGAGGAAACCTGAGCGTATGAGGCATTATACCCTTAGGCGCCGTGGATAGTAAATCGCCCGCGCGCAACGAAAATTGCACAAAATCGATTCCTGTATCAAATACACTAAACAAATTGAAAATGTTCACATATCAAAACCTAGAATTAGGTGAGACCTATCTAAAACAGCCAGTTTCGTGTTGACATTCATAAACGTTTTGAAGATATTTTGCTTGAAAAAAAAATAGGCGGTGCACTTTTTTTCAAGCAATATATCTTGTAATCTGTTATGGATATCAACATAGAAACTGGCTGTGTTCGATAGGTCTCAACTAAGAAACTAGGTTTCGATAGGTCTCAAATAGGTTTCTACTCAAAGAAATATTTAACTGTAAGAACTATATTTCATGGCCTTACTCGACAGTGGCGCCAACTAGTGGGCACTAAAACGGTAGCCCTTATTACTCACTTAATAGAGAACAAAGTGAGCCAAGAGCGAGTCAAACACTCGTTCACTGGGGACTCTTCGCCAGATTTGTCGAATAGATTTAACAAGGTAATTTGTGAATCAAAAATTATGTTGAAAAAAAAAAACTTATTTTTATTTTCAAGCGTTACTAAAACTATCTTCCCTGAGCCGGGTGTCACTATCCAAAACAACATCCTGTATAAAAAAACAAAATTGCCTATCCAAATAAAAATAAAAAATAAATACAAGGTGTTACAAAATTACCTAACTCTTTTTACTGGGTGTAACCTACTGGTCAACAGGATGTCAAATCGGTAAAAAATAGTTGAAAAAAAAATCAATTTTTATTTTATAACCTCAAAATTGATAAATTTTCATAACTTTTTTGTTTTTGTTAAATTAAAAAATATGTTTGTACGTGTAGGTGCATTTACATACCTTTGAGTTATTAAAACATTGGGAAAGTCAATGAAAAAAATATACTTTTCTCCCGCCAAATCGATCACATTTTATTAATTTAAAAATTAACGGAATGTCATAGAGCAAAAAAAAAATTTAGGTTGTGATCCCTATCATCGGGTAATAACCCTGTAAAAAGAGTTAGGTACTTTTGACTAATATTGGATGGATTCATGTATTAGAATCCGACGAATTCAAATATGCTAATAGGACGGTATTCACTTCAACTGTACACTGATCATTACGTATGGGTCGCTTAATATCGCACTTCGGCTCTGCCCCTCTACCCTTGACGCATGTTTCCAATGCGGCCGCAATATGGCGCAATTTACAAAATTTAATATTTTACAAATTAAGACGCATTTTGTGTTTTTATTGAATAAAACCGCCTTACCTTTGAATAAACATTACAAAATATTTAAAATCAAAGCCTTACTATGCGAATTCAAAGAGAAATTAATTTTTAAACTTTTTCAATTGAATCGCAATAGCGTCAAGGGTAGAGGGGCTGTGATTCGTCAATCCACGCGATCTTGACGAAGCTCACACTAATATATATTAGTGTGAATATTCTACGAGTCGCAATTTGTGATTGAATACAGGCACGAACATAATATCGAGTTGATACCAGCGAACCACTGACCAACGTGATACGATAATATTGTACGAGTCGCGCAATCTAGTATCAAAGATCTGGCATGTTATTGCACTGTAAGTACGTAATCTAAGGCCCGGTTTCTGAGTTGAGAATTTTGCTAAGCAAATGGGTAAGTATCGTCCTGTCTCTGCAGATTTCTCTCAAAAGAGCGTGACAGAGCGATACGTAAGTATGTGCTTAGTAAAATTCTCAACTCAGAAACCGGACCTAACTCTCCCCCACCCATCTAAGTGTGGTTTCTATTGTATTTTGAGTAATTTAGACTATAGTATGGACGGATTTATGAGACATCACCGATATTCATATATCGGTTAGGATATTATTATATTACTTTGCTTGATATTCAGTATTAGTAATACTCGAAAATATCGGTATTAACCCGGCATTAATTTTAATTTTAGGTAACGGATAAATGGCCCACAATATCAGCGAGGCAAAAGCAATGGTTACGGTACCCTAAAACGGTTCCGAACAAAGCAATTTGTGATTAATTTGTTGTTGTAATAAGAGTTAGCCGACGTTATTGGAAAATTCGGGGCCAGCTTCAACTTTACTCGCAGTTAGGTGCGGCACCCTCTAGTCTGAAAATAGCTTTGAGTTTAGAATTTTACATTTCAATGTTTGGCAGGACCTTTTACAGCAATTCCATGAAGCAGTTAAATTGTTTGTTTATTTTCAAATTCAAAGCGTGAATCGTTATAGCATAGGTTTTAGGTGCTGGGCAAGCCTACTCTATCTAAAACTATGTCCTAGGTACTGCAACGGCCGAGTGATCTCTTCACGCACCTAATGTGAGTGGAGGTGCCACTGGATGCTGTGTTAAACCAGGCCCAATATTTAAATTCCTGAACCAGAAAGGGTTTTGCTCAGTCAGCAGAACTCTGACGGGATTAAAAAGAGCCTGTCCAGAAGAAGCGCTTTGCGCGCGAGGGCACGTTAAGGCTTTAAGGGCTAACTAGCGCCACCAATGATATAAAAATCATGGCTTTTTTATAGCCCCCTTTTTGAAAAAGTTAAACAACAGAGTTTTCTATATTACTAATAGCAATTTTCAGAACCTACAACCTGCAATCTAGGAACAACAACCTAGGCTACAATTTCGTTTATGCCAAACGGCCGTTTCTGCCAAGTTAAATTGAAGCCTAGATTCCTGGGTCTCGGCTCTGGGCTGATGGTTCTAAAAATTGCTATTAGTAATATAGAAAACTCTGTTGTTTAACTTTTACAAAAAGAGGGTTATAAAAAAGACATGATTTTTTTATCATTTGTGGCGCTAGTTAGCCCTTATTAAAGCCTTAAGCCGTTGGTCCCGGCTAACCGTCGCTAAGCCATGTAAGAGCCCCCTTGGGCGGCCTACAAACTCTGACACCAGCGGTGGCCACTGCCTCATACGATAACCAAACCTAACAAATCCAATGTAAAGAATTCTATTTTTTTATGCTTTATTAAAATTTTGTGGTTTATGGAGCGGTAGTTTTGCTCCCTACTCATCGTACCGTAGGATTGGGCAGGAGATACGTAGATCACGAGGAAGGTCCTCCTTTTAGAGGTGTGTAGTTCGCGAATGAATGCTTCGATTGAATGCATTCGTTATATGAAAACATTCATTCATTCATTCACTACCAATCTTTACATGTCACATTCACTCTAGTCCACGTAGTTCATTCTTCAAAAAACATTCTTAAATCTACCACACTAAGAACCAAAATTCTGTAAATCTTTATATATCACATTTACTCTAGTCCACGTAGTTCATTCTTCAAGAAACATTCTTAAATCTACCTCACTAAGAACCAAAATTCTGTAACTCATGTGTCTCGCCTTTCGCGGACTACCGTGAGTCAAAAGATACGTGAACGAACTACTGAGCTATGAACTATGAATGAGCTATAAACTATGAATGAACTGTGAATGAACTATGAATGAACTATGAACTATGAATGAGCTGTGAACTATGAATGAACTATAAGTGAACTATGAACTAAAAGAGTGAACTAGTTCAGTGAAGGAAATGAACTATATCATTCTTTTCTTTTCACTGAAGCGTTTCGCGCACCTCTATCCTTTTGTGTTCCACCGGACCGGAAGCTGATTAAACCGTCACGTGCGTCGTAAAAGTGGATGTGGATAGAACACAGCGTTTTGTGAGCAGTGGCATAGAGGCCCTGGGGCAAAAAAAATAGAAGTTAAAAACTAAAACCCGACTACTAAAAGGCTTAAAACAAGACCTGCTTATCCTTAAAATAGACTCATAGATAATTAATCGTAGTCGGAGGCCATCGGTTTATCAAATGCGAATGTGGTGTCCTCCGACTACGATTAATTATCTATGAGTCTATTTTAAGGATAAGCAGGTCTTGTTTTAAGCCTTTTAGTAGTCGGGTTTTAGTTTTTAACTTCAATTTTTTTTTGGGCTTTTTAGTAAGTCATTTGGACTATCACCCAGAATAGAACCAAGAAGGACAAAAATAAAACACATTTTGGAATTGTTTGTTCTATTTGTTATGTTGACGCTACATGTGTTATACATTTTTGAAAAGGTCTTTTAAAGCCCTTTCATTTGATACCCATGACGATGGTATCCGATAATTTTTATTTTTAGGTCCTCCACTTTAGGGCGCAGCACAGCCGCCATCTTGGTTTTTTTCAAAATTAAACTATCCTATGTTACCTGGGTGATTAAGACAAATCCAACGACACCTCATTTGTTGAAATCGGCTGAGTAGTTTAGGCTCTGCGAGGGAACAGATGAACACACAAACATACATACATACATACATACATACATACATACATACATACATACGCTGCTAAAATCATAACCCTCCTTTTTGCTTCGCGTAGTCGGGTAAAAACAAACTGGGGCCCTAACTAAATTGTTCAGGTTTTATCAAGTCAACGTATGCCCGAATTTATTCTGTAAAAATCCACTCAACCGTTGAGCGTCAAAACACTCAAAAATAGCCGTTATTGAAATGGTTTAACTTACTTTTATTATGTCGGTGTAGCCGACTAGTTTCGGTTCTCATTCGGAGACCTTAAGGGTCCGTATAAGGCTAACTAGCGCCACCAATGTTGAAAAAATCATATCTCGCTTCAGAAGAAGTTTCTGACAAAATCCTAAGATGAGCTCATGCGCCATGCTTTTCTAGATTTTTAAGTGTGGGTACCCAACTCAATTTCTAGTCTTAAGCTAAAAAAATTTCCATAACCGCCAAAAACGGCCGTTTTTGGCGGTTATCGAAAATTTTTTAGCTTAAAAGTAAATTTCGAAGAGGGTATCTACACTTAAAAATCTAGAAAAGCATGGCGCATAGGCTCATCTTAGGATTTTTCCAGAAACTTCTTCTAAAGGAAGATATTATTTTTTCAACATTGGTGGCGCTAGTTAGCCTTATACGGACCCTTAATCATGGAGCTGAGACGGCCCTCGCGACGCCGTGGCCAGTCCCAAATTATTGAAATGAACAATCTTTTTTTAACATCTTAAAAATTTATATTTTTACGTTGGATATTTTACAGAATACAGGGGGCAGTTCACATCGTGTATGGAAGCCTAAACCCACTCGCATGGAAACAAAAACAAACTACCTACCTACATAAAAAGGAACTGTTGATTTCTACTGCTTTTGCGTAACATGTCAACCGAAACGATATTCCGTTACAAGTCAATCATGCTGTCATCGTCAGTACATTTGTTGACGTAGGTTGACATCTCTATCGGAAGGTTATAAATATAGAGGATTTTTCATGAAAAAAATGTAATAGTATTTCTTTGTACATGGCGTGGTTTATAAGACCAAAACACAGGGATCACAGGAAGCGCAAAATGGATACCCAGAAAAATAAGAATTACTGCGGGGTTACCCTTGACGCTATTGCGATCAAATTAAAAAAGTTTTAAAATTAATTTCTCTTTGAATTTGAATAGTAATGCTTTAATTTTAAATACTTTGTAATGTTTATTCAAAGGTAAGGCTGTTTTATTCAATAAAAACACAAAATGCCCCTTAATTTGTAAAATATTAAAATTTGTAAATTGCGCCATATTGCGGCCGCATTGGAAAAATGCGTCAAGGGTAGAGGGGCAGAATAGATCAACAATGAATTTATAATGAACATAATATGATACGTTTGTCACGTAATACAACTATTAATTCGATCGAGCGATTAGTTCAAAATAGGTGGGTACATACTAAGTACATACTCTGAATTGGAAAGCATCTGGAAAGCATCAAATCCAGTTTTTTTTATTTAGTACAAATTCAGACACAATATGATTGTATGCGTAGGTGCATTTGCATAGTTTGAATTCGATAAAACATTGTGAAAAGCAATGAACACCATATTTTACAAATACTTTTCTTCTGCAACAGAGCTTAATTTTATTAATTTAAAAATTAACGGAACTTCACCAAAAAAAAAAATGGATGAGATCCCTATTGCTTAAGAGTTAGGACCTTTTGAAACACGTTGTCTACCTGCGTAGAGTGGGAAGAGTGGCACGAAACCTTACTCTCTAAGAGAAGGCCTTACTGCCGATTTCTGAATTGAGAAATTCGCTAAGCAAATGGGTAAGTATCGTCCTGTCTCAGCAGATTTATCACAAAAGAGCGTGACAGAACGATAGTTAAGTATTTGCTTGGCAAAATTCTCAATTCAGAAACCGGGCCTGCACTATGTTTGTCCTGCTGGCTTAGTACAAAAGTGGGTTAGATTTTGTATAATAATATGAGGTTTATAACTATATCTATCTCTCTGTTTTAACCTATAGAGTTAGGGGGATAGATAGAGTTAAAAACCCATAGATGCTACAGGGTGCACTCTAAGGCCCGGTTTCTGAGTTGAGAATTTTTCTAAGCACATACTTACGTATAGCTCTGTCACGCTCTTTTGTGAGAAATCTGCAGAGACAGAAGGATACTTACCCATTTGCTTAGCAAAATTCTCAACTCAGAAACCGGGCCTAAGTCGATAGCGGAACTTTAAGTAGGCTGTCTACTGATCACTACAAACAACTTGTACTAGGTGGCGAAAAAAATGGAGCGAAAAAAATATCAGCTGTTTCATACATTTGGCGCAGTACTGAGTCGACCTTTTGTATGGAACAGCTAATATTTTTCTCGCTCCATTTTTTTCGCCACCTGCGGGGGGGGAGCATGACTTTTATCGAGGCGGAATTATCGCGGAATCCGCCTCGATAAAAGTCATGCTACGGGGACTGGTAGAAGTTGTTTGTAGTGATCAGTAGATAGCCTACTTAAAGTTCCGCTATCGACTTAGAGTGCACCCTGTAGAGACTTGCCTAGCTAGTGCAGCGGGTAGGTATAAGGTACCTACATCTTACGAGCTTTATGCAGTACCTACATTAAGCCGACCGGTCGGCTACACTGCCGCCGCAACCGAACTACCCTGTCTGGGTGTAAGCGCCAGAGCTTACGAGTTACGATCAGTGCATGCATGTTGCCAGGGCCCTACTGGCGATAAGTAAACATTTCTTACCTACAAAAAAAAACTAAGGCCTTTGCATCTATGTAATGATATGATTTATGCAGCGTCCGGTGGCACCTTCGCTCACAGTAGATGGGTGAAGAGACCACTCGGCGCTGTAGAGCCAGGGATATTGTTTAAGGCTCCGTATAAGGCTAACTAGCGCCGCCAATGTTAAAAAAATCATATCTTCTTTTAGAAGAAGTTTCTGGAAAAATCCTAAGATGAGCCTATGCGCCATGCTTTTCTAGATTTTTAAGTGTAGATACCCTCTTCGAAATTTACTTTTAAGCTAAATAATTTTCGATAACCGCCAAAAGCGGCCGTTTTTGGCGGTTATCGAAAATTTTTTAGCTTAAGTCTAGAAACTGAGTTGGGTACCTACACTTAAAAATCTAGAAAAGCATGGCGCATGAGCTCATGTTAGGATTTTGTCAGAAACTTCTTCTGAAGGAAGATAGGATTTTTTCAACATTGGTGGCGCTAGTTAGCCTTATACGGAGCCTTAAGACGGAGTAGCTTGCCCATCAGCACCTATAATACGAGTATACCATCCTGACAGCTTAGTCGGCCTAGCCCACAAGAAGACAAGTCAATGCGTGTGGAGCCAACTAAGCCGCGGGTTTCCTCACGATGTTAGGGGGACTTGTGTAGCTCGATGTCAAAAAATTTCACTGTTTGTATGGTCTACGCGGGTTTATTTCTATTAGAATAATGTTGTGAATATTTGCAATACCTGAATTTAATTGTGACAAAATAGGTGTACTAACTACTGCTTTGAAACAGTTTTATCCGTCGGAAAATTGTGTTCTATTTTTCTACACTAATATTATAAGAAGAAAAGTTTGATTGTTTGTTTGTTTTTTTGTATTGAATAGGCTCTGAATGTACTGGACCGATTTGAAAAATTCTTTCACCATTAGAAGCCGACATTATCCCTGATGAACATAGGCTACTTTCTACCGCGGGAAAATGCTTCATTCCTACGGGAAAACGGGAAATAGGACAACGGGTAGTAAGAATTATCCTTTCGTACTTATCTTTTTCACATAACTTCTAAGCGGCTGAACCGATTGGGTTGAAATTTTATATGGGTGTTCCGATGGTTTCCTGGATGATTTAAAAATACAATTGGACCCGGTAGGTGGCGCTGCTGTCGGTATGCCAACTTCTAAACGGCTTGACCGATTGGATTGAAATTGACGGTGGAAAAATAAAGCTGTAACCTTTTATCTTAGTCACCGCAGACGAAGTCGCGGGCAAAAAGGTAGTTTTCGAATAAAAAGGGTCTTTCTCGATATTTTAGATAAACCTCTAAAATAAACTTTTTTACGTACCTACTAACTTTAGAAAAATCTAATTTTAGAGAAACACTTCATGGCGTTACTGTCGACAGTGGCGCCAACTAGTGAGCACTGAAACGGTAGCCCTCACTGCGATAAAAGACGTTTTTAAGTAGACATCCACCTGTAAATAACACAAAGGGGGGATGCGTATTTAAGTTATTCTTAAACTTTTTACATAATGTGTATTCTGAGCAGCTACCACGGGTGCTTACTGTCACTGTCACTGAAAGTGATAAGTTGGATAAACAACCTTACTACTATAGTATTAAGATACATGACAGACGTCCGGCAGACGTCCGGCACAGCTTTTTCGCACTCGTGGTAGCTACTCTGTTTAGAAAACACTACCGACTCCTAGTAGGCGACCTCTATTATTTGCTTACGAAGCCAAAACATAAAGTTAGTTGTTGAGCGTCGGATAACCCCAAACTTGTTCGAAACAACTCCTACACAGTGCCGAAATTGGGCTATTAAATATTAACGCTGTCTGGCGATTTTTCGCTAAACGAGCGATGAGTTGCCAAACTCGATTTAACTATTGTCATGGTAGGTAGGTAATCGTATGAGGTAGTGGCCACCCCTGGTGTCAGAGTTTTTAGGCCACCCAAAGGGTCTCCGACATGGCTTAACGATTGTTATTAATGAACAACAACCGGGACCAACGGTTTAACGTGCCTTCCGAAGCACGGAAGCGCTCAGATATTATTGCCACTAGCGGTCACCCATCCATGGACTGACCGCGGCCGTTGTTGCTTAACTTTGCCAATCGATTAAGAACGGCTAGTACAACTAGGCTGTGAGCGCTACAATACAATATGATAATATTTCAGTAAACTATTGTCATTAATACCTTATTCGAGCTTTGGGCAATAATTTGGCAGAGAAACTCAGCAGAGGATGGCATTTTAGTTGGAGAGCTGGTGACCAATCGAGATATTTTTTCGTACAAGGCTGGGAGTTGGTAGGCTGATAGAGTAGACTTCGCTGAGTCTGGGAAAAATAGTTTTTTGGCCCGGTCGCGGTTGAAAGTTAGATTTTTTCGACATTGAAAGTTTAAATGTATGGGTTGAGTCATTTCTTTTTTTTCTACAAGGCTGGGAGGTTCTAGGCTTCCTTTTTAGTCTCCGTTGATCACAAAATTACTATTTATTACTAGCCAAACGCGGTAGAAATATTGTTTTTTATAACCTAGATAGTGTGAATTTTTGGGTTATAAAAATCAAACTTTCAACCACGTTCGGCCAAAAAAAAATGTATTTTCTTATTCAACGGAGTCTCATCAACTAACCTAGAAGTTCCTTGCCTTGTACGACAAAAAAAAATATACTGAACCCATACATTTAAACTTTTAAAGTGGAAGAAATCTAACTTTCAACCGCGACCGGGCAAAAAATATATTTTTCCCAGACTCAGCGAAGTCTACTCTATCAGTCTACCAACTCCCAGCCTTGTACGAAAAAATATCTCGATTGGTCACCAGCTCTCTAACTATTTTCTGTGACCGGTGACCATAAACAGTTTTAATGTGCACTATCGGCTAGTGCCACTAGCCCAGGGGTCGGCAACCTTTTGAGACTAAAGAGCCAAAATATAAAATTTTCAAAATTTCCCAGTTTTCAAAGAGCCACAAAAAATATTAGTTATTTACAATAATATAGAATTTATTTATTTAAAATCGAAAATTCACCGATTTTAACATCAATTTTCTTGATAGAAATTTGTGCTGTATGCGCTGTTGTTGAACGTTGGGGTATCATGACCCTCGATATTTTTTGCATATGGAACTGAAGAGCCGCAACTTTCATCGAAAGAGCCGCATGCGTCTCGCGAACCGCAGGTTGCCGACCCCTGCACTAGCCGATAGTGCAGCTACAGTTTTAATGCAAGTTGCAGCTAGCCGATAAAAAATTTTATCGATGCGGGATAAAAAAGTTATCGACGCAGTCATGCTGCAGGGGCTGAGTGTCTGAAGCGTGTCGTCTAAACTCTCCTTGCCGGTTTTTAATTTGTATGTTTAATTGTATA
The DNA here is from genome assembly GCA_949319315.1 of Zelleria hepariella. Lineage (NCBI taxonomy): Eukaryota > Metazoa > Arthropoda > Insecta > Lepidoptera > Yponomeutidae > Zelleria > Zelleria hepariella. The sequence goes on from OX439388.1 coordinate 1,102,030, forward strand.
CAAGGTGTTACAAAAGTACCTTACTCTTTTTACAGGGTAATAGCACCTGGTGATAGGGATCACAACCTTAATATTTTTTGCTCTATGACGTTCCGTTGATTTTTAAATTAATAAAATGTGAACGCTGTGGCGGGGGCAAAGTATTTTTTAACTATTGTTTTCATTGAGTTTCACAATGTTTTAAAAACTCAAAGCTATGTAAATGCACCTACCCACACAAACATATTTTAAAATTTGAGCTAATACCAAAAACAAAAAGGCTTGTTTTTTTTTTCAATTTTAAGGTTATAAAATAAAAATAGTTTTTTTCAACTTTTTTTTACAGATTTGACATCCTGTTGACCACTAGGTTACACCCTGTAAAAAGAGTAAGGATGTTTTGTAACACGTTGTACAAAATGAATCATTTATTGGCCTAAGATCAAAATTGTAATTTAACCTAAATACTTAAATTGTGCTGTTGATTCTGTTTAATAAATAAAATAAAGCCATTCACTTCTCGTCACATCGCGATTTTGCAAACCTCCGTGATAGGCCGCGATCGTGAATGTGGATGGGTTTTGTCAACCAAAATCACCCCTTGGCTAATGTTAATGTCAAGCTCTAGCTCAAGCTCGAGCTTGAGTAGCTGTAGACACTAGCTGGAGCTTGACATTGAGATTAGCCAAGGTCTCAAGTCGGTGATTTTGTTTCCTGAGATCACCTACTTGACGACGACGTCCTAGCTGACGACTATTAATGCCACCCTAACGCCCGTAAGATCAATCACAGTTTAAACCCAATCCATAGATTAAACCTCGCATTTTGTATGAAAGTTAATCGACAGATAGGGTTTAAACTAGCCTTTTTGGTTTAAACTGTGATTGATCTTACGGGCCTAAAACTAAGGCCTTTGCATCTACGTAATGAGATGATTTATACAGCGTCCAGTGGCACCTTCACTCACACTAGATAGGTGAAGAGACCACTCGGCGCTGCAGTGCCTGGGACATTGTTTTACGGGCCTAAGGGTGGTATTAATAGTCTTCTGAGATCACGTACTTTAGCTCGACCTCAAGTAGATGAACTCAGAAAATTCAAATGCTAATGTCAAGCCTTGGCTAATGTCAGACTTGAGTAGTTTTCAGCATATTAGGGGTGATAGACACTATCTTGAGATTGACATTGACATTAGCATTTGACTTTTCTGAGATCACCTACTTGAGTTCGATCTTGAGTCGACGACTTTAAATGCCACCCTAAGAATGCTATAAATAAGAGCTACGACTGCGGTTTCTTAATGCAACGTTTGCTGAAAGTTGTTAAAGAAACCAAACCCTATCGCTCGGTGGTGTGAAAAGGCTATCGCAATTCCAACTATTTCTCAGCGGCTCAACTTTCACCCTTTATTCTTTGGCAGTGAATAAAACCGTCTGAAAACTACGGTGGGCCTTTTATGTCAGCTCGAAGCGTTTGATGAAAAACTGCTGAAGTTTTAAAAGCCATTTCATTATTGATAGGTTGATAAAAAACTGGGTAAGTGCAAGTCGGGCTCGCGCAGTAAGGGTTCCGTATTAACAAACAATAAAAATTTTTTTTGTTGCTATAAATACCACAGACTTTAGGCCTGTAGTTTCGGATATAAGGGGGGTAAATTTTCACGTATTTTCTTATATAACTTCAATGATTTTTTTTAATTATTAAAAAAAATACATTTGTAATGCTAAGAATGAGCCTTTACATTTGATATGTCACACGATATATTTTGCAAAACTTTTTTTTATTTATCTAATTGACCCCCCAAAAGTGGCCCCCATTATCAAAATTCCTCTATTTACATTACAAGTCCTTGTTTGGTTCACAGACTTACATAATGTGTAGCCAACGCAATCACTTCAGTAGTTTCGGGGCAAATTTGGTTGACAGATGGACGGACAGACAGACAGATGCACGAGTGGTCCTATAATGGTTCCATTTTACCCTTTGGAGGTACGGAACCCTAAAAAAATAGAGCTACGTGCCAAGTTAAAGTAACTTAAGTACCTACTTTTATAAATTAAACAGTAAAAGGCGCAGACATTTAAAGCTTATTTCGGTTTTATTTCGATTAAACTTATTTAGGTTCAAAACGATTGTGCTTGTGACAGATGTTTTTCGTTTAGGAACGTTTTTCAGACGAAAAATGCAATCTACTTTGTCCCCTTTATTTTGGTACCTAATCCAAGTGCCTATGTAAAGGTTACATTGAAGTCAAGCCCACGCAAGTGGGTTCAACTCAAGTGAATAACTATATATAGAGGTATACCTACTTATTTTTTTCTGTGGAGAAAGAAACAGTAGATCATTGCCTATTTAGGTAGGTACAAGTTATTGCTTTGTTTCTGATGCAGCATAAGGGCGTATTCACGTAGAACGCTGGCTGCCAGCGCCGATCCGCCAGCACTTATCGAAGCTGGTTGGCTCAGATAACAGCTACATAAAGAAAGCAGGCAGAAGCCGACTGGCAGTCTATGAGTAGCACGCATGAATGTTTTTTATCGCTTTTATCCCAAAAAGGTAGCTTACTGAACACTAGTGAAATCAAAATGTCAACATCCATTAATACGTGTTGTTGCCTTGCAAACTGCAAACAAATGGTGGCCTTATCGGAGCAGGTCGGATCTTGTCGGCGACGGTCGGCGCTTATCGGCGCTGGTTCGGCACAAAGTATAGCTACTGCCTGCGCCGACTACACGTGCGATCCAGCTTCGATAAGCGCTGGCGGATCGGCGCTGGCAGCCAGCGTTCTACGTGAATACGCCCTATTATTATAGCGCTGATAAATAACGTACACAATAATGAAAGAGTACCTATAAGTAATATGTGGAAAAGAGAAGAGTTTCACGCAGATTTTGTTTAAAATTGTCAATAAGGGTTCTTAAGTTTTTGTTTGACTAGTGGTGATAACGGCCAGTCACAATTTTTATGTTCTGTTGAAAACTTAACTGCCGATAAATAAAATAGTATTGCGTAATTATCTAACACCTTGTATACAGGGTGTTAAAAGACCGCCAACAGACCCGAAAGCCACGCATACTAGACACCAAAATAAAGAACTTTTTCGACAAATTCAATAATTGTGGGAAATGATTTTGGTTTTTTAGGTTATAATTTGAAAAAATATTTTATCACGCTATGGACGTGTAAAGCACAGAAGTCATATCACGCAAGCATAGTATAAGTTTATGTTACTTAAGCTTGAAGTGTCGATGTTTAGAATACATTGCGGGTTGCAATTTTAACGTCGTTTTTTGTAAGAAATATTCATAATTTTGATATGGCTTCTTGAAAAGGTATGTTGAGAACTAGATACTGAATACATTTCTACAAAAAAAAAGTTTTGAAAAGTCCGACTTTGAACCTCATTATCTCGGAAACCGTTGATTTCCCAGGCATAGTTCATTGGGCAAAAATATTCATTATGATGCGTGGTTTACGTGGTTTCCCGCTTTGTTGGCGGTCTTTTAACACCCTGTATAAAAATAATGTCACTCAAGTGGGCGTACCTACTCACCTGCCAGGTGTTTCCTTCATTCAACTGTAGTATATTTCAAATCGTGTTAAATGCTGTATTTTTTTGTCTGGCTGCACAAACAAGTCTATACTTATCAACAGTTCACGCTTCAACAAAGGCCTCACTCAAAAAACACCAGCCAGGTTTCTATTTCATAGGCCAGTGAACTGAGCCGTATAAAATACACAAAATAAATAAAATACCAATACAAGTCATTCAAAAACATGAAAAGAAAATATGTAAATAATAAATGTTGGAACGTATAAGTAGTTGGGCCACTAAAAGAAAGGGTTTGAAAACTCGACTAATGAATTCAATATTGTTTACTTCTAATACCTACCTAATGAGAAATTCACAAAGAAACTGCAATGTACCGCACACTTACAAGTCTTCGTATAGAGTCTGTGAACGTCTTTCTGATGCAACTACTTCGATCCAACAATGGAGGAAACTCTGAAAATCGCGAGTCCGTAACATTGTTTACAAGCTCCGCGATTCAAGATCGGGCAAATTTCATGCGAATATACATATTATGTCGGAGTTGGCACCGATTTGCTCACATTGTTTTTTTTTATTACACTTTGCTTTCTGTAACATTAGTCTATCCTAAAACAAAGAAGCGTTCATTCTAACTTCATGCCCAGGGAAAGTTCAAGTTTAGTAAAAACATTTATTTCAGCATGCCCTTTCGGTAATATGGTCTTTTACACGGTCTCGAAAAAAAGGCAATTATTCCGAGGTGAAATTCCTTTGAAAACTTTGTCGAGGTTTAAGTTGAATGTGAAATAAACCAAACCAACGGGCTTTCCCTTCGCAAACTTAAAAGAGCTTGATTAGTTGTTTAGGCGCGCCTTGAATTTTTAACGCACCCAACCCGCGTGGGATTTCGTGTTTAGTCTTATCTGTTTAAATGCTGAGGTTGTAAAGGGCCACCAATGAAACAACAAACAGAGTTATCCCGTTTAAACTTTTAACGGAATAACTTTTGTGCAACTTTAGGAGGTATTATTTTGGTGCTTGTTTTTGCAAAATAAAGATAATGTTGTATTTAGTAAACGGTTAATCACACATTCACACACGTAGGTATTGACTTGCCTTTCCTGTGGGCTGGGCCGACTAAGATGTCAGGATGGTATAGGTGCTGGCCAAGCCTACTCCATCTAAAACAATGTCCGAGTGGTCTCTTCACCCGTCTAGTGTGAGTGAAGGTGCCACTGGACGCTGTATAAATCATCTCATTACGTAGATGCAAAGGCCTTTGGTACGTAACACCAATCCCTTCAAATTGGTACGAGTCCAAGAGCAAAGCCTTCCCTAACTAATGCTGAGTAATCCGACTAAATAGGACAGTCCCACACAGACGTTACATACTCTGTCAAGTCAAATCTTTTGCAAGTTGTCGGATTATCACATTCGCTGCAAGCTCGGTGGCACCACGGGGCGAAAACTCAATTAGAGTGCACCAGTCGTTTTGAAAGATTAGGCTCCGCAGTGTGATTGCTTTTGCCGCAAAAAGTTGTATTTGCGCAAAAAGTGGTAAACTTTTTGCGGGCTGTGTTTTTCATGTTGCAGGAAAGCCCTTCATAATTTAGGATTAATACGTGCGTGAGTGCGAAACATAATTTTCATCGAAATAATGAGGATCATTCACGTTTTGAACCAAGTGTTCAGTTTTATAGAGACAACAAAAATAAAATTTTCTGTGAATAAAATATTGAAATCGGATAAGAAATGACGAAGTTATCGCCGTTTTAGTGCATAGGTTGTAAAAACGCGCCCGGCTGGATTGAATTTTATTGTGACATCATTCCATCTTACCTTAATACAGTTTTGATATCTCATAGTAAGTAAGATGTAGCCTGTACAATTGTACATGCCCCACTAGCTGGGAAAAGGCCTTCTCTCAGAGAGAGAGAGAGAGAGCCACCCACCACGCGTGCTCAATGCGGGTTGGTGATTTTTGCGTAACGGAACGGAAGTCCAATATTCAAATGTCTAAATGATCCTCATCGTTGATTTCACTGCGTGTGCTCATTGCGGATTGGCAATTCCTCAGATTTCCTCAGGATGAATGCCTTCACAGTTAGCCTTTTTGACAGGCTTTTTTGACGCCGAAAGTTTCCGAGTTGAGCTATAGTCTACTTCGAACGGTAGCTCGAGAAAAAAGTTTTCTAAATTACAAAAATCAAAGCTAATAAAATAGTAGTCTACTTCGAACGGTAGCTCAAAAAAAAGGTTTTCTAAATTACAAAAATCAAAGCTAATAAAATAGGTCCCTGCATGGAAGTGTTCACCCTCCTAACGGTAAACAAAATAAAACAGCGCAGTTCCTTTTACCGGTAGGAAATTAAAACCGAACCACTCTGAGAGTCCCGTATTTCCGATATGACGTCATTTCTTCCCTCCACCCACGAAATAGAATGAGGCAGAACTTCCGCTTAATCCGTCTGTAGTCGATTAGTTACGACCGCTCTTGTTGCTTAGGACGTAAGAATGGCCTTTGAACATAATTTTGTTGCAATTTAAAACCAAATGTGTTTTTCTATGTATTGTTTTGTAACTTGTAAGTAAAACTAAAACCGGAATTTTTTATTTTGTCTCCTGAACTTCAGTGAATTTGTAGATGCATCTTGATCATATTGACTCACCACGAAAAATCCGCCTCAGATTACCAGCTGGCCGGAACTACTGCCAGCCTTTAGCTGATAGACCGGAGTCCAACTAACTGGCAGGCCTACGACGTCGTCGTCTGCTTCTTCTAGCGTATCGATGGCAAAGTAATACAGCCTACACCTAAAGTAGTCTACATTGTTCGGTAACTATAACTGCTCTAATTATTCTAAGAAAACGGGATTCTTACCACGATTTATTTTGTTGGGTTGCCCGATATTTCGGCACCGTTGCCTACCCGTGACCATGGTGCCTGCAACGATTTATTTTGTTGGATTGCCCGATATTTCGGCACCGTTGCCTACGCGTGACCATGGTGCCTGCAACGATTTATTTTGTTGGATTGCCCGATATTTCGGCACCGTTGCCTACGCGTGACCATGGTGCCTGCAACGATTTATTTTGTTGGGTTGCCCGATATTTCGGCACCGTTGCCTACCCTAGACCATGGTCCCTGCAACGATTTATTTTGTTGGATTGCCCGATGTTTCGGCACCATGGTCACGCACGAGTAGGTAGGCAACGGTGGTGCCTGCAACGGTGCCGAAATATCGGGCAATCAAACAAAATTTATCGTGTATTCTTACCTTGATTGATTTGTTCGATTTTTTTCTTACAATAATTATGTCTCAAAACCACGAAAGTTTTAAAAAGCATATAACTTCTCTGTCACTAGCTGCTTAGAGCCTCCTCTGTAGGTTAGGGCACGCAGGATATGATGAGAGGTGGGTCATGGTTTAAGTTTAGGGCGTAACGCACAAACAGCTCAAATTGCTGCCATCCGTGTGATACTTGACCATATTTTCTTTGCTTCGACTGACCTGGGTCTTTAGGGTGTTTAGAGACTTCCAGGTCGCCCATGGCAAACTATAGCTGCTATTTCATGCTCCCGCGAGTTCTCCGAGTCTACTGGAACAGTCCGTTTGTATGTATGTATGTATGTATGTATGTATGAATGTTCGTTTGACGATAACTTGAGTAAATGTAGTCGAATCGTCATCAAATTTGGTAGGCGGGTAAATGAAGCCAAGAGTATTTTTAAGTTCGAACATGAGCCAAATCGGTCGAGGGGTTACTGAGATAGAGGGTCGCGAGTTCAAAGTTCGGGGCGAACCACTAGTTTTATTCAAGTATTCTACGAGCCGCCTGGGTGACCTTTATTTTGTTAGTAGCTACATGTCTGTATTGATATCGCTTTGATCGCGTCGGCGCTGTGTCGAATATTAATCAGTTTCCAGGGACAAAGGCGTCGTTCGCCTTGCGCTGACGTTGATACGTTTCAGCTAAGTCAATGGGGTTTTAAAAACGATTGTATTTGTTTAAAGATCTTTTTAATCACTATGAGCTAATTCCATACTCAGAGCAGGTAAATAATCCGGTAAAAATAATTTTTTTCCCACAAATTCAGAATGCGTTAAAATCTCTAGAAATCCCTCTACACTTTAAACTTTCAATATCATTGGATAATAACACTAGTAAGTAGGTAGTAATAATAGCTGGAGAGTTGGTGCCAGTTTCATAAAACTACAATTCATAGTTTGACGAAGCATGTGGTGGATTTATTCTGTATAATAATTTATGTGGTTTTAAATAAATGAGAATATCATTATTATTAAATTAATAGTTTATGTACAATTCGATGTACATTGAGTAATAGTCGGATAGTAAGTTAACCTTTTTTGTTACCCCTTTTATGTCTAATCGGCCACTAAATGTACATCATTGACAAATAAAGTATTTGTATTTGTATCGAATTGTCATGATAAACTATGAATTGTAGATTCAATTTTATGAAACGACAACCTGGTGACCGCGCTCGCAAAAATAAAAACTTAAAAAAGTAGGTACTCTATTAGCCTACCAACTCCTAGCTTTGTACGACAACATTTAAAGTCGATGGGTCACCAGCGTTCCAGCTTATGTATGTGAAATACTCGAAGCACTATGTCATCGAGCGCATGAAATACAAATTGTATTTACAGCTTCCATCCATACGATTACGATCATGCCATGAATCTGACGTAGACTGTAGTTGAAAAACCAGTATTCGGCTGTACAAATCCATTGAACACCAATCAAAATACTCACAAATCCCTACTGATATTTTAAAATACGGACCGCCGAGGGCCTGAAACACCGGTGGCTTTATTTTTATCCCTTAGCTCGTTTTATCTCCTAAAAAGTTTTCCCTCGAAGTCACAATCGCTTTGGGCCGTCCAGAAAAATAAAATATCTCCTCTATCTAGAAATAATAAAGTAGAAAGTAAACTTGTTCTGTCAGTTCTGTCGCTGCTGCCATAGAATAAGATACTTTAGATATTTATTTTACGGAGATATTTATTTTACCATGCGAAAAGTTAAAAAAATATATCTTGTAGCCGCTGGATTGTAACCAGTCACCAGTTCGAGTTTTTTCAGCTAGCTACGAGTACGTATATCGAAATTTTCGTAGCGCGGTGTTGCCCACTCCAGGGACAATATGAGAAAGTGGCTAGCTCGCTTTGCTTCGCTCCCTTGCTCGCTTTTACAAGATTTAACACTCGTTTTATTAACTGTATACATTTTTGCCAACATTTTCGAGACCTGTCGTGTGGATGTCGTGACGTACTAGGATGTGAAGGAACTTGTCCTGTGATCGGAGTGCGTGGAGAGTGCTGCACTGACAAAATCTAACTCAAACACTTATGAAACACGACAACACAGAACGCTCCTAAATAACAGTTTAAACTCTTCCCGCCCAGTCGGAGTTTCAAATTATAGTTTAGTAGTGTCGATAGAACAGTGCATGTTTTGAATTGAATATCCCTACCCTGTCGCTGTACCAAGCCAACCTGGCAGCTAGGCAGCCGCATACAAACCAGGTTCCTAGTTAACTTGGTCAATTAGTATGGACATTTAAATCAAATCAAGGACTGTTTTATCGACAGTGCTACTAAACCATGTTTCCAGAGATAAACTTCTGTGTGTCGTCATTACCCGGCCCGCTCTCCCGTTCTAATGGACTATCCGAATAACTTCGCGGACTAAAGTAAATTCCTGTAACAACAGCTGACGGCAAATGGCTGTTATCAATTTGCTTTTGGCCACTACTAACAAGGAACAAATATACGCATTTGTAGGCGATGTTAGTAGACCACTTAGGGCGTATTTTCGGGAAACTCTAATGCGATTTGCTACAGGCATAGAGCTTAACTCAGCAGGTTCCTGCGGTAATAGAGGGTTGCCGGAGGACATGTGACGTCTCGCTACACAAGTGAGAAAAATATCGCTATACATACAACTAAAATCACACGTAATGAAAACACACCCGTTCCGTACCGCTCTACTACAGCAGAAACATCTACCTTCTCACTAAAGCATTATGCCTGTAAGTGTAGCATTATACCGCAAATTCTCGTAGGTTTTTTTTTAATGTTGCCTCTATAGTGTCCCACTGCTGGGCAAAGGCCTCCCCTTTTTTCTTCCACTCTTCTCTATCCTCGGCTGCCTCTTGCCACCCCGGCACAAAGGTTGTGAGGTCGTCCCGCCATCTCCGCCTCGGTCTGCCGCGGCGCCGGTACCCATCTTGTGGGGTCCAGTCGGTGACGATCTTCGCCCACCTATCTGGACCCATGCGGCAAACGTGGCCGGCCCAGTTCCACTTCAATTTGGCGGTTGCAGCTCCAACATCCTTTATTCGCGTTTTGGTGCGCAGCGTGGTGTAGCGTAGGTAAGAGTAAAAATCATTATAAAGTTCCCTAGCACGAGTTAGTGCTTTAGAAAATACAAAATGAGATTCTGTTGTCGACAAGAATTATTGTTGGAAGGACCTAAACATATCCAATGACTTGTTAGGGGATTAAATCCAATTATACAGCTTGTTAGCAATCTAATCAGCTAAAAATAACAATAAAGCATATTAGACTCGTCCTCTTACTGTGAATTGAACGTAAGTATCCCTTGGTATTAGTTCCATGTTCCTGGGCCCTTAGCCTGTAACGCAATGGTGCCAAAATGGGCTCCCGGTTGACGGTTTCAATTACGATTTATTAATGCTGTCGGTCCAGTGTCGGTCCTTTTAATGTTTTTGTAGTACAGTAAAGAATATTATGAGTCTAATTCTAGAGGATTAGTTCGCTGATTGTAGGAGAACAAGGAACAAATCCCGGTTTGTTCCTTCTACCTGGGACGCGGTTGATACGCCATTGTGTTACAGACTAAGGCCCCTGGTTTGCCTAGCCACTGGCCAAACTTTGTCCGCGACCGTGGAGCCAGCCGGCGCCATTTTGAAAATTTAAACCACTGCCGCAAAATAGATAAGTAGCCTTCTAGAACATAGAAGTACAGCTTTGGTGACTACCAGGAAGTAGGTAGGTCTCTGCTATCAGAGCGGGCCGATGTAATCAGCAAATACTGTACAGTAAGAACGGTAGGCTGTTCTGTCGTAGAGTGTTTGTTTTATCTGTTTCCTCTGTAGGTACCGTTATTAATGGGTCTATCTGAAACTTGGGCAGACAACTAATGGCTTATTTAAAATGCAAATAAACTTCGAATTTGTCATTCGTTTCAAATTTGTTTGAGGACACTTCCGTACTTTCTTTATTAACTCCGTTGGCGTGGAAAATTAACTAGCTTCTCAACTGTGTTCTTATGTTCACAGTGTTGTAGGTACCTACTTATTTTTTAATACAAGGTTACAAAAAGTTTTAACTATTTTTGCAGGGTTTAACATACTGGTCAACCGGATAACTTATTACAAATTACCTTGTTCAATTTGTTCTATTATAACCGCGACGTACGGACACCCCCAGACTGCTCAAAACGCGCGCGCGCGTTCTGGTGCCCGATATTGCGAGTGCGCCTATAATAGTAAGGGAGGCCACCATTAAATGATTTTTGGGTATTTTTTGCTGAACTTTTTTTATAATTTTTAAAATACATTTTTGGCTTCAGTATCGGTAACACCCGTGTTACTTTACAAAATAACACCTTGTATGTGTGACGCGCGTCGCGTCGTCTTATCGAACCAATTACTGCCATTTGTCTAATTGGATGCGTGGTTGCTTTCATGTGTGTGTAGAAAGGTAGGTAAACCAAGATCTCGTTGCTACAATACGACTAAGATTCAGTTTTTAATTGAAGTTGCAATTCGGTACGCAAAGTTTTTTGTTCGAAAGTCCGTTAAGGCTTAATCTTATCTTTAGACAATATTGAGAAACTAATTTCAATATTTTTTATTTTGGTTCAGTAGTTTGGATTTTACAACGTTTCAAAGATACGGTTTTATGACCTTCACGCGACGGTCTGCATACTGTTGGCGGTCATAGGAACAAAACATTTTAGCGCACAAAAACAAAACTACTGGACCAAAATAAAAAATATTTAAATTAGTTTCTCAATATTGTCTAAAGATAAGTATAAGCCAATAACGGACTTTCGAACAAAAAACTTTGCGTACCCAATTACTGAAAAGAGGCCCCTTATGGGGTTATACTCTAAAGGCCTTTTACGTACGTATTTACGTAATGAGATGATGTATGCGACACTATAACCTTAGGTAACCTATGGGTAGCTTGCGAGACATAAAACTTAAAACCAGCCAAGTGCGAGTTGACTCGCGCACCGAGGGTACCGACGCTTATTTTTGAAAACTTCAAAATGTAATATTTTTTTGGGGCACCCGCCATAACGCGCATTCTGTGAAACATTCAACTGGCTACTTATTAGTAGACATGTGTAGGTAATGCTTGTAATATTACAAAAGACATATTACACAACGGTGTCATGAAATATTACACATTACACGAGAGAATAAAGCATGGCACATAGCATTTCATTACACTAGATGACATGAAACATGACACAAGGCATTTCAGCACACTGTACGTACTGCAATGAAAGTGTGCTGAAATACCATGATGTCATGTTTCATGTCTGCAATGAAGAAATACCATGACGTCATGTGTCATGTTTGGTGCCATGATATAAGGTAATATCACGCGGTATGAAATGTCATGAAATATATCATTACTTCGAAGTGCACTGTTTCGCGCATGTCTACTTATTAGCCCTTTAAAGGTCGGACAACGGATGGTCAATCATTGTGGGCAGAGTAAATAGGGTCCGGTCTCTCCGAAGTGCGAAGCCCTAAAATATAAAAATTACATGCATTTCCCACTTTGTCCATTGATAAGGAAACGGGTAACGGGGACAACAAATATGCGCCTGAGTCTGTAACGAAATGTTGCCTCGATAGGCTCTCAGTTGTAGGCTTCAATTACGTTTTATTGATGCTGTTTGTTATATTAGTGCTTTTCTCGAACAGCAAAGAATATTCTGATTCTAATTCTAGAGAATTAGTTTGCTGGTTGAAGGAGAAAAACGAGGAAAATCCGGGAACCTCGACACGCCATTGCGTTACCCGCTGAGCCCGTTGTCACGAGAAACGTGGTGCAAGCCGGCGACACGGCACCGTGAATACACAAACACACTCTCTATTGACATGCTAATGAGCATTTAGCTAATATACAACCAGTATACAGGGTGCTGAAGCAGCTGTATATTTTTCGAGATTTCACTCTCGCTCCCATAGTAAAAGTTTATTTTCTTGTTGAGTTAAACGACCCCTTTCAGGACCTTTCTGAAACACCGTGTAAACACATAAAGTAAGCTCTCAGAGCCTAATTTAACCTGACTTGTATTATTATTACTCTAGACTCGACAGGCTTTCCCGTACACCAGATGACAGCTTGAAACGCCGTCGCCGCCGGCAAGCGTCACGGTAACTAATTCATTGCATTTCTAGTAGTAGGTACAGTCGCCCGTAACGGTTAAATTCACTTATCTAATAGGTTACCGGATGCCGATATGTTCTAAGTGTTATAACGTACGTAATTCGGAAGGCAAAGTTTTTTGTTCGAAAGTCCGTTATTGGCTTAATCTTATCTTTAGACAATATTGAGAAACTTATTTCAATATTTTTTATTTTGGTTCAGTAGTTTGGATTTTACAACGTTTAAAAGATACGGTTTTATGACGTCACGCGACGGTCTGCATACTGTTGGCGGTCATAGGAACAAAAAATTATAGCGCATAAAAACAAAACTACTGGACCAAAATAAAAAATATTTAAATTACTTTCTCAATATTGTCTGAAGATAAGATTAAGCCAATAACGGACTTTCGAACAAAAAACTTTGCCTTCCGAATTCAGTATATAAAAACATAAGTCTTGCAATTCCCGACCCGCCGCAAGTGCGAGTCAGACTCGCGCACGAAGGGTTCCGTACCATTATCTATAAAACAGTAGGGCATAAAACAGTAAAACAGTAGAAAAACAGTATAAAAACTGGAGTAGGCTTGATCAGAATCTATACCATCCTCTCAGCTTAGTCGGCCTGGCCCACAGGAAAATTATGAGAAACTATGTATAGGTAGTTATATTTTTTTGTAATGCAACTTTAAATAGGTATTGTGCTTAACTGACTGTTTGTTTCTAGAATAAAACCAAAATAAAATAAATAAAACAATGTCTTAAGTATGTCTCGCAAAGGAGTGGTCATCGCCCAATTCGCTCGCTTGTTCAACTATGCCGAAATGTAAGTACCATTTTATTAAATTCACATCCTCTCTAGCGCATTTTGAATATTCAGTGGATAATAAAACTTTCAACCTCTATTTTTACAACTGCGTGGGAACTCTTGTAAATACAGGGTGCGCAACAATATTGTTAGCCCGTCAGCAAGCGCTGCGGGCGGGATCTGGACCGGGTTATTTAACGAACACCCTATAGTTCGCATCGCACAGGCAACATTATAAAACATAGAAGGTTCCTTTGACTTCGGTCATAGGTTTTATAAGTAACTTCTTCTTATTCGATTCAGAAGTTCAAATCATAATTCGGAACCCAAAGTTTTTTGTTCGAATGTCCGTTATTGGCTTAATCTTATCTTTAGAAAATATTGAGAAACTAATTTAAATATTTTTTATTTTATTCCTATGACCGCCAACAGTATGCAGACCGTCGCGTGACGTCATAAAACCGTATCTTTGAAACGTTGTAAGATCCAAACTACTGAACCAAAATAAAAAAATATTGAAATCAGTTTCTCAATATTGTCTAAAGATAAGATTAAGCCAATAACGGACTTTCGAACAAAAAACGTTGGGTTCCGAATTATGGCATGCAGCCAGTGCTTCGCGACCGCTATGGCTTTGGGTGTGGTTTTCAGCAGGTCTTTAGTGGTGCAAGTAGGTAAATGGAGAGTCTGGATTCTATAGGAGATGTTGGGTGCTATATATGGGTCTCACTGCTAACGCAATTAGTATTTGGCGTGTGGTGGAAAAATTCCCTCCTTTTCATATTGTCCCTTGTAAAGAAAGCTCCTGGGTTTGTAGTAATGATGCGAGTGGACTGTATTGGTTTAAATTAATTATATTAAATCAAATATAAAATAGGTGTCGACACGTCAGTAAGTCGAAGGTGAAGTGTGGTGAGGCTAGTTCGGCGGTCGCCCGATAGGTGGCGCGGCCAAGCAAACCGGTTTGACGAGCCGATGAAGTCGGGTTCCGACACCCTCGTTCGTGCTTGACACTCGACTTCCACTTACTGTTGAAAACACAGCTGAAACGAAAGGAACAAAATCTTAATTTGTGACTTGTTTGAAACTTATGATCCAGTAAAATTAACTTCGAACCTTGCGTTAAACTCTGGTCAAGCTGGATTAATTGTTTGCTGACTTGTTCATGATGTTGGCCCAATGAATAATCCAAGTTTGTGACCTCGAGCGCCGACCGGAACCATGTCAAAAAATAAAAATAAACGGGAAAAAAATGCGTTTTACCAAATAAAAGTCGTAGAACAAAAGTTGTTGGAAATCACATTCAGAGGATGGGAGGAGGGGTGTCTTAGGAAAAAAGCTTGTATTTAAAAATTGTCCTGTTTTTTTTTTATTGGGTAAATTGCTCTAAATGCTATGAATATGCAAACTAAAACTAAAATTAAACTAAGCTAGGAACTAAACTAGATGAATATATTTACAAGTAAAAGACCCACCCGGCTGTAATTCGCCAACTTTCGTATCTTAGTAGGCATTCAGCCTAGAGACTTTCTGTAAGTTTGAGCGCTATGTGACACCCTTCTCGCTAACAATGTCGCCTGAATATTGAATTCAAACACCAGCCGATATAGTTATTTGCACTCGCTCTTCCTGCAGAGGGATGAGTCGTTTCAAAAGGTTTTTTTTTAAACTTAAACTTTCGTGAGCACTGCACATTTTTCTATTAAATCACGGTTTTACTCACTTATATTTTGCCTGTGTAACCGACTAGTTTCGGTTCTCATTTGGAGACCTTAATAACGGAATGAAGCCCTCGCGAAGCCGTATCTAGTGTCGAACTGCGCCTGCATGCCGTTGTTCGCGCGCCACGTTTTTTTTTGTTAAAAAAAAACTTCTTGTTGTTGGTAAGTAGACTTTTTGAGTTTACCAACCATCACAACAACAATAAAAACACCCGCCGCTCCAATGCAAGCAACGCAGCCGTTACGTCGGGATAACAAAAGTAATCCAACCTACTAAACTTGTTTATTTTTTTTGTATTTTCTAAAGCGCTAACCCGTGCTAGGGAACTTTATAAAGACAAATAATGTTTTATTGTTTAATTTTTTAATTTTGGTTAAATTGGATAACATTTGTAGAGGCCCGCCCTCGGCTCATAATATTCCTGAGTGGCCCAAGTCTGTGCATTCCTGCCTTATAATATCTAAAACTGGTAGTTCAGTGCTTTCAAATGGTACTGCTATATTCGACAACGTATGCACAGGGTAGAATTTGTAAGTACCTACTCCTGAAAATGCAATTTCCTAAATAAATTCTGTACATACCCAAGATATTTTGAAGGGGAGTAAATTTTATTTTAACGTGTATTTTGTAATGAGAAATATAACAAAGTTTCTTTAGCTCCAAAGGCACTAAGATGTTACGGCGCACACGTATGAGTATGTTTCAAAGCAACACTCAATAGTGCGCCAACGCTCTTTCACAGCCATTGCCTTTAGAATTTTTCACAGAAGGGGCACGAGTGTTGATGTCACAAAACAGTTGCACTAAGAGCCAGAAGATCGACTTAGGCTCGTAGGATCAATCACAGTTTAAACCAAAAAGGCTTGTTTAAGAGCAGCGTTACGGGAATATCAAAATTTTCACAGTTTTTTACATTTTGTAGCTTAACTATTTTTTTCATTATTGTAAACAACAGAACAACAATAATTCAGCCGATTATGTGTTCTGGTCTACGATGCAGTGGGCACTGCCAAAAAAACTTGTCGTAAACCAGAACACATAATCGACTGAATTATGGTTGTTCTGTTGTTTACAATAATGAAAAAAATACTGTTTTATTGCCGCGAACGAAAAATCGCTGAACAAAAATAGCTCAGTTTAGCTACAAAATGTAAAAAATCGTCCACCCTTAAGGGTAACAGTTCCAGTTCTTGTATGGGCACGCCTATAAGCGCTATCTATGAACTGCTTTGAATTTGTTCTTTGAGAACGGTTCATTAGGACGAGGTCACGTGTTTCCAGGGTGTAATTATAATGCCTAACCTAAAAGGAAATGTCATTATCGTCATTGTAGTGGCATACACTTCCGTACAAGTGTGAACTTCTGGTGTATCTCTGTATGGCATTAGTGCACACAGTTAAGTCACTTTATTATGGCGGCGGCGTTGCGCGTTGCCCTAGTGCAGGGTTTCTCAAACTTATGGCCCCACGTACCCCTTTTTAAGTTCCCAAATGACTGCGAACCCCTAACACCGCTCCTAATGAACCGCACCGCAAATGAAGATATGAAATTCTAGTTAACTAACACGGTTTTTTTATTTTAATAGATTTTAATAAAAGGCAACACAGTGACAAAAATAAATATGTTATGGATTGGCTTGTTTCTTGTCGCAAATGGAGTCGATTTTAGGAGCAATTTTGGACAATTTTATCTTAATTCTGGCTCAATATTAAGTCGATTCCTGTACTTGGTTTTTATCATTACTAGATGTGAAAACCCACTCTCACCCACTCTCAAACCCAAACCCACCCTATGTCGTTGCGAAGGGTAAAAGAAAATTCACCGCTTTTCGTGAGAGTTCGGGATATTCATCCTGTCTAGCTGTGCGTGTGCTAGCCAGCCATCCAGCCGCCATTACGTAAATCTTTTCGCGTACCCCCTACCATCAAATGATGTACCCCTAAGGGTTCGCGTACCACACTTTGAGTATGACTGCCCTTGTGCATTTGCTTCGTCTGCCACGCCCCACCGAAGGTGCTAGGCTCGTGTCACAGGCGGAAATGAACTTTATGCCCAGGTTATAAGTCACAAGAAGAAATGTCACAGATGTCATGGTAAATTGGTTACTTGTTAAGAGATTATTAAGGTTTGGAACAATACAGAAAACGTACACGTTTGAATTGAAGAATTAATGAAACGTTTCAGGTGAAATATAAATGTTTGTGAAATATAAACAATGTTAATTTCGCCAACTCTTTTCTGGCGCTTTCATTAATTTCACGAATATTTTTAAATGTTTTACACCTTCTGAGTGGGTGGATTTTATTTCATACGGTGGTTAATTTCATACGAACCTCTGACGAAATAATTATAATTTTAACGTGTCGACTTCTCTGTTGAATTTGACTTCCATACAATGGCTGGCTATTTTTAATTATGTAGGTGCAAACGGACGCTTGCAGTTTTCCATAGAAATAGCGTGTTAGTGACTGCCCCACTTTCCATCGGAAATAACAGGTCGAGGGTTTTGCGAATCATACTCGTGGCTGTATATTTTATGTTAATGGAACAAACGAGCGCGGTTTTTTATTATCCCAAAGCTTTTTGTGTAGAAATGAGACAGAATTTTGATGAGGAAGCGTATACCTACCCACAAGAGGTAGGTAACCCGTAGGTAACTGTTGACCCGTCGACAACTGAGTTAGCTACTCACGTTTCAGACAACTAAACCGGTAACTGTTGTATTCTTTCTGTTGTGCAATAAAGAGTTCTCTATCTATCTATCTATCTAACTCTTGCGTTACGTACCAATTACCTCTTTCTTCTTCTTCTTTTTTGCGTCCGCGATTGCCAATCAGTTTGGCTATTATTTCTTTGGAAGTTGCCTGACAAAATTATGAGCCAGTAAACTGCTGAAATCACTAGCCTTATAGGTTTTTTAGCCATGATATCTTGGATCGTCAGAGGATCTCTTTCTGACCGACCCACAGAACTTTAATAATTCAAATGTCAAATACCAAGAGTGTTGCTGTTGCCTAAATCATGTCAAACCTTCAATTATACGCCAAATAGTTACCTACAAATAATTTGAAATAAAATAAATGGACTTGAAAATTGTTTATGAATTATTTATCCACGGCTCGGGGTGGTTCTGGAACTTCTGTTAAACTTGGCATCAAATCAGATCTCAATCATGTATTTTGTCTGCAAAGGCGACAAATTTCACATTGTTTTCACTTTGGTGGCATTAAGAAACGACAGAAATTAATAGGAATTCTATCAGTCTCCCACGCCTTTTATCAGCGTAATATTATAATGACTCGAGGCTTTTGAAGCCAAGGCAAAGGCCTTTGCAGTTTTTCTTTTCTTTTTTTGCCCTTTGCATACCTTTCGCGTCTCAAGATTGGACGAGACAAACCTTTATGCTTGTGTTTAGAACTCTTTGTCACTTACAAAAAGAAATTACTCGTTCTACAGTTTTGGCTCGGTAGCTCAATCTTTTAATTTTTTAATATTTTCTTAGGTTTGCACGATCACTATACAAAATAATGTACACACGACAGAACGTCAGACTGTACACTTTTGTTGTAAAGTCGCCCGTAACGTAACCGCGTAGAGTGCTAGCGTGTAAGGGTCGACGTGCTGTCGTGCGTACATAGGCGAGGGTAGTTTCAATGGGGTTTTTTCCAGGCATCAAAAATAGCCCGAATAACTGTCAAAATCAGTCTATTAATCTGTGGTTTCCATACAAACCACAGATTTAGTTGCGCGATAATTCGCGTATCGCTGTCAAATTTGACACTTGGAAAAATCCCTATTAACAAAGACGTACCAAACAGCTGTCATCTCAGTCTACCGCGACCACGCGCCCTGCAAAGGTCTCGCAACGTTGGAAAACGTAAAAAGTTAATAAAGTGTTAAATCCGTTAAAAATTGTTTTGAATTTCTGTTTCTTTAGAAGAATTTATATGCAGTTCTTAAGTTTAAGTTGTAAATCATATTTTATACGGCTGAGAAAGAGCTGTTCTGTGACCGAAGTAGGTATGTGGAGACTGCTGCACCGAAAATATGTGGAAAAGATGAGAGAAAAACTTGAAATTCATGTTGCTTTGAACGTAGAAATCGTATTTTTCTTTTTAGCCAGTGGGGGTATAGAAATAGGTCGATCATCTAGTAGACCAAAAGCTCGATAGAACAAATTTGACAGGGTAATTTGTGAATAAAAAAAAAAAAGAAAAAAAAAACACCTATTTTACGTTTTAAGCGTTACTAAAACTATCGTCCCTGAGTCGGGTGTCGTGTCACTAACCAAAACAACACCCTGTATAAGCTAAAGCGGTTCCCTCGCTTGTTTCTGCTCGTAATCAGCGTCGACAGTCGCTGCAGTAGATAAGCCGGCTCGGCCGCCTCGAGAATACTAATTACACAACACCACTGCTTGACGAGATTTTATCAATTTACGCTCGAAAACCTTGCCTAAACACTGGGTGGTTTTGTCTTTCGGGTCAATTTCATGAGAGAAATTGTTACCTAATTATGGTGGCACTTTTTATTTATGGTTTTTAGCTGTACCACTGCTCGTTTATTGAAATATACACAGAACCATGCATAGATTGTCTTGAAAGATTTATTTTGTGGTCAAATGTTGACCTTATGTCAGAGTGAAGTTGTCGCGTGACCATTGGTAGCGATCTCACAAGTTTAAAAAAAAACACTTCAGTAACGAAACAATGGCCCGTTTTCAGAAAAAATAACGTAGTTCTTATTTTCTCCACTGATGGCGCTCATAATACGGCACTATAACGGCAGTCAGTTGAAATTTCATCAGTGTTGCCAACGGTACGATAAATGACCGTAAACTGTAATAATCATAACCAGAAACACAATTCATTGCTTGCAAATTTTATCGCATCACGTAGTTGAGGTCAGTATCCTACCTACCTATTCTATATTTATCCAAAACCATTTATGTTTTTTCTTTCCAGAATAAAAATTGCAAATATACGACACAGCATTTTTACCGATTGAACATGGCAAGCCTGACTCTTATCTGTGGTGTTTGTGTATCTTTAGTATTAGTAATTTCTAATCTGTGAATCTGTGGGAAAAAGCGTTATTTGACTGCCGTATTTTCTGCGCCATCTAGCAAGCATTTTAAAATCAGCTTTTAACTGTCAGTTGGAAACGGCTCATTTCGCTCGCCTGTCAAGATCGAGATCAAGAAAAAGTCTTGATATGTTCAAGAAAGTCTCGATATCGAAATTTTTTTGTCTTGTCTCGCTTGCCGAATCACTAAAAGCCAGTGATTTACCGCCGACAACCGACCGGGTTGCGTGTTACTTCCGATACGGGGGCGCTCTTTGAGGAATCCCCGTCGACTCGACTTAATAGAAACGTACACCATTACACCCTCTAGACACGCGATCGAGAAAGATAAGAAAAACTTTTGTTTATCGACCATTACAACACACAAAGTATCTTTGTAGTTTCTACCAATTAATACAAACATGCAGGACACCTGGCTAGACGTACCTATGGCAGATGGACAAAGTCCATTGCGAAATGGCGACCCCGAGAGGGGATGAGATCGATCGGTTGGCAGACCACCAGCCAGATGGTCCGACGACATAGCCCAAGTAGCCGAAAAACAGTAGTTGCGCCTGGCGCAGGATCGTGAGAGGTGGCGTGAACATGAAGAGGCCTTTACGATGATGATAATGAATAAAAACGTACCGTACAATACTATTATTGACCTTAAATCATGTACAACACAGTGACTCAAATATCAGCATAATCCATACCAAAAATAAGGCACCTAACTAACTATGCTGCTTGACTAATTTATGCGAAGTACGAAATTAATAGAGGCACCGTAGTCGGTACACATCTACTATGTAGTACAGCTAATAGTCGGTACACATCTACGAGTATAGCTAGTAGTCGGTACATATTATTATCTTGTAAAAGGTGCCACAAAAGCTGCTAAATCATCTGCAATGAATGTAATGTAATGATATTTTCTTTTTTTTTCCTTCTTGTTTCTTTAGCGGTTTAAAAACTTAATCAAACAAGATTAAGTTTTTAAACCGCTAAAGAAACAAGAATCTTATTCAAGAGCTAAGTGAATGGAGATGCAAAGTAAACAGAACTTGCAGAAAGGAAAAAAACTAATCCATCCGGCGTCGAGACTTGTGCCGAGACGGTGTCAGTCAGTTTGTTTGTAATCTAGAGATGCCTTTTAAATATTCTTCATTCATAGCGGGATTTGGTACAGATAAATAATGTTTTTGACATGTTTTTTTTAAGTCACACAATTATTTATCTTTAAAATAATTAAATTACACTTTTACCGGATGCAACAGTCGTTGTTAAATTTTTTTTACATTTTTACCTATTAAAACATGGGAAAATTCACGAAAAAAAAATGTCTCCGCGGACGAAATCGCGCTCAAAAACTAGTTAGGCGGACTTGCGTCAGTCAGGGTTAGCCAACTAACTCTGAGTTAATTTGACGTCTCCATACAATTTATTGACGTTAACTCAGAGATTCGGTGCTGGTTGATGCAAGTGGACCGAAGTGTTCTACCGTGTTGCCCCTGATATGTCAATGAAAGTAGTGTGTGTGGTGGGAAATTACAAATATTCTCATTTTTTTCCCTTTTGTATCTAAACTGACATTCTTTTGTTCAGATCTTTTTATGTCTCGACGGTAAAATAGTACTCTTTTCATTATTGTAAATAACAGAATAAGTAACAATAATTTAGCTGATTGTGAGATTTGCTCGGACTTCTAGTTTTTTGGGCAGTGCCAGTGCCATCTGTTAAAAGCATTATATTAATTTCGAAACTCCAAAAACTCTATTTTCATCATAAATCCTTTTGAAAAACACCTCTTGGCGCAGTACTGAGTTGACCTTTTCTATGGAACAGCAGATATTTTTTTCGCTCAATTTTTTTACCACCTAGCACACACGACAGCACATAGACGCTTACACGCTAGCACTGTACTTGGTTACGTTACGGGCGACTTTACAACAAAAGTGTATACTCTGACGTGCTGTCGTGTGTACGTAGAACTAGTTTGTATTGATCAGTACTTAAAGTTCCACTATCGATTTAGAGTGCACCCTGTAGAGACTTCCTAAAGCTGTTTCCCCGTTCCGCCGCGATCCGAGATATCGGTGGCGGTAATCAAATCAATGTGTGGCGGTACTCGGGACCAGGGGCCTTAGCCTGTAACGCAATGGTGCCAAAATGGGCTCTCAGTTGACGGCTTCAATTACGATTTGTTAATGCTGTCGGTGGTGATTAAGCTCGAACTCTCTCTCTGAGAGAAGGCCTTTGCCCAGCTAGTGGGACATGTACAATTGTACAGGCTACTTACTTACTTACTAATGCTGTCGGTCCTTTTAATAAAGATTTTAGTTTTTTTTTTATTCTTTATAAAGATCCCTAGCACGGGTTAGTGCTTAAGAAAATACAAAAAGTGGTCCTTTTAATGTTTTTGTAGTACAGCAAAGAATGTTTTTAAACTTAAACTTTCGTAAGCACTGCACATTTTTAAATAAAAGTAAGCGAAACCGTTAAATCGATATAAAAAAGAATATTCTGATTCTAATTCTAGAGTATGTCCTCCGGTTGTAAGAGAAAATAGAGGAAACCCCGGTTTTGTCCTTCTGCTGGGACACCATTGACACGCCATTGCTTTACAGGCTAAGGCCCCTGTTTACTTCTCTCGCTCTCTTTCCGAGAGAGTGTCTGGAGACGTTCAATTTACCGATGGAATTGTGAAAATAAATAATATGGAAATTGAAGAAGAAAGCGCGAAATGTTGAGTGGGCTTTTTCATGACTGAGTGCGTTTTTGTGAAGCGCCCTCGCCTGTGTAATTTATGTATTTGATTAAATATGCAAATTCAATACTGACGTAAACTAGTACAAAAATAAGATAGTTATTCAGGCAAAGTAAGGAGAAACTAACCCTTTCTATAAAAAAAAACTGTACTTATTTTGAAATCACAAGTTTTTAAACTTTATTGTAACTTCACACTGAATAAAAATACAGGGTATATCTTGTTAAAATTAAGACTTTCCTATAACGCAAATGGTTTAAATAGAGATACTCTACTGAAGGTGATGGTCAAGGCAGACTAGCGAATAAATCCCGCACAAGTCAAGTCAGTTTTTTTTGTGCGGTGGCGGCGGGATTTATTTATAGGTTTTAGGATCTGGTATCTGGTATCTGACCTTAGGTCCTAAAAATAGTTAAGTCGAATTCTCATTTCCCGGTAATTTTTTTGGCAAACACGCATCCAAAAAGAAGAAGACATTGGCGGCGCTAGTGGACGGTGTACAGTCGGCCACAGTCTCAGATACCCCTTTTTGTTCGATTGGCGCCCTTATGCCGCGCGCGGTAAGAGCTGCCATGGGGTATCTGAGATTGTGGCCGACCGTACCAGGCTCTTAAATACTCATACTAGAAGGGGTTTAACCAATAAATAAGTAGTTAATTAACTAGAGGACGAGGGTTGAAGTTGAGTGAGTGGGGTAAAGTCTATTATAATATGTCGACTCAAGTGTGTGTAGAGTATTGAGAAATGCTTAGAAATTAAAATGAAATTCAGCGATATCATTTCATTGATAACTTATACGCGAATGGAATACTATTCCATACGACATTTAGGTATACCTCTTTCAGATTCGAATGTAAACGGTGGGTGCTATAATTATATTTGACTAGGGCAAATACCTACAATATAAAATACCTATCCAAGCGTAGCATAAGACTGGGTTAGGCAGTACCTACATAAGGGGGTTATAAACTTATAACTATCTTATCTCACTCTTTTGTTTGACGTAGAGTGGGACAGATGGAGTTATAAACCCATGGATAAGCTCTATCCCAACCTTATGCTAACTCAGCAGCTTCTTGTCTCCCCGATAAAATAATTTAGTGGTGTTCGGAGCTCTTGGAAGCAACATTAATACGTAATTAAATGGCCACATCGGCCATTGCCACTCGATGTAACGGTTTAAGCCTCTCTAGCACGAGGACTTAGGCGATAATAGACAATAGTTATGTTACTTCAAACTTTTTCGTTTTCGTGTAAGCGATGCCGACGTTAATCGAGTTGCACTCTCTCAGACTGATGAAGTAACATAGACGCATAGACGTGAAAACGGGCATGATCGTAGATCGTAGCATAGCGTAGTGTTTTATCTGTATAAAATATTGGTAGACGTTGCACTTGCTGTTGCTGCTTCTATGGGAGAGAGACAGAGGTCTTAATCACCACACAAACCCACCACGCCTTAGCGATTTTCATGGTAAATATGCTTCAAACTCGGTTTCGTTAGGACGTTTAGTTAGGGCGTGCAAAAATTAAAATTATTATTTAATTTAAACTAGTCTGTAACACAATGGATCATACATTATTATTATTGCTATTGTTATTTCATAAAATTTACACGCTTCAAAGAACTTCTAATCATCCGAAATTCAATTCGTAGTAAATAACATCAATTATTGTGATCCTCGAGTAAACTTAATATCAATTTGAGTTTCAGTAAAAAAAATAAAAATCTTCAAAATAAAGTACATTTTTCAAACATTCCTTTTTTCTCACCTCTAAAATATCTCGTCGAGTCTATGTATTAGAGATTTTTCATCTTATAAACTAGTTATAAGATGAAAAATCTCTAATAACTACCTAGTTTTAAGATATTTCTTTTACCTAGCTTTTAAGTTTTGCTGACAGGGTCCATAAGTTCCTCACATGTTACTTAAAATGTTATTTAAGATCTTATACACTTATGGTTGCAATAAAGTATTGAGTATTGAGAATTGAAAGTTTGAAGAAACCTTGGTATTATTGTTGTTCGTGCTAGTCGCGCCGGCCTCTACGGTTATTGCCCAATTCACGGCGCAAAATAAAGTATTTATAGCCTCTCCCGCTGCGTGATGTTACCACCTGAATGCATGATAGAGCTTGCTGAATTACACACGCTGAATTAAATTTTAATATACATTACACACACAATAATATACAACGTCTTACTTATATTATTATTGTGAGGAAACGGGACTTTCAATGAGAAATTCAAAGCAGTTCATAGATGGCGCTTAAGGCGTGCCCATACAAGAACCGGTACATTACTGTAAAATTTTGCTTAGCACAGATTAATAAAATTTTGAGTAAGATGTAGCCAGTCCAATTGTACATGTCCCACTAGCTGGGCAAATGACTTCTCTCAGAGAGAGAGTTCGAGCTTAATCACCATGCGTGCTCAATGCGGTTTGGCGATTTTCGCATTTGAGGGTATAATGCCCCATACGCTCAGGTTTCCTCCCGATGTTTTTTCTTAACCGTTAGTGAGTGGTATTGCTGCTATAAATTGACAAATGTACGGAACTTTGAAATAAATTAAAGTCATAGGTACATGCCAAAGGCACGGTCGGCCAAAGTCACAGATACCCCATGGCAGCTCTTACCGCGCGCGGCATAAGGGCGTCAATCGAACAAAAAGGGGTATCCTAGCGTGTGGCCAACTGTACAAGAAAATCCAGTAAACCCAACTAAATCAGATTGAGCTACAAATTGATTCAACATCGATGTCGTATCGGCAGCTCCAAGCAAATGCAATAAGCCGAGGCACCGAGGTGTGAGCGGCCATCTTGTGACGTCATCAGCGGTGAGATTCGATTTGCCACGTTCGCTGTCGCAGACGCACGACCGCGCTCCACTGACGATTGGTGGAATCTAGCAAGGGATATTGAAACTTATCGTGTTAGGTAAAGGGTCGAATTAAAAACGGTTGCGGTGTCTAACGCATCGGACACGGCTCCGAAGCTCCGCCTTCCGAGTTCAAAGTTCTCAGATTTGCTCCACGAGATCTCCGCGCTCTGACAGCTTCAGTGTGAACGGATAAAAAGAGCCGCATGTATTTTATTGAACTCAAAACTCTGTACGCGGAATGTAGAACTCCGGGAGGCGTGTGCGGCCCGTAAGTTATAGCAGTGATGACCTTCCACTGGTGACGAAATCCTAACCCCATAAATTTCTTAAGATTTAGGGAAAACAATCCTTTAAATGTACACAAACACTTTAGAAAAAGCCATAGTTAATGAATCTGTTAACCGGCTAGCGACTGCTATCGAGTGTTTTGTTTTTACTCTGTAAGGAGCCACAGATTAGGTATAGTATACCCCAGAATAATCACTTTGAACTCCTTTTAAATTGATGAGCTACTCGCTTTTACGCTCGTATATCAGTGTAATACCTGAACCAGAATTTTGGAAGTTCAAAGTTCCGTTCTATTTCAAAGCTAGGCTTCCGTATACTATTACGTAAGCCTAGCTTTGTGATACGGTATCCGGTAAAATGTGAGTGCACTACTCATCCCTTCCGGGATATGTACGGTCGGCCACAATCTCAGATACCCCATGGCAGCTCTTACTGCGCGCGGCATAAGGGCGCCAATCGAACAAAAAGGGGTATCTGAGACTGTGGCCGACTGTACCGTGCCGATAGTACTAACTTCCTAAAGTACTTTTTAGTTTTGAGTTTGGACAATTGTTTTTCTCTACCTACAGGGTGTTAAAAGACCGCCGACAGACCCGAAAGGTACGCATACTAGACATCAAAACAAAGTACTTTTTCGATAAATTATTGCCGGGAAATGATTTTGGTTTTTTAGGTTATAATTTTGGAAAATATTTTATCATGCAATTGAAGTGTAACGTAGAGAAGTCATATTGCACAAGCGTTGACATAAAGTTGTGTAACTTACGCTCGAAGTGCCGATGTTTAGAATACATTGCGGGTTGCAATTTTAACGTCGTTTTATGCAAGAAATATTTAAAATGTTGGTATGGCTTCTTGAGAAGAAATGTTAAGTACTCGATACTGAGTAAATTTCTGCAATAAAAAAAGTTTTTCCAACTTTGAACCTCATTATCTCGGAAACCGTTGATTTCCCAGGTATAGTTCCATGGGCAAAAATGTTCAGTATGATGAGGACAATGCGTGGTTTCCCGCATTGTTGGCGGTCTTTTAACACCCTGTATAGTGCGGTTTAGTTAGCTCGACACGTATTGACTTGTCTTTCCTGTGGGCTAGGTTGACTAAGCTGTCTGGATTGTGTAGGTGCTGGGTAAGCCTACTCCATTTTAAACAGGCACTGAAGCGCCGAGTGGTCTCTTCACCCATCTAGTGTGTGTGAAGGTGCCACTGGACACTGTATAAATCATCTCATTGCGTAGATGCAAAGGCCTTAGTTTAAGCTGTAGGTATCGTTACTGTAAATAAGGCAGATAAACGAAGGACCGAACATTCTGTGTCATTCTATAAATGAGGCCCTAAACAATTTGAGTGCGAGTTTGTTTAGGACGGGCTATTATTATTGTTGTTGTTTTGTTACAACAATTGAGCTATTATTAGCCATGGCTCATTGAAACTTTTACTATTTCTACAGCTGGGTTTAGATCCAGACACAAACAGAACTAGATATTATTTTCTGCATGAATAGCTCTCCAAACGAAACATAATAATATCTTCTCTGGGTCTTATTTTATACAAACTTTTGCCCGCGACTTCAACTGTACAGACTTATTTTTTAACCCCCGACCCAAAAGGTGTTCATTTGACAGCTATGTGTGTGTGTGTGTGTGTCTGTGTGTGTGTCTATCTGTCTTTGAATCTGTCTGAGGCATCGTAGCTCTTAAATGGGTGAACCGATTTGGATGCTGTTTTTTAATTTGAAAGCAGGATTTCTGGTAAGTGTTCTTAGTTATGTTTTATCAAAATTGGTTTAGCCGTTTATGAGATATGCTTATTTGATGCTAAAATGCCGGGTTTTTTTTTTAATTAGTACTTACTACGTATACACCGTGGAATTTTAGTGGTTTTAAAGCCGAAGGTATTTTGTTGCACTGGTGATTCTGAGCCAAACTACAAAATTTCATTCCAAAACGCGCGAAGAAAAAAATTCACTTCTCCATACAAATGGTGTCAATCGGTGATAGCCGTTTGTATTGGGAAGTATTTTTTTATTTCGCTCGTTTTAAAGTAAAATTTTGGAATTTGGCTCTCGAGTGCAACTAAATACCTTCGGCTTTAAAACCACTAAAATTCCACGGTGTAGTTATCGATGTCAGCGCAGACGAAGTTGCGGGAAAAAGCTAGTAATTTATAGCCTCTGTTTAATTTTCGTTTTTGCGTGAAAAAGTACTATTCATCCATACATTATTAAAAAATCGCGTTCATAATGTTTTTATGAAGCGGGTTTTGATTTTATTCGTGTTTTTAGTGTCCTATTTCTCACATCAATATTAGCTTTTTGTTGAGCCAACTCAGGGACCCCTTGCGTGTGTGAAAATTAAATTTCGACCAATAAATAGAAAGATTTCATTCACTTTGTCGGGTTCTACGCGGGCGCCGCTGCATGCTACGCACGTAGCACTCGCTACGAAGTGCTACGAGATTCTACGAGACGTCTACGCCAGCGGCTACGGAGGGTGCAAATGGACTTATTGTTAAGCGAATTTGTGAAATGTGTTCAACTTTGCATTACAAATAACCTTTACCATAATATACATAGTCATCATTATTACATTTAAGAGTTATTCTCTTGTCGGTGCAGCATTCTCCATGCACTTATAAATTTTTCAGAAGAAGATTGTAATAGCAAACCCGTATTTAAATGTAAACTAAAAACATATTTATTGGATAAGTTTAAGCAGTTTGGCGAATATTTTTTATTACAAACTCTGCGATACTAATAAGTAAATAAATGAAAAAAAAAAAAAAACTTCGTGCACAGGCCAGTTCCTTCGCAGCCTGGTACGTCACGACATCCACCTTCTCTTTAATTTGGCCAAAGTAGCATATAAATAGTATTAGGCCGATAACGGAGGTAAAAATAAAAGGATAGGATGATTGGAAAATGACTTAACCCACTTTGTCTGTAAGAAAATAATATTATATTTTCCTGTAAAAGTGTTTCACGCGGAACAAGAATTTATGTACGTGAAATGTAATATGAAAATACTGTTGGAGAATCTAAATAAAGCAAAACAAATGGAACCTCAAATTAATATTATTGATGCCAATGTATGTTTATGGGTAGTATTAGTAGTCGTCTGAGATCACCTACTTGATCTCAATCTCAAGTAGGTGAACTCATAAAAGTCAAATGCTAATATCAAGCCTTGGCTAATATCAAACTTGAGTAGCTGTCAGTATATTAATAGACACTATTTTGAGATTGACATTGACATTAGCCAAGGCTTGACATTAGCATTTGACTTTTCTGAGATCACCTACTTGAGTTAGATCTTGAGTCGACCTTAGAGTATGTATGACAGATCTCGCTAAAGGACGTCCGCAGGATTGGAAACTCAATTAAAGCGGCTCCCAGTTGTAATTAAGTTTATTGAGAAATAGTGTCGTGTGTGGGGATTCGATGTTGACGACAAACTTAGTTAATCCTAGTCTGTGTGAGCTATCTACGTCATTCCTGTGTCAGTATAACTGCTATATTCTAAACCTAATTGTGGTTTCTGCTAATAACTCATTATTAAAATTGGTTTCTGATCCGCTTGCGTAATATTTTGAGAGCGTATATCATCCATGAAATTAACGATTGTGAAGGATTATGAAATATGATTATGAATGCAAAAAACAGCGCCCCGTCTCTTTGTATATCGGATGAGATCAGTGTTGATAATGTTGATTGAGACAGAGCGCTGCATCCTGAGGTATACAGGCTGAAAAAATATCAGCTGCTCCATTGATTTGGTACAGTGGGTATTGAATTTTAGTACGGAACAGCTGATATTTTTTTCGAGATTTCGCACTTTGCCCCTTAGTAAAAGTAGCTTGTATTGATGAGTTAAGCGACCCCTGTCATAAGACAAGGTAAAAAGGTGTTTATTGCTAGTGTCACAGAACCTTTATGAAACACCTTGTAAAGCTCGGTTGCCGTGATTTATACCAACTCTTCTTAGCGACAGACAACCAACTTAAGTCTTGTACTTGTTTACTTTCAATGGCTTTAGAATTCAAAATATCTCGACATCAACGTCTCGAGAAAAAAATCCTCAAAATAGTGTAATATTTGGAAATGTAATAAAACATGTACCATCTAAAACAATGTCCCAGGTACTGCAGCGCCGAGTGGTCTCTTTACCCATCTACAGGGTGCACTCTAAGTCGATAGCGGAACTTTAAGTAGGCTGTCTACTGATCACTACAAACAACTTATACCAGGTGGCGAAAAAAATGGAGCGAAAAAAATATCAGCTGTTTCATACATTTGGCGCAATACTGAGTGTATGTTTGTATGTATGAATGTTCATTCGACGATAACTTGAGTAATTTTAGTCGGATGGTCATGAAATTTAGTAGGTGGGTAAATGAGGCAAAGATTATTTTTAAGTTCGAACATGAGCCAAATCGGTCGAGGGTTTGCTGAGATATGGTGTCGTGAGTTCGTAGTTCGGGGCGAACCACTAGTATTTACGAGTTAAATCGAACAAACGTAGTAGCGGGAAAAAAGATAACGTATTTATCGCCGTGACTGGTGAGTTTACACAGTGAGCATTTTCCCTAACTAAGTACAAAGTAAAACTCGCCTCTACAGCAAAACTATTCTCATTTACTCGGGAATTAAAACACAAGAGGTTTGAACTTCGCCCTGAAACTAAACTTTTAGTCGCAAGTTTATATCTAATTAATCACTAAACTTGCCGACAATACGCAATTAAGAAGTTTTAGGACCGTGGGGAAAAAAGAGATAAAGTAGGAGATACAGAAGTAGAATCCTGAGCCTCTATTAGAAAATTAGCCTCTATTAGAACTTACGAATAATTAGCATCCGATAAATGTTCTCTAGAGTTAATATAATAGTAAAAAAAAATCTTACTTCTACTTGATGAATAAACACATTTTTTTATTACACATAGGCCCGGTTTCTGAGTTGAGAATTTTACGTATCGCGTATCGTATCGCTCTGTCGCGCTCTTTTGTGAGAAATCTGCAGAGACAGGACGATACTTACCCATTTGCTTAGCAAATTTCTCAATTCAGAAACCGGCAGTAAGTAAAATCTAATCTTGAGTAATCACATTTAACAATTACGAACAAAGACGGAATGCATTTCTGAAGTTTTAATTTTTTCACAAACTATTTTTTTATTTGGCTCTCGCCCAATGAATGTTTTTATACTGCCAGTTACTTAGTTTGTCCATACAATGTTCATCATTGATCTCTTTGGCCATTGGAATGTTTATCGATATTCCAAATTCAAATCACTTTTTGTCCCATGGGATTAAAAAGTTATTTTAGTCCCTGTTTGCGGGGAGCAAGCAGCAGTTTTCGAATAGTAGTGATGAAATAAAAATTGACTAAAACCGAGTTTACAGAGCGAGTTTTCACCCGTTTAAACTTCGGAAAGACCAAAATGGAAGCACGCGAAGCGCTGTCAAAAGCAAGCATTAAGGCCGCCAGAGATCATAAAACACTGCGTACAATGTAGGCGAGCGTTTATGGACCATTACCCGGTCGCGTACAGTCAACAGCACGTAAACCTATATACCTACTAGGGTCCTTCAATAAGTACTAAGAATAAGATATAAATTCCTTGGAAAGAAAAAAATATACTGGGCTGCATAGCTCACACATTTAATTTAAAAAAATACTGATCAGATTTTGTTTTTTTTTTTAATAGAAGTCATTTTTGTTTGCGTTGTGTCGGAGCGAGTTCTCAAGAATGAAGAAAATTGTATTTTTTTTAAGAATTTGAGTATGTAATCTACAGTTGCGTGTAGAAATATCTCAAAAAAAAATCTCGGAAAATCTCCTTCAATAAAATAATATAATTTTTCCATTCTTGAGAACTTGGGTACGACGCAAACCAATGACTTCTATTAAAAAAAAACACAAAATGATCATTTTGTTTTGTACATTATTGTTCTATAAATGTATGACCTATGCCGCGCCGGCCAATATTATTTTTTTATCTTTACAAAAAAATTATATCTCATTCTCACTACTTATTGAACGCCCCTCGTACACGTACGTCTACTACTTGCATTTTCGATGCAAAGTCGCCCGTAACGTAACTGAATAGAGTGCACGCGTGTAAGAGTCTACACGCTGTCGACTGTACGAGGCTCCGCTCACGCTGGGGATTTGAAACTAATTAAATGGATCATCTTTTGTACCGCGCTGGCGATATTGTGGTTACAGTGTTTAGATTGAGTCAATGAAGAGGGTACTTAAAGATTGAGTGCTTATCTCGGGTATTAATACATAATACTAGCTTTTGCCCTCAAGCGTTTACCTTTGGGTCGGATATTATGTCTCGGGGCGGTTTGCTTAGTTGACTTTATTTTTATAATCCTTGACTCCTTTATTTTTGTAATTTTTGACATGGCGTTTTATATGGTGTGTGTTTTTCGTTTGTTTTTTTTCCCGCAAATGTGCTTTGCTCCTTAGTGTGAAAACACTTACCTAGTAATGAATGGCCCGTTTTCAGAAAAAAAAAAAACGTAGTTCTTTTTTTCTCCACTGATGGCGCTCATAATACGGCACTATAACGGCAGTCAGTTGAAATTTCATCAGTGTTGCCAACGGTACGACAAATTACCGTAAACTGTGATAACCATAACCAGAAACACAATTCATTGCTTGCAAATTTTATCGCATCACGTATTTGATGTGAGTATCCTACCTACCTATTCTATATTTATCCAAAACCATTTATGTTTTTGCTTTCAAGATTAAAAATTGCAAATATATGACACGGCATTTTTACCGATTGAACATGGCAAGCCTGATTCTTATCTGTGGTGTTTGTGTATCTTTAGTATTAGTACTTTCTAATCTGTGAATCTGTGGGAAAAAGCGTTATTTGACTGCCGTTATGTAGCCGTATTTTCTACGCCATCTAGCGAGCATTTTAAAATCAGCTTTTAACTGTCAGTTGAAAACGGCTCATTCTGATGCTTCAGTTATCTCTATTCCAAATATCCAAATCCGCAAATGGGGCCCTTATGGGCACACAAGAATTTGGGGCCCTTTTGGAAAAGGACACCAAATTCTTGTGTCGCAAAGGGAAACTACATATTTCCCGCATTACAGTGCCACGTTTTCTGACAAATTTAACAATGTCTTTGGCTTATTTTATTACTGCTCACCAACAAAAATGTTTTGAGAATAAAATATATTACTTTTTGTTTTTTCTAAAGCACTAACCCGTGCTAGGGAATATTTTAAACATTTATAATAAGTTGAAAAAATTCACTCGGGACAGGACTAGAACCCGCAACCTCTCGCATACCGCGCAGGCGCTCTGCCAATTGAGCTACCGAGTCAAGTAACTGTTCAAGTCCTGTCCCGAGTGAATTTTTTCAACTTATTATAAATGTTTAAAATAAAATGTATTGTCAAGGCGGTATTGCAAATCCGTCTAGAGCAACAAAGTTCGCATTTATCATTTTAATCGGAAAGTGGAATGGGATGCGAAATGTAGTTTTTTGTTCTTCTTTATGGCCACGAAAAAGCTCGGAAAAGCTCTGTGTTGCTTGTGTTAAGCCATTCAGCAAGATTGCGGAGCTTTGGCGTTATTACAAAACTATTTTTTTCTTGTTTGGTGGGCAATATCACCATCCAAATGGCTAGTGAAGGTACCAACCAGGTTATCAATGCTTACCTAATAATATCCATAGGAGCTGAATTGCAGCTAGGAACATACCTGTAAAAAGAAACCTTTATTAGAACATGGTTTATAACGTGGCTAAATATAAATTATAAGAAACTGTCGGCGCGCGCGCAGAGCCTAGTGGCGTGCAGTGTGAGGCTGGCCACGGCATCGCGAGGGCCGCCGACTCAGCACCATGATTAAGGTCTCCGAATAAAAACCGAAACTAGGCGGCTACATCGACATAAATACAAGTAAGTAACCGTTTACGAAATAAAAACAATAGCTCAATCTTTTGTATTTTTTATGACATCACACACCCTGCCCCTCTACCCTTGACGCATTTGTCCAATACGGCCGCAATATGCAATATTGCAATATGGCGCAATTTACAAAATTTAATATTTTACAAATTAAGACGCATTTTGTGTTTTTATTGAATCAAACAGCCTTACCTTTGAATAAACATTACACAGTATTTAAAATCAAAGCATTACTATGCGAATTCAAAGACAAATTAATTTTTAAACTTTTTCAATTTGATCGCAATAGCGTCAAGGGTAACCCCCCTGTACCTGAATATGTAACAATGATGTATGTTTGTAAGTCCCTTGTGAACGCTGGCTAACTCGCGAGGATCCATCGGCGCATTTGCGTAGCCCGCTAATAACTCCGCGGCGCGTTTATGGAGCTGGCTTCATTTGATGGCTGCGGGAATATACAGTATAATCCGTGCGGGATCAGAATGGGATAATACCTTTTGGAACTGAGAAGCTCGCGGTCCTGTAGCGTCAGCATTTCGGCAAACTCTAGTTGTCTATGGCAAACTCGCGTCGAAACTTGCTTGTGTTTTCTGTGCGCGTGGGTGTCTGCTCGAGTTTTATTCAATTAATGCAATAACATTGAATCCTTTTAGATTACAACCATTAAACATTTTTGTGTATTTATAATTTCATAACCCTATGATAGAACGTAGAACTTACAATTTTTTTACTGACGCTACTCGAGAACTGTCATTTTCGATTCAGTTCCAAAAGGTATTATCCCATTCTGATTCCGCACGGATTATACCTAAGTATCTGTCGGCAGCTTTATACTGAATGTTGACAGGGTGATAGATAGCAGTGTGGTAAAAAAAGTTATTGTAGCCTGTACAAAGTCTAAATGTTCCACTAGTTGGGCAAAGGCCTTCTCTCAGAGAGAGAGAGAGAGAGTTTAATCACCACGCCAGTCCACTGCGGTTTCCTTACGATGTTTTTATTCACAATGAGCCGTTTTCACGGCTGTCAAATTTCGCTATTTCTGAAGATATTATTAATCTGTTTAAGCGAAATTTGACAGTCACAACATCCCGGGGGTCTACCGGCTAAGACGAAATCGATTACCATTGGCGAAAATCGAAGTTCGATTTATGAAAAATTAACTGGGTGGCAGTAAAATGAACTGGGTGGCAGTAAAATGAACTGGGTGGCAGTAAAATGGACTGGGTGGCAGTAAAATTAACTGGGTGGCAGTAAATTTTTCATAAATCGAACTTCGATTTTCGCCAATGGTGATCGGCTTCGTCTTAGCTGGTAGACCCTCAGGCTCTGAGACATCTTGAAATAAACTGAAATATCCTTCCTTGTCATCATCAATCTACGTAAAAGCACGCCTTTATTCGCATTTCCTTTTTCCGGCATGCACCATCTACTCACGAATATAATATAGGGTGCTTCTGAAAGCTCTTTTCATTTACTGAGACCAACCTAGAAAACACGATGTCCCATACGTTTAGACAAAAAAAAGTAGCTAGATACTTAGTGTTAGGTCCATAGTATTAATTTGATTTTTATACTTTTTAGGACTTATTTATTTAATATTTAATAAAACCTTTTGACTTTGACTTTGTGTTCATTTTTTGTTATTTTCTTTTTATTTTTTAATATCTCTTGCCCTCGACTTCGTCCGCGCAGACTTATTTTTTTTCTCGTGAGCTTTCCTTTGTTTTAATGGTTATTCTGCTATTCGAGGCGGGGAGCAATCCAAGAAATCAAAAATCATATAAATCGGTTCACCCGTTCTCGAGTTGTAATGGTGTAACGAACACGACTTTGTTTAATTTGATTTTTATACTTTTTTTGGACTTATTTATTTTATATGGCTTATTTAATAAAACCTTTTGACTTTGACTTTGTATACATTTATTTTTATTTTATTTTAAATTTTTATTTATCAATAACTACTCAACTATGCAAAAAAAATTATGAAAAGGGTAAATTTTTTGTGATTCAAATCGTTACTAATTTAATAAGCAATTAAAAAAAAAAAACTTATAAAAATAGTTTCAGATTGATAAATAGTCATGGGTCTTGCCAACTAGAATTCCAAACAATCTGAGATAATTTTGGGTAGATATTATAGGTGGGCAAAGATCGCCACCGACTGGGTCCCACATGACGGACAACGAAGGCGCGGCAGGCCTAGGCGACGATGGCGTGACGACCTAAACATGTTCTTGCCCGGATGGCCGGAGGTGGCACATGATAGAGATGTGTGGAAGACAAGAAGGGAGGCCTTTGCCCAGCAGTGGGACACTCACATCCAGGCTAACTAAAAAAAAAAAAATATATAGTTGCTGAGGAAGCCTATATTCAAGCGAGTGGCGCTCTATGATACACAAAAAGGTGGCAGAGTTTGAAAAAGCCCGGTTGGAGACCCTCGACTCCGACCGACAACTGCGCAAGACTCGCCCGAAGCCCACTTACACTTACACGTACAACGCTCGCGGTGAACTCTACTGCGATCGTTGTAAACGGACTTTCACAAATAAGTTGGGTTTCTCGAGCCACATTCGCGCCCATCGCCGTAGAAGTCCCCCTACAAGTCCTGAGGCCGCCGTCATCGGATCACGATGAGGAGGACATCATCATCATATTCAAGTAAATATACTAACCAGAGTTGCTAATAGATGCTGTGTAAACCATTTTGTTTAATACCGAATGTTGCCTTCCTTGTTAATCCATATTCAACGAATATCAGTAGAGTGCCCCTTTTTCAGTAGCATCCTGTATTTATGCATATTTACATTTACGTTCATTAAACGGAAGCTTTCAGGTAGATTTGTCACAAAATAGCAAGAAACAGAACGATGTTGCGAGGGAGTATATTGTGTATATTGTAGATGGTTTCTATACAAGGTGTTACAAAAGTACCTAACTCTTTTTACAGGGCACCCGGTGATAGGGATCACAACCTAAATATTTTTTTTGCTCTATGACGTTCCGTTAATTTTCGAAATTTATAAAATGTGAACGGTGTGGCGGGAGAAAAGTATTTTTTAAATTGTCTTCATTGACTTTCACAATGTTTTAACAACTCAAAACTATATAAATGCACCTACACGCACGAACACATTTTTAAATTTGAGCTAATAACAAAAACAAAAAAAAATTAAGACAATTTTTAAATTTTGAGGTTATTAAATGAAAATTGTTTTTTTCAACTTTTTTTTACAGATTTGACATCCTGTTGACCAGTAGGTTATACCCTGTAAAAAGAGTTAGGTACTTTTGTAACACCTTGTAGAGAGCTGAATTCTTTGATTTCATTACCATGCTTCTTCTCCAAGAAAATCATCCGTGGCTAAAAGCTGGCCAATATATTGTAGCTAGATAAGACGGCGTTTAATTTTCCGCCAAGTGTTACTATACTACCTAACCTACCACACAGTTTCTTAGGGTTCCGTACCCGAAGGGTGCCAAACGGGACCCTATTACTAAGACTTCGCTGTCCGTCTGTCTGTCCGTCTGTCACCAGGCTGTATCTCATGAACCGTGACAGTATTTCTGTTGCCGCTGTAACAAATAATACAAAAAACAGAATAAAATAAATATTGAAGGGGGCTCCCATACATTTGGTTGCCGTTTTTATAGATAATGGTACGGAACCGTTCTTGCGCGAGTCCGGCTCGCACTTGGCCTGTTTTTTTTATTTTCTTTAACAATGTTCTTCTGAGTTTACAGTTATGTGCCTCAGTTGTGTGGTGAAGTGCAAGTCACGTCCTTCCCTTGGCCTATTACGACACGACCAACTTGTTGGCACTGTTCACTTGATCCTTATGTTAAAGGGACAGAGTTCAATCTAGTAGAGTTAAGTAACCAAGTAATTTTGTTTGGGAGCTGCATTTACCGCCTCCCAAGGCTCGGGTAGAATCGGATAATTTATTCATGTCTTAAAACGCTCTTAAAAGGAATGGAGTATCTCTGAATTGAAATCCGCTCAAGTTTTAAGTGCTCCTAAGTTTCTGAGCTGTTCAATTTACAGGTTTTTATTCTAACCCTGCAAAAAATATGACAAATTGGCCCTTATTGTGGGTGCTTACTTAAATCCTGTTATCCTTCAGGAGGGATACTTATAAGGCTCGACTAATGTGGGTGCATTGGAAAAAAAATCCTTTTCATTTAAATCAAACTGAGCTGAGAGAGTTCGCCTACGATTTACTTTGCTAGACTGTTTGTTTTCGTTTCCGAGCGGTTCAATTTACAAGTTTTTATTCTAACCCTGCAAAAAATATGACAAATTGACTTTTACTGTGGGTTCATTGGAAACTTTTTTCTGTTTCTTTTAAATCAAACTGAGCTGAGAGACTTTGCTTACGATTTACTATGCTAGACTGTTGTCTTCATTCTCTAATACTCATTCCCAGCTGATCTAGCATAAAGGACCGTAATATATAAATGCGAAAGTTTGTGAGTGAGTGAGTGAGTGTGTTTGTTACTCTTTCACGCTGAAACGGCTGAACGGATTTTGATGAAATTTGGAATAGAGATAGCTTAGACATCAGAATAACACATAGGCTACATATCATCACGCTTTAAGTACACTTTTGTTTCTTCTTAAACACGAAGAATTCTAACTCTAGCTAAGAAACAGCATCTTTCTTTTGTATAAGATTTTGAATTTATGAAGCCTACAAAGATGTACTATAAAGTTTGTAATTTTAAGACTTCTTGTATCAGCTATGCGAAAATCCCACTTAAATTATAAATGCGAAAGTTTGTGAGTGAGTGAGTGAGTGTGTTTGTTACTCTTTCACGCTGAAACGGCTGAACGGATTTGGATGAAATTTGGAATAGAGATAGCTTAGACATCAGAATAACACATAGGCTACATATCATCACGCTTTAAGTACACTTTTGTTTCTTCTTAAACACGAAGAATTCTAAATCTAGCTAAGAAACAGCATCTTTCCTTTGTATAAGATTTTGAATTTATGAAGCCTACAAAGATGTACTATAAAGTATGTAATTTTAAGACTTCTTGTATCAGCTATGCGAAAATCCCACTTAAATTATAAATGCGAAAGTTTGTGAGTGAGTGTGTTTGTTACTCTTTCACGCTGAAACGGCTGAACGGATTTGGATGAAATTTGGAATAGAGATAGCTTAGACATCAGAATAACACATAGGCTACATATCATCACGCTTTAAGTACACTTTTGTTTCTTGTTAAACACGAAGAATTCTAAATCTAGCTAAGAAACAGCATCTTTCTTTTGTATAAG
The DNA here is from genome assembly GCA_949319315.1 of Zelleria hepariella. Taxonomy (NCBI): domain Eukaryota; kingdom Metazoa; phylum Arthropoda; class Insecta; order Lepidoptera; family Yponomeutidae; genus Zelleria; species Zelleria hepariella. The sequence goes on from OX439388.1 coordinate 1,141,739, forward strand.
ATTTTGAATTTATGAAGCCTACAAAGATGTACTATAAAGTATGTAATTTTAAGACTTCTTGTATCAGCTATGCGAAAATCCCACTTAAATTATAAATGCGAAAGTTTGTGAGTGAGTGAGTGAGTGTGTTTGTTACTCTTTCACGCTGAAACGGCTGAACGGATTTGGATGATATTTGGAATAGAGATAGCTTAGACATCAGAATAACATAGGCTACATATCATCACGCTTTTACACTTAGGAGCAAAGTAAAGCACATATCCCTTTTCTGTGGTCCACGCGGACGAAGTCGCGGGCAAAAGCTAGTTATTTCATAAGTTCCAAATCTTAATATACAAGGCTTTTTACAAGGTGTAACCTACTGGTCAACAGGATGTCAAATCTGTATAAAAAAGTCGCTGGCAAATGCTAGTAGGATATAAAAACACCAAGACATCCAAGTGACAAAACTGTTCGCATCACTTACGCCTACTGGGTATGTGGATCAAACAAGAACTTACAAGTAAGAAAACTAACCGAGACAGTTTCGAAGTTCAAACCACCGCTTATCTGTGCTCCTCGGTACTAAATTATAATTATCATCTGCTATATTACATTGTATCTAGGCAAGACAGAAAACCAGTTGCATTCAATACAGGATATCTCCTAATTGATGTTTTAGTATCCCTTTTTTTCTTGTACACACGACAGCACGTTGACGCTTACACACTAGCACTCTACTCAGTTACGTTACGTGCGACTTTACAACAAAAGACTACTCTCTGACGTGCTGTCGTGTGTACATAGTTACAAAATTTTATAATGATTTTAGGCGATAAACCAAAAATATTAATTGTTGAAGTATTTGTATGGTTATGTAATGATGTAACCTCCGTTGGACTACTGGCTGATGATAATATTTGAATTAGGTAGGCTGTTTAAAATTATATGTTGGAAGGCTGTAAATAAGATTGTCAAGTGGTGACTGAGACGAGATCCGCCGTTGGGTGCGTGTCTTACTCTAGTTATAGCCGAGCGCTAAGTTAGCACTCGGCTATAACTAGAGTTAGACACGAAAAAGAGCTTCCAAATTCCAGCGATGCTAGTTATCGAGCGATGGTAGCGATCGTCGTCCGAATCGCACCATTCGCACCTTCCGTGCAGAGCCAAAAAAATAAAAAAATGGCACCATCAAAATATCATAAAATTGCTATAGCTTTAGCATTGGTGTAGAGTTCAATTAATTATTATGATTAAATTAAGACGCAGCAAATATGTTTTGCCGAAAAAAAAAACATTTATTCCTTAGATTCCTATTTATTCATTTACATTTATTCAACATTAATTTATTTCTCAGACACCCCAACCTCTAAATGTGATTTCCAACCACTTTTATTCTGCGACTTTGGTGAAGAAGCAAAAAAACCCATACAATAAAACGTGTTTTGAAATCACATTTTAAAGTTGACGTGTTTCAGGAATAAAACCCTTTATAAACCATGCAAAAGCTTCCCGACTTTCTGCGTGTTCCGCTCGTCTTTTGCGGTTGCTAACGGTTCGAGTTCGGAACGCACCTGTCAAAGTTTCCCGCGCAAAGTTGGGCAATAACGTCGCTCCCGTGCTGTGATGGATGCTCGACAGAATGTCGCCGATTTCATAACAACTTGCCTCTTAATGTATCTCAAATTGATAGATTGCGCCAATTTTGTTCCACAAGTGTGCTTTGATAAGTCAAAGGGAATATTCAATTTAGGGTCTTTCAGCAAACGGTTTCCAATCCTTTATCGCCTGAAAGACCCAAGATATCCTGGCTACAAAAGCTGAGTGGAAAGTTCCAGCAAAGTACCGGCTCATTGTTTCGCAGCTTTGAAGGACGAGATTGTCAAACTGATCGCCAACCTCCGATAGGAGACGGCACGCAAAGAAGAAAATTGCAGAAACCAGTGTTAAACTCCGAATTTCCTAGGATATTTTTTATCAGTGGTTGTGTGAAAGAAATTGCTATTAGCAATAAGACCGCTAATTTTAGGTACCTTGTTTTAGTTATTAAGATTTTTTTTGTCTGTATTTTGATTGGAGCATACTTAAGGTTAGACGATGGCAACGTGGCGGAAATTCAAAATTTTCAGTTTTTTACATTTTGTAGCTAAACTGAGCTATTTTTGTTCGGCGATTTTTCGTTCGCGGCAATAACATAGTATTCTTTTCATTATTGTAAACAACAGAACAACAATAATTCAGCCGATTATGTGTTGTCATCAACAAGTTTTTTGGGCAGTGCCACTGCTACGTAGACCAGAACACACAATCGGCTGAAAAAATACTGTTTTATTGCCGCGAAAGAAAAATCGCTAAACAAAAATAGCTCAGTTTAGCTACAAAATGTAAAAAACTGTGAAAATTTTGAATTTCCCGCCACGTTGCTATCGTCCACCCTTAATAAAGAATATTTTTGTCTTTATTCAAATCCGGAATATCGGCACATTTCGCAGCGCTGGGCGACTGAACGCAAATACTTGTATTGAGGTTTTCGATTGCAGCGTTTGAAGCGTTTCAATGCACGCTCAATAAAACGCTTGAATCCTCCGCTGCATGCGCCGCTGAAAATGTTGGGGTAACACATAAGAACCTTGGTGAAACCGAGGGAGCTACTTTCCACTGCGAGTGGTCTGATAGTCGTGTAGTTTCTTGTCACAGTACTCACAGTGCAGTGAACATTTGATGTGAGCCAAATGAAATAAGTTGGCTGTCTACTCCGTAACCGTCATTCCCATGTCACAACCGTCTGACAACCCGATGGCCAATTTGGGGGCTTTCCGTCCTGACTTCATTACGGCAAAGTTGGGAGGTTTTCCCGTTATATTCGTTCACTGGACGGACGGTTACTGATAAGTCTATGTAAATGATAAATTTATTACAACATTGGATTTTTTACCACTATCACCAACTCTTCCTTGAACAGCGATAACTCATTCTGCCATAAAAGCTACAAAACTTGTCTAGAGCAAGGCAATAGAAAAAAGCTACGCATCAGAGGAATCATGAAGTCCTTTTTTAGGGTGGCATTAATGGTCGTCATCTCAAGCTCGAGCTCAAGTAGGTGATAGCAGAAAACAAAAATGCTAAAGTCAAGTCTTGGCTAATGTCAAGCTTGAGTAGCTGTCAGCATATTAATAGACACTATCTTGAGTTTATCATTGACATTAGCCAAGGTCTCAAGTCGGTGATTTTGTTTTCTGAGTTCACCTACTTGAGCTCGAGCTTGAGATGACGACTATTAATGCCACCCCTAATTTACGTTGCAAACACTCTCTCGACTTTCCAAAAGGAATAAAACGATTAGATATTTGATAGATCAATCATAGGCGAGATGATGAATCCCTGATAACATTTCCGATCGGCGAACTTTTCTGTCGACTATCAAACTTGTTAATTGGATTCGTTTGAGTGTGAGCCAGGCTTTCCATGCCATTGGACTGCTCGATTACAGTTTGGATACATCTTTTGTCTGTGAACTCATTTTCAAAATACAAGGTGTTACTAAAGATCCTAACTCTATTTTTGTATGCTCTATGACGTTCCGTTGATTTTTAAATTAATAAAATGGGAAGGCTGTAGAGGGGGTAAAGTAATTATTGTTTTCATTGACTTCCACAATGTTTTAACAACTCAAAGCTATGCAAATGCACCTACATGCACAAACATATTTTTGAATTTCAGTTTAATTAAAAAACTAAAAAGGTATGAAAAATTTCAATTTTGAGGTTGTAACATTTTTTTTTCAACTTCTTTTACAGAATTGACATCCTGTTGACCAGTAAGTTACAAGCTGTAAAAAGAGTTAGGGTCTTTTGTTACACGCTACGTCTAACTTTTAAAATTGGATATGAGTCAAACGGAAAAACAGTTGGTTTGCAAACACGTTGTATGTATACAGATTGCAAACCAACTGTTTTCCTGTTATACTCCAATTAAAAAAGTTAGACGTAGCCTACACTTACATTGGTCCCTGCTGGGTTAAACCACCATGCCTGCCCACTGATTCGATTGCGCATAGAATAGTTTGAGCCCGGTTAAAAAGAATAACCAGTATCCCTGGACTGATGGTCACATCCGCAAACTTCGGAAACTTTGTTAAAAACATATTTTTTTTAGAGTTTTTATTTTTTTTGTATTTCGTAAACGGTTAAACTTACTTGTATTATGTCGGTGTAGCCGACTAGTTTCGGTTCTCATTCGGAGACCTTAATCATGGAGCTGAGACGGCCCTCGCGACGCCGTGGCCAGTCTCAGACTGCGTGTCACTAGGCGCCGCGCGCGCGCTGACAGTTCCGGTGCGGGGGGCGAGGGCCGTCTCAGCTCCATGATTAAGTTCTCCGAATGAGAACCGAAACTAGACGGCTACACCGACATAATACAAGTAAGTTTAACCGTTTACGAAATACAAAATGTGCAGTGCTTACGAAAGTTTAAGTGTAAAAAGTTTTTATTTTTACTTCTATGGTGCTTAGCTTTTTATATACTAAAATGTCTCTACATTATATGTGGACAGCAGAGTAGAGTGCACACATCAATGTACACCTTGGAACTTTTTTTCGGATGGAAGATGCTTACCAAATTCACTGGGCACTAATAATCAGCATTTATTCATATCTTACAAGTCAAGGAAATAATTTATTCATTATTAATCTTGACATTTTAATTGAGTTATTTTAATCATTTTCCTTGCCTGTATTTATATTGGTGTACAATAAAGAATATTTTACCTTTATCTTTATCTTTATCATTTTTATAATATAAAACAATTTTATTTAGTTTTACTAATTCAATTAATGTATCGAATTTGTTATTGTTGTTTTTATAAATGTTTATGAAATTATTTAGGGTCAATGTAAACTTAATTTTAGAAATAAAAGGCTGTTTTATTTTATTTATTTATTTTATTTTATAATTAGCATAGGATAATGAGATCGAGCGGGAGCACGCTGAAATTGGAGAAGTAAAAAATAATCAGTCCGTTTTAAAACGTGCATTTAAAAGTTAGCATCAAATCCTGAACCGCAAAATTATAAAGGGTGGCAACTTTTATTTTTCGCCTTTTACGATAGGCAATTACTTTTGAATACTTACTTATATTACTTTCAATAGCCGTTTTTTGCTGGACCCTTTTCTTTTCAACTTTGTTAATTTAGAAACAAGGCTCTGAAGCATTCGCGCCTACGCTTGTAAAGTCTTTTTTTTTTTTCATAATTAATCACATTCAGGATTGTTGAGATTTTTTACACCGCTGAAAATATTATCATCTCATTTTATTTAGCTTTGGTACATGTAACATTTTCTGCAGGTTTAAGTGTGAGCTCTATAGTTAAGTTAGTAGTCAGTTTAACATTTTAAGTTGATTAGAGTAAGGTGACAATAGACGGGACCTTACTAAAAAAAATATTTCATACAAACCATGCCTTGACAACACAATAAAAAAATCTGGCAAGATGGTCATGAATTTATAACATTTTCCAACTGTGACAACTAAAAGCATAGACAGACAGACAGTTCACAGTAGACAAGCTACGATGTAATTAAGCCAAATTGTCACACGGCAGTTAGTCTAATTGAATCTCGGCGCACAATCTCTAAATTATGACACAATTAGGAACTTGAAACGGACTAACTTTAGTACTAGGCGGTAACTTATATTATTATACGAGTTCCGCACCTTATATGCAAATGTTATCAAACAATTACATTCCTTCTCTCTTCCGATTTATAAGTAGAAATCCACGTGCGATAAATTGGGAATAAGGTATAAAAATTGGCCAAGCCGGACTGGCACCGAGGGCTCCGTACCACCATTCTTTGCCCTGTAGGTATATGAAAAAAAAACTGCTTTGGCAACTCAAGTTCGTGGCTTGTAGAGTGTTCAAATAGTGTCATAGTGCCGGAACTCTTGAAAAAAGGACTGTCCTGTCGTGTCTGTGTCTATAGCTAGCGGGATATGCGTTTTAACTATATCTTATCTACCTTCACTTTGAAAAAAATTCTTTGATACGCTGAAAGTCCGTCCGTCCGTTTTTTTTTGTTTTTATGTTACAATAAATAATATCCTAACTAGAAAGATTTCTAACCCCACTTATTATCTCTTTAGACAGTCATTACAAACAACCACGTCCCATTTCAATTACGAGCAGCCAAAGCCACTCGTAAAAACAGAGATGTAACACGTGGATTCTAAAATAATTTCCAGTCTGATTACATGGGAAATTATCCAAATAAACTTGACCTCTTCAGGCTTACAGGATTTTCCGTCTTTGTGAGACGAGACGGGTACCCTGGTACACTGGTGATTCAGCCCCTAGAGGTAATGAAGTCCTTCTTTCGCGACGGTAATTTCCGAGCAATTTCAAGTCCTATTGTGTTGGCTATTAGGTTCAAACAGCCGTGTGTCGCTTGAATGAGGATTAATTAAGAATAAAAACAACTCCGTGTCTCCTGAGGAGGCCTGGCTTTATGAACATCTAATTGATAAAGTTAATTGTCTTCTTAATTACTTCTCTTGAGAGATTTTGTTGTGTCTGTACAACTGTATATTCGTATTTTGCGGCGCAAAATCTGGGAGGATACTGAGCTCCGGGTACGAGTATCCTTTGCGCCTTGTACCATCTAGTAACTCTGTGAGCTGGTAGACCTCGCAAGTCTGTCAAGTCTGCGAAATCTTAAGAGGGCGCTAGAGCACCATTTTCCCAAACAAACGTAGTTCAGGTTTAATTTCTAAACTACAGGTTGGATTTTGCTGAAACTTGGTTTACACCATCAGTAAATGACAAATATGGATGTTTGCAAATAGTTTTTATAATAAAAAAAAAGAATAGCCTGAAAGAAATTAGAGCGATTCGTTTTACGCGCCGAAAAAGGGGTTACTTTCAGCTGTTATTTACTTACATTATTACACTGTCTATTGGAGTCTAACTACCTTGGGAACATCAATAATGTATTGTACTCGTCAAAAAAAAAAAAGATTTTTGAAATAGCTAATAAAATGTAAAAAAGGCAGCTGAACTACGAAAAAAAATGGAAAAATTTATCTATTACATTACAACTACAACTATACAAACTCGCGAAAGGACACGAACACACGTAGACTCATACAGCCGCATTGCCTCTCACTTTTCCCGCGCCCTGTCTCGCTCTGGGTGAAACACCTATAGAAAACAGTGTTTCACGCGCTTGGCCATCGCCGAGTTCCCACGCTTGTACAGGGAATTCTTAAGAGGGGGCGTTGTCGAGCCGCTCTGACACGAACCTTCGGCCTCGTGACACGGAGCTGAAATTTCTATAGCTCGGCCCTCACGGATTGAGATGTCTGATGGGAGCGTTTGACCCTCGGCCTCACAAACTCTGGCCTATACGGGAGGAATAAAAAAATACGAATTCACATACAATTCGTACCTACTAATAAGGGTCATGCATCATTTCTGTAAGAGGTTTTCATAGAAAATTGGTCAACTTTTGTTGTAAAGTCACCCGTAACGTAACCGAGTAGAGTCAAGAGTGCTAGCGTGTAAGGGTCGACGTGCTGTCTTGTGTATCTAAGCAGAGTTTCAATATTATGATATTTGCTCTACATACATTGTGTGTTTTATTTGCCTTGATCATATTTGATGATTCCCTTTCTCCCTTTACGTCAAACACTGTAGGTTCAGGCACAATGTAACTGTCGAACAATGGCCCAGCCCCTTTACCCTTGACGCATTTTTCCAATACGGCCGCAATATGGCGCGATTTACAAAATTTAATATTTTACAAGTTGAGACGCATTTTGTGTTTTTATTGAATAAAACAGCCTTACCTTTGAATAAACATTACAAAGTATTTAAAATTAAAGCATTACTATGCGAATTCAAGGAGAAATGAATTTTAAAACTTTTTCAATTTGATCGCAATGGCGTCAAGGGTAACCCCCCTGTCCAGTGATTCCCAACTTGTTTCGGTCAGGGGCCACTTTTATTGTTTTGATGTTTCTAGGGTCACAGGTTAAAGAGTTTTTAGAAAATTAACTGACTGCAAAAAAAGAGGAGATTCTCAATTCATTGGCATCTTTTATAAACGAGTATCTATCTATAAAAGTATATCCAGCTCAAGTCAAATGCATCTAAAGTAAATTTTTTCCAACTTGACTATTGCGGTAAACAACAATGGCGTGTCTATAAAATTTGACATTCATAGGGTTGGGACTAACTGAATGAACGAGTTGTGATTAGCTATCTTATGACTGAATGAACGAATCGGGTCTCATAAAATTACTTTAGAAATGCTCTCGCATGGGGTGATTGTTGTCAAGAGGCGTGCGATTGATATCATAAAATGCAATTTTCCACTGAGTGACCCCAGTTTAGGAAACTTTAGCTAGGTACTGGATACATATTTTGAAAGCAAATAAAACATTCCATTAACCACTAACATAATGTATGTAAAAGTCATCACTTTACTAGATTAAGGGGCATATTTTAGTCTAGTCTTAATTAACAAAGTTTCAAACGAACTAAAGGAGCTCCACAAGGTATTCCACTCACAAGCGTTATGAGTTGAGTGTGTATGATCCTTCATCCATGCCCCATAGACTTGCAGAGGTGCAAATAACTTTCGTTAAAAGGCCTTTTAAAATTAGGGGTCGTTGGTGAAAACGGGCATAAGGGGCATATTTTAGTCTAGTCTTAATTAGCAAAGTTTTGAACGAACTATATGAGCTCCTTAAGGTATCACAAGCGACTTGACGACTTCAATGAAAATAAAAATCGGTTTCTTAATCTCTCAATCAATTCGATAGCGATCAGAGCACAAGTCCGAAAAAATAAGTAAATACAGACAACATTTCCGCTTAAAAATAATCTGTATTAAAATGGCTCATAGATATTATTAGATAATTTATATATTATTATGTTACTTCAGGTCAAAATGTCATTGCTTCAGGTAGATATTCTTTTATTTAATCTCGGTTCATGAGGTTTTAAACATAACAATAGAATTTCAAATATTTAGTTAACATAACTACCATCACACACTCTCAATCAAAGCTAGAAAGTCCATTGGTTTGTAGGATTCTATCTAAGGCAACAGCGTATAATTAGGTACCTTTTTTTAAAAGTAAAATAAGTTAGGTACCGAAGTAGGTACTTACCAATTTAATTATACATAAAATAACTTACTTTCAAAATCGGATGGTATCAAATAGTTCCAATAGTTTGCTGTGTCGTTGTCCTTGAAGGGTAGCCAATGGGTCGTCGGTTCAGTAGAAAAACAAAATCCAAATCAGAGAGCAAACACAAATCCGTAAGAAATCCAAGTCGTTAAAAATCAAAAAACGTAAGAGAGCACCCGTAACGTACATCAAGCGAAGCAACGAAACGAATGTTTTCTCAGTCGTAATAGTGACGCATGGGCTGGGCATGGTTGTATTGCCATAACGAATTATTTAATAGTCAGAGAGAAAATTTTCTGTGGAATAAATATGAAAATATTTTTTATTTAACGGGTTCATTACTGCAGTATATTATTTATTATTGTTTTAGGTGTTATTTTTCAGCGTTTCATTCATTTTTCAAATCGTTCTTTCGTTCACTTATGCCCATCTCAATAGTAAAATGTCAAAGCTAATCTGTGTGTTTTGTTAACCTGTGTCCTGATATTCTAAAGAATTACTATTTTGGATAAAAATAACAAAAATAAGGACAAATATGACCAGTTCTGTATATAATTCAGTGCGTTAGTACTTAAGGTAATGTTCAAAAGTTATTGTGGTTCTTTACGATTTGTGATTCCGTCGGTATGCTGCGATTTGTGTTCGAGTAATGTTTGTTTACCCGGAACCTCAAGTTGGAAAAACTCGACTTTAGGAATGACAAGGGCGCGCCAGCGCGTCCGAGAATTTCAGTCTGAATCGCACAAAATTGGCAAGGACCGCAGGAATCACAGGACCCTACGGGCGAGGCCCTATTGGTGCGTTGCGCTGCGTTGCGTCGTCGCAGCGTCGACGCTGCGTCGTTTTCCATATTATTTTTTATTACATGCCCCATTACACCACAACGGATCGACGGATAAGACACGAAGCGGGGGGAGGGTGATGCGCTGCGTTGTCGGTGCGACGACGGACACGTTTGTATCTGCCCATTGCGAAGGCTGAACTGAGACGCAGATGCGACGGCGTGTACACCCTCCTCTTGCATCGCGACGTCGTGCGTCGTCGCAGCGCAGATGCGTCGATCCAATGCGACGACGCGACGCAACGCAGCGCAACGCACCAATGGGGCCTCGCCCTACCGCAGACCACTTTTGATGCTCTCACGGACAAGGACCATCTGTTGTTCACGGACCATGGGTTGGGAACCACTGGTCCAGACCAACGGCTAAATTCCAGCACAAAGCGCTAAGTATTCAATGTATTTTGCAAAAGTAGCCCGAACAAAGCGTATAGTTCGCTACTGTTTATTTGTTGTTTGAGTCAAGGCAAACAATGACTGCTATTCTACCATGTGCCACCCGCCAAAAAGCCCTCTAACTTCCACTAAATTCACATGACCGCTTAAATTTCCAAATAATCTGTGATTGATGGATGAAAACTCCAGAGTCCATGTGTAACTACGATGCTCTAGCTAGTAAACGCATGAGTCTTCTCGGGATAGCATATCTTAAACATCTTAGACCGTCACGGAGGTTGAGGAATATAACTTCCTCAACCTCCGTGACGTTCTAAAGTGTCCCGGGCTCTCAACTCTCTCTTAGTATGGGGCCAGACTAATAAGAAAAGATAAGGCTAATTACATCAATTCCCATAGTAGTAATAAAAGTACATAGGATAATAGATCAAGATAAAGTATTAAAATAAAAGTTAACAGAAACATACACACGTTCTAAAGACTAAGACGGACTTCTGGGTCTTTGTAGAACATCAGTCCAGAATGTATTAACTCCACTCACCCACTGGCTTAATTAAAATCGTCAAAAAACAATTTCTAACGGTGAAGTATTTTCTTTCTTTCAGCAAATTCATAATGTGGGAGGCATATCAAAGTGGAGACTAATTGTGCACACAATTCGAAGACAGTCCATCATTGAAGCTACGAGCTGAAGGCAAGGCAGAAAGGAGGAAAGGCCCAGATTTTGCAAAAATGTAAGTGCGAGATGCCGCTACCCAATAGTGGGATAAAACTTTTATTGTGACATAGTTCTCCCCTAGATGTGAGGATGGTCCTCTTTATTAGTGGGCTCACTCTTAGTAAGTGGAAATCCAAGGGCCCTCCCTCTGGCACCATCCAGTGATTTTTATTATTTTTAATAACATACAAATTTTCTTCTTATTTTCAGAAAAAGAATGACCTGCAACTAAGCCCAAGTAGGACACCATGCCCTTAAAGGATCTGCCGCCCGCTGCTGTAAAAAGATACCTAAATGTTAAACTGGCGTTTTTCAAAACTAAAAGAAAGATTTTTTGGTACGGCGTTCAATAAAGAACTTTTCGAAATGAGGTAGCCACGCTTACATTTATTTAATTAAATAAGACGATAGACTTATTGAAATTTGTTTTAATTATACCTACCTAAGTACTTGAAAAATAATAATGTCAGGGTCATTAGTAGTTTTTAGGGTTCCGTACCCAAAGGGTAACCAAACTGGACCCTATTACCCTATTACTAAGACTCCGCTGTCCACCCGTCTGTCTGTCCGTCCGACCGTCTGTCACAGAGGCCTTAGCTTGTAACGCAATAGCGTGTCGACGGCGTCTCAGCAGAAGGACAAACATTTCCTCATTTTTCTCCTACATCTAGAGAACTAATACTCTAGAACTAAAACATTAAAAGGACCGAAAGCATTAATAAATCGTAATTGAAGCCGTCAACTGGGAGCCCACTTTGGCACCATTGCGTTACAGGCTAAGGCCCCAGGTCTCATAAACCGTGATGGTTGGACAGTTGAAATTTTCACAGATGATGTATTTCTGTTGCCGCTATAACAACAAATACCTACTTACAAAAAACAGAATAAAATAAATATGAGGGGCTCCATACAACAAACGTAATTTTTTGTTGTTTTTATAGATACGGAACCCTGCGTGCGACTCGCATTTGGCCGGTTCTTATATAGTTGAAGCTTATGGTTTTCAGCTCCGTTGTCTTCAACATACCTACCATGGCATAATCTTTATGCCTGTAAAATAATAGCGTGAAACATAGCTTTGAGTACCTACGTATGTTACTTGTTGCTTGCTTGACACATGTCCAAATGTTATATTGCTCTTAACATTAAATTTATTTCGGACATCGTGAAGAAATAAAACGAGACCTGTTGATTATTTGTAAAACAATAGAGCAACCTGAGAAGTTTTTTAAGCAGAGACGCCTTCAGAACTGTAATAGCAGCAATTACCAAAGCTTTGACTATTTATCTCGTTGCTTGATGATAACTTATAGGAAGTTATTTTAAACATTGTAATAAGTTGAAAATGCAAATTAAACTGTAAGTAAAAGTAAGTAAGATGTAGCTTGTACAATTGTGCACACGACAGCCCGTCGACCTTTACAAGCTAGCACTCTACTCGGTTACGTTACAGGTGACTTTACAACAATAGTGTACAGTCTGACGTGCTGTCGTGTGTACATGTCCCACTAGCTCAAAGGCCTCTCAGAGAGAGAGAGAGAGAGAGAGAGAGAGAGATAGAGAGGAAGAACTTAATCACCACGCGTGCTCAATGCGGGTTGGCGGTTTTTGCGTTGAGGGTAGGTATAATGCCTCATACGCTCAGGTTTCCTCACAATTATGAAATAAATTAAAGTCATACCCAGTGGCGTAGCTACATATGGGCAAAGAGGGGCAATATCCCGGGGCCCCCTCGGACCCTGACACCAAACCGTATTGAACTAGCTAAACATTTTCTAAGGAAAAATTCAATAATTAATTTCTCTGTTTTAGACTGATTTTTTTAAGGGCGTTTTAAGTATTCAATAGTATTTTTATATACCTATCTATATTTTGACTTGATAAAAGCTAAAAACTTAAGGTGGGGCCCCAGTTTGTTTTTTGCCCCAGGGCCCTTGGTTACCTAGCTACGCCACTGAGTGGGCCACCACCACCACTTTACTGCAAATTAAACTGTACTGACTGAATAAAAATATAGAGCTGTTTAAATATAAATAAGGACGTCAGTGCGGGAATTAACATACAGTCAATTAGGAACTTAATTGTTTTAATTTTACAGATAACTTCTGAAATTAAATAAATTGCTTGTTGGCTGGCCTGTTGTTTCATCTCTAGTCACGTCTTTTTCTTCTGCCTGAGACACTGAAATGTAACAAAAAAAAAACACATAAGGATTTGATAAAGTTATTTTTTTCAGCCGGAGATGAGATATCTCTTTTTGTTTGATTGAAACACTTATGGCAAAATTACCAATGGGATAACCAAAACTAGAATGTCCAGTGGTTGCAATGCTGGTCCTAGGTGACTTACAATCTATCATAGGAACCTACCTGTAAGGTCACAAGAAAAATAGTCTATACAGACATCTGTCTCCGGTCCGAGCAAGACAATTCTCTAATAGCCCATGGCTTTTTGTCATCTAGACAAGGCTAACTAAGAGGTTCGCCCAAGGCCTGCTTAATCAAAACATATTGCAGGACTCTATCGTCGGATTAAACTAATAAGGAGGCACTTATATTCGGTTGAGTAAGTGACATGCTGTGATATCCCTTTTTGTTTGATTGAAACGCTTATGCTGTCAGAATTAGCAATGGGGTATCTCAGCATGTTATTAATTGTATGTTCATACCACAACCAGAATGAAACGTTGGGCCATCGTTCATTGTATGTTAAAATGCACTTGTTCAAAATATTTCCTTTTGAATTCACGGACACTGGTAATCTGATCTCGTTCTCTGACTATAGTCATAATGACATTTAAAGTAATAAACTACACCCACCGCATTGATATATCTTTGTCATCCACATCATATCAGGCACGCTTGCCTCGAAGCGGAAAGAGTATCGAAGCAAACTCTCTTCATGTCTCCGGCTTTGATTTTCTTCCTGTCGTGTCAAACTATCCTTTTTGATTAGTGTTCTTTAAGTATCAACTCTAGGTAGGTACGTAGGTTTGATTTATACTTGATTTTCTTCATCTTCTCAAAATACATCTTGCTGAAAAATAAAAAGTTCCATGAATAAATAAGTAGTTATGTATGTACCTAGCTAATGAGAGACTGAACTTAAGTAAATGAAGAGAGATGCTGCAGAAAAACAGCTTTCAGAGTTCATGAAACTAGATTAACTACCAGATCAAAATGCGTGACGCAACAGGCAGAAAGTTGCAATTCGTATATTTAAATACCTCTAGAAATGTGCCTAGAGGTATACAAAATACGATTTCATGCTTAAATGTGGCCGTGAGGACTGGTTTTGGACAAAAAAGTACCTTGAAGATGTAGTTGGTTGATTTTTTTGACTTGCAATATTTTCCACATTTTCTAACGAATTCTGATGAAATAAAGATGTGGGGAACTTACTTTGATGATATGAAAGCCTCCTGTGGCTCAATCCAATTCTCTAATCACCTTTTCTAGTCGATAGAAGGCTTAGCGAAAGTTAGCTGTACCTACGAAGACGGCCGCCAAAACATGCTCTAAGTTAGACGAAAGAAACGTCAAAACGGCGATTAGTGATGTGAATTGAATGAGCGAAATCGCATTTTTGGCGTATTCGTTCATTCAATAGCTGGCGGAGAAATAAAAAAAAAAACCCGCCAAACTGACAAGCAAACCCGCTAACTTAGACGAACTTATCGCGTGTGCACATTACAGAATAGCAGTCGTGGATATAGGTACAATAAGGGATTTTCTGACAGCTCATAAGTTGTAGTTCAAAATTTGTAACTAGATGTCGCTGACGAGACATGTTCTTTTTTTATGCCAGTTCGCGCTCGTTGGCCTTCGTACATACGTCCAAACACATTTAGGTATTGGTTGTGGAGCAAAATGAAGTGTTTCCGGATTTACCATTCAGACATACAAGAACATTAACAAAGTCATGCACTTTTTCATGTACTGTAAAATGGAATGACGGCTGCGACGATGAAAGATGAAGTCACAGAGCAATGAATTGACGAAGTATTTTTGCTGTAGTAAGCACTAATTTACTTTGTGATAGAAAACATATCGTATCAACGCCATCTGTCACAGCTTTTAGAACTATTTTTTTATTTTTTTTAGCTGTCAGAAAATTCCTTATTCAACCGTTGTTATTTATTTAACTCAGAGTATGTTTATATTTTTTTAATTTTTTTTATGTAGCCTGTATTGTGTCCCACTGCAGGGCAAAGGCCTCCTTCCTCTCAGCCCACATTTTTCGGTCCTGAGTCACTTCCGACCACTCCGGCAAATAGTTGTCGAGATCGTCTCGCCATCTTCTTCTCGGCCGGCCCCGTCTACGATATCCGCCTTTGGGCACCCACTCGGTGGCAAGTCTAGCCCACCTATCCGGGTGCATTCGGCTAACGTGGCCAGCCCAGGTCCACTTCAATTTTGCCGTCGCAAGGCCCACATCGACAATGTTGGTTTTGGATCGCAGTGTGGTGTTTCGGACCCTGTCAATTCTTTTAACAGAGTATGTAAACGAATTAAATCGTTTCTTGTATACAAGTTTTATAGTTTTCTTTCTATTTCCCAATATTATTTAATTAATTTATGTACATTTTATTTTCGTTTAATAAATATCCATAAGAAACAAGTCTTACTTTAATTAATTTGCTTCTCGCAAATAGGTATATTTACCTAAGTTCCTACCATTATATTTTAATCGGCTGTGTGCAAAAGCACATGTTAATTAATATACTTATTTAACCTTTTAAACTTGTAATAATTCCTCTTTGTAAATATGCATACTCCGTTTTAATTTTATTCCAACATAAAAGATAGAGATCTCAAACCAAGACACGACATTGGAACTCTATTGAAAATAGCAAGGTTCATCAAGCAGAGGTAATTAATGTTCAGCTATAAGCTCAGCACCTAAACTTAATTAACTACCTACAAACCTATTTAATATTCTCTAAAGTAGGCTAATATACGAAGCATTGCATGTAGTAACTATTGCATGCACAGTACACTTCACTTTGTTGCGGTTTATTTTAATGAGCACAGATTTACTACTGTGTTACGTGAAAATTGCAGATAGGTATGTGGCTATTAATCAGGTAACACATTATAATTTTAATCGGAGAGTGTTAAAATAACGTTTGTTACTGTGTGACAAGTTTTGAACTCTTTTGCAAATCCCTGTGATGCTTGTAGTAAATTCGAACAAGGACTAGAAGGTAGAAACAGTCAAAATAAACCAAAAAGAAAGCTTATGTTGCCTGCTCTAGTGCCAATAAAGTAGTGACTACCAGTGACAATCCCTAACCCAATTTAGATTTAAGTATCGGTTTTACCATCGTTACGATAAAAAGAAAACAAAATGTTAACGTTATTTGTATACTAAAAGAATTAACGACATTTTAGCTGATTTGGACTATTGCATTAGTTAATTTTGACATTAGACGACAAATACTTTACCAACCTTTACCTGAAAGACCTGTGGCCTGACTCTGTAACGCAATGGTGCCAAAATAGGCTTCCAGTTGACAGCTTCAATTACAATTCATTAATGCTGTCGGTCCTTTTAATGTTTTTCTAGTGCATCAAAGAATATTCTAATGCTGGAGGATTAGTTCGCTGGTTGTAGGAGAAAAACGAGGAAACCCGGGTTCTGTCCTTCTACTTGAACGCTATCGCCATTGCGTTACAGACCTAAGCCCCTGGAGAGGTATTTAGGAGCGTGACGGTACCTATGTAAGGTACATAACGTGGCGTTAAGCCAGGTTTAGCGGTCGTTTAGGTAATACTCCGGTAAGCCGTCGGAATGTGTTTTTAAAACAGGCCGCCACATCGATGCGTCCACGTGATGATGTATTTCTGCCACGTGCCCCCGGGACTGACAAGGTTTGCCCAATTTCACACCTTTCGCCGAGTAATTGGCAATATGTGGGGTTTGGTAGAATAAAAAAGATAAAATTATCATCAACTTTAATGACTTTAATTTATTTCAAAGTTAATATTTGTAGTATCAATACCACTCGCTGGCAGTGGAGGAAAACATCGTGATGAAACCTGAGCGTATGAGGCATTACACGTATATGAGGCACTTATTGAGCGTACGCGGTGTTTGATACAATCGTGTGCACTGATATGAAATTAATATGATACAGATTTATATGACTAAGGCCCAGTTTCTGAATTGAGAATTTTACTAAGTAAATACCCAACTATCGTTCTGACACTTTCTTTTGTGAGAAATCCGCAGAGGCAGAACGATATTAAAGTGCTTGCTAAGCGAATTTCTCAAATCAGAAACCGGCAGTAAATGATCGCAAATTCCCAACACATCACACAAATATTTTTATCGTGAAAGTTTGTCTGGATGTGTGTAATTTTTTTCACGTCAAAAAGGAAGCATATGTACCTATGAACTTTGGGACAGAGCTAGCTTGTAACACATACTATAAATTACTATCTTTTGCTGATCGATAAAGATTGCAGAAAAATAAAGGCTAGGTACTTTTTATCTAACTCTGCGCGGGTCGCGGGCAAAAGCTAGTGTACATTATGTTGACAATGCCCTCCCAAACATGTGTACAATGTAATTATATGAGGTAGTGGCCATAATACATAAATCGAGAGGCACGTTTAATGACGTTGACACAATAGCGCAGTAATTAACGCTGCGTTAATGACTGATCTTTGACGACCCCCCGCTTCCATTAATCTCATTAGGGGTGAAAGCGTTTCACAGAGAAGCCTACGCCTGCAGACTATACAGGGTGTTGTTTTGGTTAGTGACACCCGACTCACGGAAGATAGTTTTAGGCCCGGTTTCTGAGTTGCGAAGTTTACTAAGCAACCATGGGTAAGTATCGTCCTGCCTCTGCAGATTTCTCACAAAAGAGCGTGACAGAGCGATACGTAAGTATGTGCTTAGTAAAATTCTCAACTCAGAAACCGGGCCTTAGTAACGATAGCAACTAAAAATAAGTAACTATGATTTAAAAAACGTGCGGCCGCAAGCGTTAGAATAAGGGCGGCCAAAATTTAATGATTTTGGGTAATTTTCACAAAATTATATAAATATGTAAATAGTCACCCCTGAGTCGGGTGTCACTTTCAAAATAACACCTTGTATGTGGTCGTCGAACTAAACGCCGTCAACGAATCCCGTGCATAAAGCAAGTAGGCGTGTTTTGTGACAAAATCTTACATCAAGATCAAACAAAGAAGTTGGCAGGTTTAGGACGATTCGTCTCGGCATCAACTGAACTATCACGCAA
This sequence comes from Zelleria hepariella, assembly GCA_949319315.1. Classification (NCBI taxonomy): domain Eukaryota; kingdom Metazoa; phylum Arthropoda; class Insecta; order Lepidoptera; family Yponomeutidae; genus Zelleria; species Zelleria hepariella. The sequence goes on from OX439388.1 coordinate 1,160,118, forward strand.
GTTCAAATCTAGATATGAAAAATCTACTAGGTACAGTCGGTCACACGCTAAGATATCCCTTTTTGTTCGATTGGCGCCTTTATGCCGCCCGCGGTAAGAGCTGCCATGGGTTATCTGTGACTGTGGCCGACCGTACCTACCTTATTTACAGATATGCTGAAAATCAGCGCTGTGATGATGTTCGCACACACAGCAAAAAGCTGAGCATTATCCATTTTGTCACAAAAACGTGTTTTTTTTTTCTTTGTGTGACAAATAAACTTTTTCAAATTATATTTCAATTTCTTATTTGGTGTTGTGTACTTTAGCTATAATAAGAAAAAAAAAGTTGCGCTACACAATTTTTGTACCTCAGGATATTCTAATTAGAAAGTAAAGTATACCTAATAAAAAAAGCTTTAGTCTGTTATGATTTATGCAGCGTCCAGGGGTAAATTAACTAACACTAGACAGGTGAAGTGACCACGCTACAATAAACTTATGGTATCAACAAACTGTACCTACTTACGAAGGTAATAAAAATAGAAATCGAGTAAAGCTGGGCAAATAAAAAGGTGAGTGAGCGAGCAAATGTGTTGTGTCACCAAAAAACTCGTTCGTATCGCAGACACAATGATGGACGAGCGCAAGCCTTGCGATGAGCCTGGTCATGATGAAGGAATAGAGCAGAACAATAACTCAGCCGTCTCTATGAAATGCTGGGTACAATTGAATTTGTAGCCACCCCTATAGGTAACTGCTGCATACAGTAGGTACTACTGCCTTACCACCAATCCTGCATCGTGTCAGAAAATATTATAACGTAGATTTATTGTTGTTTTGTTGATAAGAATAATTAAGAGAATTTGAACATCACTATAGAGATAAGCTTCGGGTTTAACTACTTACATGCAGCAAGCACAAACATTTTTAATGACTACTGGGCCTACATGAGTTGTACACAAATAGCATCATAACTTTAAATTTCAACCGGAGCAGACCTGCAAGACTATTTTTCCGAGACTGCGCGAAGAATCTGAATCAAACTACCAGCTCTCCAGGTATTATACTGAGGAAACATGATCAATCGCTCCTCTCATAAATTCGTTTGTAATAATCAGCTATTCCATACATTACTGGCAGCTTAAGAGGCAGTCTTGTTGCCCCATTTTTTTTCCTAATAGTAAACGAATTCAATTGCCCCTGCCCCTGCAGTCACCTACGCCCGCCCGTACCAGCTTGGTCGCAAAATAATATGGTTGAGTAACGCGGTTTATACTTACGACCGTCCATACCTACATTCCGAGATGTATTATGATTTCTGAGTGCATAGTTGTAAAGCGCGTTCCGCCTGTTTGTGTGTTTATAAGCTACTGTATATTCCAGCCTATATTGTAGATCGGTGCTTTATTTGCGAGACCTCGACCTTTGCCCTTGGCCAAAATGGATGTTGCGCGTAAATGAGATGGTGGCTTACCAATAAAGGGTTCCATTCAAGTCCCCTTAGCATGTATGGTCGTGAAAGGCTGTAGACAGTGGACAAATGTTCTTAGTAGACATGTGTAGGTAATGCTTGTAATATTACAAAAGACATATTACACAACGGTGTCATGAAATATTACACATTACACGAGAGAATAAAGCATGGCACATAGCATTTCATTACACTAGATGACATGAAACATGACACATGGCATTTCAGCACACTGTACGTACTGCAATGAAAGTGTGCTGAAATACCATGATGTCATGCATGATTCATGTCTGCAATGAAGAAATACCATGATGTCATGTTTCATGTCTGCAATGAAGAAATACCATGATGTCATGTTTCATGTCTGCAATGAAGAAATACCATGATGTCATGTTTCATGTCTGCAATGAAGAAATACCATGATGTCATGTTTCATGTCTGCAATGAAGAAATACCATGATGTCATGTGTCATGTTTGGTGCCATGATATAAGGTAATATCACGCGGTATGAAATGTCATGAAATATATCATGACTTCGAAGTGCACTGTTTCGCGCATGTCTAGTTCTTAGGGGACAAGACAGCGATTTCGTTCCCTGCAACAAGATTATTAGTGCCAAACGGTGCAATACAAAAATATTTGCACACCCGGGCACAATACAGATAAAGATAGTAAGTAAGCTTCGGCGCCCGCGACGGATAATAGCCTACTATGCTCAAACGGCGAGGGCTGTCGAGGCTCAGGCGAGCGGCAGCCGCGGACGCATAGCCGCTGATCCGGGGGCTTCGATCAAGGATAAAACTAGATACCTACAACATAGAACTTTGAAATGTGTCTCGAAAAATAGATGCCCAAACTGCCTTTGGGAGCTTATTTGCTCGTAGTCTATGCAATTAAAGTAAAACTGTACACTAATGCAATAAGGTTGACATTCGAATATTAGACGTATGGTCGAAATGATGTTTCGTATTGTTCTATTGCTGATATCGTTTGTTTCTGTGGGGAAGAGTTTTTATTGTGATTTTATACGTAATGCGGATTCTATGGGATTTAGTTCGGTGTCCGGGGGTCTACCGGCTAAAACGAAAATCGCAGTTCGATTTATGAAAAATGTACTGCCGCCCAGTTAATATTTCATAAATCGAACTTCGATTTTCGCCAATGGTAATCGGCTTCGTATTAGCCGGTAGACCCCCCCCCCCCCCCCCAGCAGTAGAGCCTGGCTGGTCAGTGAACTTTCTTATGTAAATAATTATGTTTTATCCATTTCCCAGTTAATGCCCCCGGCTTTGCTCGCGTAGTGTTAGAATTTCCCGAGGGGATGAGAGAGGGATGAGGGCAAATGCCACTTTCCATCCTAGCGCATCTCGATGCGAAAAATCACAAAAAAATAGTTTCTTTGGTTGTGGCGACACGATGTGAAAAGCGGACAGCCAGACCAGGTAAATGTCGCAATAACAAATGAAGTAGGTACGGTATAGTTTTAGGGTGACATTAATAGTTATCAGCTCAAGTTCGAGCTCAAGTAGGTGATCTCAGAAAACAAAATCACTAACTTGAGACCTTGGCTAATGTCAATGTTAAGCTTAAGCTAGTGTCTATTAATATGCTGACAGCTACTCAAGCTCGAGCTTTTGTATGGTGATTTTGGTTTGAGCTCGACTATTACGACTATTAAGATGAAACACGTCTCACAACTAGCGCCGCCAATGAAAAAAAATCATATCTTTTTGGGATGCGTTTTTAGTAAAAAACGCTCCTGCGATTTCTCAACGCGAGGCTTAGCTATTTTTAGGACCTAAGGTTTGGATTCCAGATCCTAGAACTTAAGAATGCAATCCTGGAATCCAAACCTTAGGTCCTAAAAATAGTTAAGCCTCGCGTTGAGAAATCGCAGGATCGTTTTTTGCTAAAAACGCATCCAAAAAAAAGATATGATTTTTTTTCCATTGGCGGCGCTAGTTGTGAGACGTACGGCGTCTTAATTAAATGCCACCATCAGGTTCAAGGTAAAGGTATGTAAATTGTGCCGGATTATTGCGAAAGGGGCCTAACTTATGCCATGTTAAAAAGCAATTCAAATTGCCTATGTCATGTTAATATCAGCTTTTTTATTTGTCTCTGTCTCTGTGTCAGTGTTATAAGGATACGAGACGTCATAATAAGAATATATCGCAGCACATTTCTCAAGTTCAAGGCTCCGACTATACCGAATCGCTGTTGTTGCGACATCCATCAGCCTGGGGCAGGGTTGCCAGATGCGTTTTTCTGTTTCTCCCCAAATTTAAATTATTTTTTCTCCATAACGATACTATTTTCCATGGTTTTACCCAAAGGCCCAGACTCGTTTTTTCCCTTATTCTACGGCATATTTCGCCTGGTAGTATCAAAGACAATGTTTTTGTTTACAAACAAATGGCATTCACTGTAGTTTAACTAAACTTTTTGTCTATGGTATTGACATAAAACAAACTAAATCGTTAGAAAGTTTATTCAAATAACTAAAACTCCCAAAGTTCTGAATGCAGCAGCAGCCCAGCTGAGCGTTCGAAAACTAATGGACGCGTTCGTAAAAATGCATGAGCTATGTACGGATGCGTCCCAATTAGTCCCAAAGCAAAAAAAATAATTACTCAAAACTCTCCACTGTGTTTTCTTTTTCTCCAAACATTTCTCCAGAGATTTCTTTTCTCCAAAATTTCGCCAGGAGCCAAATTTTTACCCAGAATTGCGAGAAAAATACCCAATCTGGTAACGCTGGCCTGGGGGCGCCGCAAATGTATTCATACCCGGAGCACAAAGCGATCGTGCTTGCGATAGTTGCCTAAACGATCATTTGCGTTTGAAACCAAACCAGCCGGTTGTACACACTACAGCACGTCATAGTGTACACTTTCGTTGTAAATTCGCCCGTAACGTAACCGAGTAGTGCTAGCGTGTAAGGGTCGACGTGATGTCGTTGGTACGATGCCGCTAAAATAACCCAACAATGAACGGGAAGAAAATCAGTCCGAAAGATGCAAAGCGCGTGAGTAGCTGAATATGTCACGCACTTTAGCACTTATTAATACTACAGGGTGCACTCTAAGTCAATAGCGGAACTTTAAGTAGGCTATCTACTGATCAATACAAACGAGTAGGCGACATCTCGGACAAAATATTTTCGGACACTTTGTCCGAAATGTCGCTTTGTATTTTTAATATTTTTGAGGCGACATCTCGGACACTCTCAAAATATTGAACCTGTATCGTACAGTCAGATACTAATGTATTCAAATATAATACACAGAGAAAGAGTCTTACCACAGCTGCCTATTTTAGGATAGCTAAAACGGCTTCAATGAGCCGTTTTCCTTGACAGTAAAGCTTGAATTTAAGCACTCAGATCGCGTTCGGCTCATTTTTGATGAAAAATTACTAGGCTTACAAAAGGTGATAGGAGGATAAGCACCTCAGTTCTCACATCATTTTGTTCCTAACTAACCCCGCATAATGATGTGAGAACTGAGGTGGTGAACCTCCTACCACCTTATGTAAGCCTAGTACTTTTTCATCAAAAATGAATAGATTCAACACTACGCTACGTCTTGATAAAACACTATAACTAGTGGGACTTATTGGCTGTGCTTAGCCTTTATTACCTGCGCATTGACATGAGACGCGGGGGCCGATTGCGAAACGTTGGTACACGAGGCAAAACATTAAAATATTGTCAGAATTCAACATTTTGAGAATTCAACCTAATGGTCCGGAAGGATATAGTTAAGATATGCCTACATAAAATTGATAAAATAAAATATGTGTCGCGAGCGAACACTTGCGGGGGAGAGCAAATGTTGAAGACTGCATGATGAGTACACAAGATATTATTTGCATGTGGGTATGTATCATTTTTATGAGTCTCCTCATAAATAAGATCGTAGGGAGTTTTTTATCCGACTGTACAAAACAGCTTTATTTGTTAGTGTCCGAGATGTCGCCTCAAAAATATTAAAATAATAAAGCGACATTTCGGACAAAGTGTCCGAAAATATTTTCTCCGAGATGTCGCCTACTCATACAAACAACTTGTACTAGGTATATAACGAAAAAAATTGGAGTGAAAAAAATATCAGCTGTTCCATACAAAAGGTCGACTCAGTACTGCGCCAAATGTATGAAACAGCTGATATTTTTGTCGCTCCATTTTTGTCGCCACATAGTATACAAGTTGTTTGTATTGATCAATAGACATCTTACTTAAAGTTCCGCTATCGACTTAGAGTGCACCCTGTAGTTGTATTCTCTTATCTGGGTCATTTACACGGGAATCGTATTCACGGCGCTTGAACCTCAAAGCGTGCAATGAGCGAGTTTTATTAAAATATTTTTCTCCACCGACTCCACTGCGCTCTATCACAGAGAGATTGAATTAAGCTGCACTTACCAACATTATGCAAATGTTTGTTTTCAACCGAGCTCGGCTGTTGTTTAGCTAGACTAGTTTGGACATCAATTGTAGTCCTACCCAATGACATCAAGTGTAGTCCTACCCAATGACATTACGAGGCTATAGACGCGTTATTTGCTAACACTACTATACACACATACATACCGTTCGTACGACACCAGATCCTTAGGTCCTAAAAATAGCTAAGCCTCACGTTGAGGAATCGCAGGAGCGTTTTTTGCTAAAAACGCATCCAAAAAAAAGATATGATTTTTTTTCCATTGGCGGCGCTAGTTGTGAGACGTACGTCGTCTTAATTACAACTGACAACTGACTGAAATTATAGCTGTGGCAGTATTTTGAGTACTTAATTTTTTGCCGGCGAAATATCTTAATTTTGCCACTGTTAGTTAGTTGTTCGTATGCAGTGCCGTCCCTAACTTTAGGCTTTGCAAAACATTGAATATTTTCAGTTTGTTTCTGCCCTCCTCGCTAACTCCCTCCGTACATATATTTGCATAGCGGGCTTCCGAAAGTCACGGGGCAAAGCTGAAGAGTACTTTTAAAACGTTTGCGAAAGAGATTATGTTAACAAATAGAAGGGTGGTGTAAATAAAACAAGTTTACTCTATCTAACATGTTATTCGCAAACGGGAACTAGGTACCCCGTAGAATTCGAAGAGACAGGTATACGAATATGTGACTTTTAATAACGTTTTTGATATTTTTGTTACATAGACTAGAAGCTTCTTGTTCTTAGGGACATTTGACTTTTTATATCTCTACCCTTGCCTTTGTTTTTGCGACAGAGCCAACACTATAAAAACACGTTTGTTATATGAGGACTTCTAAACTGGCGGATTTAGGATGGACTTCCAAACTGGAGTTGTCTCGCTTATATTTCATTAATTAGAGCGAGAGGGCGAGTTTTTTCAAGTTCATCCTAAATGTTTTGTTTAATGACAAGGACTCTAACATTATAGGTCAATTTTTTTGATCTTGTGAGCTTGGAACCAAAAATCTATATATATAAAAGGCTTAGGTTGACTGACTCATCACGCTACAGCCCAAACGGCCGAACCTATAAGTATGAAATTTGGACAAAAGTTGCGTTATATGGTGGAGGGTTCATTTAAGAAGCGATTTTTTTTATTTTACCCTTAAGTGGGTCAAAATAGGGCTGAAAGTGTGTATGGGAAAAATTTTTTTTTTGGTCTTTTGTTCTTAAATCTTGATTTTTTGTACTTTTTTTTAAAAATGACTTGACACCTATTTCAGATTTTTTCTCATTACTATGTTCTTAAGGGTTAAAATGGGTGCCAAAGTTTTTCGATTTTTTTCACCAGTTACGATCGATGCTGGAACAAAACCGCTAATGCCAAAACAATGAAAATTTGACAATAGTTGTAATTTGTGAACACGCTACGGGTTAAGACAGATTTACTTCAAGTTTAACCCTTAAAGGAGGTAAAAATGGGGTCCAAAGTTTGTATGAAAAAAAAAATTTTTTTGTCCGTATTTACTTGCAACTAAGAATTCGTATATTAAATCAAAAATAATTTAACACCTGTTTTAGCTTTTTTCTAATTTTAGCAGTTTAAGGGTTAAACGAGGTTGAAATGTATGAATATTTTTCGTGATGTAGTGTCAACGTCGGGCCCAAACCGTTTAAGCTACAACTATGAAATTGAAACTGCAGTAGCGTTTTGTAGCAAAACTACCCACCATGAAGAAAAAAATATAATTTTAACCCTTCAAATGCCCAAACCGGGGTTCAAAGTTTGTATGAAATAAAAAAATTTTTTGGTCCGATTTACTTGAAACTTAGTATTTGTATATTAAATAAGAAACCATTAAACACGTGTTTCAGCGTATTTCAAATTTCTGTCCATAAAAGGGTTAAAAGGGGTAGAAAAGTTTGAAGATTTTTCCTGATGTAGTATCAATGCCAGGCCTAAACCATTAAAGCTACAACTATAAAATTGAAACTGCAGTAGTGTTTTGTGGCAAAACTACCTACCATGAAGAAAAAAATATAATTTTAACCCTTCAAATGCCCGAACCAGGGTTCAAAGTTTGTATGAAATAAAATTTTTTTTTGGTCCGATTTACTTGAAATTAAGTATTAGTATACTAAATCAGAAAAAAATAAACACGTGTTTCAGCGTTTTTCTCATTTCAGCCAATGAAGGGTTAAAATGGGTGGAAACGTTGAAGTTTTTTTCCTGATGTAGTAGCAATGCTGGGCCCAAACCATTGAAGCTACAACTTTCAAATTGAATGTGCAGTTGCATTTCATAGCATTACTACCCACCATCAAGAAAAAAATATAATTTTAACCCTTCAAATGCCCAAACCGGGGTTCAAAGTTTGTATGAAATAAAATTTTTTTTTTGTCGCATTTACATGAAACTTAGTATTTGTATATTAAATAAGAAACCATTAAACACGTGTTTCAGCGTATTTCAAATTTCTGTCCATAAACGGGTTAAAAGGGGTAGAAAAGTTTGAAGATTTTCCTGATGTAGTATCAATGCCAGGCCTAAACCATTAAAGCTACAACTATGAAATTGAAACTGCAGTAGTGTTTTGTGGCAAAACTACCTACCATGAAAAAAAGAATATAATTTTAACCCTTCAAATGCCCAAACCGGGGTTCAAAATTTGTATGAAATCAAAATTTTTTTTGGTCCGATTTACTTGAAACTAAGTATTTGTATACTAAATCAGAAATAATTAAACACGTGTTTCAGCATTTTTCTCATTTCAGCGAATGAAGGGTTAAAATGGGTGGAAACGTTGAAGATTTTTCCCTGATATAGTAGCAATGCTGGGTCCAAACCATTTAAGTTACAACTTTTTTGAACTACTGTTGCGTTTTATAGCAAAACTACCAACCATGACGAAAAAAGTAACAATGTTAACCCTTGAAATGCCCAAACCGGGGTTGGCCACTACCTCATACGATTACCTACCTACCGGGGTTAAAAGTTTGTATGAAATACATTTTTTTTTTATAGGTATATCACTACTTGAAACTAAGTATTCGTATGCTAAATCAGAAATAATCAAACACATGTTTCAGCATTTTTCTCATTTCAGCGAATGAAGGGTTAAAATGGGTGGAAACGTTGTATATTTTTCCCTGATGTAGTAGCAATGCTGGGCCCAACCCATTCAAGTTACAACTTTGAAAATCTACAGTTGCGTTTTATAGCAAAACTACCAACCATGAAGAAAAAAGTAATAATGTTAACTCTAAAACGGCTAAAAAGGGGTTCAAAATTTGTATGAAATTATCATTTTATTGGATTCAGATTAACTTGAAACTAAGTAGTCGTGTATTAAATCAGAAATAATAATTAAACACATGTTTCAGCATCAAAAAGGGTGGAAACATTTTAAGAGTTTTCCTGATTTAGTATCAATAACAATGCCGGAACCATTAAAGCTACAACTATTCAATGAACATTTAACTACAGTTGCGTTTTATAGCAAATCTACTAAGCATGAAGAAAACAATAATAATGATAAACATAAAACGGCCAAAAAGGTTCAAAGTATGTTTTTTTTTTGTTGGATTCATTTGATCTTTACCAATTTGGTCACACACATACACAACACATACACTTCCACGCTGAAACTGCACGACGGATTTGGATGACATTTGGAATAGAGATAGCTTACAAAAATACACACCCATGACTCTATTCATGCTAATTTGATAATGGTGAAAGATGTACCCAGGCAACTTCTTATAAGTCTTCGCGGACGAAGTCGCGGGCGAAAAGCTAGTAAACGTATAAATTGAAATAAAAATATAGTGTTCCTTCTGTATTCCGTATGTTCGGTATGGTTTGCAATGCAAATTGTATAAATTGAGTTTCCAGCATGAAGTATGAATAAAGTACTCTTGACTTACTGTAGCATTGCTCGAGTCTGAGTCTGGGCTTGCCACGTGCAGGGTAAGTACACACTTGTCAACTGGGTTGTGAACTTGTGAGACTAGACAGCACAATGCAAAGTCTCCACAACAAAATTTACTTTACCTTTTTTGTTTAATTTAACCATAGGTTTGTTTGAAATTCATATTTAATCTTTTTAAATCAAATTGTGCTGTTTAAACAGGGAAAGAATTACTATGAAGTGAATAAGCAATTAATATTAAACGTGACTTCAAAACTGGCATTGAAAAGCCATGAAATAGCGTAATACGTGGTCCAAGGTTTCGTATTAAACGCCTCGAAATCTAAAACTATTCTATTTTTAATATAATATTTACATCAACAATATTGGAAACGCTGTGTATCTTTTCATTTTGTAAACAAAAAAGAGCAACTAAGGCATTTTCACCAGCCTATATACATATTATGGATAGAGGGAGTGAGAGTTTATATTGCTTTGTCGCCGAGTCTTTGTAGACGGGTGAATTATACGCGAATATTTCCAGATTTCAGGCATAAGTTTCGGCTTGAATATAAATAGACGAAATCCAGGACTTATTTCGGGGGTACACTTGAGATATTTATGGGGCAGTTCTGAGTTATATTTTAGTTGACAATTCTACTTTAAAAATATATTCAGTTAAGAATCCCCTGTAGGACCGTGGGAACTCGGCGATGGCCAAGCGCGTGAAACACTGTTTTCTATAGCTGTTTCACCCAGAGCGAGACGGGGCGCGGGAAAAGTGAGAGGCAATGCGCCTGTATGAGTCTACGTGTGTTCGTGTCCTTTCGCGAGTGTGTAGTTGTAGTTGTAATGTAATGGATCTATTTTCCCAAAATTTTCGTAGTTCCGCTGCCATTTCTACATTTTGTTAGCTATTTCAAAAATCTTTTTTTTTCTGACAAGTACAATACATTATTGATGTTCTCAAGGTAGTTAGACTCCAATAGGCAGTGTAATAATGTAAGTAAATAAGAGCTGAAAGTAACCCCTTTTTCGGCGCGAAAAACGCATCGCTCTAATTTCTTTAAGGCAATTTTTTTTATTATAAAAAATATTTGCAAACCTGCGTATTGGTCATCTACTGATATAAACCAAGTTTCAGCAAAATCCAGCAAACCGGAACTACGTTTGTATGGGATAATCGTGCTCCTGCACCCTCTTAAGTTTTTAGTTTAGTTAGAGAAACGATGAACTTGACCGTGTGACTGTGTGTGAGTAATCACTACTGCACGTGTAGGAAAAGCATTAATTAATAAATACAGATCGATAACACACTTTCTTTGCGCTCTCTTTCACTCTCCTCACTCCTGTTTATTTCAGTCTGCCCCCCATGAATATGGCTTCCGAATGAAGGCAGCAATTAATCGCTGCATCGACGGCAATATACATAATTTTTCATTATAAATATACAAAAATATGCAGTCTTTGTGCAGTTGGCGAAAGTCACTTACCACCAGACATTTTAGTCTTAAAGATTTTGCTTCCTCTTTGTTGCTTTGTCAGCAGAACCAGCGTCAACTATCGAGGCAAGTTTTATGCTGTCAAAGAAACTCCTCTTTGACGGAGTTGGTTCCTACGGGAACGGGGCGTGAGCATAACTTATGAGTGCCAAAGACAACCGAGTATGCCCCGAGGAGTTGGCTGCTCCAACCTTATGAATACGACGGGGAATTAAATTGAGAAGGTGGCAAAAGTTGTGTTGTTAGAGCGGTATTAATAAATACCGCCAACCAGCACATTAGGGAAAGACGTTTAGACTCATAAATGTTGTCAACTCATGCTCAGGAGAAAGTTTAACCATGTGCTCGTTCATGTTTATGACTAAACTTAGTTGGAGCTTTTCGGGTGCTTTTGACAACTCTGCCAAATTGTAGTGGTTTATGTATAAACTATGTACTGAAATAAATGTGGCTGCATCACGTGAAATTATAGTGACTTCATAACTAGCTCTTGCGCGCATCTTCGTCCACTAGCGATACCAATAAAAAAAAACTTCTTTTTGGATGCGTTTTTTGCTAACAACGAGCCGTTAAATGAGAATCCCTAGGCTTAGCAATTTTTAGGACCTAAGGCCTAGATTCCAGATCCCAGAATCTACGAAAAATCACGCAAAAGTCAAAAGTGCGCTGCCACTTTCGCTTTTGCCTAAAAACGGACCGACAAATGAAAATAACTATTTTTTGGACCAAAGACCTAGATTACAGATACCTACAAATAAATCCCGCAAAAGAACAAAACTATTGTATTACAGACACATATTGCAGGAAAATATTGCCCGTTTAGAAGCCCCTTTAATCTATCTTCACCGTTAAGGAGAAGGAAAAACATCGTGAGAAAACCTGCGGGTTAGTTGGCTCCATAAGTATTGACTTGTCTTTCCTGTGAGCTAAGCCAACTAAGCTGTCAGGATGGTGTAGGTGCTGGGCAAGCCTACTCCATCTAAAACAATGTTCCAGGCACTGCAGCGCCAAGTGGTCTCTTCACCCGTCTAGTGTTTGTGAGTGAAGGTGCCACTGGACGCTGTATAAATCATCTCATTACGTAGATGCAAAGGCCTTAGTAGTAGTAGTAAGCTATCTCCATTCGAATCCAAAGCTTACCAGCCGTTTTAGCGTGAGAGTTACAAATATACCTACATACATGCACACTAGTACGTAGACAGGTAAGTAGACGCTTACACGCTACCGCTCTACTCGGTTACGTTATGGGCGACTTTACAACAAAAGTGTACATTCTGACTTGCTGTCGTGTGTACAGTACACACTTTTGCATTAATAATTATTAGTGGGATCGTGTCTGAAAGATGCAAAGTTAGAAATAAGTTATTTCGAACTAAGCTGCGGGCAAAAGTTAGTAGTTCATAAATCTCGCAAGTTGTAGAGGTACATAACACGGCAAGCAGTATCAGCTTTGCCATCCATAATTTACTTTAGTGGCCAAAGTTACCTAGAAGATAGGTAGGTATTTAGTAGTTGGGTATCTCTTTCAGAAGTTATACGAGCAATAGTAGGGACCAGATGTAATACTTTTTATGATACAAAATCCGGCCAAGGGCGAGTGGGAGTCGCGCACCGGAGGTTCCGTACTTACCATCATTCTTTGCATTTATTTGGAAGAAAAACAAAAAGAGAAGTACCCTATGCCAAAGGATCGACGATCGTTTCGTACTTCACTGCGACGCGGGGGTCTTCCTTTATTCGGTTACGATACGGGCGACTTTGCAACAAAACTGTACTGTCCGACGTGTTTAGGACTTTACATACTTATATGGAACTGAGCTTTAGTATCGGTTCGTGGTATCTACATGAAATGTTAAGTATTATATCAATATTAATTGAAACGGAACGGAGGCGGATACCTGTGTACATTTCCGATGGGAATTTATGCAGGAAGCTTTTACATGGTGCTTTGATTTATGCCTCTCCTGTCAGAGCTTTGGTCGTTCACGTTATGGCCATTGCGGCTTTCAATTTGATTAGTAGTCGATGATGGCAGGGCTTTGCATTTTCACTGTGCCTTTGACATAAAACCGGCCACTGCTGTAACTGAAATTTCTCATCTGTCTAGGCCTTTGCATCTTCGTAATGAAATGATTTATACCTAAGCAGCGCCCAGTGGCACCTTTACTCACGCGAGATGGACCACTCGGACGCTGCAGAGCCTTTACCATCCCGACAGCTTAGTCGGCCTAGCCCACAGGAAAGACGAGGTTAACACGTGTGGTGCCAATCAATGTATTCCTTCACAGTTCGCGAGTGGGAGGCTTACTGCCATAAATTCACAATGTACATAACTTTGAAAATGAACAAAGTCATAGGTACGTGACCGCACCTGGGACTCTCGTTTCCGAGTCCATTGTTCTACCCACTAGGCCACCACAGCTCGGCGTGGTAAATTCCCCTGTATAAGTAGATGCTGAATCAGTTTCTGCTGCATACAATTTTCGGCTTGCGTAGCTAGTGGATACTAGATTGATCTATAGCACAGACGCCCACTCGTACATTGCAGAGATTTTGGTCTCACAGGCTTACGAATCCAATTAAATGTCGCCTCTGCTTATCCCGGCTATCACAGTGTGCTAAAGGTGTATAAGTTTTAAACTTTGCATCCTGGAAGCGCGATCAAATACAACATTTTAATCTCATTTCAAACCCATTTCAGCCAATCACGTGCCGCTATTTTGAATTTATCTTCGGTTAATCGCTTGAATGCGAACCTCGTCCATCGTACGATAGAGTCCCCAATAAATAATAACAAAACTTTTTTTTCTCTTCGGTACCTACCTATGTAAGTACTACATAATGAAGTGAAGTGAAGTGCCAATAAGCACACGCGAATAGAAGCCCAGCGGCCGTAGCACGTGTATGTCGCGCGCGCATTTTTCCGTGGCGGCACGCGCGCGATTTTTATCGTATTTAAAATTCCGTGGCAAAATAGCTCTTGCTATAGGATTAATAAGAAAAATCGCAAATTGCTGAATAGGTCGCGGCCTCGGGAGACGTTGATACAAATGGTGCGTCGAAATGTCAAAAATGTCAATAAAAGTCGCGCGCGTGTTTTTTAGCTCTATTGCGCATGCTCTATGCGCGAGTTACTTTAACATGGTGCAGCGCGCGCTGTTCCATATAAAAGGTCGACTCAGTACTGCACCAAATGTATGAAAACGCAGATTTTTTTTTCGCCCCATTTGTTTCGCCACCCTAGTACAAGTTGTTTGTAATGATCAGTAGACAGCCTACGTTAAGTTTCGCTATCGACTTAGAGTGCACCCTGTAGTAAGCGTTAAAACAAGTGACAAATTAAGAAAGCCGCGCGCGACTTCCAACATGCTACGGCCGTGAAGTGCACTCTAAGTCGATAGCGGAACTTTATGTAGGCTGTCTAGTGTTCAACACAAACAACTTGTACTATAAGCCGTGCCAATAGAGAAACGATATGAAAATGGCGGCGGGTACCTATGGTAAAGTCTGAAAAAGAGGTTAGGAAAATACGATTTCGGTTCATACCTAAAACTTTCTTACATTTTTGGTTAGGAAATATTGTTTTACGATGCTTTCTTAATTGTTTAGGTAATTGTTCTAAGTTGGGTTTGTGATTAAACAACAATCTTTATGAAAATAAGATCAAAAATATTAAAATGTAGTAAATAATACCAACCTCAAAAAATAACAACACTTAACGTAAACTACAATATTGAAATAACTCGACAAACATAAAAAAAAACAATAAGAGGCGATCGTATTTTGGCGTGTTTTATTACCAAGCGTATTTGACTAATCAGGACTGCCTAAAATGACTTTGCTAACGTTACGTGTGAGTATAGACGGAGATATGATTAAAGCGAGAGGGCGCGATAGTGTCCGCCATTTATATATCGTTTCTTTAATGGCACGGGTTATACTCGTAGTTGCAAAAAAAAAACAGGTGTTCCATCTAAAATCGACTCAGTACTGTATGAAATAACTGATATTTTTTTCGCTCCATTTTTTCGCCACCTAGTACAAGTTGTTTGTATTGATCAGAGCCTACTTAGTTCCGCTATCGACTTAGAATGCACCCTGTAGAACAACCACGTAGCATGGCAAGTTGAATTTAACAAGTATGATGCATTAGCAATGCTCTGTTGTTTCTCAAGTCTAGAGAAACGACTTCATTTCTCCCCGAAGCGACTGTATAATGTAGCTGCACTGACAGAACTATCTCAGTGGGGATATTTCTTTATTGTGGTCGGCGCGCCGGGCTCAATGCTTCGCTGCGGATTTGCGAACCAGAAGGGGGCGTATTCTCTTCAGCCAAGCGCGTATTCATCTATTGCTGCATCTCCATTAGGTACGCCACATTCACGACGTGTTATCTATGGTGTATGACCGAGGTATTCCTTCTGACTGTTAATGGGAGGCTTGGAAAGCTAAAATACAGGTATTTTGATCTAGTTTTGGCTCCAGTCTTTCCCCATTTTATTCTTATACCGCTGAGAGTCATCATTAAGAACAGACGCCCCCAGTTTTGGGATACCTCTGGAAGGGCGAATCGTGTGCAAATATGCATTGCGTGCGGATATTTTTATAGTATCATTATTATTTGTTGATTGCATTGCGTGTAGAGATTGCGTGTAGAGTACCTATCCTACGCAATAAGAGGTTTTACACAGCGCGTTCACTCACACTAAATGGGTGAAGTGACCACTTGGTTGCTACAGTGCCTGTAAGATTGTTTAGATGGAATAGGCTTGCCCAGCACCACAGGATAGACAATGCTAAGTAGTTACGGTTGTACACACGACAGCACGTAGACGCTTAAACGCTAGTACTCTACTCGGTTACGTTACGGGCGACTTTACAACAAAAGTGTACACTCTGACGTGCTGTCGTGTGTACTAAATAAAAGTTAATTACCGTTGAGCACGTGTTTACCAATATCGTTACCACAAAACTGTCATTGTGACTTTACACGTCTTAGCAGCGGCGTCTTGAACACTTGTTCTACCAGTTTTTAGCAGATTAGACAGTGTTTAGTTAAACGCAAGTCAGAACAGTGTTCACCAAGTTTTTGTAGTAAGACAGGTTGGTGTCAGTTGGCTCCGCAAGTATTGGCAAGTGCCTATCCTGTCCTCTCTCTAATTATACTGATGAGTGAAACTTGCCTACTTGTGTCGGTTTTATAAGAGTGGCCTCAGTCCTCCACACAGCTCTGCGAAGTAAATTGCATTATAAAAAATGCAAAATGCGACGGCGCTCGCTCGACCCGCGGGGATATTGTGGTTTCGTCCACTGAGACCTGATTAATTAGCTGATTGGACTAGCGGTTTTTGTTGGGTTGTAAAAACGAGCAATAAAAGTGCAGGACACTGATTTAGCAAAAGTAGTATTTTATGTGCATTTGTGTTGAACATTTCGATTTTAGAAAAGGAAACCGCCAAAAATGCCTATGCTTTTTTCCTAACTCAAATGCGAATATTACTTATCTAGGGATGTGTAAAATATAATGGTTCCGTTTTTATTTTTGAGGTCCGGAACCCTAAATACAGACAGACACAGAACATTCAGACGGGGCGAATGGCGTATCTGTCAAACAAGCTAAAACGTCTCCGAAGTCTGAGAATTTATGATTAGGTTGACTAAGTAACGCTAAATTATGGACACAGTTTGATCCTCGCTGCTCGCTGCTTAGAAGCCACGAAGTAGCTACAAAAGTACAGAAGTACAAAATATAATGGTTTTGTATTGTGTGGAACAGTTTAAAATCATAGCAATCTTCATCAAGTACCTACTCAAACGTTTATTTCTTTTACTCTTTTTGATTCTGAATTTATTTATTTGACGTAGTATGGTAGCTCTACAACGAACTCATTCCGTAAGTGGAAGGCAATCAATTTCTCGTAGTAAATTCTCTTCTTCTGAATAAAACATTTGAGGTACCTTTAAAGCCTACTTATTACTTCGTAGCGTCGTAACAAAGCTTTTCAAAATTAGGCCGCCCTTTATATTACTTTTAAGATGATTTTAGTGTCCAAGACATTAATTATTAAAAGGTTTAGTAAAATTAAAATTTTAATATTTATGAGTCACGCGACAATGACTTGACTTGACCGTGTTTTTTATGGAATTTTTTTGAGACCGTTGTAGGTACTTAATTAATATTTTGTAAAAATATCTGCTACACTGTATATTATATGTTCTGCATATGAACAGAAATAATGAACGGATGATTTTCGTAACGGCAAAATTGATATTTGGTATTCTAACTATGACGGCCTCCGACTACGATTGAGGCCCCACACAGACGCGTTTTATCGGTCGGTAATATCGGATGCGTTATTGCGATATCTGTTATCAGTACATTTATATTAGGAACGTTGCGGCGATATTATTGCAGCAGTGTGCAACTCCATGGCCATCCTTATACAAAATGTACTGAAAACAGATATCGCAATAACGCATCGACCGATAAAAACGCGCCTGTGTGGTGAGCTTTAATGGATCTTTAAATATTTGGAAAGGATTATTTAAAACTCTATGCGCATTATTTTCAGCTATGGTAGAAGTTACGTCACGTATCAGAAGGCAACTGAAGGCTTCGATCGACTAATAAAAACGAATCCCAACATCTTTTTATGAAACTCTCATAGATAAGTCCAAAGGCAAACATGGTATTGAAACAGTGTATTGAAACAGGGAAGGCAACGCGGAAGCAAAACTTAATGTTTTATTCAGCTATCACGTCGCGTTTTTTGGCTCTTACTTGGATGTCTCTTACTCTTACTTACTTCGGTCTTTCCAATCCACTTAAATGCAGTTGAATTCTGGACTACCCTAGAGAGGAAAGAAAGTGAATTGGTTCATTCGAAATGTGGTGCTGGAGAAGAATGCTACGCATTCCATGGACTGCAAAGCGCACAATTGAATAAATTTTGATGCAACTAAAGATGTCCAACTATCCACGATCTGTCACCGACGCATCCTGTCATACTTTAGCGACATAGCTAGATGCAGCGAAGGCCTCGAAAAGCTGATATAATCCGTGCGGAATCAGAATGGGATAATACCTTTTGGAACTGAATCGAAAATGACAGTTCTCGAGGAGCGTCAGTAAAAAAAAATTTAGTTCTACGTTCTATCATAGGGTTAAGAAATTGGAAATACACAAACATGTTTAATGTTTGTAATCTAAAAGGATTCAATGTTATTGAATTAATTGAATAAAACGTGATAAAACTCGAGCAGACACCCAAACGCACAGAAAACACAAGAAAGTTTCGACGCGAGTTTGCCATAGACAACTAGAGTTTGCCGAAATGCTGACGCTACAGGACCGCGAGCTTCTCAGTTCCAAAAGGTATTATCCCATTCTGATCCCGCACGGATTATAGTCATCGGAATTGTGAATGCAAGAGATCACGAGGCAAAACACCGACTAGATGGACCGACCAGCTTAAAGAGGACAAAACCACAAAATTCCAGAGCGTGGCGAGAGTGGCCACTGATAGAAATCAATCGAGAAGATTTATCCATTCCCGAAATTTGACATGAAGCCGGTTTAAACGTTGCTTTTGTGTTCGAATACAAAAGCAGGATAAGTAAATACGGGAGGCTGTACTGTATCAATGACTTTGTTGGAGGAAAATCCCGCCCTCTATTTGGGAGGTCAATAATAAATATTTGACTTTATTCTTCTCTTTGATCAGTCAATATCATTAATATTAAGCAAGTGACTGGGACTCAGAGATAAATAAAAGATGAAACATAAGAAGGTAATTGTTATGAACTTAATCATAGGATAACTATGTAATAATAAATATTGTGAACATTTCAAAGATTAATTTGAAATGGTCTAACAATACAGGGTGGATTTTTCAGACAGGGCAGAAGGGCAGGTACCTTAACCGTTATAGTTAGAGGAAAACATTCAATCCATTCAGTTCAGTTCGAGACAATCCATAACTTTTGAGATATTATGAACTACATACACAGTTCACGAAAAAAAAAAATTTTTTTTAAGCCACTCGATCCTGTTTCTTGTAGGGATCAAAATACCCCAACTGAGGTTTGAGAACTAGAAATGACAGAAATCGCGAAAAACTTCTCTATTCATTTTGTACAAAAAATATGCGATAGGCACGAAACTAAACTTGGCATGCATGTAGCATGTAATAGGTCTTATAATAAGGACCTTTCCTTAGCCTATTATACCTGAATTTCCAAAATGTCTGTGCGTCCCGGAATCCGTAGATATTACCAAATGACGTCCCTACCTATCTTGAAGGACTCATTTCGGGCGGAATTTTAATACCTTCGGAGGTGAAATTACGCGGTTTCGAAATGCTAAAGTTGGGAGGTAATATAGCCGTCGATGGTAAGTGTGGTGCGTGAAATACATGCCATTGAAACTGCCCTCGTATTCGGAAAAAAATAATAAGCGCCGCAAATACCATGTTAAATAAAATAAAAAAAGTAAAGTAAGATGTAGCCTGTACAATTGTCAAAGGCCCAGCTAGTGGGACATGTACAAAAAAACGCATTCGAAAAGAAGATAATACGATAAATAAATAAAAATAATAAAATAAATAAATGTGTTCTTTCTTTTGAAAAAAAAAAACAAAATTTTTTTCCCCTCTCAAATAATTGTAATCCTTTAGTGCCAACCAGACTGCCTACTAATACATCAGTCTTGAAACCTCAAATCGCATCGAGGAGACGTAATATCTCATATTTTATCGGCGTCGTTTATGTGATAGAAGTCACTTCGCCTCGGGCAATATCGTCTTCAGGGTCGGTAGGCATTCTTCATTCATCAATGGTTTCAGATTACGTTGGCTAGGTTTATCGACGTTCCATTCAAAATATGGTTCAATAGCCACTAGAATGTACGACTTTTTTTTCAAACTTTTGCCCGCGACTTCGTCCGCGTGCATTACAGAAAAATTATAACAATAATAGATAGATAGAATACACTTCATTGTACATATACCAAAGAATTACAAAGAAACTTACAACTAATTAGTAGATATAGGTACAATGGGCGGCCTAATATGCCAATAATATGTGTTTTAATTTGCTTACTTCGCTTGTAAAAGAGTGATAATATGTAGCCTATGTGTTATTCTGATGTCTAAGCTATCTCTATTCCAAATTTCATGCAAATCCGTTCAGCCGTTTCAGCGTGAAAGAATAACAAACACACTCACTCACAAACTTTCGCAAATATAATATTAGTAGGAGTAGGATATAAGTGGTATGGGATGGGAAGTGGAATTGAGTGGTTATTATCACAGAATAATAGTTACTACGCAGTCTGCTCGCCGTTACTTACTACCTAAAAGCGTCTATTTCACCACTTCGGGAGACGAAATCAAAACTTCTTGCGAGAAAAAAACTGGGCCAAACATGTCGGAAGAGATGTCTTTAGTAAACGAGTCCCCAGCGTTCAGTTTTCCAGTGGCAGTTCAAAGTGCCGACGACAATTGAAAGTCACTAAGAGCGTTTGCCGAAGTAAATTGAAGTTTTTCTCTAGTAGGTTGGGAGCTGGTGACCAATCGAGACACATATTTTTTAAATTAAATGTATTTCTTGATCAACGGAGTCACAACCACTAACCTAGAAGTTCCTAACCTTGTATACAAAAAATTATATACTGAATCCATACATTTACACTTTTAGAGTCGAAAAAATCTAACTTTCAACTGCGACAGGACCAAAAAAATACACCGTGGAATTTTAGTGGTTTTAAAGCCGAAGGTATTTAGTTGCACTCTTGATTCTGAGCCAAATTCCAAAATTTTACTTCAAAACGAGCGAAAAAAAAAACACTTCCCAATACAAACGGCTATCGCCAATCGACACCATTTGTATGGAGAAGTGAATTTTTTTTCGCGCGACTTGGAATGAAATTGTGTAGTTTGGCTCTGAATCACCAGTGCATCAAAATACCTTCGGCTTTAAAACCACTAAAATTGCACGCAGTATTTTTACCAGACTCAGCGAAGTCTTTTAGGCCCAGCCTTGTACGAAAAAATATCTCGATTGGTCACTAGCTCTCAACCTATAAGAGGTTTGTTGGAGACGTGAGAGAGCACATTTAAGTAGTTTCGTAACTGAAGAAATTCGAATGATATCGCTCCAATTAAGCTTGAATTTAATTGCAGTGACCGGCTCGCTTGCTAACTATGTACTATCTTTGTCAATAATCAAAAATAGTGGTTCGCCCTGAACTGTGATCTCGCGACCCCATATAAACTTAACAACCCGAATCTCAGCAACCCCTCGACCGATTTGGCTCATGTTTGAACTTAAAAAATATTTTAATTTCATTTACCCGCCTACCAAATTTCATAACGATCCGACAAAATTTACTCAAGTTATCGTCGAACGAACATTCATACATACAAACATACCTACATACAAACATACATACATACATACAAACGCCGGATTGTTCCAGTAGACTAGGAGAACTTCGCTCGCTCGTTCAAAAAGGAGGTAAGTATTCAATTCGACCCTTATTTTTATTTTTTATGTTTGTCACTTCAGAATCTTTTTTCTATACCGATTTTGATGATTCCGTTTTCATTTGAAATGGTATAGTTCTCGTGTATTTCCATACATAATGGTGAAGATATTTTTACAAACGCTTAGGTGTGATCTTTGTTCGGCTCTTGGCCCATTTCCCAATACCCGAATCAAGACTTCAATCCACATCCTCTGGAGTTTCGTGACATTGCCCATTGGACTGAGCTATCGAACTAGTAAGTACCTAAGCACTTGAAAAGAAATCCTAAAAACGAAGCCTTAAAATTCAGCATCATCGAATGGCCAAGAAAGTGACGGCAGCTCTCTGGAAAGAACGTTTGCTTGTAGTATCACGTAGACCGCCAAATCAATCTCTTCTATAAATGGCACGTATTTTTTTTCCCGAATTCCGGTCTACAACAATGTTATTTCAAAAGAGTGCATGTCCAAAAAGGCCAAAGCTGCACAGAATTAGATTAACTTCGCCGGTGCTCTGCAGGCGGTATACGGTAACCGGTTTAACGTACCGCGATTGAGTTGGCATTGGCTTGGCATTTTGAAACCGGGCGAGCTGAGAGAAATGTGCAGCGAAATTAAATTGCTGTTCGCTAAACAATAAACATTCAGTCTAACTTATGCGGTGATTACAGACAGGTCAATTTTCATTATTGTACGATACTGGGATTCCTGCTACGATTTAGTTTTATTTGATGAAAAGCTGATGTTACGGCATAGGTAGTTGCAGGCACCACAGATATGGGCAGATCGTGAAAAAATCTTATTATAACGACGAAAGTTACGAAAAGTACTTATAGGGTAGGCGGTCGATAAGAGTACGCACACGAGGTATCTCAGAACATAGACGTAGCTCGCAGCTAACTTCAATTATGTTTTGAAGTGATATCCTTTTAAGCTCTGCAAGGATTGATTTTGCTGGTTGTATATCAAAACTTCCAAAAAAACAATCCCAATTTTGGTTGAAATTCTCATTTGGATCTCGTACATCTGTGTGCGTTTAGATCCAACATTTTTGCAACATAATGATATTTCCTGCCTCTGGTTTCGGGAATGTTTCACTCAGCATAACTTGTGAACAAACCCTCCGCTTTATATGCAGAGGGCCTGCTGAACGAATATTAACGTGCCCTTTGAGAGGGTCCCTTCCTTCCTTCCTTAAGTGCAACTACACGCTGCTTGCTGTATTCCAGGATTACTTATAATGTGGGTAGCTTTGCTTAGATTTGAGGACTGCAGAATCTGTTAATTGACTGCAAACACTTCAGACTTAAGGCTGAAAGATAGTAGTGTGGCGAGAAATTCAAAATTTTCACAGCTTTTTACATTTTGTGGCTAAACTGAGCTATTTTTGTTCAGCTATTTTTCGTTCGCGGCAATAACATAGTATTCTTTTTCTTATTGTAAACAACAGAACAACAACAATTCAGCCGATTATGTGTTCTGGTCTACGAAGCAGTGGTAGTGCCCAAAAAACTTGTCGTAGACCAGAACACATAATCGGCTGAATTATTGTTGTTCTGTTGTTTACAATAATGAAAAGAATACGGTTTTATTCTCGCGAACGAAAAATCGCTGAACAAAAATTGCTCAGTTTAGATACAAAATGTAAAAAACTGTGAAAATTTTGAATTTCCCGCCACACTACTATCTTCCAGCCTTAATACTCTACACTTGACTTTTTATAGATAGGTAGATACAAAATGGTAGAGAGCACTTATGTATATGGTAGAGATACAGATGGCGGTCTTGTTGTTCTGTTATTTACACTAATTAAAAGAATACTACTTTATTGCCGTGAAACTAAAATAGCTGAACAATTATATCTCAGTTTAGGTACAAAAAAATTGTGCATTTCCCAAAGCGTTACTTGCTTTGATCCTAAATAGATTCCAAGCGCCGGATTAAACCACTGAACTAAATCCCATAGAATCCGCATAAAATCACAATAAAAACTTGTCCCCACAGAAACAAATGATATCAGTAATAGAAAAATACGAAACATCATTTCGACCATACGTCTAATATTCGAATGTCAACCTTATTGCATTAGTGTACAGTTTTACTTTAATTGCATAGACTACGAGCAAATAAGCTCCCAAAGGCAGTTTGGACATCTATTTTTCCAGACACATTTCAGAGTTCTATGTTGTATCTAGTTTTATCCTTGATCGAAGGATTAAACTCATCAATATCACATAACCCTTTTGGTCCATAGCCCGTCAGCTGCTTTGTTTCCCTGTAGCTCTATCACGATCGTGATAACGAAGACGCCTACGAACAATGGACTACATTATGGCCTAGCTAGATAGTCTAGCTGATAAGCACACTATGTGCAGAAAATTGTAAACTATATCAGGGGGTTTACCGGCTAAGACGAAGCCGATTACCATTGGCGAAAATCGAAGTTAAATTTTTAAAAAATGTACTGCCCAAATCGAACTTCGATTTTCGGCTAAGGCTAAGTGTCTGGGGGTCTACCGGCTACGACGAAGCCGATTACCATTGGCGAAAATCGAAGTTCGATTTTTGAAAAATGTACTGCCACCCAGTTAATTTTTCGAACTTCAATTTTCGGCTAAAAAATCGAACTTCGATTTTCGGCTAAGGCTAAGTGTCTGGGGGTCTACCGGCTAAGACGAAGCCGATTACCATTGTCGAAAATCGAAATTCGATTTTGAAAAATGTACTGCCACCCAGTTAATTTTTCATAAATCGAATTTCGATTTTCGGCTAAGGCTAAGTGTCTGGGGGTCTACCGGCTAAGACGAAGCCGATTACCATTGGCGAAAATCGAAGTTAAATTTTTGAAAAATGTACTGCCACCCAGTAAATTTTTCGATTTTCGCCATTGGTAATCGGCTTCGTTTTAGCCGGTAGACCCCCAGACACTGTTTTCATGACCCTTTACTTATTCTAGCAGCTGCACTCAAAGCGGTGAGAAGAACAATGAACTCGGAAGCGAGAGACCCAGGTTCGATTCCCAGCGCAGGCATGCACCTATGACCTTGTTTCTTTTCGAAGTTATGTACATTTGTGAATTTGAAGGTGCCACTGCACGCTGTATAAATGATCTCTGTCTCAACCCACACACTTTGACTCGGTGAAAGGGAAACTATTGTTATCCATTCAACGCCCTCCTACAACCCATTTATAAGTTCGACGAATTTGAGGACATTATCTTTGCTGCTCCTTTCAATAAAGTTTATTGAACTTCAACATTATCGATATGTCAACGGACTGATGACAATAATAGATATCTCTCAAATATTTCATACATCAAATTTCTGAGTATTTCATATACCTAATTGTTCAGTGTTGTAAAGTATTGTGGTTGTATATTTTTTCTGAATCTGTGCTCTCATAAACAAGATACAATCTTAACCCTCGACCTCATATTTTTTAGACAGATGTAGTATTTGACCACAAAAAGCTTTTCTAGCCGTGCAATAAAACAGATCTTATGAGACCTTCAGCTGGCGTGTCTAAGAGCAATATGCTGAATTAGGGACTTTTTGCTCCATGTTCATGTCACCACGGGCCACAAAACATGTGTATGTTGGCAACTAGCCTCTTGCTGCGACTTCACTCGCTCTAGCTAGGATTTTGCTGGGCGATGATATATTTTTTCGATAATGGCCTGGTTCTATTCCTGCAAACGTAGAATAAGGCTGGGTTGTAGCCTATTTATCTATGGGTTTATAACTTTATCTATCCCGCTCTACGTCAAACAAAAGAGTGAGATACATTTATAAACCCATAGATACGCTCTAACCCATCCTTATGCTACGCTTGCTGACTAGGTATAGGACTTTTTAATTTTATTTCTTTAAAATTAGTGACATGGTTCCTTAGAGCTTAATTTCCTATCTGTTATAATATCGGACTTCCTTCCACTGACCTAGGTATCTCAATTATGATCTATGAACCCTTTTTGCTATTAAGTTTTTTAAGAACAATTTTCGGCCGATATTTTGAACAGTCTGTGAAGATACAAGAGAGTAATCTCCTCCCCAAAAGAACAAACACAGAAACTTGTTTTATTTCCACGTGTCATGTTTTTGGAGGCAGGCAGGGCTGCTCAACAAAAGACATGAGCAAAAAACATTGTGTTGTGCTCCGGCGCTCTGTTCTATCTCGACATTTTCGCCTTTTGCAATACACTGTGTCGGCTTATCACGTTACAACAATGCTTTGAGGAAAAGACATTTCCTTTGAATCTATCGCCGGAGATTTTCTTTGCGTCTGGGATACAGTTTCTTTTGAATAATTCTCCCTAAGGTACAAATATCTATTTAGGGATATTTAATCGTAGCCAGGGGCTTCAGACTGTAACGCAATGGCGTGTCGATGGCGTCCCATTAAAAGGAAAAAACCGGGGTTTCCTCCTTTTTCTCCTACAACCAGCGAACAAATCCCTTCACGCATCAGAATTAATCTCTTCACGCATCTAGTGTGAGTGAAGGTCCACTGGACGCTGTGTAAATCATCTCATTACGTAGATGCAAACACCTTAGTTTATTTCGGAGATTTCACAGGCGGAGCGGACCATCTACGTCCACTTGTGTGCGGTAACCGGTAACTCAATATCAGCGGCCTGAGCCTGTAACGCAATGGTGCCAAAATGGGCTCCCAGTTGACGGCTTCAATTACGATTTATTAATGCTGTCGGTCCTTCTTATGTGTTTTTAGTACAGCAAAGAAAATTCTGATTGCAATTCTAGAGGATTAGTTCTATGGTTGTAGGAGAAAAACGAGGAAACCCCGGTTTTGTCCTCCTCCTGGGACGCCTTTGACACGCCATTGCGTTTCAGACTAAGGCCCCAGGTTGCAGGCGCTGGGATTCCTGTCACGTTGCGTGTGTTCTCACGTTCTTGTCTGAACCGCGTCTGCGAGGTAGGTTGGAAACAATAATACGGACTTGGACTTGTTCGTGACGTAAGGTCCATGTCTGCTAGATTACATAATCAGACGTCAGCTGCTTGCTCGGCGTCGCGCTGGAAAATGTTTCACACCATGATAGATAGATAGAGTACTCGTTTTTGTACATATACCAAAGAATTACAAAGAAATTACAACTATGTACCTTCTACATGTAAAGAACAATGATTGTACATACACACCTACATTAAGTTTCGAACACCTCCCATTTTTTATCTCAGGTGAATGAAACTCTGTTTAACCCAGCCATCTCTGTAACTTGGTCGGTAGGCGGACGATTGAAATCCAAGGAACTAAAATATTGCCATCAGCGAACATTGCTATACTCAAATCCGTCAGTTTAATGGGAGTGTTGCCATATTGTGGCCATCCTACTTCGACCGTTACTTGAGTAGATCTGCTGGATTAGCATGACACCTATGTACCGCCCTATGTAGATCGAAATAGTGGGGAGAGATAATATTTCCATGAAGATGGCAGTTTGACAGAACCCTTCTGTACAAGGAACGTCTTAGTAGCTGATTATGTAGGTAAGTTGAAATTGAAACTAGGGCGCTGCTGGCAGAATTTAAATCAGAAGGCGTAAATCTTTCTGCATGATTTATACGAGCGAGAAGGATTTTGCGTTCAAACTTTTATGCTGAAAGAGTACTTAGATGAAGTTCTGCCGCTGAAACATATCCACCAATACCGTTAGCAGTGGTACCAGCACCGGCTAAAACGAAGCCGATTACCATTGGCGAAAATCGAAGTTCGATTTATGAAAAATTAACTGATTTGCAGTAAAATGAACTGGGTGGCAGTACATCGTCAATCGGCTTCGTCTTAGTCGGTAGACCCCCCTGTATTAGTGGCAACGCCGATCTGAGAGATTTTTGTACTGGCTCGCATCGATTGTGTTCTGTGACTACGTGTCTATAATCAACATGTTAATAGTCAAAATTGTTAAGGCGCTGGGCTTAGTGAATTAGCCCGCGCGCTAAGAAAAATGCACAAAATCGATTCCCGTATCAAATACACAAAAAAAAAACGAAAATGTTCACATATCAAACCCTAGAATTAGGTGAGATCTATCTAACCGAGCCAGTTTCATGGTGATATCCATAACAAATTGCAAGATATTTTGCTTGAAAAAAAATGCGCCGCCTATTTTTTTTTTCAAGCAAAATATCTTCAAAACGTTTATGAATGTCAACACGAAACTGGCTTTTAGATATGTCTCACCTAATTCTAGGGTTTGATATGTGAACATTTTCAATTTTTAGTGTATTTGATACAGGAATCGATTTTGTGCATTTTTCTATGCGCGCGGGCGATTCACTATGCCCAGTTTAAAATAAACTCTGTGAAGAGTGCTAAATGTCGGCAGCGCGTAATAAATGTCGGTGACAATATAATTACAATTCAGTTGACTCGGGCCAAAGTTCAGGAAATTGCGATGAAAGCCCTTTGTGTGACATGAATTGGAAATTTTCAAACAAACTTGACTTACCTTTGTATAAACCGTCATGTCTTCGACCCCAAATGACCCTTTTTGGATCCAAATGATTACCTGGGAATAAGAAAACGGGATTTTATTAAATAAGAAATATGTTCGCAGGTTATTATTTACAAAATATTGTGAGGCATTAATAGTCGTCGACTCAAGATCGAACGAAAAGTCAAATGCTAATGTCAAGCCTTGGCTAATGTCAAAGTCAATCTCAAGATAGTGTCCATTAATATGCTGACAGCTACTCAAGTTTGACACTAGCCATGGCTTGACATTAGCATTTGACTTTTCTGAGTTCACCTAGATACCTTGAGACCGAGCTCAAGTAGGTGATCTCAGACGACTATTAATACCACCCTTAGTCAAGACACATTTTTTAATTTTTCTCCACTAATTCAGATAAAACAATTGAGAACAATGAAGCTGAAGGAAACATAAAACCATTTTACAAACTTCTAATCAATTCTAGCAATGAAAAAAAGTGTTCAATCCCCTTTTTTATCGCCAGCTCATAAAACATAGACCGTTTCGTTTCTCCCACGGGTGCTATAGTGGCGTCCCTGAAAAAGCACATTTACGGACTTCGAGGTATCTAAGTACTCTCCAGTTGATATTGAATCATTTTAATTGTCGTGTATAATTTCAGGTTTTTTTCCCTGAAATCAAGGAATTCTGCGACTAAGTTGAAAATACCACCTTGAGCCCTATGTAAAATGTACTGCACCCAGTTAATTTTTCATAAATCGAACTTCGATTTTCGCCAATGGTAATCGGCTTCGTTTTAGCCGGTAGCCCCCTGATATTTTTTGCTAAAATAACATTATTATTCTGTTTACCTCAGCTTACTTCATTTTGGCTAATTACTAGATTTTTTAAGCATCTAGATAAACAGTTTTCATCAAACGCTTTGAACACAATTTTGTAGCGAAATTGCTTTTATGTAATTAATTGTGTTCAGGGAGCGTTATTAACATTGTACGGTATAATATAATTTAATATTAGTTTCATAATTTGGTCTGATAGCTTCTCATAAACACACAGTACTAGATTTTATCTGCGACTTCGTTCATATTATTATTATGTTGGTATACTTTTCAGATTCACGGGTCCATGGGGACCCGGTCCTTTGAGGCTTGCGTGGGGCCGAAGCACAGAGGCCTTTTAAATACCATTTACTCTAAATTTGATGGGTGTATCTTCCGGATCTTATCTCTGGGTAAATACAAGAATCCCATTATTATTATTATAATCAACTTCAAAAGTATAAACCATGTTACGAGTATACCTGTCGCCGTGGGCAAAACGGAACGCATCTGGAGCGTTCTTTGGAACGCGGCTATAGTTGCTTTCGAAACGCAATCGTCTGATGACAGATGTCAAAAGAGGCGGGAACTCGATTGTCACTGAGATTTCCCCAGTTGCTCTTTGTGCAATTGGCGAAATACCAAGTTGAGGGTTGTGTTCACGTATGATGTTTAGAAAAGGCTCTTCAAGCTGTGTAATACCTAGTTGGGTGTCATTTTATTGCACAAGGTTATGTGTCGACGCCGGTAGAGTAAAAAAACATGTACAGTGGGACAATGATGAAAGGTGTGAAGGTCCCAGCCCACATGCCGGAGGCATGTTGCCTTTCGGATCCTGACACCAGTACTGAGTCGGTACTTTAAACTCTACTAGCTGCGACATACCTATGTGTATTATTTGTTATTTTACATATTCGCATATTCATAAAGATACATTATCATTCATATCTCTAAAAAGTAACAGGATAATTTGGAAATCCGATCTTCCTTTTTCCTCCTATAATATTTTATTGGCGCTTTTTATCGCAGCGTCGTTGCCATATTATTTTTCAGTGCCGATTGCCGATTGCCTGCGGAATGTCTGAATCAATCTCGGGAAGAAGATTTCACGCTACATCCGTTCGGATTGAAACGTGTCTCATTTGGATGATGAAACTTTTATTATTGTACCCTTACACTTACTTTCTTTAATAAAACATAATAATATACACTAGCTCCAAAAGAACCATGGCAAAGAAGTTCCAAGATTGATTTTACAATAGAGATATGGTAAGAAATACATTAATTTCTTTGAAAGCCTGACAAACGGTCTTTCAAAACGAAGAAACCATAATTACAGTCGCCCGTAACGGTTTAATTCACGTAAAAGGTTACCGGCTGCCCTTTTGATTACGAGTATGTTATAAAGTACGTAATTCTGCATATAAAAATCTAAGGGTGGTATTCATGAACGATACTTAAATTGAGATCAAAATGGAACTCTGTTTAAACTTAATTTAAAGTGAGATCAGTTTTGAACTTACTTTAAACTGAGTTCAAAACTGATCTCTGTTTAAACTAAGTTCAGCGAGATCAATTTTGAACTTACTTTAAATTGAGTTCAAAATTGATATTCGAATCGAATCGAATCCAATCCAATCGAATCGAATCGAATCGAAATGAATTGAATCGAATCGAATCGAATTGAATCGAATCGAATCGAATCGAAACGAAACGAAACGAATCGAATCGAATCGAATCGAATCTAATCGAATCGAGTCGAAACGAAACGAATCGAATCGAAATTAATTGAATCGAATCGAATCGAGTCGAAACGAAACGAATCGGATCGAAATTAATTGAATCGAATCGAATCGAAACGAAACGAAACGAAACGAATCGAATCGAAACGACACGAATAGAAATGAATTGAATCGAATCGAATCGAATCGAATCGAAATTAATTGAATTGAATCGAATCGAAATGAATTGAATCGAATGGAATCGAATCGAATCGAATCTAATCGAATTGAATCGAATCGAATCGAATCGAATCGAATCGAATCAAATCAAATCGAATCGAAACGAAACGAAACGAATCGAAACGAAACGAAACGAAACGAAACTAATCGAATCTAATCGAAACGAATCGAATCGAAATGAATCGAAATTAATTGAATCGAATCGAAACGAATCGAATCGAAACGAAATGAAACGGATCTAATTGAATCGAATCGAATCGAATCGAATCGATTCGAAACGAAACGAAACGAATCGAATCGAATCGAATCAAATCAAATCGAATCAAATCGAATCGAATCGGCTATTGCTAGATTCATGGTACGGTCGGCCACAATCTCAGATACCCCATGGCAGCTCTTATCGCGCGCGGCATAAGGGCGCCAATCGAACAAAAAGGGGTATCTGAGACTGTGACCGACTGTACACATGGTATGACAGCACGTCAGACTGTACACTTTTGTTGTAAAATCGCCCGTAACGTAACCCAGCAAAGTGCTAGCGTGTAAGGGTCGACGTGCTGTCGTATGTACTGATTCAAGTATCAAAACTTTAACTGCCCATATCTCCTAAACTGCTAATGCTAGACCCATGTTTATGGTACTCTAGTCCTATAGTCTAGCATTAGCCGTTTAGGAGATATTGGCAGTTAAAGTTTTGACACTTCTTTGATACTTATTTTTTATTATTTTTGTTTTTTCGTCAGTTAGAGCTCGTCGAGCCCTTTTTTTAGAGTACCATAAACATGGGTCTAGCATTAGCCGTTTAGGAGATATGGGCAGTTAAACATTATTGTATTCGAAACGGGTCGAATCGCCATTTAATTTGCCTAAAAACCAATCGCGATTCGACCCGTTTCGAATACAATAATGTTTAAATATCGCGAATCATTAAAAGTGAATATGGGCAGTTAAAGTTTTGATACTTCTTTTTTATTATTTTTGTTTCTTTCATCAGGTAGAGCTCGTCGAGTCCTTTTTTTAGAGTACGATAAACATGGGTCTAGCATTAGCCGTTTAGGAGATATGGGCAGTTAAAGTTTTGATACTTGAATCAGTACATACGACAGCACGTCGACCCTTACACGCTAGCACTTTGCTGGGTTACGTTACGAGCGATTTTACAACAAAAGTGTAGTCTGACGTGCTGTCATACCATGTGTACATACCATGAATCTAGCAATAGCCGATTCGATTCGATTTGATTCGATTCGATTCGATTCGATTCGATTCGATTCGATTCGTTTCGTTTCGTTTCGATTCGATTTGATTTGAATCGATTCGATTCGATTCGATTCGATTCGATAAAATTAATTTCGATTCGATTCGATTTAATTAATTTCAATTCGATTCGATTCGATTCGATTCAATTCATTTCGATTCGCGTCGTTTCGATTCGATTCGTTTCGTTTTGATTCGATTCGATTCGATTCGATTCAATTAATTACGATTCGATTCGTTTCGTTTCGTTTCGTTTCGTTTCGTTTCGATTCGTTTCGTTTCGTTTCGATTCGATTTGATTTGATTCGATTCGATTCGATTCGATTCGATTCGATTCGATTCGATTCAATTCGATTAGATTCGATTCGATTTGATTCGATTCAATTCATTTCGATTCGATTCGATTCAATTAATTTCGATTCGATTCGTTTCGATTCGATTCAATTCATTTCTATTCGCGTCGTTTCGATTCGATTCGTTTCGTTTCGTTTCGATTCGATTCGATTCAATTAATTTCGATTCGATTCGTTTCGTTTCGTTTCGACTCGATTCGATTAGATTCGATTCGATTCGATTCGATTCGTTTCGTTTCGTTTAGATTCGATACGATTTGATTCGTTTCGTTTCGTTTCGATTCGATTCGATTCGATTCGATTCAATTCATTTCGATTCGATTCAATTCGATTCGATTCGATTCGATTGGTTTGGATTCGATTCGATTCGAATATCAATTTTGAACTCAATTTAAAGTAAGTTCAAAATTGATCTCGCTGAACTTAGTTTAAACAGAGATCAGTTTTGAAACCAGTTTAAAGTAAGTTCAAAACTGATCTCACTTTAAATTAAGTTTAAACAGAGTTCCATTTTGAACTCAGTTTAAATATCGTTCATGAATACCACCCTAAGACTTAAAATTCCGGGTTAGTATCAAATTCCTAACACATAAAAATATCTAACAATTTTTTTTTTCTTTTTTTTTTATTAATTTCGCTGTCGTAATATTCTACAGCCTCATTCAATTACCATACGATGTTAAAATACCTTAAAATGTGGCTATACACTAAATAAACCGTTACGGGCGACTGTACTATAAGTAGGTATCAAAAAGTGTTTTTAAAGTCTTTGTGAAAACATATTTTTTCTAATGAGTTCTACGAGTACATTTATTTATGTTTTAGACTCAAGAATTGCTCCTACTAAGACACTAGCACTCAAGAGATTCCGCTGTACGGAAAACATCTCACAATATGGATCTGAATATTCCATCCACTGAGCTTTCCAGCTGCTGTCAGTTTTATGGTTTAGATGAGGTAATTTTTTCATAAAATATGCAGAAAAATACGAAATAAAAAAATGGATAACGCCGATCGTTCTCAGAAAAATGTGAAGTTTACGAATAACGAAAAAAAAATTGTGGGATTCTTTTCGTCCCACTCTGGTGATGGCAAGCAAGAGTGAACTTTGTTTACAAGGTAGAAACATTCCAATTTCTTGCAATCTCCTAACCAAGCGGACACCGCCTGGACGCCGAGCGGCCGCCGCGCGGTGACCGCTTGCGTCGTCTACCCGCTATGTAAACTCTATTTGCTGCTAACTAAATAGAGTTTATTTTGGCATAATATCACCCCGCCGCGCGGTCGCCGCGCGGTCGCTGCGCGGTTTCTGCGCGGTCCCTTGGGCGGTCGCCGCGTGCAAGGCCGTCTTAACTTGGGCACACAAGAATTTGGGGCCCTTTTTCCAAAGGGAAACTGCAAATTTCTTACTTTATAATGCCACGTTTTCTGTCAAATTTAACAATGTTGTTGGCTTATTTTATCACTGCTCACTGTGACCGACAAAAATGTTTTGAGAATAAATGTGAGAGAAATTGTCGGTCTTTCGGGGCCCCCTGGGGATGGGGCCCTGGGCACAGGCCCCGTGTGCCCTTATGGTAAAGAAAGTATTTGCCGCGTGACACGTGACATATAAAAGCGCCCGTTTGTCGGTCTAACCCTTGTGGCGATGAATTGACGACTTGCGTCGCGTCGTAGCGTAGGTTCGTAGCAGTCCTACGCCGTAGTAGCTACGCGTTTCGTAGCAATACAAAGCGAAATACGATCTGCCGAAAACGTTAATTTGTTATTTTTTCTTTCTAATCACACTTTCTATCTATTCTTACAAGTTTTTTTTAAGAGGTCGCTAAAGAGTCACTGACAAATCGAATGTTAGAAGAGCTGAGAGCTACTGAAAAATGATGACGAAGAGCTATTATTGTAGTGCCGGTAGTAGGTTAATGATGGAAACGTGGTCCATGGTCTCATTCGGCAGAAGGTCTGAAACTTAGTACGAACGTAGCTTTCATATATGCGCATCGAATCAGAAGTAGAAACACCCTGAGCAATAATGTTGCTCTTCTTTTTTTTTCCTTTTCTGTCACTCATCGACGTTTATTTTTATTTTCCGCGAGAACAGTTGATGTTACAAGAGAACTGTAAATAGCCAAAATGTTTTGCATTAAATTACCCACAAAATAGTCTTTGAATGTTTTTCGATATACCTATACTGTTTGAGATATTTAGCATGAAAAAATAGACGCCTGATCGTGTAGAAGCCAATTCATCTCGCTATAATATTTTATGTAAAGAAGATAGCCTCTTTTAAACTCACAAAGTGTGAAGTGAGGCATTTTCCCGGTGAAAATGCATAATGCATCAGCTCGCTGCTGTGACGTCACAGGAGAGGAATCTTAACCCTTTGGCTGCAAAGCGAAAGTTAAAACATTTTTGAAAGTATTTGAAAGCAAAATCGTGGCAACGATTTCGCTTTGTGGTCGCCCTATGCCAAATAATGTCTGGCTACCGAGAGTTGGGAGATTAACGAATTAACAAATTCTACAGCCTCATACGATGTTAAAATACCTTAAAATGTGGCTATACACTAAATAAACCGTTACGGGCGACTGTACTATAAGTAGGTATCAAAAAGCGTTTTTAAAGTCTTTGTGAAAACATATTTTTTCTAATGAGTTCTACGAGTACATAATTATGTTTTAGACTCAAGAATTGCTCCTACTAAGACAATAGCACTCAAGAGATTCCGCTGTACAGAAAACATCTCACAATACAGATCTGAATATTCCATCCACTGGGCTTTCCAGCTGCTGTCAGTTTTATGGTTTAGAGGAGGTACATTTTTAGCTTTTAGTAACTCTTGTTGTTTGAGATCGTGATCAGTCAGTCAGTCAGTCAATAAATAATTAATTCACTGTATACTACCAAGTATCAAAACTGGTTATTCCAATTTTCTCAGATTAATATTGATGTTAACACAATGAGATTTTTTAAATTTGTCGCCCTTTTCCAATCTAGACACGCGGTAGCGTGTCCAGCCAAGTTCCAGGAAAACTGGCGAACGCACCGTGTGACTATTTACCCGAACCATTTGGACTAACTTTTTACCCCTTCATAACTCTTTATCTATTTTACATAAACACATGAAATTTGGCTCATTGATTGAGACCCCTGAGATGACCTACAGTGTCAAATTTCATAAATACAAATGTTATGGTTATTGAGATATTAATGTCTAAAAATCGGCAAATTTAACACTTACATATAGAAAAAAACTAAAAGCCACTTCCAGATGACCTAGAAAGTTGAAAATTGGCACTTAGCTCGGTAATTGTATGTAACCAAAGGAAAAAGTCCGAAAAGTGTGATATTTTACGATTTGAAATATTTGCGAATTAATCAATTTTTCTTAAAACTACGCCTGTCAAAACTCTAATAGCAAATCGCACCGAGCAAGGTAGCATACAATTTGGCAGGCGAGTCTTTGCAACTTCGTAATGAGAAGATTTATACAGCGACCAGAGGCACCTTCACTCACACTAGATGGGTGAAGTGTCCACTCGGCGCTGCAGTGCCTGGGACATTTTTGGACGGAGTAGCTTTGCCCAACACTATACCATCCTGACAGCTTAGTCAGCCTAGGAAAGATAAGCCAATACGTGTGGAGTATTGGGTTGTCTTTCTTGTGATCTAGGCTGACTAAGTAAAATATAGCCACCTTCGTTAATTCGTCGTTTTAGTTTACCTACTATCTAGTAATTAGGAGTTGTGTCATTAATTTAAATAGAAAACACAGGTCACAACTTGAATTAATGAAATCATGAATTCAATTAATGAACATCGGCAACCGCTCTATGTACACCTTAGATCACCTCAGAATCAGGCTATGTAGCTCTATGTACACCTTAGGCGTGTGATTACGCGGAACGGAATGAGGCTGTTGTGTGCGGCTGAACGAGTGCGTTTGTATGGAGAAGTTCTATTTGTATTAATTTTGTCTTGTTGTTATAAATAAATGTGTAGAAATAGGTTGTAACTTGAGATATCTTGAGGCTCCATAGGAATAATAGAAAAAATAAATGGGACGTCGATAGTAACAAGAATGCTCGTAAACTTACTATTGAATTTAATCATAATTTAAATTACGAGCTAGAACGTAAAGACTACGTTTCAGATACTAAATAATGCACATGTTCACCGGGAACAATTCCCTATTTGCTTAGCATAATATGCTATTATTATTCACAAATCACAAGAAGTCTTGACACCGCTCTTCTCTACATAAGAACTAGCTTTAGCAGAAAGCAGGCTTTCGTTGCACTATCCAGAGTTAAATCACTAGACGGTGTTTATCATAAATCTAGATCCAAGTCAAATTAAAACAAAAGAAAGTTCTATAATAGACCTCCGAATGTTATACCGTCTCGACTTAGCCAAATTAAGCCTAAATATAAAACGCGTAAAAAAATATGCAAATAATGAATGGGCTATGCACTCTAATGTTTTAAAAGTTCAAGAAACAATAAAAATTGCACAAAAAATAAAACAACACTACGTAGACGCAGGAAAAAAGATATTAAATATATTACTTTACAAAAAGGCATGATATCCCACCAAAACATTTAAAATGTGAAAATTTTGGAGCCAAGTTCATTGCATGGTTATTGATTTCACCGACAAAAGAATTGAGATCTAAATGGGTGCCAAGTTCTTAAGGTAATCCTGAAATTGACTTGTTAAATTTCAACAGTCGAATTATTTACACAAACCAGAAAATTTAGAATAAATAGAACCTCAATATATGACGCGGCTAGTTTTTACATCTTTCATTTAAAAAATACATGTTTTTAAACTAGCCGCGTTATTTCTTGAGGTTCTATTTATTCTAAATTTTCTGGTTTGTGTAAATAATTCGACTGTTGAAATTTAACAAGTCAATTTCAGGATTACCTTAAGAACTTGGCACCCATTTAGATCTCAATTCTTTTGTCGGTGAAATCAATAACCATGCAATGAACTTGGCTCCAAAATTTTCACATTTTAAATGTTTTGGTGGGATGCCAACTCTCGGTAGCAAACTATAAGCAAAATGATGAATTTGCAGGATGCCAAAAGTTTATATTGTAAGGGATTTTTCTTATGTCTGCGGCGCACGCACCCGTCGCAACCGCAACCATAATAAGGGTGAGGATTTGCTAAACTTCGGTTTTTATATCCAGAATAATAAATAATATAAAATCAAAAGGGGAAAATGTAACCTTTTAAAATTTCCAGTGTTGGCGGTTTGCTGCCTTTCTCATCCAGTCGTATCCAGCTTGTTCACGGATGTCATCCGCCCAGCGCCTGGGCGGGCGGCCTCGTGGCCTGCTATTTTGCCATGGTCTCCATTCTAGGACCCGCCTGGTCCAGCTGTTCTTATTCTGGCTATGTGGCCCGCTCAGACGAAGACTTCCTCATTGTCGAAAAAACTTGTTTAAACGAGTAAAAAGCGTGGCATTTTGAAAAAATTCTTCACGGTGATGCGAAGAATATTGTTCGATTTTCTCTATCGTTCAAAGCTATTTCGCTTGTGTCGAAAGCGTCGCCGTCTTCACAGATACAGTCGGCCTCACGCTAGGATACCCCTTTTTATTCGATCGACGCCCTTATGCCGCGCGCGGTAAGAGCTGCCATGGGGTATCTCTCTCTGTGGCCGACCGTACATTATGCTCCCAGAAGCGTGCCACCTTTACACACATAATATTTGCTTCATCGAGCATGCAACGATGTAGGTATGTTACGAGTATAAGTCGTTACAAGTCGTCGTTTCGTACACCTTTATTTCGTGTGATACTTTTTTGGCTCACGAATGATTGAGTTCCGATACAAAACGTTTTGTTTTGATACAAAACTGATTGTTATTTCTTCCATGATAATTTTCATGACAAAAAACTTGTAGAGGTGGTGTAAGGTAATGATAATTGCCCTTCATTATGAAGACTCTAAGGCCCGGTTTCTGAGTTGAGAATTTTACTAAGCACATACTTACGTATCGCTCTGTCACGCTCTTTTGTGAGAAATCTGCAAAGACAGGACGACACTTACCC
The DNA here is from genome assembly GCA_949319315.1 of Zelleria hepariella. Taxonomy (NCBI): domain Eukaryota; kingdom Metazoa; phylum Arthropoda; class Insecta; order Lepidoptera; family Yponomeutidae; genus Zelleria; species Zelleria hepariella. The sequence goes on from OX439388.1 coordinate 1,198,838, forward strand.
ATTTGCTTAGCAAAATTCTCAACTCAGAAACCGGGCCTAAGGATTAAGGAACATAATCTAATCAAATAGGTGAAATAAGTATCAAAAGTGAAATTTCTTCTTTTCTTTTTCCTTTTTCTAACCCAAAGTCCGACAAAGGGAACGGCACATCCAAGGAGCAAAAAAATGTGCCCTGAATGAAGCCAAGGATTTTTACATCTGGGGCCTTAGCCTGTAACACAATGGTGCCAAAATGGGCTCCCGGTCGACGGTTTTAATTACGATTTATTAATGCTGTCGGTCCAGTGTCGGTCCTTTTAATGTTTTTGTAGTACAGCGAAGAATATTATGAGTCTAATTCTAGAGGATTAGTTCGCTGGTTGTAGGAGAACAACGAAAAAATCCCGGTTTTGTCCTTCTACCTGGGACGCCATTGATACGCCATTGTGTTACAGGCTAAGGCCCCAGTATGTCTGACAGGGACGGAGAAAAAAAGAAATCAATTTCCCCTTTTTTATGCCCCCAAGGCACCTTTTTTGGGACCTGTTTTAGAAAGGTGCACGTTGACTGCGACCGATTTACTACTAGGGGCGCTAACTAACTAGCGCGAGGTCAAAAATGTGACAGTTTATAATTCTAATTAGAATAATGTTGTGAGTATTTTGCAATACCTGAGATTCATTAAACATTATGTCCCGCTACTAACTACTGCTTTGAAACAGTTTTATCTTTAGAAAAATTGTGTTCTAATTTATTTTTCGAACAAAATTGGGCTTGCTCGATGTGGTATTATATTGGTACAATTAATTTGTATGTATTAAATTTAATTTTAATATAAGTTAACTTTTCTTACGTCCTAAATTCAAGTTATAACTAAAAACGATACTTCATGGCATTACTCGACAGTGGCGCCAACTAGTGAGCACTTATTGTTGTCATTTGTTTTTTTTTTGTCTTTTAGAAGAGACAAAATTTGATGGAAGGAAATTGTGAGGAAACTGCTGGAAAATATAAAAAAAATCGGTAAGTGACATTTTCCAGCAAATAACCGAGTTTGACGACTAGATTGAATTAGACTAGACTAATGCGGATTTTTTAACAGTCACATTAACTAATTTGTTCGCTATAAATCGCACAATATGTTATCCCACCAATTCTAGGCTCGAACTCCTTTAGTGAATAACCGGCCTTTGAAATTCTTAACACGTCTGAGGTTTATAGCACTTTTGGGCTCTAGGGATAACGGGATAGGGTTAAACCCTTTTTCAATTCAACATATTTAATTTAACTGTTGGCTTGATATGGCGTTTCATAATGGACTGCCAAAAAGGTTTATACCCACTTATCTTTTCGAGGACTGGGTGAATTAGGGTTCATTCATATGGTTTTAAATTAATTGGGACTATTCACTTGGCCCATATTAATACATTATTTTTTAATGGAGTAATGTGGGCAAAGCGACTAATCCAACATTTACAAAAAGAAAATTGCTAGATAGATAGTAGTAGATTTCTAGATACTAGGATCTAGAATCTAGGCCTTAGGTCTTAATTTTTTTTAAGTTTAGGGTTCTCATTTGACGCTCCATCCAATATTATGTTTTTTTTTTCATTGCCGCCGCTTGTGTGCCTAATATTATTCAACTCAAAAAGAGTTTTCACATGAAGTGGCTTATAGTTCCAAGGACATAGCCATTGCAGGTAGAATGGGCCAAAATGTCTATGGTCTTTTAGCTGATAAATACGACTAAGCATTTGATTTACATTGATACATTTCACCTGTAGTTTGCATAGTTCGAAGATTGCTTGGCATTGTACTGTTTCCATACAAACAAAGTATTGAGGTGCCAGACATTAATTTAAACTTTAAATTTCAATTTATAAGCAATTACTTGACCAAACTACAAGTAAGTATATTATTATGTTTATTTAGATTTAGGACGGCTCGCCTTTCAAATCAAAGTTAAACTTATCTTCAACTTTTGAGTCTCAAATGGCACATCAGTTATTATTAGGTACATCAAATTCAAAATGTAATCATTTTGAATTTGACTTTTTGTTTTTTCTAAAGCACTAACCCGTGCTAGGGAATAATTTAATAAACATTTATAATGGTAGAGCGCCTGCACGGTATGCGAGAGGTTGCGGGTTCAAGTCCTGTCCCGAGTGAATTTTTTCAACTTATTATAAATGTTCAAAATGATTGTTTTTGTACTCGGCTCGTAATATTATTAACCGATGATGCGATGTATCAATTAAAAAAAAGACGAGGTAAGTACTTCATTCGAGCCGCGTGTTTATTTTTTATGTTTGTTAACTCAGAACTTTTTTTTTATTTAGATACATTATGAGGATTTTTTTAATGGGATATAATTTCCGTGTGGTCTCATCAAAAATGGAAAAGATCTGATGAAGAAATTCGGAGATAGAGAACGGAACTCCTCGACTAGTAAACGGACATTTTATTTTGACATTTATTTTGACACCTACATTGAAACTGTTTCCTTTCCATCTCCATAAACTCAAAGATTGTACCTACAACGTGACGTCTCGTTTTAAAGCGGTTATTATTTACTCTGCGCGCGGCAACTTATTGAAGCCGTCAGTTCGTTACCGTTATTAGGTTACAACAGGGGTGTCCAAGCGTGCACCGCAGGCGCCACAACGAGGTTGTTTGGATACAGTGAAATTCAGTGTTGGAGAAAAAGTAATTGCAATAATAAACAATTACCACAACTACTACTTGGAATTCCAATTACCAATTCCTCCAAAGTAATCTAAGTAACAATTCAAACTACTTCAAAGGAATTGGTAATTAGATTCCTACAAATCCAACTACTTTTGAAATTACTTTTTCTGCTTTGATATCAGTTAACATAAATATTATGTTTACTTACGAGTAGATCATAGAGGGTCATGTAAGGGAATCATGGAAGATTATGTCAGGGGTCATAGAGTCATGTCAAGAGGTCATGTCAGTGGGTGCCTATCATGACACCCCAGTATGACTCCCTGTAACCCCCTGTTGTGACCTCCCGGCCCGGCTCGGTTTGATTGTTTTTAGTTTTATTTTGTTATATAATTAGCGTTACAGGTAATTAACACTAAGTGACAAATTACCGGGAAGCTCACGTTCCATCGAGAAGCGAGGTACGAGATAGTCGCGATTCTTTTACATCGTCACAGGAAAAAAAAAGGTTGAGAGCCCCTGGCTTACAACCTTACGGGGCGATGTTTGTGTATTCGCATATGCTAATTCGAGTCGTACGTTACGCTTTGCTTAATCATGTTGAAAGAGTTACTTGGGTGGAAAAAAACTACGCACATGGCAAAAGAGCCAAGTTTAATTATGACAGGGAGGTTCATTACACCGCCATTATTCATAAGATAAGATAATTTATTTATTTACACAAAAAAGCATGCACAGTATACATAGGTATTTTAAGATTACACAAACAAGTTTTCAAATCAAGATAGGTAGGTACATAGCGATTTTTCGACAAATTTAAATTAAAAGGATCAGATGGTGATTCCCACACTAGGCTTAGCCTGTATCGTGGGAAAAGAGAGATTACCTGGAGATTACAATATAATTGTTCATATACAAAATCATAATTTGCTACAAATTGTGTGCTAAGCATTAAATATTATATCAATATCCTGTAAAAAAAAAAAGTAAGATGTAGCCTGTACAATTGTACATGTCCCACTAGCTGGGCAAAGGCCTTCTCTCAGAGAAAGAGTTCGAGCTTAATCACCACGCGTGCTCAATGCGGGTTGGCGATTTTCCTGTATCCTGTATCTATTATTAATTATTTTCATACTATCCTCGCTATTCTTTTTTCCTGTTCATCCAAAAGGGTGAAAGATTTTATATTATGTGGAATATATGATATGGGCTCATTTGATGTCATAAAAAAACCTTACCTAATTATGTTATATTCGGTTATAGGTGATTGTACTAATTGTGCCATTTATATCAATAGATAGATTTAAAGAGAACTCTTTATTGCACAACATAATTATAATGTTAAAATGCAATTTATATCTTGTTTGTTCTAATTTCTTTTACGTACTTGTTTAGGTACCTAAAATATTGACTCACCCTGACGGGTAAAACATACTGAACTTATATTTTAACCACCATCTACTTATACATTATTTTAAACCATGTTTCTTGTAAAAAAATCTTCTATACTACATATTATATTCTGCAGAGATAACATAATTCTGTACTCTTAAGTTAAGTTTTTTGACAGCAGACACTACAGAAGCTAATAGCAAAGATAAAAAATAAGAGGTTTAACTCAATAACGCTCACAGCATCGCATTAACCATGATAATTGAATGAAAACACAAAATATATTTTTCGCCGTTACGAAAGGCTCGTATAAACTCAGCGCTAAGTGCCTTTTCGTTTTAATAACATTCATGCCCGTCAAATAGTAATGAAGGTTACACTCGTTGAAGGAAAAATGATCCCTACATAGCACAATAATTTAAAAAAAATCTTATCTTTTGGATGCGTTTTTTGCTAAAAACGAGCCGTCAAATGAGAATCCTATTTTAGGACCTAAGGGAGAAGATCCTAGAACCTACGAATAAATCCTGCACAAGAAAAAAAACTGGCATACAGATTGAAACTATCGGTCCAGAAGTCCGGTTGACATTGAAGAAAACTATCGGAAAAGAAATACCTATATAAGAAATCTCATGAAAAGTTGGTCGGAAAACTTTCTTAATCATTTTCGGATTCGGTGTTACTTTCCCCACACGGAACTTTGCAGCCAGAGTCAGTAGTATAAGTAAGTATATGGGTCACTAGTACGCTACACGCAACCAGAGTAGCTACCACGAGTGCGAAAGAGCTGTGCCGGACGTTTGTATCCTAAATAATCCTAATACTATAATAGTAGTAAGGTTGTTTATCTAACTTACTGCGGTGGTGGTCTAGTGGGTAGAACAGTGGACTCTGAAGTAAGAGGTACCCGGTTCGATTCCCAGTGCGGGCATGTATCTATGACTTTGTTTAATTTCAAAGTTACGTACATTTGTGAATTTGTAGTAGTAATACCACTCGCTAACGGTGAAGGAAAACATCGTGAGGAAACCCGCGGCTCAGTTGGCTCCACACGTATTGACCTGTCTTTCCTGTGGGCTTGGTCGACTAAGCTGTCAGGATGGTATAGGTGCTGGGCAAGCCTACTCCATCTAAAACAATGTCCCAGGCACTGCAGCGCCGAGTGGTCTCTTCACCCATCTAGTGTGAGTGAAGGTGCCACTGGACGCTGTATAAATCATCTCATTACGTAGATGCAAAGGCCTTAGTTTTTTATCTAACTTATCACTTTCAGTGACAGTGACAGTAAGCACTCGTGGTAGCTGCTCTGACTAGGACTAGTTGATTTTCAAATTCTAAATATACAATTCAGACAATGTCCATATTTAGGGTTAGTAATATGTATAATTTCTTCTGTTCGTAGCAGTTATTTATTTATTTTGCGAATGGCATTGTGCTCGAAATGCTATACGGTGAAGGGTAAGCCATCCAGCCATGTCGTTACGTCTGTGTTGGCCTCATGCACCTTAGCGACGCCGCCTTGGATGGCGAACAGCGGGCAGTCGTCGGTGATGTGGGACATCGTCTGAACCCCCCCGCACATGCAGCTCGGGTCCGACCCAAAGTTCCATTTGTGCATTAGCTCCGCACACCTTCCCTGTGAGACCCGGAATCTATTAATTTGGGTCCAGTGCTTTCTGGAAAGATGGAAGCCTGGCACACGGGTGTCCGGGTCTGACACGAGATGCTTGTTAGGCAGGTCCACAGACGTCCACTGGTCTCGCCATTTCTCCGTCAACGTTCTGTCGTCCTGCGAGAGTTCGTGGGCTTGTATGGCGAAAGGTCTCCTTGATGACAAGCGGAGGTCACTGCGGGTTGCCTCAAGATCAGGTGTTATTGGCAGGTGTGGCATGTTATTGATCTTATCATACTCCCTTCTGATCATCAGTTCTCTTCGCAGACGTGACGGGAGTATGTTGGAAATGACGGGAAGCCAGTTGGTGTTCGTGGGTCTGACGGTTCCGGATATAGTCCTCATGGCGCTATTTAGTTCAACGTCAACCAGGTCAGTATGGTGGCTGCCAGCCCACACTGGCGCACAGTACTCGGCCGCACTATGGACAAGGGCTAGTGTTGATGTGCGTAGTGTGTCCGCTTTGCAGCCCCATGTTGTCGCTGCCAGTTTTCGTATCAGGTTGCACCTGCTCGATACCTTCTTTTTTACTTTCTGGAGGTGGGCCTTGAAAGTGAGAGTTCTGTCCAGAGTTACTCCAAGATAGACTGGGTAAGGATCGTGCCTTATGGGCTCGTTGCAGAAACTGAGTTTGACACCTTCATTGGCTTGCCTGTTGTTGAGGTGAAAGGAGCAGCTCACGGTTTTACGTGGGTTAGGTTTAAGTCCCCAGTCTAAGAAATATCGCTCGAACTTTGTAACGGCCTCCTGAACCAGTGTTGTCGCTTTGTCCAGAGTTGAAGTTTGTGCTGTGATGGCAATGTCGTCAGCGTACATAAACGATCGCCCGGAGACTTTTGGTATGTCGCTGACGTAGATGTTGAAAAGCGTAGGCGCCAGCACTGAGCCTTGTGGAACACCATTGTTCAGGGTTTTGCGCTTACTCAGTTTTCCATTCAGGCTCACCTGAAACGATCTATTTGAAAGGAGGGCGTCAAAAAGACGATGCGTGCGTTTGCATTTAAATATATCTGTGAGCTTGTAGAGCAGTCCCTGTTTCCAGACCGTGTCAAATGCTGAGCTGAGATCGAGGAACACCGCCACTGTTTTGAGTTTCGTAGCAGTAATTAACCTGTTGCGCGATCAATGGACACGGTTTGTCCGTAATTATTTGAAACCCCGCGCGCATAGCGGACACCATATGTCTTTAAGCAAAGTAATCTGATTGGTCGACAATTTTCTCTGTTCCGATTTGACCTTACCAAAATATTGCTACATCACTGTTATCTTTGAACATCTAGCATTACAAAGATGCACATTTTGGTTGAAATTGTCAAATCGGAACTTGTCATATTATGAAGAATTAATTATTATAGGATTTATCAATTCGTTCAAATTAGTCCACTTATAATTTTAAAATCTCACTACTTTGTTCGACGATGATACGTGTTGTGCCACCCAGTGCCGCAGGATGGGACCGTCTACCCTGTCTGTCAGCTCTGTCAGCTATAATTTTCAGGGGACCGCTGGTGCTGCTCCTGTGCATCAGGAAGCCACTCTGTTACGCATTATTGCGTGGAACCCGTCAGTGTGTGCTGCTGCAAACATCCCTGATGCACTGCAGTAACGGGGCAGCCCCAGCAGTACCCTGAAGGCATTATTATACTGGACCCGCAGGGCCCTGTAGGCTCTCCGCGTATATCTGACCCACAGAGTGCTCGTGTAGAACGATTGGCTTTAATTTTAATTTATTGATTTTAGTTCCGAGATTTTCCATCCCTATCTATATCTACAGTGGTTTATTTCATAAAACTGACAATGACAATTTACTATGACAATTCGATGTACATTGCGTAGCCGATAAGGCATTGCAAAGATTACAAAAAAGGTTAGGTTAGTAACTAACCAACGACTCAATGTAGTTTTACGAAATGGACCACAGGGCGTCCCACGGCTATCCAAGTCAGAAAATAAGTTAGTAATTCAGCAGTCTTGAAGGAAATTACAGCGTGGAAACCTGCTGCATACTCCGCACCGCATGTACACACGACAGCACGAAGGCCCTTACATGCGTACACTCTATTCACTTACGTTACGGGTGACTTTGCAACAAAAGTGTGCTGTTGTGGGAGCCTATCTATTGACATTGTCTCTCCTGCGGGCTTGGTCGACTAAACTAATAGGATAGCATAGACGCGAGGCACCTTTCTCCTTCCTAATAGATTTTATTATTGTGTCCGCTTCACTGAAAACAGTAACTATGATCATGGACAAGGGCAGTAGAGTGCCGGCCCAGAGTAGGACGGAGGTCGGTGGGAAGACCAGCAGCCCGATGGTCGGATGACATCGTTGTGTCGGCGGAGGGTCCATGGATGCGGATTGCGAGGGACCGTGAGAGGTGGCGTGAGGGGGAAAAGGCCTATACCCAACAGTGGGCAGAGGTGGGCTGATGATGATGATGGTCATGAAAGAGGCACATACCCTGGGAGGGCTCACCTCTAACTAACTACCCTACTACACAAACACACACACACACACACACACACACACACACACAAACACACCCCCACCCTCACACACATATACACACCCTAACAAACACACACACAACTTAAATCTAACAAAATTTGTCGTAATAGCATTTTCAATTTAATTTTATTTTAATTTTATACAACGGTAAAAGAACGGTAACGAAAAGCACGAAAAGCACGATAACTTTGAAGAAATACTCCATAGCGATATAAATACCCGGGCCCCCACGACACAGGGTATCCTAGTGTGGGGACCGCTGGTAATTCTCACCTGTCATAAATTTCTTACTTATAAGTGTTATCTATAAGAACTTCAATGTACAGACCGTGTTCCTTTTTTAAATAAACATTTTTTTTTCCTTGACTTTACTTTTACTTTACATTAATCGCCACAATCAGCCGAAGCGAGGCAAGCCTACTCTTTCTGCAAAAAAATATAACTGTATAAGCCGAATGCTGTATAAGCCGAATGATGTATAAGCCGAATAAGGGCTGGGCACCTGGCGAGGCGGGAAGACGGTAAGTGGACCAGGGCAGTAACGGAGTGGCGGCCGAGAACGGGACGTCGTCGGTCGGTAGGCAGATCAGCAGCCCGGTGGTCAGATGACATCTCTAAGGTGACAGAGGGCCCGTGGATGCGAGCAGCGAGAGACCGAGAAGGATGGCGTGAAGGGGAAAAGGCCTATACCCAACAGTCGGACATGTGGGCTGAAAATGATGATGATGATAAGCCGAATGTGACTCATGGGACTTTGGTCTATATCCCAGGGCAGTGCCTGGGAAAAACAAAAAGACTGTGTCGCTCGAGTGGCCACTTTATCCTTGAGTAAAGGTGTCACTGGCCGATGGATAAAATTATTCAGAGTTAGCTCTCCTTTCTCCATACTCTTCTTTATTTATTGCCAAGCAAAAATTGTCTTCAACGCTATGTAAAACTGTTGATGCAAAGCCCTAATTCGACCCAAACGTGGCAGATGGCAATCCTATCACCGTTGTCTGGGCTTAATTTACATATCCGGGCCCTAATTGTGAGTTCCACAGCGAATACTATTTGATAACCAAAGTACCCTCTCCGTTCATAGAACCTCACTCAGAAACTAATAGGTATCTGTCAAAAAACCGGCCAAGTGCAAGTGGGACTTTCGCACCGAGGATTCTGTACCGCCTTACAATTTTGAATAATCTGGTTGTACGGACTCTCGTCGGTACGTGAGTCCTTTTAAATTTAGATTAGACAGACAGACAGCGGAGGCAGAGTAATAGGGTCCCGTTTGGCACCCTTTAGGCACGGAACCCTGAAAACTATGAAATTTCTCACCTGGTTTGGCATTGTTGTTGTTATTGGCGCTGGTGGACTGATTGAAGAAGGAAGCTCCGGTGAGGCGGGCACGACGCAGGATCCACCACATTTTGATACAATTTAATGAATTTCAAAACACTTTGATAAAACCACGTTTAGAGAAAACCCCCAAACAGTTAAATTCGTAATGATATTTTTATTTCAAAGTCGAAATTGGCATCAGCACAAATGGCTCCTCAAAAAATCCTCAAGCTGACCAAAAGGGTCTATTACGGACGCCTAATCCTCAACACAGCAATCGAATCGCAAGAAACTTTCATAGAAGAACAACAGAACCGCGTGGGTCTCACTCGATCGCGGTCGAGAATCGGGACCGAGCGTGCCTCCCGTCCCGTCTCCCAATTCGTACTGAGGTCCGGTTCAGTTGGGCACCCACACATGCGCAATGGGGTACCCACACAGGGACAGTTAATCTCACTGGCGGGGTTTTCAGGGGAAATGAAAAGAGATGGATGGAAGTAAACAAAGCATTACCAAAATATACGAATACCAGGGGCCTTAGCCTGTAACGCAATGGCGTATCGATGGCGTCCGAGCAGAAGGACAAAACCGGGGTTTCCTCATTTTGCTCCTACAACCAGAGAGCTAATCCTCTAGAATTAGAATCAGAATATTCTTTGCTGTACTACAAAAACATTAAAAGGACCGACAGCATTAATAAATCGTTATTGAAGCCGTCAACTGGGAGCCCATTTTGGCACCATTTCGTTACAGGCTAAGGCCCCAGTAGGCCACTTCGTAAAACTGACAATGACCCACATGGCCCTGTAGGCTCTCCGCGTATATTATCTGTCCCACAGGCTGCACCTGCAGAATGATTGGCAGTAAGCTTTAATTTATTTTTTGGAGTTCCGAGATTTTCTATCTCAAACCTCTTACCTGTAACCGCAAAATTTTGCAAAAAAAAATACGTTACAGTTTTTGTTTTAATGACAAATATATATTTACTTTCGCCAAAGTCGTTTCTTTTTTGTATGGAACAATATTTTTTCGCTTTTACCAGTCGTAGAACAAGTTTTTTTTAAAATCATGTGTACTCGTAGTGACCTACGTAAATGCGAACAGAGTCCGCCCTGCGGTGGCCCGCAACGCGGACCTGGGGGACGCTATTGCGATCAAATTGAAAAAGTTTTAAATTTAATTTGTCTTTGAATTCGCATAGTAATGCTTTGATTTTAAATACTTTGTTTATTTCAAGGTAAGGCTGTTTTATTCAATAAAAACACAAATGCGTCTTAATATGTAAAATATAAAATTTTGTAAATTGCGCCATATTGCGGCCGTATTGGAAAAATGCGTCAAGGGTAGAAAGGGCTGCACCCGGCCCTGATATCTATGGTCCGCCACTCTCTACAGAAAAAGTATTAAAATAGTCTTGTCAGACTAAGCTTGCGTTTCCTTCCGTATCAAAAAAAAATATATGGGAAAAGCCAGTACAGTTCTTGCAGTTTTTAAATGCTCAAAAACACAAATAGGCGCGTGTTATACTGTTGGCAAACTTTATAAAATATGTCCACTGCCCCGTCGGAACAAAAAGCTCTCTCTATCTCGAATTGGAGGGAAACTAATAAATTGTATCAGCCGAGTGTCCACCAGCAGTTGAATTATTTGATAACCAAATAACACAAACTGGATTGTGGACCCTAAAGGCGAGTATCGGATGTGAAGTTATAGAATATATGCTATGTTTGTACAGAAAATGCGAATAACACACCAAACGATTTTATTTTACTGGGTCTTATACTGGGAACTTTAGAAAGTAATACCTACTGCAGCGCTTACGAAAAACGCCCTAACTGCGATTTTTTTGCGAAATTGAGTTTCATACATATTTGAAATCAGCGCCGTCTGAAGACTGCTTCAGACGGCATACAGCTGAGCTAAAAGTCTATTTCTTTATTCAGGATAGTAAACTGACAGATGCTAACTGTCACTTTGCAAAATTATGTTCCCATATTTATTGTAATAGTGATGCATTCCACTCGTTGTGCGATTCAGCTCAGCTCAGTGCTTAAAGACATATGGTGTCCGATATTTTTATTTCAAAGTCGAAATTGGCATCAGCACAAATGGCTCCTCAAAAAATCCTCAAGCTGACCAAAAGGGTCTATTACGGACGCCTAATCCTCAACACAGCAATCGAATCGCAAGAAACTTTCATAGAAGAACAACAGAACCGCGTGGGTCTCACTCGATCGCGGTCGAGAATCGGGACCGAGCGTGCCTCCCGTCCCGTCTCCCAATTCGTACTGAGGTCCGGTTCAGTTGGGCACCCACACATGCGCAATGGGGTACCCACACAGGGACAGTTAATCTCACTGGCGGGGTTTTCAGGGGAAATGAAAAGAGATGGATGGAAGTAAACAAAGCATTACCAAAATATACGAATACCAGGGGCCTTAGCCTGTAACGCAATGGCGTATCGATGGCGTCCGAGCAGAAGGACAAAACCGGGGTTTCCTCATTTTGCTCCTACAACCAGAGAGCTAATCCTCTAGAATTAGAATCAGAATATTCTTTGCTGTACTACAAAAACATTAAAAGGACCGACAGCATTAATAAATCGTTATTGAAGCCGTCAACTGGGAGCCCATTTTGGCACCATTTCGTTACAGGCTAAGGCCCCAGTAGGCCACTTCGTAAAACTGACAATGACCCACATGGCCCTGTAGGCTCTCCGCGTATATTATCTGTCCCACAGGCTGCACCTGCAGAATGATTGGCAGTAAGCTTTAATTTATTTTTTGGAGTTCCGAGATTTTCTATCTCAAACCTCTTACCTGTAACCGCAAAATTTTGCAAAAAAAAATACGTTACAGTTTTTGTTTTAAGGCGCTGGGCATAGTGAATTAGCCCGCGCGCAAAAAAAATGCACAAAAACGATTCCTGTATCAAATACACTAAAAAAATCGAAAATTTTCACATATCAAACCCTAGAATTAGATGAGAGCTATCTAAAACAGCCAGTTTTGTGTTGATACCCATAACAGATTGCAAGATATTTTGTTTGAAAAAAAGTGCGCCGCCTATTTTTTTTCATCAAAAATATCTTCAAAACGTTTATGAATGTCAACACGAAACTGGCTGTTTTAGATAGGTCTCATCTAATTCTAGGGTTTGATATGTGAAAATTTTCGATTTTTTTAGTGTATTTGATACAGGACTCGATTTTGTGCATTTTTCTTGGCGCGCGGGCTATTCACTATGTACAGCGCCTTAATGACAAATATATATTTACTTTCGCCAAAGTCGTTTCTTTTTTGTATGGAACAATATTTTTTCGCTTTTACCAGTCGTAGAACAAGTTTTTTTTAAAATCATGTGTACTCGTAGTGACCTACGTAAATGCGAACAGAGTCCGCCCTGCGGTGGCCCGCAACGCGGACCTGGGGGACGCTATTGCGATCAAATTGAAAAAGTTTTAAATTTAATTTGTCTTTGAATTCGCATAGTAATGCTTTGATTTTAAATACTTTGTTTATTTCAAGGTAAGGCTGTTTTATTCAATAAAAACACAAATGCGTCTTAATATGTAAAATATAAAATTTTGTAAATTGCGCCATATTGCGGCCGTATTGGAAAAATGCGTCAAGGGTAGAAAGGGCTGCACCCGGCCCTGATATCTATGGTCCGCCACTCTCTACAGAAAAAGTATTAAAATAGTCTTGTCAGACTAAGCTTGCGTTTCCTTCCGTATCAAAAAAAAATATATGGGAAAAGCCAGTACAGTTCTTGCAGTTTTTAAATGCTCAAAAACACAAATAGGCGCGTGTTATACTGTTGGCAAACTTTATAAAATATGTCCACTGCCCCGTCGGAACAAAAAGCTCTCTCTATCTCGAATTGGAGGGAAACTAATAAATTGTATCAGCCGAGTGTCCACCAGCAGTTGAATTATTTGATAACCAAATAACACAAACTGGATTGTGGACCCTAAAGGCGAGTATCGGATGTGAAGTTATAGAATATATGCTATGTTTGTACAGAAAATGCGAATAACACACCAAACGATTTTATTTTACTGGGTCTTATACTGGGAACTTTAGAAAGTAATACCTACTGCAGCGCTTACGAAAAACGCCCTAACTGCGATTTTTTTGCGAAATTGAGTTTCATACATATTTGAAATCAGCGCCGTCTGAAGACTGCTTCAGACGGCATACAGCTGAGCTAAAAGTCTATTTCTTTATTCAGGATAGTAAACTGACAGATGCTAACTGTCACTTTGCAAAATTATGTTCCCATATTTATTGTAATAGTGATGCATTCCACTCGTTGTGCGATTCAGCTCAGTCACAAAAAAAAAGCGAAATACGAAATTCCACATGGTAGCCCGTGCGTCAGGAATTCCGGACGGAAAAAAAACGTTCGGTACGCAAAATTTCCATAGATCATTGAAAAAACACAATTTTTAACGCATTTGAAACTCCTCAAAAAAGTGGACCAAAACACACTTTCTCATTACTAATTAATAAGTTTTTAGTTAATTTCATATAATAAGCTTTTCATCAAGCGGCCTATAAATCGATTATATCGATTACGCAATTCGATTCATGTCAAACTTTTTGTCACCACACTATTTAATTTTCACCAGAGACTGGTCACACCGTAAACGTCAGTGTACTAATTGAATGAAGAATTAGACTTTAGGTCCATTTTCGGGAAGATAATTTTTAATTTTAATCTTATTGTGCTATTTTTCATTGTGTGTTGTGTCCCGAAATAAATATTTTTCAATTCAATTCAATTCAATTCAAATCAGGAAAATGAACTGATTTGTACCTACAAAACTCAATTTCGCAAAAAAACCTTCTTTTCTCGTAATACGCACAGCAGAAAAGTTTATATTAGAAATTTAGAAGAAGTGGACGATATAAATTAGTCCTGCTGAAGAGCATACTCCCCAGCAAATCCAAATGGAAAATGGAAGTTTTCATATTTAAAAAATACTATAAAAGAATAAAATTGTCAAAATGTAACTTTTTTAACGTGGATCGCATTATTTGTAGAATGTGTCATCGCCCTTACAGGCCCTAACGAGCCCTAGTAAAATTGTTACGTTTCCGAGGCACATACAAATACGTCCACACTAACCTAAAACAATGATTTATTATTCAAAAACTATTCAGTAGTTTTCCCTCGAACTAGCTTTCCCAGGGCTTCCCGTGATTTATTGCAAACATTTCACATTCTAATTCTGCGCAAACATTCGTTCGACTGAAGAGGTGCCCTAATAACCTTTCTAACCCGTCGTCCTAACTTGAAAAAAAAAACAAGGAAACTACAAAATATTTCTTTTTAAAAAACTAAAGCTATAGTTACCTTTTAATGAGCCGTTTTCAACTGACAGTTAAAAGCTGATTTTAAAATGCTCGCTAGATGGCACAGAAAATACGGCTACATAACGGCAGTCAAATAACGCTTTTTCCCACAGATTCACAGATTAGAAAGTACTAATACTAAAGATACATAAACACCACAGATAAGAATCAGGCTTGCCATGTTCAATCGGTAAAAATGCCGTGTCATATATTTGCAATTTTTATTCTTAAAAGCAAAAACATAAATGGTTTTGGATAAATATAGAAAGGTAGGTAGGATACTGACATCAACTACGTGATGCGATAAAATTTGCAAGCAATTAATTGTGTTTCTGGTTATGATTATTACAGTTTACTTATTACAGTTTAGTAATTTGTCGTACCGTTGGCGACACTGATGAAATTTCAACTGACTGCCGTTATAGTGCCGTATTATAAGCGCCATCAGTGGAGAAAAAAAGAACTACGTTTTTTTTTTTCTGAAAACGGCTAATTGATAAGTGGAGAGATTGAACACTTTAAAACACTTTATTATTTAATATTGTTGATTAGCACATAGTATTAAGGTAAGTGCTAATAATTGTATTATGTGTGTGTGATTCCTTTTTACTTACAAGAAGTCGACTCTCAGAGATTTTTCCGCACTCAGAAGTTTATTTTCTTTCAAAAACTTTATCTCCTGCATAGTATAGAATTTTAATGTATGGAAGTGTATTTATTTAGCTTAAATAAAAAAAAATGTAAAGGCGCGTTTCTGTGCCAATTTTTGTCACTATTGCTCATGATGAGTCCCACCTTGTCAAGAATCATTTGATCGTGTTATATTATGTTCAGCTTATATTTATCATAGACTATGATTCAACATTTCGAGATACACATACTGGGGAAACTTAATTGATTACTGTTGCTCACTGTTTTTATTTTTATTGTATTTGTTTTTTTTTTTAAGTAGCCTCTTTTTTGTCCCTCTGCTGGGCAAAGGCTTCGCCTTGATTGTGTTCTCCACGCTTTTCTATCTGGCGCTACCTGCTGCCATCCCAGTAAAAAGTTTTCGAGAACATTCCGCTATCCCCGCCTTGGTCTGCCACGGCGCCGTGAGTAGCGATTTTAGCCCATCGGTCTGCTAATTAGTCTTCTTTTTGTAGTGCCGTCTCCTATCAGAGGTTCGCAATCGTCTTGGCCATTTCTTCTTCTAAGGCTGCCAAACGGAACAAGGAGCTCTCGTGGATTGTTGGAACCAATGGCGTAAGTTCTCAAGCCATGATAATTATTATCTTGGATCTTCCAGGCTAATTAGTACGACAGTTAATTGAATAAATGGATGGCGCAGTGTTTGCATACTGATCTCTCAATTAGGACGTCACGACGGCTGCCACTCGCCGCGAGAAATTAATAAAAACCTCTTTGTAGGCATTTTTCTTTGATCTCTGCTCTAAT
This sequence comes from Zelleria hepariella, assembly GCA_949319315.1. NCBI lineage: Eukaryota > Metazoa > Arthropoda > Insecta > Lepidoptera > Yponomeutidae > Zelleria > Zelleria hepariella. Next base: position 1,215,197 of record OX439388.1, read on the forward strand.
GTTTAATTTTATTTTGCAATGTAATATGAAGCCTTTTGTGCTGAATTTTAATATATTTCGCAAGCCTCTATTGTGTTAAGATATGTAAGTATGAATATCCAAAGATGAGTATTCGCCATCGCTTGGATCGGGTGATAAAATGGGCTTTACTTAGGAGAGATAGATAGCTATACTACTGTTGGCTGTAATTGTGAGGCCCGGAAACCTAAAATACAGATCTTTGATCTAGTTTAGGTTCCAGTCTTTCCACAAATTTGTATCACCCTATTTATAACTTTACTATAGAAAATTTGTGGAATGAGAATACATCTTTTATCTTTATCTGAGATGGAGTTCGTTGGCTGGCGGTGGCGGTATCTGTTTTGAATTTTGGAAATACATTTGAAATGAAATGAAATGAAATGAAATGAAATAGTCTATTGGTTAAACAAAGGTTGCAGGTGACAATGTCCTGGCTCCCAAACTAGGATTCCCTGTGCTATGGGAAGCCAGGCTACTTCTTATGTGTTTTGTGATATTGTTATAGGTACCCAATAAACTTCACTATTTACTGTTCACAAAAACTTAAAGACTAAAAAATAAAATAACAATAGCAGTTTTAGTTATAGGGCTCTTGTGAGTAAGTGAATATGTGTGTGCATGTTTGTGTGTGGGTGTATGTGTGTGTGTGTGTGTGTATGTGTGTGTGTGTTTGTGTGTGTGTGTGTGTGTGTGTGTGTGTGTGTGTGTGTGTGTGTGTGTGTGTGAGTGTGTGTGTGAGGGTGGGTGTGAGGGTTTGTGTGTAAGAGGGTGTGTGATTGTGTGTCTGAGGGTGTGTGTAAAATGAGTGATATTATGAGAGAACAAGGAAAAATATAATATACTTAGAACATTGTATTGTGTGTTTATTTATTTGGGGGCATGTTTATAACTTCTGTTTCGTCGTAGTTGTTGGGGAGTAACCAAAGGAATAGTGTATTTTTACATCGGTATCTAGGTAGTGTAATTAAATGTTGTGATTTGTTGATTTTATTGTATAAACGAGGGGCTTTAAAAAAGTAAAAACGCAAAGCAAAAGCAGTATCGGCTTTTGGTATGTGCCAGTGGTCGTATCTGCTAGATCTAGTCGATGATAAACGAGTTTTTAGGGATGTTGCGTGAAATCTGAGGAGTGTATTTTGGATGTGTAATTGTCTTACCGTGAGTACTTTTATGTCTTTGTACAGTTGATCTGTTGGGAAACAATATGGCTTTGTAAACAGAACTTTGAGTGCGGCCCGCTGTGCTCTTTCGAGTTTAAGGAGAACAGTTTTGCATGCTCCTCCCCAAGCCACTACACAGTAACTCAATATGGACTGGCAAAGGGCAAAATAAACTGTCTTAAGCACAGGAATAGGTGCAACTGCTCTTATGCCCGTTTTCACCAACCACCCCTAATTTTAAAAGGCCTTTTAACGAAAGTTATCTGCACCTCTGCAAGTCTATGGGTCATGGATTGGTCATGGACGAAGGATCATACACACTCAACTCATAACGCTTGTGAGTGGAATTCGTATGGTCCTTCATCCATGACCTCTAGACTTTCAGAGGCGCAGATAATTTTCGTTAAAAGGTCTTTTAAAATTAGGGGTGGTTGGTGAAAACGGGCATTAATCTCTTAAAAATAAATAGAAGTTTTCTAACTCTAGATGAGAGTGATTTTGTTTGGTTGTTCCAGGTTAGCTTGTCGTCAATCTCAACTCCAAGATATCTTATGCTTTGTGTACGTGTAATTGCTTCACATGAGCAGTTAAGGTTATTGTGACATTTGTGTATTTTGAGGGTGAAGTCGTGTGGTTCAGTTTTTTTCGTGATGTGGAAACCTAGAAATTTTGTTTTTGATACATTTAGGGTGAGAAGGTTGCATTGTAACCAGTCTGCTACACTGGCTAGACCCTCTTCTGCCTTCTGCCTTAACTTCGTACCAACTTTTGCCCCGGAAAATTAAAGCTGTGTCGTCAGCAAATGCAAGTATTTTGGCCGACCCTGCATCCAGCTTACATAAATCGTTTATGTAAGCTAGAAACAGTGTCGGCCCTAAGACACTTCCCTGAGGAACTCCAAAACATGTGGTCTGCGTGCTGCTTTGGGCATCGTCTAGTTTAACATATTGCTTTCTCTCTGTCAAATAGCTGATGAACCATTGTAGTGGGAGACCGGCTATCCCCAGCAGCTCTAGTTTTCTAAGCAGGATAGGTATCGACACTGTGTCAAATGCTTTTTTAGGTCCAAGAACACTGCAATACACCTTTCAGACTTGTCAAGGATTTGCGCTATTGAGTTTGTTAGTAATACTACGGCATCCTCTGTTGACCTTTTAGCACGGAAGCCAAATTGGTTGTCAGCTAGAAGATGATTACTGTCAAGATATATTACTAATCTGCGGTTAATGACTTTTTCTAGAATTTTTGCAGTGACGGTTAAGAGAGATATAGGCCGGTAGTTATTGGGGTCAGATACCTCACCACTCTTATGAATTGGGCATACTTGAGATAGTTTTAGACTATTAGGAACAGTTCCCGTTGCTATACTTAGGTTGATTATGTATGTAAGCGGTTCAGCTAAGTGGTGTTTAAATTGTTTAAAAACCCTAGGTGGCAGTCCATCCCATCCAGGTGATCCATCAGTTTTTAGACTCATTATGATTTTGGATATTTCTAGAGGATCTGTAGGCGTGAGGTAAATAGAGAATGGGCTACTTGTGGGAATGCTTTGTACTCTTAGTTTTAATTTTTCCTCAGTAGTATTTGTAGCAGCAAGGATATCACCGGCGATTTGCTTTCCGATCGATGTGAAGTATGAATTGACAATGTCCAAGGAAGAATTGGGTGTAGTAGAGAGCTTATGTAGGTCAAGTGTTGGTTTTTTGTTACTTTCAATGTTGCATACCGATCATCTGAACATCCCATTTCAGTGGGATGTTCAGATGAAGGATTGTGTTATACGTATTTTTAGGAAATTATAGTTACCTCTACATGTTGTCCTCCCAACCTTGACACATTAATTATATGAATTGATGCTGGTATCAAAAATGAAAAAAGTCACTAAACTCCAGTCCCAGTCACATAGTTTCCCACTATTCTTGCTGGTGAATACGCTTCTTTGCTTTTATATGAATTTGGTATTTGCCTTCTACATATTGTTTTTCTCTGCCCTTTACAATTGGGAAGGCAAAGTTTTTTGTTCGAAAGTCCGTTATTGGCTTAATCTTATCTTTAGACAATATTGAGAAACTAATTTCAATATTTTTTATTTTGGTTCAGTAGTTTGGATTTTACAACGTTTCAAAGATACGGTTTTATGACCTTCACGCGACGGTCTGCATACTGTTGGCGGTCATAGGAACAAAACATTTTAGCGCATAAAAACAAAACTACTGGACCAAAATAAAAAATATTTAAATTAGTTACTTAATATCATCTAAAGATAAGTTTAAGCCAATAACGGACTTTCGAACAAAAAACTTTGCCTACCCACCCTACCCAATTCTTTGTGACGCGCTACGAAGCATAATGTGATACATCACTACCTCGAGTTGACCCTTGTCTATTGAAGTAGGATTTCCACATCGGTAATCAAAAACCCTTTTGCAAGAAACCTTCCTTTTAGAACAGCAAAATAATAATAATATTATTATGATCGAAAGTGATAGTTTGGTAGTTTTTCATATTCCAAAAAAAAAAACGCAATTCTTTGATCGATCGTAGGTTGTAATAAAATGATTCAACATTTATAGTTTAATCTATAAATTATAAAATTGACAATTTCGAAGTGTCAATAAAAGCTATTTTAATTAAATATCTAATATTTAGGGTCCCCTTTTTGTCAAAACTTCTCGCAACTGTATCAAATGTTAAGTCTGCCTAAAAATAACTCGGTTTTGGTGGGTTATGACTTTTGTACACTCTGGTTCCCAGGCACTGCAGCGCCGAGTGGTCTCCCCACTTCTAGTGGGAGTGAAGGTACCACTGGACTGGACGCTGTATAAATCATCTCATTATGTAGATACAAAGGCCTTAATGCTGAGCATTATGCTGAGCGCAGACCGTTTGCCAGGTTATTTTAATCTAAAATTATCCTACTCTCCTAGATAGCTTTAAAAGTAAGTTGAAGAGTTGGCTTGTCAAGCAAACAATTTACGACTACAAAGGCTGGCTTACGTAAATTTATACTCGACTCGTAGTTGAATAAATTATATTATTTGATATGGATCATATTATAATAATGTTAAATTAACTTTCTGTTAAAATTATTTTTGTTATTGATTATTGATTATTCTGACATTTGTAGCTATAATGACCATTCCTAATTGTTAATTCTATGAATTGTTATTATTTTATTTGATTTTCCTATAATATTTTTAATTATACATTGATGGAAATTAAGAGATACGATACGATTACGACATACGTAATTAATTTAATTTATCCATAGTACTTTTTTCCTCTGTGATAGTACCTAAATAACTTGACGTGTAACTTAACCCATATATGCCCAGTGATTCGAAAACGAACAAAATTATCCACTTTCAAAAATGCATTATAGTTCACTAATTATCCTAGAAAAATACTGGTAGCGCCTTATTTTATTATTATGATGAACTACGTTATTACCGCATAAATAAACAAATACTCTATGATGACATTATTATTTTTTAAAAAAGGTGTCAAATTGATGTTGTGTTTTGGCGCGTAAAAAACATGTCGGCTCCGAGGAGAAAGTAAGTTATTTTTTAATTTTCTTCTGATTTCTTCTACTAATATTATTCTAAAGTAAAGTTGAATATATTATCTGATGTTTATGTAGTAGTAACTGATATTCCATGCAACTATTTATCTCTAAATTACCTTGTAATTATTAGTGTTCGAAAACGATACGTTGGGCAAATATACAGGTGGAACTTGTACTAAATTATATTTTTTGTTTTAGGATGTCCAAGGCTTTGACTACAAATGAAGTAGTAGATTTACTCAACGAATTGGATCCAAGGTGAGGTGATAAGCCCCGACATATTTATTGACCCTCCAGGTGACGGGTTGGTGTCCGATTTGGACTCTGGAGGCGAAACCAACTTTGATTTTGCAAACTTATCGAGTCGGCAGCTTTTGGCGCCTGCCAATCTGCAGTTACAAGATATTCCTATGCCGACAGTGACTCTGAATGCGAACCTTCGACGTCGAGAGGCTGTCAAGGTACTGAGAAAAGGGATGCAGAAGCCAAGAAGAAGAACTCCTCGTCAGTGTCTTCCGCCACCTCCATCTCCAATATTACCTCGAAGATGAGTAAAGCGCGACTCGAATTCGCATCACGATGAGTGGATCTCGCCGACCCTTAGATCTGTACCTACTATATCTAAGGCCTCAGAACCAGTAGAATTCTTTGAATAGTTTTTTTGTCACGAAGTAATCATGCACATTGTTTGTCATTCTGTCGTCTATGCCGTTCAAAAAGGGAATCCAAGTTTCATGCATGCAAATGTGGGCACTTATCGCATTGCGATAAGGGGAAAAAAGTGGTACATGCCGATAATCTTGTGGCTGATAGATGTTGCGGTCAACAATGCTACCCTGTTAGCTCGGAATTACTGCAAAGATGTAGACACTCTGGAATTTCGGCGCAGCACTGCTAGATCCTTATTGCAAAGTAACGGACGTGAAAAGCAACATTCTGGACCTTCAAAGCGCATTTCCACGCATGTGCCTGCTTCGGTTCGTAAACATAACGCCGAGCACATAATCACCAGGGCACCGAAGAGGATGAGATGTGCGTTATGTAAAAGTTTGACGGTCACTTACTGCGAAAAATGCAAGGTTAACCTACACTCTAAATGTTTTTCGGCATTTCGTAGTTAAGTTAAAAGTATTTAGATTTATTTCTTTCCTTTTTTTCAATAAAGAACATAAAAAACATCGTTGTTTAAATTACCCATATATCTTGTAGCATATATGCCCAATGTATCGTTTTCGAACACCTAAAAAAAACAAAATATATAGTTTTTTCCAACTTAAAATCACCTTTAACTTGTATCTTAGCCTATTGACATCAACATTATTGAAAATGATCAGAATCGGAAACAAAAAAAGTTTTGGGCATATATAGGTTAAAACTATTTTACGAATACACATGTCTATGTCTATGTCTATGTCTAAGCAATTTCTCATCTACTATATATAAAAACAAATATTTTTTTCATCTCCCATGCTCGGAAAGTTTGCTGTTACTAGTAACTTACGATCGTATAAAGGCCGGATTTAAACTATCTGCATTTTAGTGCGCTTCGAAATTTGAACGCGGCGCCGGGAAAGTCTTTCCCGCGCCCTATGGTGTTGAAAAAGAAAAAAACACTGGCCGTTTAAGTAGATGCCAGATCCCGACCGAAAAAAGATCCTCATTCATAGTTCGTTTACACGCGTACTTCAGCGAAAGTGATTGTTCGTACCCATTCTCTATACAAAACTGTGAATGTAAATGGGGCATAAGGATCTTTTAAAAAGGTAAAGTCACGGAATAGAACATTCAGAAACGCGGTTTCTTCTTATAGTCTTTTCAATATTTTGTACACTATATTTATTTTTAATACCAGTAAATAAAAAAAAATGCTTCGCTTCTGTTTTATCAAATAGATAATTATGTTTTGGTTTGTTAAATACAATTTTTCAAACGATATTACTAATTTCATTTTTTATCTCCTACAATTTTTTTATTTTATATGGTAAAAGTTCAGAATGTACCCGAAAAAAAAAACATTCTTTTTCATCTCCCACGCTCGGAAAGTTTGCTGTTACTAGTAACTTACGATCGTGTAAAGGCCGGATTTAAACTATCTGCATTTTAGTGCGCTTCGAAATTTGAACGCGGCGCCGGGAAAGTATTTCCCGCGCCCTATGGTGTTGAAAAAGAAAAAAACACTGGCCGTTTAAGTAGATGCCAGATCCCGACGGAAAAAAGATCGTCATTCATAGTTCATTTAGACGCGTACTTCAGCAAAAGTGATTGTTCGTGCCCATTCTCTATACAAAACTGTGAATGTAAATGGGGCATAAGGATCTTTTAAAAAGGTAAAGTCACGGAATAGAACATTCAGAATCGCGGTTTCTTCTTTCAGGTATTTTCAATATTTTGTACACTATATTTATTATTAATACCTACCAGTAAATAAAAAAAATGCTTCGCTTCTGTTTTATCAAATAAATAATTATGTTTTGTTTTGTTAAATACATTTTTTCAAACGATATTACTAATTTAATTTTTTATCTGCTATAATTTTTTATATTATATGGTATAAGTTCAGAATGCACCCAGAAAAAAAACATTCTTTTATTTACATTATTTTTGTGTCTGGGTAAATAAACTTCGGGAAATTATTAGTAAAACGAATGGTTTTAATACCAACGAAGCTCAAAATTTTAGTGCGGCAGCCGTAACTACAGTAAAATATGCTTTTAAAAGGAACTTATTTGACTCACCTGTTTCGCCTGTAAGTAGTTGTCTATAGAGTATTTCCCGCTTGGCTAACAAAATCATTTCCTCGCTTCTGTGAGATGAAAAGTTTTGTGTTTCGCACGAATGCAATATTATTTGCGTCTCGTGCTTCTGAATACAAGCACTCGCCGCAAACAATAATTTTGCATTCTTGCATAACAAATAACTATTATTTACATTATTTTTGTGTCTGGATAAATAAACTTCAGGAAATTATTAATAAAACGAATGGTTTTAATACCAACGAAGCTCAAAACTTTAGTGCGGCAGCCGTAACTACAGTAAAATATGCTTTTAAAAGGAACTTATTTGACTCACCTGTTTTGCCTGTAAGTAGTTGTCTATAGAGTTTTTCCCGCTTGGCTAACAAAATCATTTCCTCGCTTCTGTGAGATGAAAAGTTTTGTGTTTCGCACGAATGCAATATTATTTGCGTCTCGTGCTTCTGAATACCTCGATACGCTCAGGTTTCTTTTTTTGAACCACTCGCTACGCTCGTGGCTCAATTTTAGAAACCTTCGCTAGCTCGGTTTTCAATACAAGCACTCGCCGCAAACAATAATTTTGCATTCTTGCATAACAAATAACTATTTTTAAGTTCTATGAACTTATATGTATAACTTGGCAATAAATCGTTTTCACTCACTCACTCACTCTTAATTTAGACTCCTATAGCGCAGCTCCGTATATGGTCCAGTTGTCAACAAAATCAGTCAGTTCGTAGAAAAACTAATCTCGCCACCGACTCTACGACACTCCTCGCTGCTTGCTCACCACAACTGCGAACGTTGTTTACAAGTGATCCTAAATGCCTTATGGCACAAGTTGTTAAATTTCTTCAAAAATCCAGAAAGCGTTGGAATTCGGAACCTTAAAATCGACAAGTGTAGGTAAGTGTTCGATCCAAAAAATGGAGATTCGAGGTCCCTGTAACTTTTATTTACACCAATTAAATAGTCTGCAAAAACGATTGTGTATGAATTATAAGGTTTTGTTAAAGTTTAGTGGGTGCAAATGGTTTTCGCCCAAAAAGTAATTAACAACAAGATTGATTGTGAAGTAAACAATCCTCTCAAAGAACAGCCCTTAAAATGTTTCTGTACCAAATTTACGCCAATTGGTTGAGACGTGAATGACCCAACAACCAAGACTACCATCTCATTTATAATAAAAAGTTGGGGTATTATTTTCAAAGCTCAAATTTCTAATCAGTTGAGCGTTGTAGCCATGATGAGATAGTAAAACAAAGAACAAACACAGACAACATTTAAAAGATGGAGAGGCTTTATTATGTCACCTGCACTGACACTACATGCGTGAGGTCACTAAAGTACTACTAGGACATTTTATGTGTGTTACCTCAGAACTTTTCTCTCCGTGAACCGATTTTGATTATTCTTTTTTTTTGTTTGAGAGGCATACTTCCCATGTAGTCTCATAAAAAAATGGTCAAGAGCTGACGAAGAACTTCGGAGATGGAGGCCGGAATTCCTCAACGGACAGCAGCGAATCACTCGTAATCGGTGCAATAACTTACTAACAGTGTACATTTACAACAGTGAATCGTTTTTATTAAAATGTTGTATTTTGTTTGTTTCAGTCTAAGGGTGGTATTCTAGAACGCTACTTAAACTCAGTTTAAACAGAATTCAGACTGTCGATAAAACAGAGCATGTTTTGATATGAAGGGAGGGATATTCAAATCAAAACATGCACTGTTTTGTTTAGTCGACACGACTAAACTCTACTTAGGAGTAGACGATAGCAACGTGGCGGGAAAATCAATTTTTTTTACAGTTTTTGACATTTTGTAGCTAAACTGAACTATTTTTGTTCAGCGATTTTTCGTTCCCGGCAATAACATAGTATTATTTTCATTATTGTAAACAACAGAACAACAATAATTCTGCCGATTATGTGTTCTGGTCTCCGACAAGTTTTTTGGGTGCCACTGCTTCGTAGAATACATAATCGGCTGAATTATTGATGTTTGGTTGTTTACAATAATTAAAATAATACTGTTTTATTGCCGCGAACGAAAAATCGCTGAACAAAAATAGCTCAGTTTAGCTACAAAATGTAAAAAACTGTAAAAATTTTGAATTTCCCGCCCTGTTCCCGCCACGTTGCTATCGTCCACCCATAAACAGAGTTCAAGGAGCGTTCTAGTTTGAACTGAGTTTAAACAGAGTTTAAGTAGCGTTCTAGTTTGAACTGAGTTTAAGTAGCGTTCTAGAATACCACCCTAAGGCCCGGTTTCTGAGTTGAGAATTTTAACTAAGCACAAGCGGTTGTTGTTGATTAATAACAATCGTAAAGCCATGTCAGAGGCCCTTTGGGCGGTCTAAAAACTCTGACACCAGGGGTGACCACTACCTCACACGATTACCTACCTACTAAGCCCATACTTATGTATCGCTCTGTTTCTGAGTTGAGAATTTTGCTAAGCAAATACTTTACTATCGTTCTGTCACGCTCTTTTGTGAGAAATCTGCAGAGACAGGACGATACTTAGTATTACCCATTTGCTTAGCGAATTTCTCAATTCAGAAACCGGAGGTTTAAGTCCTAAGCGACGTAGGTAGTTCACTGTAATGGTTGCTCCTTGTCTAATGATGAGGCACATTAAAAAGACCACGAGGATCATTTATTCAATCGCTTGACATTGACATTGACATTGACTCTTAGAACGACCTTTGAATAAAATAAAATTAACCCAAAACCGACTTCAAATATCACTGAACCAACCCCTGCATTCTCTAAAACATCCACCGTAAAGATAACGGTTTTCAAACGCTTACATTTTCGTTGCAAAGTCTTCCGTAACGTAAGTGAATAGAGTGCACGCGTGTAGGCGTCTACGTGCTGTCTTGTGTACATGTCCCACAAAATCGTACAAGTCCCACTAGCTGGGCAAAGGTGTTCTTTCAGAAAGAGTTCTAGTTCTTTCTAAAATACATAAACAGTTCAAACTGGGCAGTTGGTTAAAATCTGAGTGTAATGACTTAATTCTTTAAATCGTCTTCTATCACGCGAATGGGCAATGTTCGTCTATGTACAAGTAGATACAACCAACAGCACAAATTACTATAGAAAACGCATTTTAATTGCACCTCGTGTATTTTACAATTTTCAACACACAACAGAAACAAATAAAATAATAAAATTACCCATTAAGTTTATCTTTTTAGAGTTCCGTCCCCAAGGGTGGCAAACGTATTACTCTGCCTATGCTTTCTGTCTATCTGTCTGTCCGTCTGTCTGTCCTAACCTAACTTTCAAGGGCTGATTCGAGACTTCAAAGGGTCCTAAAATAGTTAAGCCTAGGGATTCTTATTTGACGGCCCATTTTTAGCGACACAAAAAAACCCATCCAAAATGAAGATATGATTTTTTTCATTGGCGGCGCTGGTGGACTGGGTACCTTCCACCTCGAGGAGGTTTAACTACAATCAACAAACAATCAACGATAAAACAATCAAGCAACTTTTTGCCCCGATTGTACCTAAACCAACTTTCGTAAGCTAGCTTTACCCAATGAGTTCGAAAGTCGAATCGGCCAAGTTCGCGCGTAGACTCGCCCTGGAGGCCAATGTCACTAAATTAGGGGAACAACTCCACTAAACTTGGCCGTGTTCGGAATCAAGAGTCTTCTATTACTCAACTTTTGCTGTTAAGTTCTCGTCGTAAAAATGGAGGTATATTTCAATACGCTATAACGTACCTACTAATGTTTAGTGTAGTTTTTAAAACTTTATTGGTTCTGTTTTACTGTTGTTTACTGTTTCTAACCCCCAACATAAAAAGAGGGGTATTATAAGTTTGACTGCTATGATAATGTGAGTCTGTATGTGGCACCGTAGCTCTTAAACGAGTGACCGATTTGGATGCGAACCGAACGTTCTTAGATAACGTTCGGTTCGGCCGTTTATGAGATATTTATGCTAATTGGAAGCTAAAATATCGAGGGTATATTTAATTTAAAGTATTCGGTTTACCGTCATTTGTTTTTTTATAATCGTCCCTTGAGTGCAATTCCACACTGAAACTCCGAGGCTGAAAAAAGAGCTATAATGTTTTCATACCTAGTAGATAATGTAGACAGGTCAATACGTGTGGAGCCAACTGAGCCGCGGGATTCCTCACGAGGTTTTCCTTCACGGTTAGCGAGTGGTATTGCTACTACAAATTCACAAATGTACGTAACTTTGAAATTAAACAAAGTCATAGATACACGCCCGCACTGGGAATCGAACCGGGTACCTCTTGCTTCAGAGTCCACTGTTTTACCCACTAGACCACCACCGCCCTGTCTTTCCTGTGGGCTAGGTCGACTAAGCTGTCAGGATGGTATAGGTGCTGGGCAAGCCTACTCCATCTAAAACAATGTCCCAGGCACTGCAGCGCCGAGTGGTCTCTTCACCCATCTAGTGTGAGTGAAGGTGCCACTGGACGCTGTATAAATCATCTCATTACGTAGATGCAAAGGCCTTAGTTTTTTTAGATAATGTAGAGCACAAATACTTCCCTACGTACCTAGCTTCAAAACGATCTTAAAGACCCGTGCCAAACCACCGGCAAACACTAACGTGTCTGCCACTCCACCGTCGTCGTTTAGACCAGGGTTCGGCAACCTGCGGCTTGCGAGCCACATGCGGCTCTTTCGATATAAGTTGCGGCTCTTCCGTAGGGAACGCGGGTAACCTCAACTCCATACAAAAGGGGAGACCTGTTTCCTCCCTGGATAATTGTTTTAGAAAAAAAAATTATGCCATTCAATCTACAGGGTGTTAAAAGACCGCCAACAGACCCGAAAGCTACGCATACTAGACACCAAAACCAAGTACTTTTTCGATAAATTATTGCTGGGAAATGATTTTGGTTTTTTAGGTTATAATTTTGAAAAATATTTTATCACGCAATGGACGTGTCATGTACAGAAGTCATATTGCGCAAGCGTAGGTATAAGTTTAAGTTACTTAAGCTTGAAGTGCCGATGTTTAGAATACATTGCGGGTTGGAATTGTAACGTCGTTTTTTGTAAGAAATATTGATAATTTTGATATGGCTCTTTGAGAAGGTATGTTAAGAACTAGATACTGAATGCATTTCTGCAAAAAAAGAGTTTTGAAAAGTCCGACTTTGAACCTCATTATCTCGGAAACCGTTGATTTCCCAGGCATAGTTCCTTGGGCAAAAATGTTCGTTATGATGAGGACAATACGTGGTTTCCCGCTTTGTTGGCGGTCTTTTAACACCCTGTATATTTACCTCTGCCATGTCCCTATGTTTTCCTTTTTTTATTATTTTAATTGTTTAAATAAATTTTATTGAACGAGCGAGCGAAGCGAGCGAAGTTCTCCGAGTCTACTGGAACAATCCGGCGTTTGTATGTATGTATGTATGTATGTATGTATGTATGTATGAATGTTCGTTCGACGATAACTTGAGTAAATTTAGTCGGATCGTCATGAAATTTGGTAGGCAGGTAAATGGGGCCAAGAGAATTTTTAAGTTCGAACATGAGCCAAATCGGTCGAGGGGTTGCTGAAATATGGGTTCGCGAGTTCATAGTTCGGGGCGAACCACTAGTTAAAATAATTAAAATAATAAAAAAAGGAAAACATAGGGACATGGCAGAAGTACATATAAATTGAATGGCATAAACATATTTTTTTTAAAATAATTGAACGAGCGAGCGAAGCGAGCGAAGTTCTCCGAGTCTACTGGAACAATCCGGCGTTTGTATGTATGTATGTATGTATGTATGTATGTATGTATGTATGTATGTATGTATGTATATATGTATGTATGTATGTATGTATGTATGAATGTTCGTTCGACGATAACTTGAGTAAATATAGTCGGATCGTCATGAAATTTGGTAGGCGGGTAAATGAGGCAAAGAGAATTTTTAAGTTCGAACATGAGCCAAATCGGTCGAGGGGTTGCTGAGATATAGGGTCGCGAGTTCAAAGTTCGGGGCGAACCACTAGTTGAACGAGCGAGCGAAGCGAGCGAAGTTCTCCGAGTCTACTGGAACAATCCGGCGTTTGTATGTATGTATGTATGTATGTACGTATGTATGTTTGTATGTTTGTATGTTTGTATGTATGAATGTTCGTTCGACGATAACTTGAGTAATTTTTGTCGGATCGTCATGAAATTTGGTAGGCAGGTAAATGAAATTAAAAGAATTTTTAAGTTCGAACATGAGCCAAATCGGTCGAGGGGTTGCCGAGATATGGGGTTGTTAAGTTTATATGGAATGAGAGAGGGCGCCACTGCTGCCTCTCAGTAACATTAAAATAGTGCTAAAAAGTTATTTTAAAAGTGATAAAAATTTAAATCTAATCAGTAAACAGTGAAAGCAGTGATAAAAACTAACAACTATAAATACAAATTCTGTTTGGAAACAATATTGTGGATATCGGACGTAAAACTCAGTGGAAACAATAAAAATAAACTTTTACGGGTCGCGAAATAATCCGTAACAAGAACTCTATTTTAATCCAATAATTCCAAAAATAACCAAATATTTTGCTAATTGCTAAGGTTCAAAGTACACCAGATTAGAAAATACAAAACAGCGCCATCTATTAAAAATTAATATATATTGTTATTCTACTTCCTAACAGAGGGCGTGACAATTTTTTTTATCAGAGCTATCTAGTGTTCAAAATTATAAACCAAAAAGTCCTTATGCTCAACAATAGACGTCGCTTTACTTCAAAACTACAAGAGAGTCCCATACAAAACTTAAAATGGAAGAAATACTAGATAAACTACATGTAAGAGCAGGGCAGGGCGTGTGCGACCCCACCCTGTCTTACAGCACTTGTAGTTGTAGGTGGACGGTGGTGGAAGGAGAAGATAATGTTTATGAGTTCATAGTTTATTCACTGTAGTTACACGGTATTTACATGGTTTTAGAGTAGACAAAGTAGTGTAGTTCCGGTGAGTGGCTAGAGCCAACTGTCGGTCGCTGCGCGAGCTACTGACTATGCGATATGCAGTGTCAGCAGCCCGCGCCCTAGATGTACGGTACTTTGAACCGTACATGCTCCCGACTCAAAGATAAGAGATAAAGTTAAGATAGCTTTATGACATCAAAATAGTAAGTAGTAAGTAGTAGTAGTTATTCAACAGATTGATTGAATGTGTAATGCTAATTTCGATGGGTAGCTGACTCTTTGCGCTGCGTTGACAGTTTCATGTTACCTACATACCGATCGTTAGCGCGCATCGAGCAAAGAGCCGTTGAAACAAAAGAAACACAAAATGTACAAAGTACATCGCTGCCAAACCTAACTAAAACAGTATAGTCTGATTCAGAAATCAGACTAAAACAGAAGGTTCACAAAGTTGGTACCTAGCAGTAATAAGTTTCAAGTTAAAATTAGGTTAAAAACCGACAACAGTTATGCAGCATTTAAAGTAGTAAAGTTTGTAAAAGTTGTAAAAAGTTTAGTGTATCAGAATTCCAAAGTAAAAACAGTTAAAAGTTTTTCTAGAGTTAACACAGAGGCGCAATAAAAGTTTGCAATTTCAAGTTTAAGTAAATTTACATTGAAGCGTACCTCTGTGTTAAGTTAGTTTGTGTACTTATAATAGTACAGTACAATAAAAGTAAAAGGTTCATGAAACAGACAATTGAAGTAACAAAATGTTTTAGCATGCTACGATGCTACGATAGCAGCAGCACAAAAAAATATAGTAAGTAAAATTGTAAAAGTAAGGTAAAATGTAAGTAAAAAGTTCGACTGCTGCTCATCAGTAGTGGATCCTGCTCCAGGGCGTTTCTTGAGGTCTATCGTGTATTCCTGTCGCCGCCAGTAGTTAGTTATGTAGTTTTATGCACAGCAGTATAACATCATTGTGTTATGTGCAAGTCGATGTTTGTGGCGGCGACCACGATTAGTCACTTGTAGATGTGTTCGATGTTACTTGCGGGCCGGCGAAACGTCTCCCGTCGACTCGTTGGGTCCACTCCCTGGTTGTAAGGCAGTGGGTGGACCAGATGTAGTTAGTATTAGTAGTAAGTAGTATCTTGCAGCACGATGCGGTGTAAATGCGGGCGCGGCAGAAGTAAGTAGTATCTTGCAGCACGACGCGGTGTAAACGCGGGCGCGGCAGAAGTAAGTAGTATCTTGCAGCACAACGCGGTGTAAACGCGGGCGCGGCAGAAGTAAGTAGTATCTTGCAGCACGACGCGGTGTAAACGCGGGCGCGGCAGAAGTAAGTAGTATCTTGCAGCACAACGCGGTGTAAACGCGGGCGCGGCAGAAGTAAGTAGTATCTTGCAGCACGACGCGGTGTAAACGCGGGCGCAGCAGATGGCGTAAATGCGCGGGCAGCAGCAGTAGTAATTCTTGCAGCCCGACACGGGTTCTTCCTCCGGCCAAAGTAAAGTAAAGTAATCTTCTTGTTGAGCAGTTTGCTCCTGTATCGTTCCAGCCGGCAGGAAGTTGAGTAGAAGCCTACTCCTGATTGTAAAGTAGTAGGCCGAGTGGTTGGCGAAACGTCTTCCGCCTGATGTTCCCGTAGGCTCTCTTCGCAGTCCAAAACTCCAAAGTTCGCACTACGTAGGTATCGTCACGTTGTTGCGACGCAAGTTGGTTGGTGACCTCATTTCACCCGGGCAGCTCCGCAGCGGTGATCCGCTGAGTTGGCACACACGTTGAAGTTGATTCCACCACCGTCAAGGTTGCGATGTCTGTTCCATGAAGCGGCGCCGTGTCTCCATCGGCGCTGGTGTTGTGGATGCCCGGGAGACCAACCGAGATCGATCTCCGGACATCCGGCTCGAAGGACCATCATGTAAGAGCAGGGCAGGGCGTGTGCGACCCCACCCTGTCTTACAGCACTTGTAGTTGTAGGTGGACGGTGGTGGAAGGAGAAGATAATGTTTATGAGTTCATAGTTTATTCACTGTAGTTACACGGTATTTACATGGTTTTAGAGTAGACAAAGTAGTGTAGTTCCGGTGAGTGGCTAGAGCCAACTGTCGGTCGCTGCGCGAGCTACTGACTATGCGATATGCAGTGTCAGCAGCCCGCGCCCTAGATGTACGGTACTTTGAAAAAATCCAAAATGATCTAGAGGCACAAAAACTTGAAATAAGAAAATGCGGCGAACAAGTTACACAAAACATTCAAAGAATGTTTGGCGAAAAACTAAAAATACTAGAATAAAAATCTGAAAATCTTGAAAAACGAGTGGAAAATCAAGAGCAAAGACTGTACAATCTAGAAAAAAATGCTAGACAGAAAAAAATGGTTTTCTTTATCGTCGAGAAACGTGAAAAATCGTAGTTTGAGTTGGAAATGATAATTGCAAACTTTGTAAAGGATTTTATGAATATTGAACTGGTCCTGAAGGATATAGAAGCACTATAAGAAAGATAGGAAAGAAATCGGACAAGCCTCATCCGATCGTGGTGACTTTCACAACACTTCATAACACGGGGGTTATTATTATTGAACGAGCGAGCGAAGCGAGCGAAGTTCTCCGAGTCTACTAGAACAATCCGGCGTTTGAATGTATGTATGTATGTATGTATGTATGTATGTATGAATGTTCGTTCGACGATAACTTGAGTAAATTTAGTCGGATCGTCACGAAATTTGGTAGGCAGGTAAATGAGGCCAAGAGAATTTTTAAGTTCGAACATGAGCCAAATCGGTCGAGGAGTTACTGAGATATGGGTTCGCGAGTTCATAGTTCGGGGCGAACCACTAGTTATCCAGGGAGGAAACAGGTCTTCCTTTTTGTATCTTTTGTATGGAGCAGCCAGCTACCCGCGTTCCGTCTTAAGCTAAAATAATAGATGGGGCGCATTACATTATTATGTTCCCCCAAAATATAACCCGTGTCATTAAAGAAAACATTTAGGACAAAGTTAAAAACCTAGCGTTGTCTCGCTTTGACTGTATTAATTAGAGCGAGAGGGCGAGTGTTTTGAAGTTCATCCTAAATGTTCTCTGTTATAAGAATAATATCGGCGATAATTCTAGCGCGCTGCACGCGTTTGCTCTATTTGTATCGAAGGGAATCTCTATCATGAAAATTAAGGGCACAATTGGTGACTTATTGATTTGAAATAAAAAAATTATATTGACCAAGACCAGCAGCCCGATGGTCGGACGACATCGTCATTGCGGCGGAGGGTCCATGGATGCGAATGGCTAGGGACCGTGCGAGGTGGCGCGAGGGGAAAAAGGCCTATACCCAGCAGTGGGCAGAGGTGGGCTGATGATGATGATGATGATGATGATGATGATTGAAACTATTTTTTTTTTGTTGCTCTTTAAACATTGAAAATTTTGTAAAATTATTTTTTTGACTCCTTCGTCTCAAAAGGTTGCCTGCCCCCGGTTTAGACGACAGTCTGTTTCGCCGAAGTTCGCCTGTGACCCCATGTCATTTGCGTCGATCGCTCAAGTTTGCGATCATCAAAGCGCAGGTGGATTGGGTTCATTCAAGGTTAAAGGGCTGACATTACTTGGCTACTTGAAGAGGGCGACACTCCCATGCAACTGACTTACTTACTTTATGGCAATATTTTAGTTCCTTTTACTTCCACCGGCAAAGTTACAGTGCTTATTAGTTATAAAGTATTGTTGAATACACTTGTAAAACTTGATCGACATCTTTGTTAACTTACGGACATGTTTGATGTGGAACAAAGATAATAAAACCGTTAATAATAATTCTATGAACGAAACAAAACACGATGCTTTTATTATTGTTTCGTTTCGAAACCTTGCTCCCTTGCTGATCTCCAAATTATGAGCTCAAATTACGTGCTATGAGCTTTTACGATGTCGGGGGTCAATTATCGGAAAAAGTTACAAAAATTTGCTACAACAGTTGTGTGTGTTGGACATTCCGCAGAATAGGCCCATTTTCCATTAGCGAGTACCGTTTTTCATAAAATTTTGTTGCAAACTGCTTTTTGGGAGCAAACGTTTTGTACAGTCAGCCACACGATAGGATACCCCGTTTTGTTCGATTTGCGCCCTTATGCCGCGCGCGGTAAGAGTTACCATTGGGTATCCTAGACTGTGGCCGACCGTACCTATAACATAAAACAGTCAAAATTGCTGCCAATCGTTTCTGCTGATAATTTTTCATCAATGAATGAACAGATATTAATTTATTATCTAGCTGACACGCAGACCTACAATATTTATAATTGGGCTATCCCCTGTAATTGCTGTGCTGAACCCAAACACTGTTTTGTTAAATTGCTTAACGATTTAACTGTTTATTTTATTTGTAAGTAAACAGTTTCAAGGCATTTGTTTAACTCGTAAAGCAAGCTTTCAGCCATCAAGTATGTAGGTATATTGTAGGTATCTAACAGGGTATCACAAACGGTAAGCACCTTGCTTGCACCTGGCAAGCACGTTTCATCTGTCAATACACCATAACTAGTGGTTCGCCCCGAACTTGGAACTCGCGACCCCACATCTCAACAACCTTTCGAGTTCGACCGATTTAGCTCATGTTCGAACTTAAAAATTATCTTTGCCTCATTTACCCGCCTACCAAATTTCATGACGATCCGACTAAATTTAATCAAGTTTATAGTCGAACGAACATTCATACATACAAACATACAAACATACATACAAACATACATACATACAAACATACATACAAACGCCGGCTTGTCTCTCGCTTCGCTCGCTCGTTCAACTATTTAGCAGTTCGAAGTCATGCCAAATTTTTACGCCTTTTGGCAAAAAAAGAGCACAACTTATGTTGACCATCTGTTTATAAATCACCTATATTGGACAAATAAATTATTCTTACTCTATTCTAGTTGGTCCGTTTCAGTTGGTCGGTTTAATTGGTCAGAATGAAATAAGGGATATACCTATGTAGATTTAGTTCGGTATTATTATTATTTATTTATTGTAATATTAGTAATTTGATACTCGTACTTCTCTATTATGCATGCAGGATTCGTCACGATGTTTGATACATAACACAGATTCAGGGCTACCCTTGTATCAGCACATGTATCCTGGTTGTAATGTTAAATGGCAGATATTTCATAGCTAATGTCATTCGATATTCAGGGCAAAATTCATACAGCACGTAGGTAATCGTTGTGACCTACATTTCCGCCTACCATAACCTTTCCGGGAAGATAAGGTATGAAATGTTTCAGTAATACTTACACATCTTTTGTGTGATTTCAATGTATCCCATGCACTAGCTTTGGCTCGAGGCTTTATCCGCGTGGAAATCGGCACCCCTCCACCAACAAAGGAGAAAAAATTAGGGAACGCATACGATTATTCATTTATTTATAGTTTTTGAGTTCCAGAAGCACGCTGGAGTAGCGTCATTATCGTATTTTAAGGCGCTGTGCGTAGTGAATCGCCCGCGCGCAACGAAAAATGCGCAAAATTGATTCCTGTATATCAAATACACAAAAAAATTCGAAAATGTTCACATATCAAACCCTAGAATTAGTTGAGACCTATCTAAAACAGTCAGTTTCGTGTTGACATTCATAAACGTTTTGAACGTGCTTGAAAAAGAATAGGCGGCGCACTTTTTTTCAAGCAAAATGTCTTGCGAATTGTTATGGATATCAACACAAAACTGGCCGTGTTAGATAGGTCTCAACTAATTCTAGGGTTTGATACGTGAACATTTTTCGATTTTTTTTGTGTATTTGAATCAGGAATCGATTTTGTGCATTTTTCTTTGCGCGCGGACTAATTCACTATGCCCAGCGCCTTAAGAGCTCGATACGCCTACATTTAATTTTGTACAAATGGGTAGATCAAATAGTGGGATATGGTATTGCATTTCTATCGAGCTTAATATGCTCATGCTAGGCATGCTGAGCTACTTAACTGTCTACTACATTTTCATAATTAGATTCACCTTTGATAGAGACCTAATTTATATCTACCGTAACTATATATATTTTTTTAAGTATACCTAAGTGTTGTTTTTAATCCTTAATTGCAAAGAACTCGTTGATACGTCATTATTAATAAATAGACTACATAATAGGAGGTACTTTCACTGGGCAAGTATCATAATTCAATTCAATTCAATTCAATTTATTTCAGATTTCATCCATATTTTGTTAGTATAATCTTAAGAATTACGTTAGTATAGCAAAACCTAAAAATAATTATAATTAATAAATTCATTCATTCATTCATTAAATTCATTCATTCATTTCATTCATAATCTTTGATAGGAATTGATAAACCCTGATTCAATGGCCCGGATCGGACCCGGTGCCGGCCGGTGCGCTTATGTGAAATCCCAAACCCAAGCTATAAATAGACGTCTAATTTTCTCGATAAACCTTGATAAGTACTTTGTGTAAACAGCTTAATTTTATATAATCGCGAGATTGGCACATTTTCCATAACCAGGTACTTTTGGTCTTCTTCTGTCGTGTCGATATTTTGTCATACTTTGCGCTCCCAGAAATATGGCTACATTTGCTGCGTACAATAGAAAGGAATTGCTCATATACCTACTTAAAGTGAGAAACTACTATACTCCGTGCAATTTTAGTGGTTTTAAAGCCGAAGGTATTTTGTTGCACTGGTGATTCTGAGCCAAATTACAAAATTTCATTCCAAAACGCGCGAAAAAAAAATGCACTTCTCCATACAAAATATGGTGTCGATTGGCGATAGCCGTTTGTATTGGGAAGTGTTTTTTTTTCGCTCGTTTTGAAGTAAAATTTTGGAATTTGGCTCAGAATCACGAGTGCAACTAAATACCTTCGGCTTTAAAACCACTAAAATTCCACGGTGTAGATTTGTGCCCGTTTACAAGCAGTTGAAAGCTGAAAGCGGCTTGGCCATAGAAGAACCGGGACGTGGCTGTCAAATTTCGCTTACACAGATTAATAATATCTTCAGAAAAGGAAAATTTGACAGAAAATTCTAATCAAATGGGTTAGACCATCCAAGACTCTACAAAAATGAAAGTGTTTATTTTATGAACAGTGTCAAGCAATGTAATCAATCAGATGATTGATTGTATTTTTTCAAATATAGGTCAATCGATTGGTCGCTTTTCAATACAATTCAGCTTCTATTTTGAGTCGTTTACTTCACATTTACCTAGGTACCACTATTTTATCGCTGTGAACGAAAAATCGTTGAATAAAAATTGCTCAGTTTAGCTTCAAAATTTAAAAAAAAAACTGTGAAAATTTTATTTCCCCGCCACGCTGCTATCGTTGGACCTTAAGCACCTGTTGTTTTATAGGGGTTTCATATCAGAGCATATTTTTTCAAAATGGCCAATATGGAATGGCAAAACGAAAGGAAATTCCTCTTCAAATAAACATTACGCAAGAAGCAAACAAGATTTCCCTCGCACATGAGAAAGTTATTACGCGACAAACTTACGAATTTCATACGATGATATTATGCTCCGTTTATGTTTGCTATGACAATTTGCAAACAAATAGGTCTAAATTAGATTTTCTTTAATTTTCCCCGAGCACTATTCATAATTCCGCCACGACCAAGAGCCCTGCAAAGTTCTCGAAACGGTGGGAAAATATACTATAACATTTCTCAGCAACCCCTCGACCGATTTGGCTCATGTTCGAACTTAAAAATTCTCTTTACGTCATTTACCCGCCTACCAATTTCATGCCGATCCGACTAAATTTACTCAAGTTATCGTCGAACGAACATTCACACATACATACATACATACAAACATACATACATACTTACATACATACATACATACATACATACAAACACACAAACGCCGGATTGTTCAAGTAGACTCGGAGAACTTCGCTCGCTTCGCTCGCTCGTTCAAAAATGTACCTTTATTGTTAAATCCGTTAAAAGTTGTGATTAAAAATGATTAATTGGTCTAAATATTTATTTGATTAATTTGATTTGATTAATTGGTCTAAAGATTTATTATAAGGTTATAAAATTCAAGTCGTGCCTGAGCGATTTTTTCACCTTACAACAAATGTTTAAATGTTTCCATTGATTCCATGAATTCTAACGGGTTTTATTTGCCTGGTTGGGTCTCTAGTCTAGAATCTAGGTTTTTTGAGAAGTTCTAAATCCATTTTCTAAAACAATGTATCCAACAATAGTACATTACTGCCGCGGTCTTTAATGGGTGCGTTTCTGGCGCGCTTTTGATGACAGAGCGCAGCGTAGCGCAGCTCCAGGCCCTCACAGTGCGGTCAGCATTGCAGCCTTTGATGGACAAGCTGGAATGAAGGCCAAGACCGAAGGTCGAGGCCTTTATAGCGCGGACAGCAAGGGCTGCAATGATGACCAAACTTGAGGGGCGAGAGCGTAGCTAAGCTAAGCTTGAGGCAATCATAGCGTGGCCAGCAGCGCACTCATTGCAGACCAAGGCTTGTATAGTGCTTTACTCAAACAATGCGAGTAATTTAAATATAACCAGCTTACCTTTGTCGTAGATTACTTTCTGTTAATTTTCCATTCCGCAAACTTTTCTTAGATAAACTTGTATTTTTCCTTTGACTTCTATGGCAATACCTTTTAAATATCTAATTTTGCTTCCTTTTTAATGTTCGGCCTTGTTAAACACTTTGAATCGGAGGATTCGTCGCTTGTAACAACGCGCGAAACGGCGAAAACAATATGGCCGTGCTTTTTTTCCTGTGCAGTTTGTAGACTGCCAGCACCCAAACAGCCAAATTTTTAATAAATACTTTTTGCGCCTGATTTTAGAGTTCTATTTATGAAAAAAAACTCGACATTAATGGATTTTCATACACTTTTTCTGGCCGCTAAACACGACATTAATGAAATTCCATGCAACTTTTCTGGCCCCTAATCATAGTAGCCCGCAAGTCCGACTTTGCTCAAAGAAGGTTGTCGAATTAATGACCACATTACGAGCTTTTTTGAGTAAAATATTTTTTATGTCATGTAGTGTGCTGTCGTAAAATATTTATTTGTAGGTAGGTACTTAGATGCAATAATGAGGTTTATACTAACCACACTACGAATTTAAACGGAGTATACTTACCCAGAGTAATTTACACGCTCTCATAACTTTCGTAATATTATTTTATTAACTTACTTACTTTTGGTTTAAGAGGACTTATTTCAGAAACGAAATCTATTAAAACATGTTACGAAAAAAAATGGTACCGTGTGTAGGTACACAAGACAGCACGTCGACGCTTACACGCTAGAACTCTACGTTACGTTACGGGCGACTTTACAACAAAAGTGTACGCTCTGACGTGCTGTCGTGTGTACGTAACTTATGTTTTCTTACCAACATATTTGTTAGGTACATTTAGTAAAGAAAAACATACTGAGGTGAAAATCGCCACTCCACACTAGGCACGCCCGAACTTTCTCACTTTTTCTCTCCCCATGAAAGAAGGCCTTTACCCAGCTAGGACATTTCCACCTGATCTGATCTTCTTCTTCTTCTTCTTCAGCCTGTCGCCACCCATTGCTGAGTGTAGGCCTCTTCCATTGCACTCCATTCTTTTCGGTCTTGGGCTTTTCTCATCTAGTCTTTTCCTGCCACTTTGACCAAGTCGTCAGTCCATCTCATTGGTTGCCTGCCCACATTTCTACGCCCCGTTCTGGGTCTCCATTCTGATCTGATAGATAAAATTAAAAAAAAACAACTCATCCCTACACAGGGTGTTATTTTGTTTAGTGACACCCGACTCAGGGAATATAGTTTCAGTACCGAATGCTTGAAACTAAAAAGAAGTTTATTTTTTTTTGCACACTTTTTAAGGAAACTTTTACACTGTGCTTCTTTTCAGAGGCACCCCACTAATCCCTAACCCGGGCCATCCTTGTTAAACGCTCTCTGAGACTAAACCGCTCTCGACGAACCCTCGACTCAAGCCTGCCTGAGGCTTTAAACAACTTGATTTCAAATCGTCCATTGTGAAGGCTAAAGTATTGTGTCTGGAAAGGCCAAATTTTAAGGTTTTTCGATTTTATTTGAGAAATTTTTTTGAGCATATTTTGATTTGCTACAATATTTTCATTATTCTAAACCACAGAACCACAATAATTGAGCTGATTGGTTTTTCTGGTGGAAAAACCAGTGCTGCCCAAAAAAACTAAACGCTAATTTTTAAATCGAGTCCACGGAATGACAGTTGCTAACTTAGTATGCTACTGACAGATAAAGCCTTTGTAGCAACTGTCATTCCGTGGACTCGATTAAAAAAATAGAGTTTAGTAAGTATTCAAGCAACTTTCAATGACGCCAAGAGCAAAATCTCAAAAAAAAAGCTGCACCATAGATTTGGCTCAGTACCTATGTATCGAATTTTAGTATGGAACAGCTGATATTTTTTATAGTAAAAGTTGCTTGTATTGGTGAGTTAAGCGACAGCTTTTAGTGTCACCTAACCTTTCTAAAACACCCTGTATAATCACTTTTCTCTGAAACCTTTACATAAAACATTTATAATGGGAAGCCGGTAGTTCAAAGAAACATGTCTGTGTCTGAGACTGTTCA
The DNA here is from genome assembly GCA_949319315.1 of Zelleria hepariella. NCBI lineage: Eukaryota > Metazoa > Arthropoda > Insecta > Lepidoptera > Yponomeutidae > Zelleria > Zelleria hepariella. The sequence goes on from OX439388.1 coordinate 1,240,208, forward strand.
GATGTGGATTCCCTCAACCTCAAACAGATATATTTTCTTGATTTATCCCGCGAGAGGGTCTACAAAGGGCATCTAGGTCGATATTTCTTCTCGTTTTATACCTTTAGGGATTAATGAAGTGGGTGATTTCTTTAGACAATAGTCTCTAGCGTCTGTCGGACCCAAAACTGTCAAAGCAAATAAGAAGGAAACTCATTTCACTAACCTTTTCCTTTTTTCTTGCATCTAACATAATCATTTCCTGGCTCTGTGAGATGAAAAGTTGTGTGTTTCGCACGAATGCAATATTATTTGTGTCTCGTGCTTCTGAAAACCTTGCTACGCTCAGTTTTCTTTTTTTTAACCACTCTCTACGCTCGTGGCTTAATTTCTGGAACCTTCGCTAGCTTGGTATTTAATAGATACAAGCACTCGCTTCAAACAATATTTTTGCATTCTTAGATAACAAATAAGAAACTATTCCATTCTATACTTTCCAATTTGAATGCCATGTCGGTCGCTAAGACATTAGGTTATTTTGTAAAAGGGGAAGAGTGCAGTGACCTGTCACCACCGAACTAAATCCCATAGAATCCGCATTACGTATAAAATCACAATAAAAACTTGTCCTCACAGAAACAAAAGATATCAGCAATAGAACAACACGAAACATCATTTCGACCATACGTCTAATATTCGAATGTCAACCTTATTGCATTAGTGTTCAGTTTTGCTTTAATTGCATGGACTACGAGCAAATAAGCTCCCAAAGGCAATTTGGGCATCTATTTTTCCAGACACATTTCAGAGTTCTATGTTGTATCTAGTTTTATCCTTGATCGAAGCGTGTCACATTCGCAAAGGAATACAGTGTGCTTAAGGCAATGTTTTGCCTATCCAAGCACTTCAAAGGGATGGGTCATATTCGAATATTATTCACAAGAGGAGACGTGTTTATGTTCACTTAAATTATTTCTCAAAACGTCTCCTTCATGTGCAAGACTTTACTGACCATTCAGTTATTGGTAGGGAAGGGTTTAGATTGATTTTCTCTCGCCAAAGATTTATTTTCCTTTCAGAATCGCATATATTAGTAGGTAAATAGCCAGCGCGCAAAGAAAAATGTACAAAATCGATTATATTTCATTTTTCTTGAATCGAAGCTCGATTTTCGCCAATGGTAATCGGCTTCATCTTAGCCGGTAGACCACCAGATACACTAAACATATTAAAGGGGGAAGTTTTCTAATTTCCCCTTTGACAACTTTTGATATTTGAGAACACAAACGAGAATAGAAAGGGTTGAACGTGCCAGAGAGGCAATGGAATTGCGATGCCAAAAGCATTTTTGTAAATGTCGTAGGATGATTTGATAAATAGATTTTTTGCAAATAAACTAGGGATTTTGCAAAAACACGGATAATTAGACAATGCTGATGACATTTCTCAATCTTACTGAAAAAAGATATGGTTTTTGCGAAAACACTGGTCGTCTTAGTATTGAATATCCTTATCTCTGATTGGCTCGATTTTCGCTTGCTGGCCAAGTCTTATTCTGATTGGTTCCTATCTACCCTGTGTAGCTTTGAAGTATTTTAACAAAGAGTTATAAAAGGTAAGAAATGACAATGCATATTTGAAGGAACTTTACTTTTTAATGAACATTTTAGTTAAAATCCTTCGACATATACAACATTAGACGCAAGGCACTTATCTATCTAATAGAGTTGATATTGACATGTTTAATTGTGTATCAAACAATTAAACATATCAATATCAACTCGCTCTCAAGTGTCCTCTACAGAGCATATCACTACTACAAAGCATATTGAACTTGAAAAATAAAGCAGTACCTACTAACTTGACAATTGTGGTTCGTCGTAGCTGGCCTTTGCCCTAAAACAAATATCTATCTACTTAATCTATCCATCCATACCATTTTCAAGAAAAGACCTAAGAAAAAAAAACCATACCTAGCATTTTACTGGCGCCAACGTTGGAATCTTGTGGAGTGGCTGATGTTTTTCGATATAATAATATCGAGGTTGACCTCATACAACGTGTTACAAAAGATCCTAACTCTTCTTGCATGGTGTAACCTGCACAGAACTGGGGCCTTAGCCTGTAACACAATGGCATCTCAATGGCGTCCTAGGTAGAAGGACAAAACCGGGATTTTTTCGTTGATCTCCTACAACCAGCGAACTAATCCTCTAGGATTAGAATCATAATATTCTTTGCTGTACTACAATAGCATTAAAAGGACCGACACTGGACCGACAGCATCAATATATCGTAATTAAAACCGTCAACCGGAAGCCCATTTTGCCACCATTGTGTTACAGCCTGTCATTATGTTGACCAGGGCCCTTAACTTACAGGCTAAGGGCCCTGGTCAACATAATGACATTTCTGACTTTTCAAAAGTTTAAAAAAACTATTTTTATTTTATAACGTTTTTTTTTTTTTTTTATAAGCTATTTCAAATTTAAACACAATGATTGTGTGCGTAAGTGCATAATGGCATAGTTTTAAGCTGATAAAACACTTTGAAAATCAGTAAAAACGATATTTAAAATATACGTATATCCTGCCGCAGATTAACGTCATAGAGCAAAAAAAATTTCAGCTGTGATCCCTATCGCCGGATGCTACACTGTAAAAAGAGTTAGGATTTTTTGTTACTTCGTGTATAAGTTGCTTGCATAAATTAACTAAACGACTTTCTAAGTATGATAGGACATTTTTGTTACACAGCTTTCAGCGAAAATCGTCGTGAGTAGGCTAAAAGTCAATCATAAACATATTTTCATAGTTTCGAGACTCTTTGAGAACAACCCGCAGTGTCTCCCTGGGATTATTTCGGGGAATTATTGTCATGCCCGGATCCCTTTTGTGGCAATTTGGCCGGTTTCTCGTTTTATATGACAGATACGTCTCATTCTTTTGTGGAAATAATGTTATTGCAACGTTGTTTCGTTATCTGGGACCGTATTCCGAGCGACTCTGACTTGTAAAGTGACTTGGTTTTTTAAGGTTCAACAAGGGTTCAACGGAAGTAACGTGGCGGGAAGTGTAGACTTTCCACAGGTTTTCAATTTTGTAGCTAAACTGGGCTATTTTTGTTCGGCGATGTTTGTTTCATTATATTTACATTTTTCAAAAATCTAACTTCTATTTTTGCCAGTGGTAATCGGCTTCGTCTTAGCCGGTAGACCCCCTGAGTAGTTAGTAATTTAACAAACTACGATAATCTTAAATGTTGTAAGGCAATAATTTTGCTTTTATACCTAAATCCTCTTTTTTTTCAGTATCTACTATTGATCAAACACTGCAATCTGCTAGGGTAGCACAACGACACGATAAAAGTTTTCTTAGCGGCATCTCGATTCACGCAGTGAAATAAAGCCAGATGGCGCTAACCGATAGTGGGATAAAACTTGTATCGTGACGTTGTGCTCCCCGAGATGAGACAGATAAAAATTCAGTATTGTTGAAGCAACGACAGACTTGTTTTCAGTTTGCTTCTAACATCGTAACACCATCGAAATAAATATTTTCTTATCTTTATATTATTCTAGCTATCGCCTTGCAATGCCGACCCACAGCCGCTCGACGATGCGTAAGGTGATATAGCGTGGGTCGACGGTTAGCTTGCTGGGGTCGCGTGGTGTCTTGGCCGTGGGATACACGCGGTTCTTCAGGAAGAACGTGGCGGCTCCCATCAGGCACTGGACGCGCCCGAATTGAGTCCCTGGAAGAACACTCAAAATTCACTTTCATTGCCCTCATTTTAAGATCTATCCTTCCACCTGACTGCCGATTTATGAATTGAGAAATTCACTAAGCAAATACGTAAGTATCGTTCTGTTTCTGCAGATTTCACACAAAAGAGCGTGAAGATACTAAAGTATTTAGTTAGTAAAATTCTCAATTCAGAAACCGCGCGTTAGTCTGCTTAGCACTAAGGGTGGTATTCTAGAACGCTACTTAAACTCAGTTCAAACTAGAGCGCTACTTAAACTCTGTTTAAACTCAGTTCAAACTAGAAAGCTCCTTGAACTCTGTTTAAACTCAGTTTAAGTAGAGTTAAGTAGTATTGACTGTCGATAAAACAGTGCATGTTTTGATTTGAATATCCCTCCCTTCATATCACAACATGCACTGCTTTATCGACAGTCTGAACTCTGTTTAAACTGAGTTTAAGTAGCGTTCTAGAATACCACCCTAAGAGGCAGACGAAACCCGCGGGATCGTTGGTTCCTTCGTTGTCTTTCCTGTGTAACAACTGTGTATATCGATAGTCCGTAACGCAATGGCGTATCGATAGGTTCCCAGTCGAAGGAAAAACCGGGTTTTCCTTGCTGGGCAAGCTTACCTACTCACCAGAATGGACAAATACCCATCTCTTGTCAGTAGCGATACCGATGGAGATTCATAGGTCTATTTAATACCCATCGTGAAGTATCCTTTTAAGGCGCTGGGCATAGTGAATTAGCCCGCGCGCAAAAAAAATGCATAAAATCGATTCCTGTATCAAATACACAAAAAAAAACGAAAATGTTCACATATCAAACCCTAGAATTAGGTGAGAGCTATCTAAAACAGCCAGTTTTGTGTGGGCGATTCACTATGCACAGCGCCTTAAGTAACAATCGTGAAGCAGCATTCGAAGAGGTAATTTAGATGCAACTAAAACTGTGTATTTATTTACTTACCAATACAATGTCGCGGGCCTTCTCCGAAAGGAAGGTAAACCATCGGTGGTATTTTCGAACGGTTCTCTGGCGAAAATCGTTCAGGATCAAAAACTTCAGGATCGTTGTAATATTTCGGGTCGTGGTGCAACCCTGCCAGTGGTATTAATATGTTCGTACCTTGAAAAAATGCGCATTAGTTGGGTCTTCAATAATTGACTAATATCTAGCGATGAAATATACGTATAATCATAATAGATACTACATCACAAGAATGTATTGTTATCCTGACGTAATATGCAAGAATTTAAAATCTCGCGCGCTGCGGATGTCAGAATTGCGATATTTGCAATGGGGCAGACCACTCTTCATCATCATCATCATTATCAGCCTGTTAACACCCACTGCTGAGTAAAGGCCTCTTCATGCTCACGCCACCTCTCACAATCCTGTGCCAGACGCAACCACTGTTTTCCGGCTACTTGGGGTATGTCGTTGGATCATCTGGCTGGTGGTCCGCCAACCGATCTCTTCCCCTCTCGAGGTCACCATGCCGCAATGGACTTTGTCTATCTGCCATCGGTACGTCTACACTAAATTATTGCCAACACAAAACATCACAAACCCACTGCCTGCAATGTGCCCATTTGGTGTATGCCCCAATATTCTTATGCAAACCCACCTGAGACGTCATGCTGATAAAATTCAGGCCTCACCTTTTTCTATCGTAATATTATGTTCAGGAAAAGTGTAAGTTTTGTAACACTCTCTACTTAAGGACCCAGTATACTTTCTTAACGTCTCTTCGAAGACCATTTTCAAGTAAACCATTTCCTTGATACCCTCATACGTGACTTTTCCGCCATTTTTGTTCGCGACTCGGCGAATCTCTTCAAACATTCGTTGTTGTATGTCTTCATTTAATGCCATTTCATACATCAGACAGCTCAAAAATATTGAAGTGGGTTCAAAACCAGCAATGTACAATGTAATAGCCTGCGTGGCTACAAACTCGTCATCCATTACAATTTTTGCTTTATGATTTTCAATAACGCCTTCGGCTTTCAAGTCCACAAATAAATCCATGAGGTCACCGGTCTTGGCTGTGTTCCCTTCTCTTCCTTTCACTATATCTTTGATCAACTTGTCGAAAAATTGTCTCAAGTAAGACACATATCCTTGGGCGTTGAACCATTTGACGAGGAACTTGACGAATCCCGGGTAAAGCATTTCTAAGAACCTTCTCACTCCTAGCGTTGTAACGTAAGTGAAAATGTTATCTGCTATATCTACAAACGCGTTCTGTTTCTCACTATAGACGTCCATAGAGACGCCGAAGCAGCATGTTCCATTGATATCGAGCGTGAGGAGTTTACAGATCTCCTTCACGTCTTGTTCCTCGCGTCCTGATGAGATCATCCTGTCGATATACTGGAGGAAATCCTCTAAACAAGACTCTATGAGAGGTAGCATCAACTTTATTTTGCCCGATGTGAAAATCGGATTGAACTTGTTTCGTAGAATCTTCCATTTTTCACCTGGAATTATGAGCGTATTACATAATGAGGGTGTTAGAAGAAATGTTGTGTATGTTGTGACTGGTCCGGTAAGAAAACGGAAAGTTCTTTAGAAATAGAGCACAGTTTGTACAAGAGTATTTACTACCTCTATCCACCATTGTGTAAAATATTTAGAGCATGGTGATGATAATTATTATATGGTTCAAAGACGACTCAGCTGTACATACCTTCGCCGAGGAACAAATTATCTTCAAACTCATCATCTCTGTGTCTCATCCCTCTGCTGTTAAAATTCTCGAATGCCTTGATCGTTACCTCCTTGATCAATTCCGGATCTCGCAGCACCAACGCTGGAGTGAGCGCTTGGTAGTAACCCACCATTTTCTCTTCGGGAAAATTCCGGTAGAGGTTCTGGGCAAAGTCGTGCACAGATTCCTTGGCCAACATTATTCCGAAGGCGTTGCCTACGAAGGGCAACGGTCTGGGCCCGGTCACACCCCGTATCTCCCAGTAACTGTACTTGTCTCTAAGCCACAGGGAAATCCAAATACATGCTGTCATCAGGAGAGTAATAAACGTGCACACTAAGAAGTAAGACATGGTGAAACAATTTACGTTAGTATACTTGGTGTGGTAAGTGCTTGATTATTTATACTTTTACTTTCATGAACTTAGGACCCAGGTATCCAATTTGTTAAAGTCTTCGAAAAGACCTTTATAAAAATAACTATAAAATTAACGAAATTTAAAAAACCGACTTCACTGGTGTCAAGGTACACTCTGATTCCGAGTGATCAGCTGTGGACTGTTGTTGATGAGTTCCGTTCTCCATCTCCGAAGTTCTTCATAAGATCTTCGTCATTTTTTATGGGACTAGATGGAAAGTATACTCTTTCAAACAAAAAAAGCAGGGTTCGAAGTGATAATTATCATTGATTATCCAGATAATTATCAAGATAAATATAGGTTAATAATTATCTTGATAGGTAGGTATAATCGAAAATATTTGTCGGATTTTCGTATTGTGTTGACTGTGTGTCATCGAAATAAAGTAAATTGAAGTTGTTTTTTTATTACTTATCGTAACTTGACTTGTGTACAAACATAAATAGATTGTTTCCTAACTATTTTCTACTTACTAAACTGCTTGCTTCTAACGCAAATGTTGATATGTATTTTTTTTATGTAGCCTCTACGGTGTCCCACTGCTGGGCAAAGGCCTCACCACTTCGAGCCCACACATCCCTATCCGATATCAGTTAAAAAAGGATTGCTAGGTTTATATCTATCTGATAATTATCGGAAATTATCGGATAATTATCATGATAATTATCGTGATAATTATCAAAGGGCATATTTATCTTAATAATAACAAACCCTGAGAAAAATAATTATCAAAATCAGTTCTCAAAGAAAAGGGTTCACTGGTAACACAAATACACAAAATACGCGTCGTATTAAGTAGGTAATCCCTTTTTTGAAGTCGGTTATTAAATGGAAATTACAAGTTACAATTTATGCAGCGAATCAGGACATCGGTAGGTAGGTAAGAACTATAAGTTTAATGTAGTGAAGTGAACTTCGAACGTGTGAGCGTGAATCTTTAGTCGTGGTCCGTGGTAAGTTGGTAACTTAGTTCATTTAGCGCGACTTTAGCGCGCGGCATGGTGTTTCCTATGCGTATCAACTAAACAGGTTTACTAGCCACACACATCTTTCGTTCATGTTAAGAGGAAACGCGGGTAACCTGAACTCCATACAAAAGGGTAGACCTACCTGGATAATTGTTTTAGAAAAAATATGTTTATGCCATTCAATTTATATTTACCTCTGCCATGTTCCTATATTTTAATTATTTAAATAAATTTATTAAATAATAAAAATAGGAAAACATAGGAACATGGCAGAGGTACATATAAATTGAATGGAATAAACATATTTTTTCTAAAATAATTGTCCAGGGAGGAAACAGGTCTCCCTTTTTGTATTTTTTCTATGGAGCAGCCGGCTAGCGTTCAGTCTTAACTGCAGTTTAAAGTCTTCTTCTCGTAAAAAGATCTTCAATTACTAATGAAAACTCATTTGTCACAAAAAACTTTATGGGTCAACGTGTTCAAATACATTAAATTAATCTTATTTTCATGTACTTACCTAAACATTTTACACTCGGTTTCAAGGTGCAATCAAGGGAACCGCTCGACAATAAATACAAGGTGTTACAAAAGTACCTAACTCTTTTTACAGGGTGTAACCTACGGGTCAACAGGATGTCAAATCTGTAAAAAAAAGTTGAAAAAAACAAATTTTATTTTATAACCTCAAAATTTTAAAAAAATCATAACTTTTTTTTTTTGTAGTAGCTCAAATTTAAAAATACGTTTGTGCGTGTAGGTGCATTTACATAGCTTTGAGTTGTTAAAACATTGTGAAAGTCAATGAAAACAATATTAAAAGCATACTTTTCTCCCGCCACATCGTTCACATTTTAAAATTAAGGGGACGTCATAGAGCAAAAAAAAAATATGTTGTGATCCCTATCACCGGGTGCTATTACCCTGTAAAAAGAGTTAGGTACTTTTGTAACACCTTGTATTACTATACCGATGACTGCTTCAATCAACAATATCTACCCAACCACCTTCGTGAAATAATTTAGTTTGATACAACCGCAGGGTATGACACCGAATTGATGCCCCTAATCGTTTCTTACGGACCTTCGATGGCCTTAGATGAGACGTGTTTAAGGGTAGACGATAGCAAGGTGGCGGGAAATTCAAAATTTTCACAGACTTTTACATTTTGTAGCTAAACTGAACTATTTAAAACCGTATTCTTTTCATTATTGTAAACAACAGAACAACAATAATTCAGCCGATTATGTGTTCTGGTCTACGACAAGTTTTTTGGGCAGTGCCACTGCTTCGTAGACCAGAACACATAATCGGCTGAATTATTGTTGTTCTATTATTTACAATAATGAAGAGAATACTGTTTTATTGCCGCGAACGAAAAATCGCTGAACAAAAATAGCTCAGTTTAGCTACAAAATGTAAAAAACTGTGAAAATTTTGAATTTCCCGCCACACTACTATCTTCCAGCCTTAAGCACAAACAATATTACTTCTATTAGATGTCCTTTGTATTTAGGACGATAAGATCTGCGATAGGATAGACTCCCTGTAACCCACTTGAGAATTGATAGTGGCATTGTGTGAGATTTGTGTTAGGAAGACTACAGTTGCCCAAAGCTACAAGGGTGCTAGATGTGGCCAAGGACGAGTCTTTGATTTTGATTAGCCACTTCATTCACGCAGCTGGAAATGTCACCCGAAGCATTATCGAAATAATACTCAAAATATGTTACGCTGCATCGTGGTGGTGAGTTACGGAACCCTAAAAAGAGCATCAAGGGTAGGGGGGGCAGGTACTTTTAATTACAATGTTAGGTACTACAATGGACGTAAAGCCTTGTTCAGATAACACTGTGGCCCGAGTTTGAGTAGAGAGGTAATATTTCGTATACGTTAGGGTTAGGTTATCGTATGAGGTAGTAGCCACCCCTGGTGTCATAGTTTCTAGGCCGCCCAAGGGTCTCTGACATGGCTTAACGATTTTTATTAATCAACAACCACCGGGCGGGACCAACGGTTAACGTGCCTTCCGAAGCACGGAAGCCCAATACAGAAAAACGGAAGCGCTCAGATATTATTGCCAGTCATTGCCACTAGCGGTCAAAGCGCATTTTTTTTTCTCTCGTACAATGACATTTTCTTGGTGATTCATTCCATGCCTGAAAATGTTACTAATGTTTATTTATATGCATTTTTAGACACAAACTTTTTCGAGAACTCATTAAATAGAGGGTCAACGAACTCTAAAATTTTTATTACAGTAGACAAAATGCTAACATTTTAGTTGTAAAATCGTCCATAGCATAATCGAGTAAAGTGGTAGCGTGTAAAGGTAAACTTACCTTCGAACGTACGAACGAATACGGCAGTTTCCAGTGCTCGGTATCTGGGAAAAAGTTTACATTTCCTTATTGTTATTATTAAACTATTGCTACTACGAATTAACATCGAACTAATACATTGTGAGGAAAGCACTACGCAGTGGGCACACTTGGTGATTAAAGTGAAGGCATTTGCCCAGCTAGTGCGACATGTTTAAGGCTGGAAGATAGTAGTGTGGCGGGAAATTCAAAATTTTCACAGACTTTTACATTTTGTAGCTAAATTGAACTATTTTTGTTCAGCGATTTTTCGTTCGCGAGAATAAAACCGTATTCTTTTCATTATTGTAAACAACAGAACAACAATAATTCAGCCGATTATGTGTTCTGGTCTACGAAGCAGTGGTATTGCCCAAAAAACTTGTCGTAGACCAGAACACATAATCGGCTGAATTATTGTTGTTCTGTTGTTTACAATAATGAAAAGAATACTTTGTTATTGCAGCGAACGAAAAATCGCTGAACAAAAATAGCTCAGTTTAGCTACAAAATGTAAAAAACTGTGAAAAATTTGAATTTCCCGCCACGTTGCTATCGTCGACCCTTAAACCTGAACTCTGTCTCAGAGAGAAGGCATTTGCCCAGCTGCTACTAGGACATGTATAAGTTCTTGACCCCTTTCTGTTTTTGCCCCGTGATACCCATATTTGTAGAGATTTGTTCCCTTCCGATGGAGTAGGCAGTAACGCATCTTTCCTGGGATATTATCCTGATGTAGATCAACGTCGATAAGAGCTGAAGTTGCGCGAACATTTATCATTGTCCAATTACTCACTGTAACTTAACGTTTAACACTCCACCCCGCCCCGTGATAAGGGATAGATAAGAACTTTGTGCTGACGCTGTGGAAGACTTGACAGATAGATGCTGTAGATAAACTTGAGGGATAGATCATCAACCTGGTGATTAAAACTACCGTGGAATAATTAAGAATTCTCACAAATTCTGTGTTTCGAAATCCAAAAGATTCATCAAAAACCGTCCAGCTGTTTGAATTTTGCAGAATAAGGAAGATATTTTTCGAAGAAATTGTATAATTTGCTTATTGAGTTTCAATAGTTTTCAAATAAAACCAGCAAGTATAAATCCGCGCGCGCTGAGAATGGGATGGAACCTTGTCAAAGTAAATCGAAAATTTACTTTATTTAACTTTGACAAGGTCGCATCGTCTTAGTACACACGACAGCACGTCGACGCTTACAAGCTAGCACTCTACTCGCTTACGTTAGGGGCAGCTTTACAACAAAAGTGCACAGTCTGACGTGCTGTCGTGTGTACCAAAAGGTCGCATCCCATTCTCATCACGCGCGCATTAAAACGGTTATTCTTGCCAAACGTTATTTTGTTTCCAAATCCCTTCCATTTCAGTTGAACGAGCGAGCGAAGTTCTCCGAGTCTACTGGAACAATCCGGCGTTTGTATGTTTGTATGTATGTATGTATGTATGTATGAATGAATGTCCGTTCGACGATAACTTGAGTAAATTGAGTCGGATTGTCATGTTTGGTAGGCAGGTAAATGAGGCAAAGATATTTTTTAAGTTCGAACATAAGCCAAATCGGTCGAGGGGTTGCTGAGATATGGGGTTATGAGTTCACAGTTCGGGGTGAACCACTAAGTTTATAACACACGTTCCAGCTCAGCAAGAAATTACCAGCCGATTGCGTTCTGGAAGTTCTGGAACCAACCGAGCAAGTTGAGTTGAGAACAATATAAGTTCTCTCCGCGCGTCGTCGGCGACCCGTGCCGCGTCGTTCGGCCGCAGTCTCAGACCGTTGTTGGTAACTACAGGATGAACTCTAACTGCCGGTTTCTGAATTGAGAAATTCGTGCAAATGGGTAAGTATCGTCCTGTCTCTGCAAATTTGTCACAAAAGAGCGTGACAGAACGATAGTAAAGTATAAACCGGGCCTAAGTCGATAGCGGAACTTTAAGTAAGCTATCTACTGATCACTACAAACAACTTGTACTAGGTGGCGAAAAAAATGGAGTGAAAAAAATATCAGCTGTTTCATACATTTGGCGCCGTACTGAGTCGACGTTTTGTATGGAACAGCTGATATTTTTTGCGCTCCATTTTTTTCGCCACCTGGTACAAGTTGTTTGTAGTGATCAGTAGACCGTCTACTTAAAGTTCCACTATCGACTTAGAGTGCACCCTGTAGCTATCAGATAACCGCTTGTTATACAGGGTGTTACGAAAAAGGTCATCTTTTGTTGATCAAAACATTCACTAACAGCCAAATTTTTTGAGGTTGATAGTTTAAGTAGTTTTTTCTCAGATTTGTAAACTTGTATTTTGCTATACCCCGTCAAGATACCCGCAACTGTAATAAAATAAAAACAATGTATCACTGGAGGAAGGCACTGGTATTCACAACACAGGTTTTTTGCCTACCGTGAGTACCATGTCGCACAACAAAATGTAAAGATAGATAGATAACACCTTATTGTACACCAGAAATCTTGTATCTTGTATTTTTGAACACATTAATAAACATTTCAAATTTCATTTCATTTCATATCAAATTTCAAAATAAAGGTCACTGGGCGAAAACCGATAAGGTTTATATAAAAAAAAAATGCGTACACAAACTAAATTAGTTTATAATTGTTAAAATAAAACACATAGGTAATATAATGTTTGTTTTTGTTTTTTACTAATCTATGGGAATAAAAAGTTGCAGCTTTTCATTAACCGAAACTCAAATAACGCTAGCTCGACCTAGTTTTCCGCCTATCAGCGTACGGTCGGCCACAATCTCAGATACCCCATGGCAGCTCTTACCGCGCGCGGCATAAGGGCGCCAATCGAACAAAAAGGGGTATCTGAGACTGTGGCCGACTGTACCTACACATTTTATTAATTTAAAAATCAACGGAACGTCATAGAGCAAAAAAAAGGTTGTGATCTATATCACGGGGTGCTATTTACCCTGTAAAAAGAGTTGGGCCCGGTTTCTGAGTTGAGAATTTTACTAAGCACATACTTTACGTATCGCTCTGTCACGCTCTTTTGTGAGAAATCTGCAGAGACCGGACGATACTTACCCATTTGCTTAGCAAAATTCTCAACTCGGAAACCGGGCCTTAGGATCTTTTGTAACACCTTTTATTAGCATACATAACGTATGAGAACGGCTTTGCTATTCCATTCACTCAATATTGTTCAGAAAACGAGTCGCCAGCCCAATCACATCGCTTTAGATGACAGCTCGTATCAAATAAAATGCGGTCTGAAGATCATCAACATCTTTCAAATGTCAAGAAGAAAGGGATCGTGAATTTATTCGCTTGTCAGTGTCACATTGCTTTGACGTCTTAGGGTGGTATTCTAGAACGCTACTTAGTTACGCTACGCTTACGCTACTCAGTTTAAACAGAGTTCAGACTGTCGATAAAGCAGTGAAGGTTTGATATGAAGGGAGGGATATTCAAATCAAAACATGCACTGTTTTATCGACAGTCGACACTACTAAACTGAGTTTAAACAGAGTTCAAGGAGCTTTCTAGTTTGAACTGAGTTTAAACAGAGTTTAAGTAGCGTTCTAGTTTGAACTGAGTTTAAGTAGCGTTCTAGAATACCACCCTTAGTGACCCTCAGTTGAGAGTTGTGAGTTGTGACCGCTGCCCTGCGGCGCTGTTTGGAAGACGTATACAAGGTTTTTTTTTGTGAAGTGACACCCGACTCAGGGGTGATTACCTATTTACACGATACTGAAGCAAAAAAATATATGAAAAAATTTTGAGGTTATAAAATAAACCGCCATAAGGTATAAGCCGCCATAAGGCATTTTATAAATAAGGCATCGATTTAAATCGATGACATAAGGTTATAAAATGCCGCCCCCACCCCTTCCCCCCGCACCGGAACTGTCAGCGTGCGCGCGGCGCCTAGTGACACGCAGTCTGAGACTGGCCACGGCGTCGCGAGGGCCGTCTCAGCTCCATGATTAAGGTCTCCGAATGAGAACCGAAACTAGTCGGCTACACCGACATAATACAAGTAAGTTTAACCGTTTACGAAATATAAAATATTTTTTTTATTTTTCAACGTTTTTTTACAGATTTGACATCCTGTTGACCACACCCTTTAAAAAGAGTTGATGTTTTGTACCACGTTGTAGAACAACTTGAACAAGATAATATATGTATCAAAAATTTTAGAAAAAATATAACCTTATTTTTAGTTTCAAGCATTACTCACATTGTCGTCCCTGAGTTAGGTATCACTGGCCAAAACAACACCCTGTATAACATATCAAAAGGGCCTCCGGTATGTAACCTTTTACGAGAATTTAAATCGTTACGGGCGACTGTACAGTCGGCCACAGTCTCAGATACCCCTTTTTGTTCGATTGGCACCCTTATGCCGTGCGCGATAAGAGCTGCCATGGGGTATCTGAGATTGTGGATTTGTGGCCGACCATACTATGAAAATAGATGACGCTTGTCAATCACGCCCGACACCGAGCCACAAGAAGCGTCAAAGAGTAAGCGTTACTTTTCAGAGGCCCGGTTTCTGAATTGAGAATTTTACGAAGCAAACACTTAATTATAGTTCTGTCACGTTCTTTTGAGAGAAATCCGCAGAGGCAGAACGATATTTAAGTGCCTGCTCAGCGAATTTCTCAAATCAGAAACCGGCAGTTAGAGTTTTCCCGAGCTCTTCGTTCATTAATTACCCGTCAAAGACGTGTTATAATAAGACGACGCTGAACACAGCTGTTTGATTAATGAACCGTCGTCGTGTGAATCCTCTCTATCGGCGGCTAATAACTTTGAACTTCCTTTTAACTCTACAGCATGTTACAAAATCCTGTCATACTAAGACTTAGGATGGCATTAATAGTCGTCGACTCAAGATTGAACTCAAGTAGGTGATCTCAGAAAGGTCTAATGCTAAAAATGTCAAGCCTATATAACTTTTCAAGTATGTACGGTCGGCCACAGCCTAGGATACCCAATGGTAGCTCTTACCGCGCACGGCATAAGGGCGACAATCGAACAAAAAATGTTATCCTAGCGTGTGGCCGACTGTAGACACTGTTTTCGGTGCACTTGCTGTGAACGTGATCATACTATCGTCAACTGTCAAAATACATATATTTATTTGCTGGAAAATAGTGACTTATCGAAAGCAACACCCACCTTTTGAGGGAGATATACCTACTCACTGGCACTGCCCGGAGGGCTCGCAGTAATCTGTTCAGAAGATTGAAGTTTCACAATAAAAAATAAATAAAATAAAAATAAAAATAAAATAGCCTGTTAATTCAAACTAAACTCGCTATTTACAATTCAATTTGAAATTCACATTATAATTATAAAATAATATTGTGATTTAACTAAATTTATAAATTAATTGAATTGATATTAAATTGAAATTTGCATTAGTATATAATTATGATTATCTTGTCTTCGTCTTCAGAGATTTATTAACCATGTAGTAGCCCTGCTAACACGATACTTACTCGCACATAATGTTCGGCGTCGCAGATAGAGAAAGAAATCGAAATGACCCTCCGCTACCTACGCCGCCTCACCGCCACACAATCCTCATTATTGTCCGTGCGCGCGCGACATTCGCACGTAGTGTTCAGATTAGTATTTTTTTCTCTGTAACCGCCTACCTCGTGAGTGTTGTTCTTTTCGCTTGAGTTATGTCCAAGCGCAAACGTGATGAAAGTAAGGAGGAAAGATGGGAAAGGAAGTTGAGAAAATACGAGCAAAGGCTCGACGAGCGAGGGAGACATTACCGACGGAGGACTGTATATTCTAGTGAAGATGATGAGCAAATTGAAGGTAAATTTTTAGTGTGATTTCACCTACATTACTTACCTATCAAGTGTTGCAGCTGTTTATACTTTTAGGACTACCTAAAAGCAACTTTTTTGCCTCGAGTTAATACGAGATATTGACCAACGGCTATTGCGCATACGCTCCGAGTTAATACGAGATATTAACCTGTAGCCTTTTTTGCTCCGAGTTAATACGAGAGATTAACCAGTAGCTACTATTGACAATGTTATTGTCCATTTTTTCATGCCGCCGGATTAAATTTTTTTCCGTTGCTTATTGTTTTTTGCTGAAAACAATTTAACGCTTTCAGATCATCTGGAACATGATACTGTACCTGAGTTACCCGTTGACAATATCGCTTGCTCTGAGTGGGGTACAAGCTCCGGTGCAACCACCGGAACCTTGCGTGGACGCTGAGCCTACTCCCGATCCTGACATAGACCCTGAACTCTTGAAGGTTCTTGGTGAGGTCGAGCCCGATGCCATCGACTGGGGTGAAGAGTTACATGAAGATGTGGCAAAACGCCTTCAACAGATTTTGCAACATGGTCTCAAGAAAGAAGCTAAGGATGAGTTGACCAAAAAGTACCTATTTCCTAAGAATACGACATTAGCAAAGGCACCAGCGCTTAACCCCGAGATAAGCTCAATGTTGAACGAATCTGCAAGAAACCGAGACAAACGTCTCGCAACAAAACAAGATCAGCTTGGCCGAGCTTTGTCAGCTTTAGGAATGGCTATGTCCTCCTTAATAAAAAGAACCCCTGATATTTCAGCGGTCTTGAAAACATTGAATGATGTTAGCAAATTGCTCGCCGACTCCCACAACGCTGAAACAGAGACCCGCAAGTCTCTTATCATTCCCCAAGTGGACAAATCTCTGAGTCACACATTCAAAGACAGGAAGAGAGATAATTTCCTATTTGGCGATAAATTGAGTGAACTCGTAAAGAGCTCTAGAGGTATCAAGAAGACGGGTCAACTTATACAAGCTGCAGCAAGCACGTCGGCATCGGGTTCCAATTTAAACTGGAGGAGCCCGTCATCTCGGTCTCGCTTGCAACGGGGCGCCCCAACGCAACCATACCGAGCCGGCGGGCAGCGACCAACATACATGAACCGTCGCCGAGCGGCCCCGCCTCCCTTGCCCCCGTACCGGCGGCAACCCGGCCCGCCGCCACCGCGGCGCCAGCCAGCTGCGCAGGCGACGACGCCACAGACAGTGCGGCCGCCAACCCAAGGGCGACCCCAGAACTAGACGCCACTGTTCAAGATCAGGTATCATTTCATGCTGGTCGTTTAAAACATTTTGTAGACGCTTGGAAATCGATCACCGACGATAACTTCATACTGAATACAATATCAGGTTATAAAATCCCATTTGTGAAAAAACTACCTACACAGAATATTTATCCAAAGAGTTGTTTTTCTACAACTGAGACATGCGCTTTACGTAAAGAAATAAGACATTTACTTGACATCAAAGCTATAGAAAAATGTAAGCCAGTTAAGGGGCAGTTTGTTTCAGACATTTTCCTTGTCCCTAAAAGTGATGGTTCAATGAGATTTATACTTAATCTAAAAACGTTAAACAAATTTGTTTACGCTGATCACTTTAAAATGGAGGATATTAGGACTGCCTCTCGCCTGGTGACTCGTGATTGTTACATGGGAAAAATAGACCTTAAAAAGGCTTATTTTCTCTTGCCAATAAGGTCAGAGGATAGAAAGTTTTTACGCTTTTATCTCAATGAACTGTACGAATTTACTGCACTGCCATTCGGTCTTTGTTCTGCTCCTTACATTTTTACAAAAATACTTCAGCCAGTCGTTGCATACTTAAGGTCTAAAGGATTTTTATCAGTACGTTACCTTGACGATTTATTATGCCTAGGGAATTCATACAACAGTTGTCTAAATAATATCAATGAAACTATTAAATGTTTCACCAGTTTGGGCTTTATCATAAATTATAATAAGAGCCAAACAGTTCCGGGCAAGTTATGTACTTTCTTAGGGTTTGACCTTAATTCAGAACTAATGACCTTGCAGTTGCCAACCGAGAAAAGACGAAAAATACTGTTAGCAACTAACAGCGTTATTGAACATTTATTACACAAGAAAAGTATGCGTATTCGTGATTTTGCCAGATTTTTAGGCACCTTGATTGCGGCCTGTCCCGCTATTTCGTACTCATGGCTTTACACAAAGTCATTAGAACGAGCAAGATATTTGGCTTTGCTCGATTCCCAAGATAATTATGATAAATTCATGAAAATTCCTAGTAGTTCATATGAGGATCTCTTGTGGTGGCAAAATAATATAAAAACTGGTAAAAAGTCCTTACAGCACACGAAATATGAGCTGGAGATATTTACTGATGCTTCTCTGACCGGTTGGGGTGCTTATTGCGATGGCCACAGCACTGGAGGCTTATGGAGTGATCAAGAGAAATCCAATCATATTAACTACTTGGAGTTATTAGCTGTCTACTTCGGTCTTATAACGTTTGGCAAAGACAAAAATGATTGTGATATCCTCATGCGAGTCGATAATACCACTGCCATTTCTTATGTGAATCGCATGGGGGGAGTTCAGTATCCACATTTGAATTCTGTAACTAAACTTATTTGGCAATGGTGTGAGAGCCACAATATTGTTATTTTCGCTTCATACATAAAGTCTTCCCATAATACCGAAGCAGACCGCGAATCGAGGAATTTAAATATTGACACCGAATGGGAACTGAGTTCTGTAGCTTATTCCAAAATAATTAGGACTTTTGGTGCGCCAAATATAGATTTGTTTGCTACCCGCATCAACACAAAGTGTTCTGTATATGTTTCTTGGAAACCAGACCCTTATGCGTTCAACGTAGATGCTTTTACAATAGACTGGGGACCGTATTTTTTTTATGCTTTTCCACCCTTTTCGTTAATTTTGAAAACAATTAATAAGATTATTTCGGATAAAGCTACAGGAGTCGTTGTCGTTCCCTATTGGCCATCGCAACCATGGTTCCCAATATTTAAATCTTTGTGTGTACAAGAGTTGATTGTATTCCCCCCTGATAGAAATCTTTTATCATCCTCTTTCAGAGCAGTACACCCGCTCCACCAACACCTTACCCTGGCGGTGAGCGTGTTATCCGGGAGAGTTTCTTAAAACAAGGCATTCCAGACTCTGCCATGAATGTAATGATTTCTTCATTGTCAAAACAAACTAAATTGCAATATAATTCTAGTTTGAAACAATGGTGGGATTACTGTAAGCGTAAACACATTGATTTCTTTGATGTAAAAATTGATTGTTTGTTAGATTTTTTAACACACTGCTTTAGTTCTGGATCATCATATGGGACGTTGAATAACCATCGCTCCGCGATATCATTAATTTCTGTAAATACTATAGGCCAAGATCAGAGAGTAAAACGTTTTTTTAAAGGCATTTTCAAATTGAAACCAGTTTTTCCTCGTTACAATATTACGTGGAATCCTAATATTGTATTAGATTACATTTCAAACTGTTGGCCAAATTATTCAATCAGCTTTGAGCAATTAAGTAAAAAACTAGTAGTTCTTTTGGCATTAGCGACGGGCCAAAGAACCCAGACAATTTCATTAATTAAAATTCCTAATATTCAAACCTACAATGATAAAATCGTGATTGTTATCACAGATTTAATTAAAACATCTGGTATAGGCCGTGCCCAGCCAATTTTGCATTTACCTTTTTTTGTACAAAAACGTAGTATTTGTCCAGCTACGACTTTACAGGCATATATGACAGCCTCTTCTAAGATAAGACCTCCTACTGTTGTAAATTTATTATTAACGCATAAAAAGCCGTATAAGGCAGCGAGTGCTCAGACCATCGGCCGCTGGATCAAACAGACTCTGGAAATCAGTGGTGTAGATACGGCAGTGTTCAGTGCCCACAGCACTCGCCACGCGGCCACTTCTTCGGCCTTGCGTGCAGGTATCAGTGTCGATACTATCAGAAAGTGTGCCGGCTGGTCTGACCAATCTGCTGTATTTGCGAACTTCTATAACCGACCGGTGGTCGACACTAGTCCTAACTTAATTATTTAGTTTGGAGGCTAGACGTACCTGTTATCCTCAGTATAATTATGATTTTGTTTTAGATTTTTTTGATAATGATTATTTACGAGTACATTTTCTTTATTAATTGAAAAGTTTGATTTTTTTTCGATTATATTATTTGTTATTTCTTTAACTCAACTTTATTTAGTCGTTCTCTGAACATCTACATGGTTAATAAATCTCTGAAGACGAAGACAAGATAATTAGATAATCAAACGAACTTACCAAGTGAAGTTCGATCTAAATCTGGGGGCACGGCAGTGCCCCCGCCAGGTCGAGCGCGAAGCAAACACTGCCGTACCATCCTTTACTGGAACCATTTCGCCGCATTTTCAGGCCCCTATTTGAGAACCTCTGGATAAGACCAGAACGCAGAAATTTTCGTCGTTTTGAATTATTTTAAGTACTATTTTAGAGGCCTGAGAAATGAGGCTTAGGGTCCTATGCTCTTCACATTTTAAAGTGTTAGGTTTCTTGGGCAGGGCTATTATTTTAGTGATGTTGAAGTCTGTTGGTGTTGTTCCAGCTTCGTAGATGGATTTCACAATTTGAAATATTTCGTCAATAATAGGTTTATTAGCGTGTTTAATTAACTCTATTAAGATTCTATCTTCTCCTCCTGCCTTCCCATTTTGAATGCCCTGTAGCGCATAATCGAATTCTTCTCTGATTATGTCTGGTCCTAGTTTGTCTGGATCTACGTCTTGTTCGTACTCTATATCGTCTTCAGATAGTCCATCTCCTTCATAGAGTGTTTCAATATATCTCGTCCATCTTTCTAGTATATCTTTGTTGTTTATTAGGATACGTCCTTGTTCATTTAGGATCGCAGTGCTTCTAGTACATTTAGGTTTTTCCATATTTCTTATTATGTTATAAGCTTTATCAATTTTACCTCTCTTCATGTATTCTTCTATACCTTTACAGCATTTCTCAATGTCTTGTTCTTTACATTTTCTGCATTCCAGTGTTATTTTATTTGTCAAAATTTTGTATTCAGTCATGCTTTCGTCGTCTGTTTTCGTGCGGAGTTTCCTTCTCTTAAGCATTAACTCTATTATGTCTTCACTAAGCCATTTCTTGCGTGGTACTATTTTTTCTTTCTCCAGATTTTCTTCAGCACTAGTTCGTATAATATCTCTCATATCTAAAAATATATCAAAGACCATCAGAAAGAGACTTATTCTTTCCTATGTATGGCCCATGGCACTTTATGGGTGCGAAACATGGACAATGACACAGAGGGAACGGGAAAGGCTGGAAGCTTTCGAGATGTGGTGTTGGAGGAGAATGGAGAGGATATCTTGGACGGAAAGAGTGTCAAATGAGCAAGTCCTGGAAAGAGTAGGGGAGAGGAGAACGTTGATGAAGACAATAGAATGCAGAAGAGGAAAGATGCTAGGCCACTTGCTACGTCACGACAAATTCATAACCAACATAATAGAAGGAAAGATAGAAGGAAAGAGAGGTAGAGGAAGGCCACGGAGAAGCTACTTTGACCAAATTAAAGAGAAGGTGGATGTCGTGACGTACCAGGCTGCAAAGGAACTGGCCTGTGATCGAAGTGCATGGAGAATGCTGCACCGACAAGAGGATAACTCTTAAATGTAATGATGAATGAGTAAGCTATAATCACATACTTAAAATCCAAAATTTCAAGTCTGTAGGTCATTTAGTTCCGAAGTTAAGCGAAAGCAAAGTTTCGCATTTATGACACACACTCACTCACTCACTCACTCATGATCATCATAATAGAACTAGTACTTCCCATAAACTCAGAGAGCTGAAATTTGGTACAGAGTTAGGGTTGAATGGCCACATAAAGGGAAAACTATAAAAACTAGGATAATCGAAGATCTGGAGTACCTGGTGACCCTGATTAGAAAACACAAGAGCCCTAATAGAACTAGTACTTCCCATAAACTCAGAGAGCTGAAATTTGGTACAGAGTTAGGGTTTAATGGGCACATAAAGGGAAAACTATAAAAACTAGGATAATCGAAGATCTGGAGTACCTGGTGACCCTGATTAGAAAACACAAGAGCCCTAATAGAACTAGTACTTCCCATAAACTCAGAGAGCTGAAATTTGGTACAGAGTTAGGGTTGAATGGCCACATAAAGGGAAAACTATAAAAACTAGGATAATCGAAGATCTGGAGTACCTGGTGACCCTGATTAGAAAACACAAGAGCCCTAATAGAACTAGTACTTCCCATAAACTCAGAGAGCTGAAATTTGGTACAGAGTTAGGGTTTAATGGGCACATAAAGGGAAAACTATAAAAACTAGGATAATCGAAGATCTGGAGTACCTGGTGACCCTGATTAGAAAACACAAGAGCCCTAATAGAACTAGTACTTCCCATAAACTCAGAGAGCTGAAATTTGGTACAGAGTTAGGATTTAATGGGCACATAAAGGGAAAACTATAAAAACTAGGATAATCGAAGATCTGGAGTACCTGGTGACCCTGATTAGAAAACACAAGAGCCCTAATAGAACTAGTACTTCCCATAAACTCAGAGAGCTGAAATTTGGTACAGAGTTAGGGTTTAATGGGCACATAAAGGGAAAACTATAAAAACTAGGATAATCGAAGATCTGGAGTACCTGGTGACCCAGATTAGAAAACACAAGAGGCCTAATAGAACTAGTACTTCCCATAAACTCAGAGAGCTGAAATTTGGTACAGAGTTAGGGTTTAATGGGCACATAAAGGGAAAACTATAAAAACTAGGATAATCGAAGATCTGGAGTACCTGGTGACCCTGATTAGAAAACACAAGAGCCCTAATAGAACTAGTACTTCCCATAAACTCAGACGAGCTGAAATTTGGTACAGAGTTAGGGTTTAATGGGCACATAAAGGAAAAACTATAAAAACTAGAATAATCGAAGATCTGGAGTACCTGGTGACCCTGATTAGAAAACACAAGAGCCCAACCAAACTATTATAGATCGACATATACTGCCCTTACAAAAAATATTCAACTTGGTGGGCCGCTTCATTTGATGTCATAATCTAAGGTCTGAAGTATCTGATGAAGAACCCTCAGCTGTTATCAGCTTTATTAGAGATATTATGGTAATGCCCCTTCTACTATTGGTACATAAAAAAATCGACTGTCATTGCAAAAATCCAGCGTAGTGGGACACATCTTCATTTAATCTAGCCTATAGCGTCCCACTAGTGGTTCGCTCCGAACTATGAACTCGCGACCTCAGTTACAGATGTATAACTTTGCTTACGCCATTCGTGCAGGCGCGCGCGCGCTTTGCATTTAAACTATACAACCCCATATCTCGGCAACCCATTGACCGATTTGGCTCATGTTCGAATTTAAAAATTCTTTTAATTTAGTTTACCCGCCTATCAAATTTCATAACGATCCGACCAAATTTACTCAAGTTATCGTCGAACAAACATTCATACATACAAACATACATACATACAAACGCCGGATTGTTCCAGCAGACTCGGAGGACTTCGCTCGCTCGTTCAACAAGAAATAGTCGGACGATTAACTTTATTCTACTCGAACATTACACAAATTAAAAAATTGTGTCTAATAAGAAAATCTAATAAAATTAATCAATATGCCCTCGTTTCTACAAAAAGAAGTGAAATCCCACCAAAAACATTCTGTAAAAACTAGCCAGGTCTCGATGGATCTGCTTGTTTATCTCTAAAAAAGTAATGAAATCTAGACAAAGTCGTGCCAAGTCTAAGGTTCCTTACTGCGATTTCTTTATTATTATAGTTAATGTTGTGAGACTTGGCTGTTGAAGGGTACACAAGGGTACAAAACCAGGTGCTCCATGACACCATTGCACCAATCTGTCGCCAGAACCGCTTGTGTAACCTTCAACGGCCAAGTCTCACAACATTAACTATAATAATAAAGAAATCGCAGTAAGGAACCTTAGACTTGGCACGACTTTGCCTAGATTTCATTACTTTTTTAGAGATAAACAAGCAGATCCATCGAGACCTGGCTAGTTTTTACAGAATGTTTTTGGTGGGATTATCTTGTCTTCGTCGAAGAGATTTAAGGTCCCTCCCATCCCAGTTCTTATTACTTACCCAAATATTTTTAAGTTAGGCCTCAGTGTCTTGCAAGTGTCTTGCTTCTCTAAAAATAATGAGGATTGTGTGGCGGTGAGGCGGCGTAGGTAGCGGAGGGTCATTTCGATTTCTTTCTCTATCTGCGACGCCGAACATTATGTGCGAGTAAGTATCGTGTTAGCAGGGCTACTACATGGTTAATAAATCTCTTCGACGAAGACAAGATAATTTAGATCGAACTTCACTTGGTAAGTTCGTTTGATTATCTAAAAATAAAATAATAAGAGCATGCATAAAATTAAAAATTAGTTTGAACCCCTATTTAGGGTAAAGGCCTCCTCCATCTCTTTCCAGTTATCTCAATTTTTTGCCATGTGCAGCCAGTTTTGGCCCGCGAGGATGACAATAACAACAGTTTCACAACATAACAGGGCTATTTCCGAAAAGGTCACTTGTGTCACGTGCCAAAAGACCATGTCGCATCATTGTCGCATAGAGGGATCAGGGATCGTTATTTTCGACTTTGTTACAACAATGGATGTACCGTTCACTGCAACAAAGCGCTCTCTTTCTATCAACCGTTTTATGTAGGTACAGGGTGTTAAAAGACCGCCAACAGACCCGAAAGCCACGCATACCGCATACTAGACACCAAAACAAAGTACATTTTTCGAAAAATTATGGCTGGGAAATGATTTTGGTTTTTTAGGTTATAAATTTGAAAAATATTTTATCACGCAATGGACGTGTAACGCACAGAAGTCATATTGCGCAAGCGTAGGTATGTATAAGTTTATTGCCAATGTTTAGAATACATTATTTTAACGTCGTTTTATGTAAGAAATATTCATAATTTTCATATGGCCTCTTGAGAATGTACCTATGTTAAGAACTAGATACAAAATACATTTCTGCAAAAAAAAATAATTAGAAAAGTCCGACTTTGAACCTCATTATCTCGGAAACTGTTGATTTCCCAGGCATAGTTCGTTGGGCACGTTGGGTTCGTTGGACGTTCCTTATGATGAGGACAATACGTGGTTTCCGCTTTGTTGGCGGTCTTGTAACACCCTGTATAACTAGCTTTTACCCGTGACTTCATCCGCGCAAACTTATATTTTTCCCGTTATCGTTATCAGTGCAGGCGAAGTAGCAGTTCGACTTTGAACCTTACTAGTGGTTCGCCCCGAACTGTGAACTTGCGACCCCATATAAACTTAACAACTCCATATCTCGGCAACCCCTCGACCGATTTGGCTCATGTTCGAACTTAAAAATTCTTTTAATTTCATTTACCCGCCTACCAAATTTCATAACGATCCGACCAAATTTACTCAATTTATCGTCGAACGAACATTCATACATACAAACATACAAACATACAAACATACAAATATACAAACATACAAACATACATACATACATACAAACGCCGGATTGTTCTAGTAGACTCGGAGAACTTCGCTCGCTTCGCTCGCTCGTTCAATTATATCGGTAACCGTTGATTTTCCAGGCTTATTTCCTAACGCAAAAATGTTCGTTATGATGAGGACAATACGTAGTTTCCACTTTTTTGGCGGTCTTTTAAACACAGTATACCCCTAGTTCGCAGTGACTGGCACCGTCTCAATCCTTCGGTGATATCGAGCGTTCTCAGGTGCGTAATGAATGAGAAACCCTCGGATCTGACGAAGGCCCTCGAGCGAATCGGCTAATCGGATAATCGATTCAGGCTATATCACTATCGGCTATACCCACCGTAGGTATCTGGGTCAACAACGACCTTAACGAAGGCAAAAAAAAACAATGAACTATGTTTAACGTATTTGGAAAAAATCTGAGATAAGAAAATACTTCAAAAAGTACAGGGTGCACTCTAAGTCGATAGCGGAACTTTAAGTTGGCTTTCTACTGATCAATACAAACAACTTGTACTAGGTGGCGAAAAAAATATCAGCTGTTCCATACATTTGGCGCAGTACTGAGTTGACCTTTTGTATGGAACAGCTGATATTTTTTTCGCTCCATTTTTTTCGCCACCTAGTACAAGTTGTTTGTATTGATCAGTAGAAAGCCAACTTAAAGTTCCGCTATCGACTTAGATGCACCCTGTACTTTTTGATGTATTTTCTTATCTCAGAATTTTTTCCAAATACGTTCAACATAGTTCATTGTTTTTTTTGCCTTCGTTAAGGTCGTTGTTGACCCAGACCTACGTTGGGTATAGCCAATAGTGATATAGCCTGAATCGATCATCGCCTTTGCTATTAACAGATGTTGAGTATGTATTGAGTAGTTGAGTACATAGTTGAAACAAGCCGTATCGGTTTAACTAGCAGTCACAGTTTATGAAACAATAATTCTATCAACTATTACAATCACCGCGCGCCTCACTACGCCTGAATCTCATTACAGCTCTCTTCGTGACATCCACAGACGTTCGTAGTCTAGGGCCGGACTAGCATATTGCGCTAGAGCCCAATGTTAGCTAATATCGAACCTCTTTTCAGACACTGGCAACTTTTTTCATGTTACTCTTTTTATTCTTCTTTTTCTCGTATCGTCTCTTGTTCATTTTAATTTTTCATATGCGTTCCATATAATTTCAATGCGAATACCTACCTACATTTAAAAATAATTGGAAAATAAATGGCAGTTATTTTTTTGTAGTTGTTGCGTAAAAAACGCTCAAATTACTTGAAGATTTTTTATCGGCATTCGGTTTCACTTACTTTTTAAATTACGGGATAGCCGACTAGTTTCGACCTCGTCCGGAAGTAATAATAATATAATAGGCTAATAGGCTTGCACCATCAATCTCAGTCCCTCAAACACTAAGGGTGGTATTCATGAACGATACTTAAACTGAGATCAAAATGGAACTCTGTTTTAACTTAATTTAAAGTGAGATCAGTTTTGAACTTACTTTAAACTGATTTCAAAACTGATCTCTGTTTAAACTAAGTTCAGCGAGATCAATTTTTAACTTACTTTAAATTGAGTTCAAAATTGATATTCGAATCGAATCCAATCCAATCGAATCGAATCGAATCGAAATTACACGAAATTGCACCATCAATCTCAGTCCCTCAAACACTAAGGGTGGTATTCATGAACGATACTTAAACTGAGATCAAAATGGAACTCTGTTTTAACTTAATTTAAAGTGAGATCAGTTTTGAACTTACTTTAAACTGATTTCAAAACTGATTTCAAAACTGATCTCTGTTTAAACTAAGTTCAGCGAGATCAATTTTTAACTTACTTTAAATTGAGTTCAAAATTGATATTCGAATCGAATCCAATCCAATCGAATCGAATCGAATCGAAATGAATTGAATCGAATCGAATCGAATTGAATTGAATCGAATCGAATCGAATTGAATTGATCGAATCGAATCGAATCGAATCGAATCGAATCGAATCGAAACGAAACGAAACGAATCAAATCGAATCGAATCTAAACGAAACGAAACGAATCGAATCGAATCTAATCGAATCGAAACGAAACGAAACGAATCGAATCGAAATTAATTGAATCGAATCGAATCGAATCGAAACGACGAGAATCGAAATGAATCGAATTGAATCGAAATTAATTGTATCGAATCGAATCGAAATGAATTGAATCGAAACGAATCGAATTGAATCGAATCGAATCGAATCAAATCAAATCGAATCGAAACGAAACAAAACGAATCGAAACAAAACGAATCGAAACTAATCGAATCGAAACGAAATGAAACGAATCGAATCGAATCGAATCGATTCGAAACGAATCGAATCAAATCAAATCGAATCGAATCGGCTATTGCTAGATTCATGGTACGGTCGGCCACAATCTCAGATACCCCATGGCAGCTCTTATCGCGCGCGGCATAAGGGCGCCAATCGAACAAAAAGGGGTATCTGAGACTGTGGCCGACTGTACACATGGTATGACAGCACGTCAGACTGTACACTTTTGTTGTAAAATCGCCCGTAACGTAACCCAGCAAAGTGCTAGCGTGTAAGGGTCGACGTGCTGTCGTATGTACTGATTCAAGTATCAAAACTTTAACTGCCCATATCTCCTAAACGGCTAATGCTAGACCCATGTTTATGGTACTCTAAAAAGGGCTCGACAAGCTCTACCTGATGATAAAACAAAAATAATAAAAATTAAGTACCCCTTCTTGTTCGATTGGCGCCCTTATGCCGCGCGCGATAAGAGCTGCCATGGGGTATCTGAGATTGTGGCAGACCGTACCATGAGTCTAGCAATAGCCGATTCGATTCGATTTGATTCAATTCAATTCGATTCGATTCGATTCGATTCGATTCGATTCGTTTCGTTTCGTTTCGATTCGATTCGGTTCGATTCGATTCGATTCGATTCGTTTCGTTTCGTTTCGATTCGTTTCGATTCGATTCAATTAATTTCGATTCGATTCGATTCGATTCAATTCATTTCGATTCAATTAATTTCGAATCGATTCGTTTCGATTAGATTCGATTAGTTTCGTTTCGTTTCGTTTCGTCTCGATTCGTTTCGTTTCAACTCGATTTGATTCGATTCGATTCGATTCAATTCGATACGATTCAATTCAATTCAATTCGATTCGATTCAAGTCATTTCGATTCGATTCGATTCAATTAATTTCGATTCGATTCGATTCAATTCGATTCAATTCATTTCGATTCGCGTCGTTTCGATTCGATTCGATTCGTTTCGTTTCGATTCGATTCGATTCGTTTCAATTAGTTTCGTTTCGTTTCGATTCGATTCGATTAGATTCGATTCGATTCGTTTCGTTTCGTTTAAATTCGATTCGATTTGATTCGATTAGTTTCGATTCGATTCGATTCGATTAAATTCGATTCGATTCGATTCGATTCAATTCATTTCGATTCGATTCGATTCGTTTCGATTCGATTCGATTGGATTGGATTCGATTCGATTCG
The DNA here is from genome assembly GCA_949319315.1 of Zelleria hepariella. Lineage (NCBI taxonomy): Eukaryota > Metazoa > Arthropoda > Insecta > Lepidoptera > Yponomeutidae > Zelleria > Zelleria hepariella. Next base: position 1,269,333 of record OX439388.1, read on the forward strand.
AATATCAATTTTGAACTCAATTTAAAGTGGTCCGTAAGTTCAAAATTGATCTCGCTGAACTTAGTTTAAACAGAGATCAGTTTTGAAATCAGTTTTGAAATCAGTTTAAAGTAAGTTCAAAACTGATCTCACTTTAAATTAAGTTTAAACAGAGTTCCATTTCGATCTCAGTTTAAGTATCGTTCATGAATACCACCATAACTGCCGTTTTCTGAATTGAGAAATTCACTAAGTACTACTTAGGTATGGTTCTGTCTCTGCAGACTTCTCGCAAAAGAGCGTGTCAGAACGATACTTAAGTATTTGCTTAATAAAATTCTCAATTCAAAAACCGGGCTTAAAGGTGCTAAGTATTCCGAACCAAGCTGCATACTGCAACTGCCGACAGCGCGTGCATAGAAATCTACAGGGTGTTATAGAAAGGTCCTGTCATAGCGAAGGGGGTCGATTAACTCATCAGTACGAGCAACTTTTACAATGGGACCAAATGCGAAATCTCAATAAAAATATCAGCTGCAACATCAGTATGCAACAGCTGATATATTTATTGAGATTTGGCATTTGGTCCCATAGTAAAAGTTAACTTGTATTGATGATGTAATCGACACCCTCCACAGGGTAAGACCCTGTATACAAACCAGTCGTGCAGCGCCTGCAAGCAGCGCTGTTGGTAGCGAGCAGCTTGGTTGGGATTGTTGGGAATAGCACCGAAGCGAAGATGCCGAAGCGCTGGATCTGTGCTGAATTGTCTATAATACCGTAACTATTGAATTAAAAATTGCCATTTCTCGGAAGTGGCAGAGTGCAGACAGCCGTGTGGATTGCGTGGCACGTTCCTTTGACATGTTTATTGAACACTAGCTTAGGCCCTTAAGGATTTTCAGGAAATATTTTTTTGTAATTAAGCTTATTTTTTAGCCTATTTTGTGACGGGTGGCGTGCCCACTTCCACTTTCTGCAGGCTAGATGATTTCTGTCTATACAGCCCCACTCTTTGTTTTTACGCCCCAATCCGCTCAGTTAAAAGCATTATCTTCCCGCTGTCTTAATTTTAATTCTAGAAACCCAAACAAACTTATAGCTCCAAAATCTAATACAGTATATTTCGACAGAAGTTGCTACCTGATGTTAATTAAAATATACAACCTATTGCCAAAAACACTAAAAAGTCAACGATTGTCGCTCTTTAAAAAATACCTGCACAAATGGCTAATAGAAAAGTGTTTCTACAAAGTAGAAGAATTCTTAAACCTGAAAAAATCTGACATTATCATCCCATGACATCGGAATTGTATCGTTCGTTTGCCTCTATAGTAAGATTTTTTGTATTTATAGTAAGATTGACTCTATATTCGTGTAAATTGTAAAATAAATTGTATCAAACATTCCGTTGAATCTAATATTCCTGTTGACTTAAAAATTATTGACATCTTTAAAAATTATTGACATTATTATTAATTTTATTGTTTTGCATTATGTACTCATAAGATTTGCATGCCTTAAATAGGTTGAATGTGCTGAACTTTTAAATACCAACTATTTTAACATCTGAAATGTGCCTACCACGTTCAAAGCAAATAAATATCTTGAATCTTGAATCTTGAATCTTAACAATGCCCAATTACTTATCGTCGACTTAGCGAGCTTTTGGTCTACGGATACCCCGGCTGCCCTAGTCCAGCGTTCTGTCCTTCATAACAAGACGCCTCGCCCATCTCCACTTTAGTTGTAAAATTCGCGTGCCCACGTCGACAACACGTCGATCTTTAGGTACACGTGAATTTATTCAACAAGGGTCCCTAAACCCCTTAGAGGTCCGTGACATGAGTACCGGGGGTCCATTCCATAGCTAGTCTTAAAAAATCGTACAATATAAAAACGGAGCCATATTTTACAGAAAGCTGCGAAGTTCCAGGCGCGCCGCTGACGCGTGGTTACTATACAAACGGAAATCTAAAGGAGTTCCCTCGTAAATTTGGAAAGTTATCCGTGACTACAAAAAGGTAAAAAACCCTGGGGTACCTACAGTCCGCAGTCACAAAAAAAATTGCGGTCGCTTCCCTAAAAATCGTATTTGTTTCCAACAGGCCGAAACCTGCTGACAAAACTCATCAAGCCCGCACCGGGGTGACTTCCAATCGATCAAACTCTCCTAATAACCGGCGGATGGACATTGTAATAAAAATGCGGACGTGCCCCCCTCCCCCTCGGGGTCTCCCCCGCTTGCTAGGGGATGTCCTCGGGACTAACTCTCCACTAGGGCGGATCTACTCAAAAGGAGAACAGTAGACAAGCATCAGTAAGTACAACATCCTAACTATGAATGAATACTAGCCACGGTCAAAGAAACAGTTCTAACATGATATCGAGCTATCGAATATAGCTCAATATCACGATAAAACTTTGTCGAAAAAACATCGTGAGGAAACGCGCGGCTCAGTTGGCTCCACACGTATTGACTTGTTTTTCCTGTGGGGTAGGCCGACTAAGCTGTCAGGATGGTGTAGGTGCTGGGCAAGCCTACTCTAAAACAACGTCCCAGGCACTGCAGCGCCGAATGGTCTCTTCACCCATGAATGCGAGGACGCTGTATAAATCATCTCATTACGTAGATGCAAAGGCCTTAGTAGTTGTAGTTTTAGTGTCGTATCAAAGTTGACTAGAGCGCTGACTCGTAACGTAAGGTCGTGGGTTCAAATCCCGACCCCAGCGAAATAGGTGATGATGATGATGATATTCTTTTATCCCTTAGATATCAGTAGTAAGAAGGCGTCCGATAGTAAGGGGGCGACCCGGCCGTCCCTTGCCTACCCGGCTTTACTTGCAGTTTGTAAAACATTCAAACATAATAGTAGATTTTGGTGTCACACATATGTGGCAACATTTTTTCCTACCAATTATATTTTGTGTGCTGGCAACTTCCTTGCCCATTTTTCTGCCTAGTCGGCACGTTGTTAATTTTCTTTATAAATAACACTTGCCAAGTTGCCACGTCATTCCTTGTTTGATAAGATAAAGATACCTAAATAAAAGTTTGGACAGGTCCTTTGAAAATAAAATAAAAATAAAATAAAATAAAATTGAAATGAACAATCTTTTTTTTTACTTTTCAAAACGTCTATTTTTACTGTGGATATTTTAGAGAAATTTACAGGGGCTGGAGTCCACTATGTCGTCTAGTGCCTAGTCACAAGTCTAGTGACGTAGTTTTTGACTAAATAGGTAGTCGCCTAAAACCAGTCTGTTATACGACTGTGCCTCTGCCTGCACCGTGTCAGAAAGCAAGCCTGATGAGGTCTGAAGGCAGTGGATACAGCTCTCGAAACTTTAAATATTATTTACTTATTTCGCGCCCAAAAACAGTGAAATCCGCGTAAATAGTGTTTAAAATAAAGTGCTACTACACAGTGAATATAAATCATAAACAGAAAAAACCCTAATCGTGAAAAAAAAAGTGTTGAAAATTTCGAACCTTAACATAACCCCAACATTTCAAAATAACGAACTAAATTCGGCCTCGAAAACCTAATTTTTCACAATGTTTCATGAAATAACAAAAGAAAACGGCTAAACAATGTCCCAAACCAATAAAGCCATACCGGGGACCAGTCAAACAACAACTGGAGCCGGAAATATACCAATAACAGGGAACAAAGTCCAACTTGTTCAAACGGTTTTCCATAAAGGTCTTTTCCATCCCAAGGACCCAAATACCACGTCTCGCGCTACAAGTGAGACAGAGCCACGAATCTCATGTGATACCAATGTAAACCAAGAGCCAAACCCTCAACATACAGGTGCGGAGAAACAAACCTACACCCATAGTGTACCATGGCAGAGAGTGCCCGAGCCCAGACAAAAAAGACTCCTGTCACCAGAGCAAGCAAGTGCCCCCAATAAAGTGCAAAAAATTAGCCAAGCAAGGCAACAAATATTCGACACCAACAGGACAGCCAAAGATTTATCTCCAACTGTCGAAACAAGCAACAGTTTCTCATTACTTAGCACCGATGAAGGCGCAGAGAGAGAACCACATACCACTAGTAAGCCTAAAAGAACCCATAGGCCCCCACCCATCATCTTGTATGGAATTGATGATCTAAACGAGCTAACCAAATGCATAGAGGAAGCGGTCGACCAAAATGATTATACCTACAAAATAGTCTCTAAAGACCAGCTAATCATATCCTCAACTTCTGTTGAGAGTTATAAGAAACTGCTAGACCACATTAGAGAGAAAGGACTAATTGGTCACACTTTCACAAGAAAAGATGATAGACCTCAAAAAATTGTAATAAAAAATCTGCATCACTCTACCCCGAAGGAGGCCATTATAGAAGTTATGGAAGCTACTGGCAACAAGGTCAGAGGAGAGATTGTGAATGCTCGAAGAAGAGGAAATAAATCACCCTACAATGTTTTCTTTGTAAATCTGGAACCCCATGAGAACAACAAACTTGTCAAAGACATAAGATACATCTACCACCAACGGGTGATTATAGAAGACCCTAGAAAGCAAAAAAGGCATATCTCAATGTGCAAGGTGTCAGCAGTATGGTCACACAAAAAACAATTGTATGCGTCCCTATAGGTGTGTTAAATGCGCTGGTCAGCATAAAACAACAGAGTGCACAAAAGATAAAAACACCCCTGCAACATGTGCCCTGTGCCAGGGTAGCCATCCGGCAAGCTACAAAGGTTGTCAGGTTCATCGAGAAGTCCTAGCCAGAAAGAACCAACAAACCAAAACCTACAAGAACAAACAAAACGCACACATTGATGCAACAACAAAATCATACCATGAGCAATCCCCAACCAAAGCTAAATCTCATTTACAATTAAACACGGTAAACTTCCCAAACCTACCCAAAAAAGACTCCGTAAATAGTGAAACTACTAAGAACCAGTTCTCCCACAACCACATCAGCTCTTACAACCACTGCAGTTATGAAGATGACCGTAGAAAGTCACAGCCAAACCAGCCCAGTCATCCCGAGACTGAGGAAAGAAATCAATCCCCCAACGATTTTCAAACAATATTAATAAAAACACTAAACAAACAATCAGAAAAATTAGACCAACTCACAAATCAACTGGGCATCTTATTTACCCTGGTTACCAAACTACTTGAAAAACTACCGTGAACAATCTCAGGATCGGCATATGGAATATAAACGGACTGACTCCCAGCAAGAATGAACTAAAGACTATACTAGAAATAAATAATATTGATATTGCCCTCATAAGTGAGACTCATATGAATGACAAAAAAAGCTTCAGACTAGACAACTACAAAGCATACTTCACAAACCACCCTCGCGGCAACTCTCAAGGAGGATCAGCTGTGATTATAAAAAACAATATTAAACATCACTTTTTTGGATCCTTTCATGAAGAATACTTACAAGGCACTACTGTAACTGTAGAAGACAGATATGGAACAATTAATGTTAGTGCTGTATATTGCCCTCCTCGGCACACTATCAGTAAAGATATGTTCTCATACTTCATAAAGTCTTTGGGCAATAGATTTATCTGTGGTGGCGACTGGAACTCTAAGCACACGCAGTGGGGCTCTAGATTGATTAAAACGCGAGGTCGCGAGCTACTAAAATGCATTGACTGCCTCAAACTAGCCACACTATCTACGGGTGAACCCACATACTGGCCCACAGATAAAAATAAAATACCAGACCTTGTGGACTTCTTTGTCTTAAAGGGCCTCTCAGACGTTTACTACGATGTGGAGTCATGTCTAGATACTATATCTGACCATTCATTGATAATTGGTACATTTAGCACCACTGCCATACAGAGAGTACCTGAAACTACACTATATAATCATAAGACTGACTGGAATGCTTTTGGAGAGTATCTTGAATCTGAACTGGATCTAAAAGTGAAACTTAAAACAGAGGAAGATGTTGAAGAGGCTATCTTTTACATCACAAATAAAATTCAAGTAGCAGCATGGCGCTCCACACCGTACATAAAACAAACTGTAAAGCCTATGAATATACCACTAGAAATAAGGAGAAAACTACGAGAAAAGAGAAAATTGAGAAGAATATGGCAGCTGAATCGAGTGCCGAGTGATAAAACAGAACTTAATAGAGCAGCAAGGGAACTTAAAGATTTGATAGACGAAAATGAAAACTTTACATTTAACGAAAAGATTTCTTCACTGTCAGCCACAAAAGCAGACAACTACTCCTTGTGGAAAATCACAAAGAATTTTAATAGACCGCAGCAGCAAGTACCGCCACTTAGAACAGACAACGAAACACAATGGGCTAAAACACCCCAAGAGAAGGCAGAGTTATTTGGCCTCCATCTTAGTGAAGTCTTCAAGCCAAATCAATCATCCATGTCAGACTTTGAGGAGGAAATAGACGCAGTAATAAATAGTGACCAACAACTATCACCGCCTCTGAAGCTTGTTACCCCGAAGGAACTGTACTCTACAATAGCAAAACTTCCAAACAAAAAAGCACCTGGATTCGACCTCATTACAGGAGAAGTACTGAAAAATCTACCACGAAAAGCCATTGTTTTTCTCACAATGCTTTTTAATGCGATACATAGAATTTATTATTACCCAAAAATGTGGAAAGTATCACAAATATGTATGGTACCAAAACCTGGCAAAGCACCGACCGAAATCAGCTCCTATAGACCAATAAGCCTCCTACCAGTCCTATCTAAATTGTTTGAGAAAGTGTTTCTTCGAAGACTAAAGCCTGCACTACATGAGGGAAAGATCATACCAGACCACCAATTTGGATTCAGAGAGAAACACTCAACAGTGGAACAGGTACACAGAGTTGTTCACAAGATAAGAGAGTCTCTGGAGAGAAAGGAATACTGTGCGGCTGTGTTTCTGGATGTACAGCAGGCCTTTGATAGAGTGTGGCATAAAGGACTTATGTACAAGCTTAAAACACAGCTGCCAAACTCATACTTCATGGTACTGAAATCCTACCTGAGTCGCAGACAATTCCAGGTGAAAATTGGAGATACTACATCGAGCTTGTATCAAATAAAGGCCTCGGTTCCGCAGGGATCGGTTCTTGGGCCGGTACTTTATTCCATTTACACCGCAGATTTGCCTAGCACGGGCGATGTGGAGACGGCCACCTACGCGGATGACACGGCTTGCCTCTCGAGCGATAAAAACCCGCAAATTGCTACCCAAAGACTGCAAACGCAAGTGGACAAAATAGACAAATGGTTGCAGAAATGGAGAATAAAATCCAGCGCAACAAAATCTGTACAAATGACCTTTACACTTCGAAAGGGAGATTGCCCACCAGTTACCATGGGAGGTGAGGAACTGCCAAGGCAGGAATGCGTGCGCTACCTTGGCATGCACCTGGACAGACGCCTAACTTGGGCTGAACACATCAAAAAAAAGAAAAAAGAAGCTAATCTCAAACATCGAAATCTCTCTTGGCTGATTGGAAGAAGCTCTCCGTTATCGCTCAATAATAAACTATTGGTATACAAGTGTTGTCTCAAACCAATATGGACATATGGGATCCAACTATGGGGCACTGCAAGTAACTCCAACCTAGAAATTCTACAAAGATTCCAGAATAAAGTTCTAAGGGAAATATCTGGAGCAACATGGTACACTAAGAATACTGAGATTCATGAATATCTAGAGATGGCTACTGTCAAGGAAGAAGTAAGCGCATTTAGCGAGAAATACAAGGCGCGACTGAAAGTACACACTAACCAACTAGCGAGAGATCTGCTACAAGTTGACACAAATACAAAACGCCTAAAGAGATGGCATATCCTGTCGCTTGACGAAAGAAAGTAAATACAGAAAGCTGCTGAATTGCTGATCCTCGAAACCTCATTGGAGATGGCACTCAATGGAGTGCCACCCGAATAAATTCTCACATAAACAAACAATCTGATAAAGACTCGACAGTCGATCGCAGATGCAAATATTGAGATAAGAAAAAAAAAAAAAAAAAAAAACACATATGTGGCAACATTTTTTCCTACCAATTATATTTTGTGTGCTGGCAACTTCCTTGCCCATTTTTCTGCCTAGTCGGCACGTTGTTAATTTTCTTTATAAATAACACTTGCCAAGTTGCCACGTCATTCCTTGTTTGATAAGATAAAGATACCTAAATAAAAGTTTGGACAGGTCCTTTGAAAATAAAATAAAAATAAAATAAAATAAAATTGAAATGAACAATCTTTTTTTTTACTTTTCAAAACGTCTATTTTTACTGTGGATATTTTAGAGAAATTTACAGGGGCTGGAGTCCACTATGTCGTCTAGTGCCTAGTCACAAGTCTAGTGACGTAGTTTTTGACTAAATAGGTAGTCGCCTAAAACCAGTCTGTTATACGACTGTGCCTCTGCCTGCACCGTGTCAGAAAGCAAGCCTGATGAGGTCTGAAGGCAGTGGATGTCACAGACAAACTCGCCGCGTGTCTTTGCTTACTAAGAGACCAGGGAGGACCTATTCTGTTGCCCCAACATCGGTTTGTTTTGTACGCTTCGTTGACACGGTGCCACGCGATACGGCATGATAACTCATAGTAGCTCTTGTTGCGTGCCGCACACGAGCGTCCAACAAAATGGGTAGGTTTCCTAGAGTGTTGCCGTCTGCTTCTTTGTCCAGCTGTTGGGCTTCGAGAGCCTTTGTTTTTAACCGACTTCAAAAAAAGTAGGAGGCAGGTACTCAATTTAACCCGTATTTTTTATGTTTTTTACCACAGAACTATTTTTCTACGGGAACCGATTTTAATGTTTTTTTTTAAAGGGTAAACTTTCTTTGCTTTCCCATAGTGGCAAAATGGTGAAAATCTGATAAAGAACTTCGGAGATGGAGAACGGAACTCCTCAACGGACGCCTCTATTCCCACTCCTGTTCTGTTGAGAGTTCTGTCGGCAGAACTGGCAGCAAATCATTCGAAATTAGTGCAATAGCTTTTCACCAGTGAAATAGTTATTTTTTTTTATTTTGTTAATTTTGTTTTATTGGTAGTACCAAAGACAATTATTATTTCTTTTACAGGTGGTTCTGTAAGTTGAACTAAGGTAAATAACTCCCGCTTTTAGTTCAACGCATTCTGTCAAACTTTTTGCCTTTTAAACTTTGGGAAGGAGTTTCCAAATTATTTAGAGTTAGTCCAATCCCAATGGCACTATCAAACAATTTATTCTGGTAGAAGTGTTTAGTAGGTACACATTATTAATTTATTTAGTTTAGTCAAATTAACTGCAACAGAATAGTGCCTTTTGAAGACTTCCCAGGGCGTAACTATTCTTGATAAGTTTCACAATAACTTTTGCGCTCTATTTCATTTCGCTCGATGTTCGTGGCGAGAGTTTTCTATCAACTTTGAAAATATTTTCGCTAAAGCGGAAAAGTCGAAAACAATGAATTTGTAATTAAACATAACTTTAGCAAAATCTGGGCAGCACCACAAAGTAATTAGGCAAAGACAGAAGTACCAACTCAGTTAATGGTTCACGAAGTCATTGTAAAGATCGTCTTAGGCCCGGTTTCTGAATTGAGAATTTTACTGTTCTGTCATGTTCTTTTGTGAGAAATCTGCATAGGCAGAACGATACCTTAGGTGCCTTGCTTAGAGAATTTCTCAATTCAGAATTCGTTAGTTAGTGAAGAAGAACGAAAGGCTGGCTATCATAGGTAGATACGACAGCACGTCAGAGTGTACACTTTTTTTGTAAAGTCGCCCGTAACGTAACCTAGTAGAGCGCCAGCGTGGGTCGACGTGCTGTCGTGTGTACACACGACAGCACGTCGACCCTTACACTCTGGCACTCTATTCAGTTACGATACGGGCGACTTTACAACAAAAGTGTACACTCTGACGTGCTGTCGTGTGTACATCGACGTAAATGGGTAGGTACCTACTTAGTTACGTGCGGTAAAGGCAATGCTTTACCTACTTACTTGTTCATATTTATTTCACCGAAGCGTAGACCCTTTTTTAAGCGTGTTTTACGCAAAAATAAATCCCTTTTAATACACGGTAGGGGCCTTCCTTAATTACACAATTTATGACCTTCATCAACCTTTTTCTGAAATTATGACACGAACAGTAACGAAGAGAAGGTACTACCTTAAACCTTATGTATAGGTATCAAGTTATTTGTAGGGAAAAATAGTCTTCTCCTTATTTGCGTAACGATTACACGGTACCTACAGTTTATCGTATTTAGCGTTGGAGGTAACTTTTATGTAATTTATTCAATAATTTCTAAGCTCCGTAGACCAGACAATATCTTACATAATTATCTGATGGCCTTTGCCCGCAAAACCTGCTTTCAAATATTAAAAACCGAATCCAAATCGTTTCACCTGTTTAAGAGCTACTTTGCAGACACACAGACATACACACAAAGCGGTCAAACTTATATCACCCCTCTTTTTATGTCGGGGCATCGTCGGGGGTTAAAGCTCTACCACTTTCATTGCTAATCAAACTTCCGGTAGCGTTCTTTACAACCACGCAAAAACGAAAATCAAAGTGATGACTGATTGAAAGCACCAGTGAAGTCTTTAAGAGAACTATGAGGAAAGATGAAAGATTCCATTAATATTGTTTTTTTATTCATTAATAATTTTATTTGTTTCTTTACAAGATTTAAAAAAACTAAGGCCTTTGCATCTACGTAATGAGATGATTTATGCAGCGTCCAGTGGCACCTTCACTCACACTAGATGGGTGAAGAGACCACTCGGCGCTGCAGTGCCTGGGACATTGTTTTAGATGGAGAAGGCTTGCCCAGCACCTATACTATACCATCCTGACAGCTTAGTCGGCCTAGCCCACAGGAAAGACAAGTCAATACGTGTGGAGCCAACTAAGCCGCGGGTTTCCTCACGATGTTTTCCTTCACGGCCAAGGATGAATTAAGATTACAGAAAGATGTCAAAACAGCTTGCTCGTTAAAAGAAATCCAAGGCTGACGATTCTGTAGCAACTTTAAGCATACTGCAATTTTTTTATTGAAATCTCGATTACTACAGGATGCACTCTAAGTCGATAGCGGAACTTTAAGTAGGCTGTGGCGAAAAAAATGGAGCGAAAAAAATATCAGCTGTTCCATACAAAAGGTCGACTTAGTACTGCGCCAAATGTATGAAACAGCAGATATTTTTGTCGCTCCATTTTTTTCGCCACCAAGTACAAGTTGTTGGTAGTGATCAGTAGACAGCCTACTTAAAGTTCCGCTATCGACTTCGAGTGCACCCTGTAGTGTAAGTACGGTCGGCCACAGTCACAGATACCCCATGGCAGCTCTTACCGCAAGCGGCATAAGGGCGCCAATCGAACAACAAAAGGTATCCTAGCTTGTGGCCGACTGTACCTCCTAGTACCTAATACAAAATTACCAATAACATTGTATTGTAACTGATTGAGCTTCGCACATGATTGATTTCGCCAGACACGCACATCAATAAGTGGTATATTTTTTCACGAGAATTGATACATTACCCAGTATTAGGTTTCTCATATTAAGGCGAACAGATTTTTTCGCAATTCGGAAGGCAAAGTTTTTTGTTCGAAAGTCCGTTATTGGCTTAATCTAATCTTTAGACAATATTGAGAAACGAATTTAAATATTTTTTATTTTGGTCCAGTAGTTTTGTTTTTATGCGCTATAATGTTTTGTTCCTATGACCGCCAACAGTATGCAGACCGTCGCGTGACGTCATAAAACCGTATCTTTGAAACGTTGTAAAATCCAAACTAATGAACCAAAATAAAAAATATTGAAATTAGTTTCTCAATATTGTCTAAAGATAAGAATAACGGACTTTCGAACAAAAAACTTTGCATTCCGATTAGTGAACGCGCGAATTTTTCCATACCGGTTTGCTAGATATTTGAGTTGAAAAAAGCTTGCTGCCTAATTTTTTTTCAACGAAAATATCTTCAATACTTGTACGAATGTCAACACGAAATTCGCTGTGTTAGATAGCTCTCACCTGATTCTAGTGTTCTACAATGTCCCAGGCACTGCAGTGGTCTTATCACCCATCGAAGTGTGAGTGAAGATGCCATTGGACGCTGTATAAATCATCTCATTACGTAGATGCAAAGGCCTAAGTTTACAAGATATTCGGTATTTTAGTTACGTTTGCCGTCCAAAGCATGAAAATAGCATGCATGCATAGCTTCATTGCTCGAACTTCCGATGGACTAAGTTTTAGTTCTCTCTCGTGTTGCCTTGAACTAGAGTTAAGACAGAAAAGCGGTAACTATCTTAGCTAAACCTTTGAAAAGGTCCTTAGGGTCCCCAATTAAGGTCCAAGCGTGTTTAATTAGTTGACCCAACCCAACGATCGGAAGTTCCGAAGGATCCGCTTCCTTGCGGATGGATAAAATTAAGTACCACCGGCAAACTTCGACAATATTATGGCCCCTACGTGAATCGAATTGGAATGATTGAAATGAGTCAAGCACTTTTAGGTAAGAGACATACCTGGATAACTACTCCTATTTTAAATACCCTCGACATTTTAGCTTCAAATTAACATATCTCATACATATGTCATTCTCGGCTGAACTAATTTTGGTAAAACCACAGATATGAAAAAAACGTACTTATCTAAGAATGGGTAGGTACTCGCTAGAAAACCTTCCTTCAAAGAATTAAAAAACCGCATCCAAATCGGTTCACCTATTTAAGAGCTACGTACTCTACCTACGGTGCCACAGACAGACACACAGAGGGCCAAGACTTAGGCCCGGTTTCTGAATTGAGAATTTTACTAAGTAAATTCTTAAGTAACTATCGTTCTGTCACGTTCTTTTGTGAGAAATCTGCTGTAACGCAATGGCGTGTCAATGGCGTCACAGTAGAAGGACAAAACAGGGGATTCCTCGTTTTTCTCCTACAACCAGCGAACTAATCCTCTAGAATTCGGAAGGCAAAGTTTTTTGTTCGAACGTCCGTTATTGGCTTAATCTTATCTTTAGACAATATTGAGAAACTAATTTCAATATTTTTTATTTTGGTTCAGTAGTTTGGTTTTTACAACGTTTCAAAGATCGTTTTCGGTTTTATGACGTCACGCGACGGTCTGCATACTGTTGGCGGTCATAGGAACAAAACATTTTAGCTCATAAAAACAAAACTACTGGACCAAAATAAAAAATATTTAAATTAGTTTCTCAATATTGTCTAAAGACAAAGAGCATATCTAAAGATAAGATAAAGCCAATAACGAACTTTCGAACAAAAAACTTTGCCTTCCGAATTAGAATCGGAATATTCTTTGCTGTGCTACAAAACATTAAAAGGACCGACAGCATTCGTAATTGTCGTAATTGAAGCCGTCAACTGGGAGCCCATTTTGGCACCATTGCGTTACAGACTCTGGCCCCAGGACCTGGAAGCAGGCGTGTTTGTTTTTAATAACCCCATGTTTGTCTGCAGCCGTGTGTCAGTGGACAATTAATCACCTTTCACGTCGACCAACATTTAATATCACACGACACAAAAGCCTCCGTTGACGAAGAGACAGCGAATTCGCCGCGTCATGCAATAAATAACTCCCGAACGGACGACCAAAAATTGAACAAAATGGCGGACAATATAGCCGGCCACAGTATATGGAAGGCACGAAAGTTTCGCATCGTGAAAATACTGAATATTTTCAGATGGGTTTAAAAATAATGTCACGAATATACCTAATGGCAAATAACATGTCACAATACCTAGATGGTTTATACGAGTACCTTTGCATTTCGTAGGCGAGATATGGGCTGTAAGTTCAAAGCCTAAAGTGAACCTTTTGTGAAGTAAGTATTCTATCGACCCACGGGTATCTCCATTTTATAATTTGAGAAACCTTTTATTCAATATTTGTTAATGGAGCAATTCTCGGAAATGACGAACTTGCTTATATCGAAGAATTAATTTCGAAGTAAAGAAGGAATATTCCGCCTATAAAGATTCGACTTTACCATCGATGTAGAGCAGTGACCAATGTTGAGTATCATATCTAAGTAAGATTTAGGCCCGGTTTCTGAGTTGAGAATTTTACTAAGCACATACTTACGCATCGCTCTGTCACGCTCTTTTGTGAGAAATCTGCAGAGACAGGACGATACTTACCCATTTGCTTAGCAAAATTCTCAACTCAGAAACCGGGCCTTAGGGATTATATTGAGTCGAAACCTAACATGTGTGTGGTTGCTTATCAATCAAAAAATTACTCAGTTTAGTTCATATTTAATGTATAAAATACAATAGAACTATGCTTCTATAAATATTGTAGAAATCTAAATAAATAAGTACGTACAACTAAATACATCGACCAATTTCCAAAACAGTCTTTGAATAATAAAATGTATGTCATGTATAAAAACTGGGCATGTATAAAAACTGTATACAGGGTAGTGTGATTACTATGGATTAAAACCCCATTGTCATTAAAGAAACAATTTAGAATGTACTTCAAAACACTCGCCCTCTCGCTGTAATTAATGCAATCAAAGCGAGACAACGCTAGTTTTGAAGTCCATCCAAATGTTTTCTTTAATGAAATCCACGTCTTATACCGACTGATTTCATTACGTTGTAGTCGGAGGGTCCACTTTGAGAGATTCCTTCAGCTTGTTGTTTTCAGCCACGAGTGCCTGGACTCTCTCCTCATACTTCACCCGCAGTTCCTGACGAAAAATTGAACAGACTGTAGCTTTTTCTTTCTATTGAGGGGAAAAGGCGTGCCGGTAGAAGAAGAAAGTCGTGGCTCAAAAATATCAGGAAACAGACGGAGATAGCCAACGTTGAAACTTGTTCTGCAGTTATACCAGTTTATCTAAATTAGTTTGGCCTAGGATATATCGGTTTGTCCATACGAGCTGAGGATAGACAGGTTTAGCCTAGGCGAAACTAGTTTGTCCTGAAATCGGGTTTGGACGGTAATACAACGTGTTACAAAACATCCTAACTCTTTTTGCAGGTTGTAACCTACTCATCAACAAAATGTCAATTCTGTAAAAAATTTTTGAAAAAATCTATTTTTTATATTAAATTATCATAACTTTTTTTGTTTTTGATAAATCTCAAATTAAAAAAATACGTTTGTGTTTGTAGTTGCATTTGCATAGCTTTGAGTTGTTAAAACATGTGAAAGTCAATGGTAGGTAGGTAATCGTATGAGGTAGTGGCCACCCCTGGTGTCAGAGTTTTTAGGCCACCCAAAGTCAATGAAAACAATATTTAAAAAATACTTTTCTTCCGCCACAGCGTTCACATTTTATTAATTTAAAAATCAATGGAACGTCGCGTCGAGAGCAAAAAAAAAATTGGACGTAGTTCTGCAGAAAGCAGCCATCTCCCAAAAAGTACAAACCGAGAAATGAGCATTTTTCTATCGAAGGTTGTACTTCGGTTATTTATGAACTTTTTAGTTATTTAATAGTTTATACTTATAGGTAATTTTTTATTTTATTTTTTTATTTCACTCTATCCTGCGAATCGTTGCGTTAAATAGTAATAATTACGTTTTTTGAGGTGGCTGTTTTTTACAAAAATACCTTTTCTGTAGAAACCACATGAGTTGGCTGTTTTCTTAACTATGACAAAAATAAAATCGGGAGGATAATGTTAATAAAAACAGCCAAGGATAGTATGAAAACTAATAAAAAAAACAAAAAAAAAGTTGGAAAATGTACAGATGATTACTGTTTTTTATGCATGTATTGTTTATTTGAGGGTTCCGTACCCTAAGGGTGCCAAACGGGACCCTATTACTCTGTCGTACCTTTAAAGGGCTAGAAAAAAACAAAAACTTATGCACAAATTCTTACTGTTTTTTGTACATGTACTTTTAAATTTTAGGGTTCCGTACCCGAAGGGTACCAAACTGGAACCGATTACTCTGTCCGACCTTTAAAGGGCTAAAAAGAACTAAAATTGTTATAAAATTTACAGATTCCTACTTGCTGTATTTTTTATTTTAGGGTTCTGAACCCTAAGGGTGCCAAACGGGACCCTTTTACTCTGTCCTACCTTTAATGTGCTAGAAAAAACTAAAAATTGTAATAAAATGAACAAATTCTTACTGTTTTTGTACATATACTTTTAATTTTTAGGGTTCCGTATCCGAAGGGTGCCAAACTAGAACCGACCTTTAAAGGGCCAAAAAAAACAAAATGTTTTAAAATTTACAGATTTTAACACTGTTTTTTACACGTGTATTTTTGTTTTTAGGGTTCCGCACCCTAAGGGTGCCACATGGATAGATTTGTTTTGTTTACAATAAATAGATATTTATAGAGATTTTAGATATTTTCAAATCTTACACGAGGTTTTTTTAGTATAATCAGAAATCTATTTAAAAAAATCTATTAATATTTTAAACAAGAAGGTATTTTATTAAAACATGGGGTAAAAATATAAACTTGGAAGCGAAAAACCCAGGTTTGATTTCCGTTACGAGCATGTGCTCACTTTAATTTATTTCAAAGTTAATTTGTGAAAATGTAGTAGCAGTGGTATTGCTACAAAAAGTGAAGGAAAACATCGTGAGGATACCTGAGTATCTAGGACATGAAACTCTCGACGCGAAAATCGCCAATCCGCGGTGAGCTCTCTCTGAGAGAATGACTTTGCCCTGCTATGGAACACGTACCCGTAGTACAGGCTACATCATATTTTTTTGTAGTTTTTAAATATCATCCAAATAACACAGAAAGTCAGCCCGCTTTTGGTGATGGAAAAGCACCTATGCAATGGAATATGAACCTTAAATTGGAATATGTCTAAAATCTGAGGTTAACCCTTCCAAGAACCGTTTTCGGGAGAAGAAGGCTAAACAAGACTCGCTGGCGTAACAAGATCTGAAAATCAGGTGATCCAGCCGCTAGAAAATGGCTTTTGGAACTTTTCACCAGTATGCAAATAATTATATCCAAAAATCTTGGAAAAAACGTCCTTAGTTCCATTCCTGAAATTACACAAGTCTGCGCAAAAACACATTTTTTTGTAGTCTTGTGTAAATTCACATAGGTCTCATGTGGACCTACTCATATGCAAGTACCTGATCTGCCTTCACACCTGCACATGCTGAAACCGAAACGCAGTTAGCAGGATGTGACCATCACAAAGCACTATCAAGGTAGCGCGCTCCCCAAATGGTTCCCATGGACCCAGCCAGACTAATCTGCTCTGCAATAAACCTAACAATACAGGGTGCCTGTATTTGACAGCGGAACTTTAAGCAGGCTTTTTCATCAATACAAATAACCTCTGAAAGATATGGCACCTACCAATTTTTTTTTCCTTTTTTTTCGGTCATGTAGTAAATGTTGCAACCTATAGTTTTGGAGTTCTTCATCTAAAATTGTATATGATTTTTTTTCCTGAAAACAGCTAAATATCATTATAAACACATAATTAATTTCGTAAGAAACAGCCATCCTAAGCTGGCTGCTTTTTACGTAATTCGAGCTTCCAATCTCCGATCATTCTGAATTTTGTAAAAAACAGCCATGTAAGATGGCTGAGTTCTGCAAAATAGGTTTTTCGCATAATGTCGAAATTGGCTGCATTTTACACCATGATGGCTGTTTTTTACTTAATTTGTTAGTGCGAATGGCTGTCTTTGGCGTGATTTTGCAACTTGTATCTCCGCCGTTAAGTGAGATATCGACATGGCTGTCTTTGCAAAAAATTCGCCATGTCAAAAATAGTATGGCTGCATTCATAACTCATTTTTGAAAAAAATGCGAGGTGGCTGTTTTCTGCAGAACTAGGTCCAATTTAGGTTGTGATCCCTATCACTGGGTGCTATTAACCTGTAAAAAGATTTAGGATCTTTTGTAACACCTTGAATAATTATCCAATAATAATTATGCTCGCTACTCGCCACTGTCCTTGACCAATGTTAGTAAGGCTTGGGGCCTGCGCAGGCGACGGACAAAGGCGGCCAAAATGTCCGCGGCGCGCTCTTATTACTATTGAAATAAGGTTGCACTTTGTCCGCGCAATACCTCGTCTCGCCTGGTGGTATACACTGGCAAAGTGCAACCTTATTACTGTACTAATAAGAGCGCGCCACGGACATTTTGTTCGCCACTGTCCGTTGTCTGCGCAAATCCTTAAAAAAATAAATTAATAAATAAAAAATAACAAATTCTCGTAATAATGATGATAAAGTAGGTATGTAACCGACTCCGTTCAGTCTATGCGGGCAGATTGAAATTCAAATTCTCGCTTGAGTTATTTGGAATTGTAACTCAAGCAGGAATTTGCGGGTATCAAAAGGTAAAGTAAGCTGAGAAGAGGAGTTTCTAACCTTTTGTCGTTAATTGGGCACGGACTTAAGAGGCCCCTTCAGGACCGTGGGAACTCAGTGACGGCCAAGCGCGTGAAACACTGTTTTCTATAGCTGGTTCACCCAAAGCGAGACGGGGTGCGGGAAAAGTGAGAGGCAATGCGCCTGTATGAGTCTACGTGTGTTCGTGTCCTTTCGCGAGTATGTACCTAGTTGTAGTTGTAATGTAATAGATCTATTTTCCCAATTTTTTTCGTAGTTCAGCTGCCATTTATACATTTTAAGGTATATAGGAGGAGCGGGTGATCATGCTCCTCGACTATAAAGGGAAATTTCCCGCCAAGCAGATGTTGTGCTTGGGGACCGGCCGGGTCCAACTGAACATAGTCGGACGTTCTATATATACTCAGCTACGAAAGATATTTTGCTGGCGCGATGCAGGATTGTAGCGAGTAGCGATTTGACAGCTAGAGTATGTAACAGTTTCCTGTGCGCCCGACAGGGGTCGCTACAGGTATTTCAAAAATTTTTTTTTTTTCTGACAAGTATAACACATTATTGATGTTCCCAAAGTAGTTAGACTCCAATAGACAGTGTAATAATGTAAGTAAATAACAGCTGAAAGTAACCCCTTTTTCGGCGCGAAAAACGCATCGCTCTAATTTCTTTCAGGCTATTTTTTTTATTATAAAAACTATTTGATAACCTCCATATTGATCATCTACTGATATAAACCAAGTTTCGGAAAAATCCAGCCTGTAGTTTAGAAATTAAACCGGAACTACGTTTGTATGGGAAAATGGTGCTCTAACGCCCTCTTAGATGCCGGGTCTTAAATCGGGAGAATCATTATTTTATTTAAATAGTCTAATACTGATGTCGTAGTTCCGAAAAGCTTGATCCTACCCAGCTAATTAGTTCCTTAAGGCTGGAAGATAGCAGCGTGGCGGGAAATTCAAAATTTTCACAGTTTTTTACATTTTGTAGCTAAAGTGAGCTATTTTTGTTCAGCGACTTTTCGTTCGCGGCAATAACATAGTATTCTTTTCATTATTGTAAACAATAGAACAACAATAAATATGCAGGGCTCACGAAAGTTTAAGTTTAAGAACAACAATAATTCAGCCGATTATGTGTTCTGGTCTACGACAAGTTTTTTGGGCAGTGCCACTGCTTCGTAGACCAGAACACATAATTGGCTGAATTATTGTTGTTCTGTTGTTAATAATAATGAAAAGAATACTGTTTTATTGCCGCGAACGAAAAATCGCTGAACAAAAATAGCTCAGTTTAGCTACAAAATGTAAAAAAACTGTGAATTTTTTGATTTTCCCGCCACCTTGCTATCGTCCACCCTTAAATATTTTTCATGGTTTATCCAACGTTTAATACCAGGTAGGTAAACTATTCGGAAGCAGGTTTTTTAGTAACTCCTCTTTATTGGAATCTACCTACCTCAATATTTCCGTGAATGTAATAATTACGACACGACGTACCTACATTGTATAATTATTAGGTCAACCGATAAATGGATGACTTTGACAAAAGTTTTTCGATTTAAAGAGAAAATAAGTGGGACACTACGCAGAAACAAAAATTTACCAATTTTGGTAAGAGCAGAGGCCAAAAAGGGAGCGTGAAAAGCACGTCGGCTTTTCATCGCTTTTCCATTTCCTTCCAATGATATAAAAGCACGAAAAGCACCATTAGAAATCCTTTTCATTTGTCAACTTGTCACGTCAAGTGACGGATTAGGATTAGGGGCTCTCTATCTATGCCACAGTTAAGTAGAGGCAGTATTTGATCTTCATAGAAACGGACGAAACGTAAGAGGACGGTATAAGCACACAATGCAAAAAAAAAAAACATAATTACATTTCTTTTTGAATACGTACATTCATTGTGGCCAAAAACGGACCTTCGAGTTATCAAACTTATAATTTGTCTTAGGTAACTAGATCCCACAACGTAGAAATCCTGCACAAGTCAATATCAGCAACTTTTGATGAAAACTCGTTTTGTTTTCATCAAAAGTTGCTGACTCTGGAAAGTTATTTATCAATTTTTTACAAAAAAGGCTATTTTTTTTGTATTAATGTTAATTTTAAAGTTGAAAGTTACAAAAACAATGAAATGAGTGTCATTATCTGATTCCAGGCTTGGGTGGACGATAGCAACGTGGCGGGAAATTCAAAATTTTCACAGTTTTTTATATTTTGTAGCTAAATTGAGCTATTTTTGTTCAGCGATTTTTCGTTCGCGGCAATAAAACAATAGAACAACAATAATTCAGCCGATTATGTGTTCTGGTCTACGAAGCAGCACTGCCCAAAAAACTTGTTGTAGACCAGAACACATAATCCGCTGAATTATTGTTGTTCTATTGTTTACAATAATGAAAAGAATACTATGTTATTGCCGCGAACGAAAAATCGCTGAACAAAAATAGCTCAGTTTAGCTACAAAATGTAAAAAACTGTGATAATTTTGAATTTCCCTCCACGCTGTTATCTTCCAGCCATAAGTACTTTCCATTGCAGTTTTTTATTTTCGTGAAACCCAACTTAGGTCTTGAATATGAGACTTGATGTCTTGATTGTAGTATTTGTAATACAAGAATACGAACGTTACAGCCTTTTCGTTCCCCAATCTGTTTCCCAGCTCAAACGTTGAAAATCATGTTGTTTCATTGTTATTGCGTGCCAATTGATAATTATCAACGTATTTTTATCAAGATAATTATCACTGATCATTATCTTTTCGATCCCTGTCGTAAGAAGGTAATGATCTCAAGTACATTGTTGGGTTATGCTACTGGTTTAATCCTTGAGACTGTGTCGCTGCCGCCCCCTGCTGTTTGCTCTCTTTGCTCTGACTCAGTGAATCCAACCAAAGGTGATTATGGTGCAGGTAGACGAATGTACTTTGATTTCTTTGTCCCGTTTTACAGCCAGGGTTATTTTTAGCCAGAATTAATTTACAGTCTTTCAATAGTCTTTTTCAGTTTCAGATGGAAGTGTCAACGCCTATTGCAAATGAATAGTCTTAATCCGCGCGCGATGAGAGTGGGATGCTACTTTGTCAAAGTTAATCGAAAATACTATATTTACTTTGACAAGGTTGCTTCGACGCGTCCCATTCTCATCGCGCGCGGATTATACCCATAAATTAATGAATATTACTTAGTTTGTATCCCTGAGCCTTTTAAATGACGGTTACGTTACCCAGAGCCATTTAAATACCCGTTCTGAATAGTACTGAACACCGCAGCCTTAAAAAATCTCATATATTTTTGGCGCCCTCGAAATCAATTTGAAATCTAAATTTCAAAAGCGGCCCATCTCTAAAATTTCTAAACTAAAGCTAAAATATAAAAAAATATCCTCACCTTGAAAAGGGCCAGTTGGGTAACATACTCCTTCTTGAGGTCCCCGTTAAGGTTCCCGCTGGCTTCAGCCTTCTGCAGCACCAGCCCGAAGCGCTCTTTCTCCGCCTTGAAGCGAGCCTCCATGGCCACGAGGCGGTCCTGGGAAGTTCGAGAATAAGGCCGACTTGCACCATTTTCTTAAATGTGGCTTATACAGCATTTAACTAAAATCTTCATACAAAAGTCGAATGGCGACTTAAGTGTTATTTCAGAAATGGTGCAAGTCGGCCTCAATCGAGGAAAATTTTATTATTTATAAATTTTATTTTGTTTTTATTAAAGCACTAATCCGTCGTCATCCGTCGTCGAACGAAGGCTGACGATGTTGGTGATCGAATCGCGGGTCTCAAGTGGAAATGGGCAGGACACCTGGTAGGTAATCGTGTGAGGTAGTGGCCACCCCTGATGTCAGAGTTTTTAGACCGCCCAAAGGGCCTCTGACATGGCTTTACGATTGTTATTAATCAACAACAACCGGGACCAACGGTTTAGCGTGCCTTCCGAAGCACGGAAGCGCTCAGATGTTATTGCCACTAGCGGTCACCCATCCATGGACTGACCGCGGCCATTGTTGCTTAACTTTGCCAATCGATTAAGAACGGCTAGTCCAACTAGGCTGTGAGCGCTTCGAGCGCGCGGCAGGACACCTGGCGAGGCGGGAAGATGGCCGGTGGACAAGGGCATTGACAGAGTGGCGGCCAAGAGTTGGACGGCGGTCGGTAGGAAGACCTGCAGCCCGATGGTCGGACGACA
The DNA here is from genome assembly GCA_949319315.1 of Zelleria hepariella. NCBI lineage: Eukaryota > Metazoa > Arthropoda > Insecta > Lepidoptera > Yponomeutidae > Zelleria > Zelleria hepariella. The sequence continues at coordinate 1,291,809 of OX439388.1, forward strand.
TCGTTATGGCGGCAGAGGGTCCATGGATGCGGATGGCGAGGGACCGCGAGAGATGGCGCGAGGGGAAAAAGGCCTATACCCAGCAGTGGGCAGCGGTGGGCTGATGATGATGATGATGATGAATCCGTGCTAAATCTTTAAAGTATAAGCTACCTAATAGTTAAGCCAGCTAACTCAATCACACGGCACATAAACCTTTCACAAGTTTCAGTGGTTGGCATGTTAATACTTTTCTGTCTTTGATGTGCTAAAATGAATAAAGAATAATAAAAATGAATAAAGAATAATAAAAATTAATAAAGAATAATAAAAAGGGAAGGCCTTTGCTCTGCAGTGGGACACCTTACAGGCTACATAAAAAATAAACTTCCAGTTAAAATAGGCTGACATGTTTTTTCGTAACAAAGGGCAATAAAACCGTGAAGGCTCTAAGTAGTGAAAATTAAAATAAAATAAAAAACAGTTTATTTTTAGCAAAAAAGCAAACCAACAAGTGGAATCCGTGTAAAAAGAATAACGACGGGCCCATATCACTGCCCTGTGGAACGCATTCTGTTTACAGTAAAACTTACCTCCATAGCTTTGACTTCGGAGTTCCTGATCTCGAGCAGGTCCTTGGTGATGATGTTGATGTCTTTGAGCGACTGCACCTGCATGTTGAGCGCCTCGATCTGCAGCTCCTGGTTCTTCACCATCTTCGTCTTGTCGAAGATCATGCCGCGCGCTTTGCTCAACAACTGTGACGGTAAGGAGAAGTTATATGTAATTGTGTGTGTTTGTTATGTTTTTATTGCCTTGCCCAAATATTTTAAGGAAAGCTTTGTGATTTTTTTTATATTTTAATATTGCATGAAGTTATATTGTAAAGATGTTCTAAGTTATGTTTGTCTCACTATGTAAATCATCAGAGTGGGGGCACCACTAAATAAGGTTTAAAACAAAGTAACATATCGGGCGCTATAGCAAGGAATCTCCATTAGCTCTTCATGATTAAATTGATGTAGACGCTAGGCAGACGAAAGGTTAAAAGATAGTGTACTCTTACTCTTAGCTAAATGCAATAAAATATGCTTTTAGGGGTCAAAGTTAAAGACCCATAATATTAGCAAACTTAAAACTTTGCAAATTGGCTGGTTAGTGTGTTAAGATCTGGTCTTTTGCCCAACACCAGACCTCACGGAGTATCTATAGCACTTTCACAGCTCGATTCAAAGAACTTACCTCTTCATGCTGCTGCTTGATGTTCTCAATAACTTCCTGGTTCTTGGTGCCGCCGGGCTTCGAGAGGGCCAGCTGGAGCTCAGTCTCGAGGCTCACGACGCGTGCCTTCAGCAGCTCCACTTCTTGTTCTTTGAGCTGAAACATACAGTTAAGAGGGCGCTAGAGCACCATTTTCCCATACAAACGTAGTTCAGGTTTAATTTCTAAACTACAGGCTGGATTTTGCTGAAACTTGGTTTATATCAGTAGATGACCAATACGGAGGTTAGCAAAGTGTTTTTATAATAAAAATAATAGACTGAAAGAAATTAGAGGGATGTGTTTTCGCGCTGAAAAAGGGGTTACTTTCAGCTATTATTTACCTAAATTATTACACTGTCTATTGGAGTCTAACTACCTTGGGAACATCAATAATGTATTGTACTTGTCAGAAAATACTAATTTATACTACTAATTTATTACATCGTCAGCCCCTGTATTCTTTAAAATATCCACCGTAAAAATAACCGTTTTGACATGTCGACAAAAATATTGTTCATTTCAATAAGGACTATTTTCCAGTGTTTTGACGCTCAACGGTTGAGTAGATTTTTAAGGGAATATGACCATCTTCTTCGATGGGCCGGTCACCTGAACTACACATTTCATTTATTTATATTCATGGCATTTTGCATGTACACCATACAGCGATGTAGGGACGGGACGCTACGACGTAGAGCCGCTATGACGTAGGACCACTATGACGATGTAGGGACGCTACTACGTAGAGCCGCTACGACGTAGGCCCGCTACGACGATGTAGAGACGCTACTACGTAGAGCCGCTACGACGTAGGGCCGCTACGACGTAGGGCCGCTACGAAGATGTAGGGACGCTACTACGTAGAGCCGCTACGACGATGTAGGGACGCTACTACGTAGAGCGGCTACGACGTAGGACCGCTACGACGATTTAAGGACGCTACTACGTAGAGCCGCTACGACGATGTAGGGACGCTACTACGTAGAGCCGCTACGACGTAGGGCCGCTACGAAGATGTAGGGACGCTACTACGTAGAGCCGCTACGACGTAGGGCCGCTACGAAGATGTAGGGACGCTACTACGTAGAGCCGCTACGAAGATGTAGGGACGCTACTACGTAGAGCCGCTACGACGTAGGGCCGCTACGAAGATGTAGGGACGCTACTACGTAGAGCCGCTACGACGATGTAGGGACGCTACTACGTAGAGCCGCTACGACGTAGGGCCGCTACGAAGATTAGGGACGCTACTACGTAGAGCCGCTACGACGTAGGGCCGCTACGAAGATGTAGGGACGCTACTACGTAGAGCCGCTACGACGATGTAGGGACGCTACTACGTAGAGCCGCTACGACGTAGGACCGCTACGACGATGTAATTTACGAGTATCTATGCAGCCTTCAAATAATAAAATGAAATGAAGAATACAATACGTAGATATAACAGCGATATGAGGAAAATTTACCTTCAACTCCACCTTCAGTTTATCTTCGCCGACTAACGTTTTTGCCTTTTCGAGCTCGTCGATTTTTTTTAGTAGTTCCTGTTCTCTTTGGCTCCAGTCTCCCTGAAACAAAAAGTTTACACCAGCCTGATTTTGATGTATCAGTAAACGTTCATTTTTTATTTTATTTGATCTTTTCTACGGATAATACATTGCCGTGCCAACCATAAACAACGCAACCGAATATTTTTTGCAAAAATGAGTTAGATACCTACATAATATTCTGAATCGCGTCAACGTTACCTGTCTGGATCAATAATTCGTTTATTGATATTTTATTTAGTTTATGAGATATTGATAAGTTTAAATGTTAAACTAAGGATTTCCTAAACATAAAAAACTTTAGGCGTGTTTTTCTCGAAACTTGCCTCCATGCAAGTGCGTTGTTTATGGTAAGGGTGACAGTACGGTCAAAGAAACGCTAGCCTAAATTATTTATTTCTTCATTCCATTACTCCGCAATGCAGTCTGGGATCTACATGATAAGTGACTTACTTGAACCTTTAGCGTCGGATCGATTTCTGCTTTAACTTCAGTCTGTACTGGAGTCTCACTCGGCTTCACTGGAACTTCACTAGCTACCGTTGTAGCGTCATTCGTTACTGGAGCTTGGCTTGCTACTGGAGTTTCATTAGCTACTGGAGTTTCACTCGCCACTGGAACTTCACTCGCCTCTGGAACTTCACTCGCCACCGGAACTTGACTCGCCACTGGAACTTCACTGGCTAATGGAACTTCACTTGGTACTGTAGCTACATTCTCAGGCTTTGGTGCTTCGTTTATTTGAGGAGCTACTGGTGGTACAACCTGCCCCTCGCCGGCTCCTGCATTTTGTAACGGTACTGCGTCTGCCTGCGAAGTTAACAATAATAATATAATTTTTAACCCCCGAACAAAAAAGAGGGGTGTTATAAGTTTGACCACTATGTGTGTCTGTCTGTCTGTGTGTATTTCTGAGGGTGTGTCTGTCTGTTTGTTTATCTGTGGCACCTTAAACGCGTAAACCGATTTGGATGCGGTTTTTACTTATTTGAAATTTGATTTTTATTTGAAAGCAGTTTTTTGTGTTCTTAGATATGTTTCATCAAAATTAATCAGTTATGCTTATTTGAAGCTTAAATGTCGGGGATATTTTATTTTTTTAATTTAGTAACGGATGAAATCTCTACGCAATGTCACATGCACTGCAGCGTCCGAGCGGTCACTTCGCTCATCTAGTGTGAGTGAAAGTTCAACTGGACTCTGTATAAAGTACTATAAAGTACTTAGATGCAATGCACTACTTGCAAAAGTTAAAAGCTAAAGCAAAAGCAAAAGTAAAGTTTTTTTTTTAAAGCATTACAGCGCCTGAAAATAATACAATAGCAAAGATATGTTATTGAATAAGTTTGCTACTCAATTTATAACAGGCGTTGAAACTAGGTTATTAGAAGAACGAGGGCTTCAGAATGCCTCGTTTTCCACCTCGTGTCTTCGTGATTAACCCTGTGAACCAAATAAACTAAACACTCATTGATCCCTACTGCAAACTCACACCCAGACTGGCGCGTGCCTCGACATTCATTGTCTGCGCGGAATAATAAATCCGACGTGCCTCCACATTAATTGCCCTACTGTCCTTACTGCCCACGTGAATCCCACAAAACTGACTAGTCAATTAAATATCTAATTGATGGAAAATTTATTGGGAAAACCCTAGAAAAAACGAGCAGGAAAACCAATGACGCTCTTACACATTCATTTTTTCTACTTTCCCATCGAGTTCTTGTCCATATCGATTTCATTGTAAATTCTGTGAAAGGAAGATCACTGAATCATTAGCCTTTATTTCGGAAAATACAGTGAAATATCACGAAATCACCAAGAAATTATGTTTGTAGCACGTGACTTCTGACAACGTCGTCAATCGATTTGACAATTTACTTTTCTACGAACCGAGTCAGCTGAAAACAGACTGATCAAATCCTACTCTTGAAAAAAATAACAGTCCTGCAGAATGGCGAATTAACCCACAAACCTTACTTACCATTTGTACTGCTTCTGGTTTATTAGCGCACTGTTAACTTTAAACTAAAACAAGGAGCCGAATTTGCAAGTAATTGAAGCGCAAGTTCACTCGACTATCGCTCAAAACTTCAGGAAGTCTATTTTGGGAAAGCAGGCGTGGTTTTAAAAATAGACGCGCAGAGGAGATCTTTGGGAATTTCAACTTTCCCGCGCTTTGGGGATTTAAAATCCGAATCGAGATGTTTTTAGGGTTCCGTAACTAAAAAGGAAAATAACCGAAGCAATATTAGAATCATGGTTGTCCGTCTGTTTGTCAAGACTAAAGACCCTTTCTCTCAGGAAGTCAGGACTCGCACTTGCCCTGTTTTTTTTTTTTTTCATTTTGTTGTTTTGTAAAATTACAACTACTACAACGGCGCGGCGAAGGACAACAATGCCGGCTGAAACCTTTAAGTAGGCTATGTAACTACCTACATCAAATAGAAATAAAAAAATCCCGTGCTCTCGGCGCTTTAGGGAAACACGTCATAATAATTAGAGGACTGTGTAATGAAGATAAAAAGATCATTTTAATCGTTCCTTGCTTGAACCCGCGACCAACTTATCAACTGACACGGTGAGCCAGAGGGTCAGGGAGGTCGCCAGTTCAAGTCCCGATCTCGGGTTTCCCTTCCTTGTCACGGAATAGCTGCAGCTCAACAAGCCGTATTACCAGGGAGTTTTCTTCGAGTAGTCGCCGTTTCGTGCGTTATTAAATACATAAGGGAAAATTACTATTTTACTCTATTTTTCTATTCGCGCCTTGAAAATGTTGAAATAAGTTCCAAACGTTTTCTGAATACTTCAAACGTCAGCTACTTTGTTGAAAAAAGATGCAAAAAATACTTGTTCCGAATTGAACCTTGGCATTTAGCGTACAATGTCTTAACGTTACGATGAGCTTTGAGGTCTGTTCTCGATCTAAACTTTATTATCTTTTAGAAATAAATCATAAAACTGGAGTAAAATAATTTTTTGATAGGTTGGATTAGTCTTGTGATGAAATGAAAATCACACCAAAGAAAACAATTGACATGAATCGGAACGTTAAAAAAATTTGACGTTTGTTTGTTTTGCCCGCTCGTTATTTTTTCTTCATCTGCTGCTGTAAATCAAAATTTGTGCGAAAAAGACCTATTTACCCGTGAAAATCTTGACCAAGAAATACCCAATCATCAAACAATACGCACCAGTTTCGTACCACAGGAGAGCCGTAAGAAATCCATAGTTTTTGTCGTTGTAAACGTCGGCTTCGTTCAACCGATCGTGACCTCACTGTTTTGTCGCATTTCTCCTCAGACCATGACATCAGAAAGGAATGCACAGATCAGCCAAGCCCGGGAAACCTTCCAGATGCTTTTTCAGATCTCGCAGCTTCTCTCCACCGGTCTGGACGCCGAGAGTTTGACCCTTTGCCTGCGGCTGTGCGAGTTGGGCGTAGACCCGGAGGTACTGGCCAAAGTCATCAAGGAAATACGGCGGATGGGAGAAAGTTCAGTCAAGGAAAACAAGACTGTCAATTTACGGTAGTTGGTCTTTTTTTATACCTGCCTATAACACAGAATGTTAACCCTAATTTTTTTGATCAATTGTTAAGGCTTCTGCGTATAATATGTATAAAGTACTAGAAAGTAATTAATCCAGAAGAATCGGCTTCTGGATTTTGCCTGAAAAAATACCAAAAAGATCCAATTATGTGGACAATTTGAAGAATTATTGTTTGTGATTTATGTAGGTACTGCCGAGTTGTATGCACCCAGATCTCCATAATTATCCTGGATAATATTAATAATAATAATAATTGTGTCTGAATTTAATCATTGTAATCATTAATGTTATAATTAATATTGCTTTGTTAGTCCTATTATGTAATATTGTGTATTCTCACATGATAAATAATTAATAATGTTTCTCTTTTAGAATAAAACCAAGAACATTTTTTTAAAAAAACCTTTTTATTTCTAATTAAATTAGTGTTATGGTTGGTTACATTTAGGAATAATTCAAGTAATAAAACAGCTATTTCTCAGGTACAAAATACATATAAATATAAAATAAATAAACAACATTTACCTACAAGTTTCTTAGAAAATGGGACTAATTAACTTTCCAGAAACCTCAGTTTAATGTTGCTTGATATTTTACATATTTTTCTAAACATTACTTGACTACATGGAACAAAATAAGAAGTCTCAAGTAAAACACTAAGTTGTAATATTAATTAAATTATTCCACAAAAATAATATTCCGAAAACATAATATCCTTACTACGTAAGGGGCGAAGTGAGATAATAATTAACACATTATTGTTTCATCAAGTGAAATTATGAGCAATCAGTACGGGACTGAAAATATCACAGATGCAAATAATTTACTTGGAGAAGAACAAAAATTATGTCTTATCTTTTTACAAACAAAAGAGATAAAGTACAGAAGTTATGATTACTTTGATAAAAAAAGAAAATTATTTGTCAAACACAAGCTGTGTTACAATAGGAACAAACCACTGCTAGAGAGTACCCTATGGTCTTCAGAACAAACTTAAAATTTTCATAACGTCTATTTTGAAGGCAAACAATATTTAATTCAGCAAAAGAGTACCTACTCAAATGGGTATGTAGCAGAAAAAACTTTATAATCCGCGCGCGATGGGAATGGGATGGAACCTTGCGTCTATTTTGAAGGCAAACAATATTTAATTCAGCAAAAGAGTACCTACTCAAATAGGTATGTAGCAGAATTAACTTTATAATCCGCGCGCGATGACAATGGGATGGAACCTTGTCAAAGACAATCGAAAATACTTGTATACTTGATTTTACTTTGACAAGGTTGCTTCGACGAGAGTTTTCTTACCGTTCAGTCTCAGTTCCAAAAGGTCGCATCCCATTCTCATTGCAGATTATAAAAAATGTTTGCCAATAAAATGGTTATGAATATATTGCAAAAAAATAAACTAGGGCTATTGGTAAGACTGGCCTTGCCCGGCTTGACTCAGTACGGAGGGGTCTTCAAATATTGGTTGTTGGGGCTTGAACTGTTCCGCAGTGAGCCGCGTGAACATAATTCCGATGCCTTCAATGAGTGCCAGGAGGATACCACCTACTAGTGCACTGCCTGCCATCGCTGGGACACCTGAAAACATAAATATTCCAGGGTCAAAGATAAACCTATAAGGCGGACCTGTGTCACTCAGGGTTAGTAAACTAACTCCGAGTTAACTCGACATTTCCATACAAATTTTGACGTTAACTCAGAGTTAACTGGCTAACCCTGGTTGACGCAAGTGGACCTAAGAAGTCTTCACAAATTATTTGAAAAACCAATTCAGATTAGCATCTATCAGAGTGTACAGTACTCCCAAATTAATAATGCAGATAGCGAAGATTTGTATATGAGTGGGCATAACGCATTATTAAATTGCAAGTACTATAGGTACGGTCGGCCACAATCTCAGATAACCCATGGCAGCTCTTACCGCGCGCGGCATAAGGGCGCCAATCGAACAAAAAGGGGTATCTGAGACTGGCCGACTGTACCTATTGTATTTTAATGCAATAAAAGTACTCTGCAGTCTGATCTAAAGCTTACTGTAGGTCCTAATTGAAGACCATTTGCCAGTGGAAGTTAAAGTTAGGCTTTTGAGATTGCATGGTGGCTCTCTGCTAAGGGAATATGGTGTCAGAGTAAATCTCTGCTATAATTACCATTTTTTGTATTTTCTAAAGCACTAACCCATGCTAGGGAATTTTATAAAGATTTGTTTAAGGTTAAAAAAAATAACACTGCGCCTGCACAGAATGCAAGAGTTCAAATACTGTCCAGAGCAAATTTTTAACCTTATAAAAATGTATAATTACCATTTCTAGCAGCCAAGATGCCACCGGTGAGCGCTCCACTCATGATGGAGTTCCAAGGATCCTCCTTCTGCCGTAGGTACACCAGCGAGCAGTCGATGGTCGAGAACATTCCACCCCACACGGCAAAGTTGCCAGCCACGACCGGGGACCTCTCTTTGATTGCTGCCAAACTGCCCAGCTGAAAATTGTGTTGTATTTGTTAGTAGTTGCTACGGAGACTGTTTTTTTTTCTTTTGCAAAAACTTTATCTAAGCCTCTCCATTTATGATGCAGTTTTAAATTATATTTGAAAGTTTTGGTCAAACTTGACCCACCAACGGTAAATTTAAATATTTTTTTCCATATTTGGCCTCAAAACAAACGACAAACTAGCTGAAAAAGTATGTTGTAAGCATGTAAATGGGTATGATAAGAGATAAGTAATGAGTACTTACCATTTTCCTATTGATTCCAACAGGAGCATTTCTGAAGCCTTTGATTGAGTGGAATATGCCTCCTCCGATAGCTCCCATGATGAAAGCGCCGCCGGAGTCGTCGAGAATGCGCCATGGGCAAGGTTCCCTCGAGTATTCGTCCATGATGCAAAGGATTTAGCGGCCAAAGTCAAATGTTAGGTAAGATCTAACCTCAAAACTGTAACAATAGGCACCACGAATAAACGAGATTTTCTTGACACAGTAAATAAGGGCTTCACTAGAAATGAATCAGTGGCAAATGTGGTCGATTTTGTGTTCACGATTGTAGTTTTTCGTGTAGAAAAACTATTTCACACTTTTACGAGAACAATCCGTCATGCATTTTTGGCTAAAAGAGAAAGAAAATGTTTTGTTTCTTTCCCTCGCTGTCAAACATGACCACAGAGTGATGTTACGGGATACGGTTTTTTGTTCTGTGGCGGGACTGTCACACAGAACAAAAATATTGAATGAACGAAAATAAACAGCGTTGCCAGAATGTTACAAAAGTAACATTTTACTTTACTTTTGACCCTCTTATGTTACCTCCATGTTACACGCACGACTCAATATGTTACTTTTGTGTTACTTTTTAGATTTTCCAGCAACCAAAAAAAATCCACTAGTTCAAATTAACTTTCCCTGAAATACTCAGCAATATTAATTAAGCTAAAATGATTTTAGTGGGCCAATAAATCTCCAACCTCTCTATATCATGGTCTATGTAAATCACAGTTTTACAATCGATAAAAAAAAATTATATGGGTATTTGGACGTTAGCTCTAAGTAAATTATGTAATACGATGGCGTTTTCTTCATTTTTGTTGTCATCAGGTTGTTTGTAGTATTGAAAGACGTTTTTCTTTCTTTCCTTTCATAAATTGGTTGGTATATTTGACACACCACACATCATTGATCAGTATGTTTCTTTCTTTTTCAGCATCGCCAGTCCATTAATCGATCAAAAATTATTTAATAAAATTCGAAGTTTAACAAATGGGACAAGAAACTTATTTTACTTTTTGTGAAATAAACTGCCATGATAAAGCATTGTGTCGATTTCCCTTCGATTTCCACAATAAAAAAAGGTTATGTTACTTTTCTAGAGAAAATGTTACTTTTTGATCTACCTCGTGTTATATTTGACTATCTGCCAGTTCTGCCACTGGCAACACTGAATAAACTCCTCCTTCGCGTTGTTGCTGTTACAGTGTTGCTGTGTTGTTTTTTGGGATTTTTCAGGCTTTGGTGGCGTTTTACAGCTGTAAAATAATACTAAAATGACGATACACAATCTCTACATATTTGATCGATATGGCACATTGCTCTACTATGGCGAATGGAACAGGACTAAGCAATCTGGAATGTCCATGGAGGAGGTAACTTTGGCCAAGATATTTCCCTATTTATTTATTTCGTCGTTTAAACTAATCAAACAAGAATCTTCTGTTTGCATCGACAATGGCTTCAGCCTTGCCATTTCTCACGTCTGCTGGCATAACATGAACGCTGTATCTATACGACATCCTTCTCCTCATCAAATGACACAACTTTCTTCATCAAATGGTACAGACATAGGCAGCTCTATCGAGCTATAAACCTTAATATCGACTCTGCTGGCTTATAAATACTGCAAATCTAAGGCTAAGTGCAGTAGGAAAAATAAATAAAAAATCTGCATACCCACCTAATATCTTTATTTAAGTACTTATTGTTCTTTTTTTTCAGGAAGGCAAGCTAATGTACGGAATGCTCTTCTCCATAAAGTCGTTTGTGACCAAGATCTCGCCCCTCGACCCCAAAGATGGCTTTATAAACTATAAAACCTCCAAGTACACATTACATTGCTTGGAAACCCCATCGGGCCTCAAATTCGTCATGAACACGGACAACCAGGCCCAAGGAGTCAGGGAATTACTAAAAAAGATTTACAGTGAAGTGTATGTAAAGTATGCTATAAGGAATCCCCTATGTGGGATCGGAGAGCCTATTACTAGTGAATTGTTTAAGAATAAGTTAGATGCTTTTATAAAACAGGCTCCTATTCATGCCGTTAGGGCTTCATGATAAGTTGTTAGGTGAATATGTTAATGCTTTATTTGGTTTTTGTTTAGGAAGCTAATTTCTAGTGGCATCAAGTCTATCCTTTTCTGCCTGATCAAACATAGATCTAAACCAATTTTGGACAGTGTTTCATAATGATGCATACTATATAATATTATATATAATGTATAATAAGTAGCGCTTTGTTAAATTATCAGTGTAGAGCTTCCGCCAAGAAGTCCCGCACGTTGGTTCTTATTGCAATAGATGTAATTACTTTTTTGAGGGACTGTTGATGCCGGGCTCTAAGTAATAGGATTACTTATGATTAAGAATTACTATTCTGTAAATAAATAATTATTACAACCTATTATATGATTTTTTTAATCCAGAAAGGATATTATTTTGGTTTTCCCAAGAATGCTGGGATACTCTTTTTGTTCGATTGACGCCCTTATGTCGCGTGCGATAAGACCTACCATGAAGTATCCTAACGTTTCGCTGACCGTACTTACCGCAACAAAAATAAGGTGGATTTTGTCGACTGTACCTGAGCGAGGACTTTGAGTCCTATATGCTAGACGTGCTGCTGCTCGAATCGAATGAATGGTTTGGTTGTCTGTGGTTATTTATTGTGTTTAATCTGTGGTTGTCATGTAAACGTCAATAAAAAGCCAACGGTTTCCACAACAAACTTATTTTTTTTCTGTTTTCGTTTAAATAATAACTTTCCTCACCTAAAATACAATAATATTTATTTCCAATTAGCTGCTTATTATAATGGAATTAGTTTTATACCTCAAATATACTGTTAATTGTTTCTGTGATGAGTGAAACCGACGATACGGATGTCCTCCTGCTGATACCGCCAAACTTCTTTTTGGTCAAGAGTTCGGGCTCCGAAGACTCCCTGCTTGAATCCTCGAGGACAGTAGTCCACAAGCCGCCGTCTTGCACTGCCCAGGTGCTCGGAAAGTTGGTGAACCAAGTGTATACTTTGGAAAATAGGTTAGATAATTTGGAGATAAGTTCAGTCAGCGAGTCGGCGTCCAGCCGTGGGACACGGTCCAGGCACCACACCTTGGACCTTTCAGAGAGCTACAATAGCTCAAACAGGAAATTTTCCACATTCCCTAGAAGACGCAGTAGAAAAACATTGAACAGGCGTAAAAATATTGACTTGTCCTTGACTAGTCTAGACTCCACCAGTACTTACGACAAACGCATTCCACCACTAAGGTTAAGACAGACCTTAGAGCCCATCAAGCCATCTACAAGTCTAATAGATGATACACTTACCATGGACAGTGATATCAGTAGCATTGTCTCAACACCCAACAAAAAAAATGAAAAAATACTATTGCATGAAATTGATGAATTCCTCACTAAGGTGGACAACTATGAAGGTCCTGAGAGCAAATACAAGCCACTGGAGCCTGATTTGAGCCCAGAAAACTTGATAAAAGCTACTGGTGACTATATCCATCACAAGTTTGATTCTAAACATTCTCCTGATGAAGTAAAGCTGCCAAGCGGCAGAGTGGTCCCTTCAGATGTCCTGGACAAATACATTTATCTTGTTAAAAACAATGCTGCAGCTAACACACAAGCCGATAAAACCTCAACAAGCCTCAAAGCTCAACATTCCACGGATACCACACACAAAGTTGATGTCACACCGAAATCCACTCAAGATGAGACCAAAAGTGCCTTAGAAACTAAATCTCCCAGTGTTCGCAAACTTAGCTTCCTAGAAGCAAATAAAGAAATCCAAACAACTTCAACTCCGAAACGTCCACAAGCCACAAGCTCCAGCTACTTAGACTCATTCCGCCCATCTTCGAACAAAATCTACGACCGAGCTACGAAAGTCCTAGAGCAATACAAAGCACAAAACTATGTCCGTAACACGCACAACGCATCTACAACTTCCAACTACGTATCTCCTAAAAAGGAGGAAGTGTTTAAGCTGCCGAGAGCATACAACTTGGAGATGAGAGACGGGCCAAGAATGAGCTCTCTGCAGAATAAGTTCATGGATACGATAGACACAGATCTGCTGAGTTTGAGCGAGTTATGGGGGGAAAAGAGGGAGGGGGCCGACCGAGTAGACTCTGTCAAGTTGGAGGAGGAAAAGATGAAAAGAGAGGTAAAGGCATTGTACTGTTACTTTTTGTTCACTTAATGTTTGGCTTCACCAAGAACTACAAATAACTTAATTCCCAAAAGTTGAAAAGATTAAGTTTTTTATCTTTTCAGTTCATTTAAAATACAGTAATAACAATCTTTCCGACCAAGTTATCTGAATTAAAAACTCTTTGTTTATCTTATCAGTAAGTTATGTATATGTATGTGCCCATACCCATACCCATACATTACACATTTTGTTAACAACTAATACAAGTAAAAGCTCAAAAGGTTTGATTTGTTCAAAAATCGTAACTCAACCTCGGTGACATTCTGAAGCTTATGACCTCGGTCTTTGCACGTCCTGATCAGGAATTAGGATGGGGGTGACACAAAAGATCTCACTGGGTCGAAGTGTCCTGGGCTCTCAGCCTGGCCCCGTACTAATAAGATAAGAAGTTATTATTATACTTTATTGCACACAAAACACATTACAGGACACATTAGATAAGAAAAGACATGTACAAAGGCGAGCTTATCTCTGTAAGAGATTTCTTCCAGCAAACCTTGAGGGATAGGAATTTAGATTGATAAAACAGGTAAACATACATGCACAAAATTTTATATTACTACACAAACTATAAAATAACCTAATTATGTCTACTAATTATAATAAACTACTTAGACTAAATACCTATTAGCAATACCAGCTATACATACATACAAAATGAAAATGGAGGAGATTAAGTTAGTGACAGATAGTGCTCTTTCAACCGCGTCTTAAAAGTGTTTAAAGTGAGACTAGTGCAAATACTCTGTGGCAGTGCATTCCACAGCCTGACAGAAGTCATAATTTACCAACACTCCCTCGCCTTTCTTTCCACAGCATTGCGAGGCCCTGATCCAAGTCCTACAAAAGAAACTTCTCGACCAGCAAGAACGGCTAGCCGTAGCCGTAAAGGTTGACCGCAGCAAAGACATCGCCATCTCCAAGCTGAAAGATGCCTGGTCCCGGCTGACGAGCGGCTTGGAGAGGACCGAGGACCGGCACAGAGCTGCGTTGGATAAAATGGATAGGGAAGTGCAGAACTGCAGGGCTGCCGCTGATGAGGCAAATAAGGTACTTACCTAATTATTTTTATATACAAGGTGTTCTTTCATAAAGTGACACCCAACAAAAAAAAATAAATAAAAAAAAAACAATAAATTGCGGGCGCGTTTTGCCGTAGTTTTGACGTAGTTTTGACGTAACAAGTGGTAGAGCCGAATGCAAACTGCGGCTTTAGTGTTTTTAACCTCCGACCAAAAAACGGCGGTGTTATAAGTTTGACCGCTATGTATTCGAAACGGGTCGAATCGCGATTGGTTTTTAGGCAAATTAATTACCTTATTGGTCTACCCGCGACCACGGCAGCTGTAACGCGGCCGAAACGTCGGGATAAATAAGGTAATTAATTTTACTCAAAAAAGCTCGTAATGTGGTCATTAATTCGACAACCTTCTTTGAGCAAAGGAGGACTTGCGGGCTACTTTGATTAGGCGCCAGAAAAGTTGTATGGAATTTCATTAATGTCGTGTTTTGCGGCCAGAAAAACTGTATGAAAATCCATTAATGTCGAGTTTTGTTTCAAAAATAGAACTAAAAAATCAGGCACAAAAAGTATTTATTTAGAATTTGGCTGTTTGGGTGCTGGCAGTCTACAAATTGCATAGAAAAAAAAAGCGCGGCCATATTGTTTTCGCCGCTTTGCGCGATGTTCGAAGTGATTTTTTCTGTGCGTGCTGTTTTTGTTGTAAATAAAAGTGAACTCTTCAGGCAACGAATCCTCCGATTCAATATGTTTAACAACGCCGAACATAAAAAGGAAGCGAAATAAGATATTTAAAGGTGTCTATTGCCACCGAAGTCAAAGAAAAAATACAAGTTTATCTGCGAAAAGTTTGCGGAATGGAAAATCAACAGAAAGTAAATTAAGACAAAAGGTAAGCTGGTTCTATTTAAATTACTCGCATTGTTTGAGTAAAGCACTATACAAGCCTTGGTCTGCAATGAGTGCGCTTCTGGCCACGCTATGATGGCCTCGAGCTTAGCTTAGCTACGCTCTCGGCCCTCAAGCTTGGTCATCATTGCAGCCCTTGCTGTCCGCGCTTCATTTCAGCTTGTCCATCAAGGGCTGCAATGCTGACCACGCTGTGAAGGCCTTGAGCTGCGCTACGCTGCGCTCTGTCGGCCATCAAAAGCGCGCCAGAAACACACCCCTTAAAGACCGCGGCAGTAATGTACTATGCCTAAAAACCAATCGTGATTCGACCCGTTTCGAATACAATAATGTTTAAATATCGCGAATCACTAAAAGTGAATATTGACCGCTATGTGTTTGTCTGTCTGTCTGTGTGTTTGTCTGCGGCACCGTAGCTCTTAAAGGGGTGAACCGATTTGGATGCAGTTTTTTTTATTTGAAAGCAATTTTTCTAGCGAGTGCTCTTAGATATGTTTTATCAAAATCGGTTCAGCCGTTCACCAGATATGCTGCTTATTTGAAGGTAACATTTTGGGGGTATTTTAAATTTTTAATTTAATCTGTGTTATCTTTTTTTTTTTCAGAAATCTAGCCACTTCGAAGGCGAACTATACAAGGCGCTCGACTTCGCCCACGACTACCAGGAGAAGTGCAAGCTCCTCACCCAAGAGAAGCAGGATCTCCAGCACAACACGGAGAGAGCTCTCGCCGCCAAAGACGAAGCTATCGACGCTAAGACGAAGGAGATTCAGCTGCTAAAGGAGAACTACGAGACCGTTATGAGATTGAACAAGCAGTCCGCGGACTGTGTGAAGAATGTCGATGAGGCACTTGAAAAGGTTGGTTAGAAATATGCGAAGTTAGTTATTCATATCTATGCTGTGATGTCGCCAAAAACATGCTTGTATGAATGGTATCGCGCGTAGCAGCTGTTGTGCAGAGCCTCGAGTCTACAAACTCTAGCTAGAAGAACCCGCTCCTCCGCCGAAATATCGTCAATTTGCCGCATTTTTAACCCCCCCGACCCAAAAAGACGGGTTTTATAAAGACCTTTGGTTTGACCGCTATGTGTGAGGGTGTCTGTCGAGAAAGCAGGTTTTCTAGCGAATGTTCGGACTTGGACATGTTTAATTGAAATCGGTTCAGCCGTTTATGAGATACTAGCTTTTGCCCACGACTTCGTCCGCATGCACTACAGAAAAAGGCTACTTTGCATAGGAATGTAAAAGCGTGATAGTTATGTAGCCTATGTGTTATTCCGATGTCTAAGCTATCTCAATTCCAAATTACATCCAAATCCGTTCAGCCGTTTCAGCGTGAAAGAGTAACAAACATCCATCCATCCATACTTACAAACTTTCGCGTTTAAAATAGTAGTGATTCTATTTAAAATTAAATGTCGAAAGTTTTTAAAATTTTGGATTTGGTATTTATTTACACTTTTATGTCGGTAATCTTTACATAAATCGCGATATTGTTTGGTCTCGGATTTTTTAAAATATTATTTTCCCGCATAAGGGTATTTACACGGTGCAGTGCTGTATCGCACACACCACCAGAAATAGCTTTTTACTTGCAACTTAGATTTTTTACAAATGCAAACTTTTAAACAACAAGGAACGTCAAATAAATAAAAAGTATCGAGCTATTCGAAAAGTCGTAGAACAAAACTGGTTGGAAATCACATTTACTTAGGAGTTGACGTGTTTCAGGATTTAAAAATTGCCCTGTAGAAACAGCAACATACCTTGCAGACGTGAGGTCATAGTTTGGCGACTCATAACTATTCCTTTTTCAGGAGCGTCAAGAGCACGAGGCAACCAAAAGTAAGCTCAACGACCTGAGCCGTAAGGTCCAAACTGTGATCGCGGAGAGCGGTGCGGTGAAGCAGGAGCGAGATGTACTCAGGGACAAGGTCAACGAAGAGCGGAGCAGAGCGACCTTGCTGGAGAGACAGCTGGCCGAGAAACAGAACCTGGCCAGTGACCTACTGAGGAAGTGTGTAAGTTTCTGCGTTTAGAAGACGAAACTCGTCGAACTCATCTATGTAATCCGTGCAATTTCAGTGGTTTTAAAGCTGAAGGTATTTTGTTGCACTGGTGATTCAGAGCCAAATTACAAAATTTCATTCCAAAACCCGCGAAATAAAAATTCACTTCTCCATACAAATGGTGTCGATTGGCGATAGCCGTTTGTATTTGGGAAGTGTTTTTTTTTTTCGCTCGTTTTGAAGTAAAGTTTTGGAATTTGGCTCAGAATTACGAGTACAACTAAATACCTTCGGCTTTAAAACCACTAAAATTCCACGGTGTATACAAAAACTACCTTTTATTGTGGGACTAACTGTAAAAATAAGACATTACGAAAAAAAAAATTGGAAAAAAACAGGCCAATATTTTCAAATTTTTCTTGCCCCCCCATAACAACACATATTCCGTAAACTATTCAACTGGCTACCTATTACGGTTCTAAAGATACAAAACCATAAAAGCTATTAAAAAAATCTCAAACGCCCGTATTTTCATTTCATCCAAGGATTAATGGCGATCTTACTGCTAAAAGCAGGTGCTAAGTAGGTACTTAGATGCATTTTTCTAATCAAGCGCATGCTTACCTTTTTATAGGCCTCAAATAAGTAGAACAATGCATTATGACCGTCATTTTTTTTCCAGGACCACCTGGATGAAGAGACCAAGTCGCTCCACAAGCTGCTGGAGTTCCAGAAGAACGAGCTGAAGAGTCACTACCAGAAGCAGCTGGAGGCAGCAGTCCTGGCCAAGCTCCAGGAGTTCCAGGTTTGTGTTTAGTTATGATTTCTTATTGAACGAGCGAGCGAAGCGAGAGAAGTTCCGCTATTGAATTCGATTGCACCCTGTAGTAACTTGATCTTTAATACGAATACATATCTGTCTTATGGTATAATGCGTGCGGGATCAGCCCCTGTATTATCTAAAATATCCACCGTAAAAATAACCGTATTTAAATGTAAAAAAATTGATTAATTGTTCATTTCAATAAGGGCTATTTTCGTGTGTTTTGACGCTCGGAGGTTGAGTGGAATTTTTACATAATAGAGGCGCAGAATGGGATAATACCTTTTAGAACTGAACCGAAAATTACAGTTCTCGAGTAGCGTCAGTAAAAAAATTTTTAGGTCTACGTTCTATCATACGGTTATGAAATTGAAAATACACAAAAATGTTTAATGGTTGTAATGTAAAAGGATTAAATTTTATTGCATTAATTTAATAAAACGTGATAAAACTCGAGCAGACACCTACGCGCACAGAAAACACAAGCACGTTTCGACGCGAGTTTGCCATAGACAACTAGAGTTTGCCGAAATGCTGACGTTACAGCTGACAGGCGGACCGCGAGCGTCTTAGTTCCAAAAGGTATTATCCCATTCTGGTCCCGCACGCATTATACAAGGTAAAGCATCCCTAAAATAACCCAGCCACTGTAGTCACTTCACTTATCTCTTGCGAGTGTCACTTGCAAACACCGAACTAAATCCCATAGAATCCGCATTACGTACTCGTATAAAATCACAATAAAACTTGTCCCCACAGAAACAAATGATATCAGCAATAGAACAATACGAAACATCATTTCAACCATGCGTCTAATATTCTAATGTCAACCTTATTGCATTAGTGTACAGTTTTACTTTAATTGCCATAGACTACGAGCCAATAAGCTCCCATAGAGGATTTGGGCATCTAATTTTCCAGACACATTTCGGAGTTCTATGCACTATCTTGTTTTATTCTTGATCGAAGCTTGCAAAACAATACATATGATGTGAAGTCAACCCGTGTTTGTTGAAAATAGGTGCAGCTGGAGCAAGCCGAGCGCGATATGGAGGCGGAGAGCAGACGGAAAGAGGACGCCATTGTGGACACCTTCAACAAACAGATGTCGAGGATCGAGGAACAGTGAGTAACGCACCGCCTTTATTACACTAACACCAGGGGCCTGTAACGTAATGGTGCCAAAATGGGCTCCGAGTTGACGGCTTCAATTAAGATTTATAGTAATGCTGTCGGTCCTTTTAATGTTTTTGTAGCAGAGCAAAGAATATTCTGATTCTAATTCTACAGGGTGCACTCTAAGTCGATAGCGAAACTTTAAGTAGGATGTCTACTGATCAATACAAACAACTTGTACTAGGTGGCGATAAAAATGGAGCGAAAAAAATATCATCTGTTTCATACATTTGGCGCAGTACTGAGGAGACCTTTTGTATGGAACAGCTGATATTTTTTTCACTCCATTTTTTTCGCCACCTAGTACAAGTTGTTTGTATTGATCAGTAGATTGCCTACTTAAAGTTCCGCTATTGACTTAGAGTGCACCCTGTAGAGGATTAGTTCTCTAGTTGTAGGAGACAAACGATACCCCGATTTTGTCCTTCTGCTGGGATGCCATCGATACGCCATTGCGTTACAGGCTAGGCCCCGTGTATTCCAAGACGTCCCTACACTCAACACCCGAATCCACTCATGCTCAACTAAAAAAAACTAAGGCTTTGCATCTACGTAATGAGATGATTTATACAGTGTCCAGAGGCACCTTCACTCAGAATTAAACCTAGTTGTCGACTTTAGAACTTACTACAAGGAAGTACTGTAACTGTAGAAGGAAACTGTCTCTTTTCTTGGAGATTTTCTTTGAAAATCTTATTCCTTTACAGACACAAATTGGAGATCAACATTGTAGAAGAGAAGCATAACGAAGAGATCAAATTGTACAGACTGCAGATCGCACAGCTGGGGGAAAAGATGGGGTTATATGAGGTAAGTTCATAACAAATAACAAACAAAGTAATACATTTTTGGCAATTTTTTTCAATTTCATATCTCTTGATTTTTTACCCCAAATCAAAAAGAGGGATGTTATAAGTTTAACCGTTATGTGTGTCTGTGGCACCGTAGCTCTTAAACGGGTAAACTGATTTGGATGCGGTTGTTTTTTTATTTGAAAGCATGTTTTCTAGCGAGTGTTCATACATGTTTTATCAAATTCGGTTCAGCCGTTTGTGAGATATGCTAGTTTGAAGCTAAAATATCGAGGGTATTTTTTAATTTAGGAAGTTGATTGGATGAAAATACCTGTTAGGGCATTGCGTGTGCGACCCCACCCCGTCTTACAGCACTTGTAGTTGTAGTTGGTGGATGGTGGTGGAAGATCATCATCAGTGGCCGTCTGCTACTGCTGCTTGGCCGCGCAGTAGTAGGTGCGGGTTTTGAGTTACACTCTTGTCCCGTGCGTCTTCTCCGGAGGCATCAGCCCCCGGGTCTTGGGTGTGCAATCGTTGCGATGGAGGTCAGTGGGGCTCCGAGCTGCTGGAGTCTTACAGCTCGAGGAGCTCCCGCGGGTACGGACGTCCTTTTACTGACCGGTCGTAGTTGGGGGCAATGTGGTGGAGGTGCCGGTGCGGCCCGTTGTCAGCGCAGTGGAACATACGGTGGTGGAAGAAGTAGTATCATCAGTTCAAGGTGTTTATTCACTGTGACACAGCTTAGGTACATGGTAGAAGTTTGTAGTGTGGTCTTGGCGAGTGGCTAAAGCCGACTCTCTCATAAAGTTTAGATGCGCGAGTGCTGCACAATGCAATGTCAGCATCACGTGACCTAAACTCTAATTTTTAATTCGAGTCCACGGAATGACAGTTGCTAGTATGGTACTGACAGATAAAGCCTTTGTAACAACTGTCATTCCGTGGACTCGATTTAAAAATTAGAGTTTATGTGCGGTGTTGGACCGTACAATACCAATAGTTGGCCCTAAAACATTTGCAGAGCAAGCTGGACTCGTACCGTCGCCGGCGCACGCAGATCGCCTCCGAACTACATAACGTGATGGAGAGTCAGTGGCGACAGGCGCTGCGGATACTGACAGACGGACGGGCGCACTCCGTTACACGCAATGACACTGGTACGTGGAGGGCAGGGATTTTTATCATCGTCGTCGTCAGCCCACCTTGCCCACTCCTTGCACACTACACCTGCCCTGAGTAAACTTAAAGATTGAAAGTATTATTTGCGGATTTTGCACTCGTTATATTTTAAATGGTGTTCTATACAATTATTTTAAACTAGCTGACCCGGTGAACTTCGTATCACCTGAAATAGTTTGACTCTCCGCGTCAAAAATGGCGATTCCAATACAAAATGACCAGTTTTTATTTCTTCCGTTTTTTCAGCTAATCCTTTAACTTTTCCCATATTTCTTTGCTTTTAAACATACCCTGAACTATGGTGAACTAAACAAAACAGTAAATATGCAAATCGGTCAAGCCGTTTCTTAGTTTTAGCGAGACTAATGCACGGCGAATCATTTTTATATATATAGAAGATAGAAGATAGAAGATAGAAGATGACGTTACGATCAAACGGGTGTACAATCAATGAAAAATAATCTCAATCCAATATGTATTGTTCTCAATAACTTTTTTGAATCTTTCTGAACTGTATTTTTAAAACATTTTGTTTCGGCATTCTTTCTGCGACGAAACAAAAAAACGATGTGCGCGACTGTACCCAGAGGCTAGACCAGTCTTTCCCAACGTGGGCGATAACGCCCCCTTGTGGGCGCTGCAGGCCTAAAGGGGGGCGGTAAGAGACCCAGAAAAAAAAAGGGGCGTTGTGTAGGGCTTTGGGGTCGATTTATAATTTCATCTACCTAGCTAGGAAGACTCTTAGACACCGACTGAGCTCTCGACTCGATAATTTATTCTTAAAGTGGGCAGTAGATAAAAAAAGGTTGGGAACCCCTGGGCTAGACCGACTGATCTACCAATCACGCGCCCGCGCTCGCCGGCGATCGCGCCTCTCCGTCGCCCTCTCGTCCCCCGCCAAACAGACCCAAAAAATGACTTGTCAGCGCTCATAACTCGTGACGCTACCTGGAGGGTTACCCTTGAAGCTATTGCGATCAAATTGAAAAAGTTTTAAAATTAATTTCTCTTTGAATTCGCATAGTAATGCTTTGATTTTAAATACTTTGTAATGTTTATTCAAAGGTAAGGCTGTTTTATTAAATAAAAACACAAAATGTCTTAATTTGTAAAATATTAAATTTTGTAAATTGCGCCATATTGGAAAAATGCGTCAAGGGTAGAGGGGCTGTACTGTACCAGATACGTTTTAATAGTTGGCGCTTTATCTTGTTTTATCCTTTATCGAAGTATAAAGTAAATAAAACATAGAAATTAATTTCATTAGTTCTGATTTGAAGCTTATTCAAATGAATCTAAGCCTACCATAATATTGTAATGAATCGGATTTAATGTATAGATTTAACTCACTTTAATGCAGTCTGTAAACATAAAATTTTGTATTTTCCTGTAAAGGTGTTTCACACGGAATAATAATTTAAGACCTATTTTTAATGAAAGTAATGTGAAAAACTGTTGGAGAATCTAAATAAATAAATAAAAATAAATAAAGTGTCCTCTCTGTATTCCCACAGTATCAACTCCGGAGGCGCAAGACTACGTGGCTCCCAAGATCCCTCCGCTGACGATGCCGCAGCTGCCGCCGTCGGCGCGCAGCTCGCTGTGTCGCGGACTTGACTTCGAGGGACTGAGCGACAGCGAGCTGCAACAGTACGTCAAACTGGTAATCGAGCTTGCTGACTGTTTGTTTTGTTTTATTTTGTACTCTCATTTCGGCAGCCTGAGGTGCAATAGGTTACGGTAAAGATCCTACTGCTAATTTCAAGGAACCGGGCGACAGCGGGCTGCAACAGTACGTCAAACTGGTAATCGAGCTCGCTCACTGTTTGTTTTCTTTTATTTTGTACCCTCATTTCGGCTGCTTGAGAAGTTGGTGCAAGAATACGTTGCGGCAAAGATTCTACTGCAAATTTCAAGGAACCGGGCGACAGCGGGCTGCAACAGTACGTCAAACTGGTAATCGAGCTTGCTCACTGTTTGTTTTCTTTTATTTTGTACCCTCATTTCGGCTGCCTGAGAATTTGGTGCAAGAATACGTTGCGGCAAAGGTTCTACTGCAAATTTCAAGGAACCGGGCGACAGCGGGCTGCAACAGTACGTCAAACTGGTAATCGAGCTCGCTCACTGTTTGTTTTGTTTTATTTTGTACTCTCATTTCAGCTGCCTGAGGTGCAATAGGTTACGGTAAAGATCCTACTGCTAATTTCAAGGAACCGGGCGACAGCGGGCTGCAACAGTACGTCAAACTGGTAATCGAGCTCGCTCACTGTTTGTTTTCTTTTATTTTGTACCCTCATTTCGGCTGCTTGAGAAGTTGGTGCAAGAATACGTTGCGGCAAAGATTCTACTGCAAATTTCAAGGAACCGGGCGACAGCGGGCTGCAACAGTACGTCAAACTGGTAATCGAGCTTGCTCACTGTTTGTTTTCTTTTATTTTGTACCCTCATTTCGGCTGCCTGAGAAGTTGGTGCAAGAATACGTTGCGGCAAAGGTTCTACTGCAAATTTCAAGGAACCGGGCGACAGCGGGCTGCAACAGTACGTCAAACTGGTAATCGAGCTTGCTCACTGTTTGTTTTCTTTTATTTTGTACCCTCATTTCGGCTGCCTGAGAAGTTGGTGCAAGAATACGTTGCGGCAAAGATCCTACTGCTAATTTCAAGGAACCGGGCGACAGCGGGCTGCAACAGTACGTCAAACTGGTAATCGAGCTTGCTCACTGTTTGTTTTCTTTTATTTTGTACCCTCATTTCGGCTGCCTGAGAAGTTGGTGCAAGAATACGTTGCGGCAAAGGTTCTACTGCAAATTTCAAGGAACCGGGCGACAGCGAGCTGCAACAGTACGTCAAACTGGTAATCGAGCTCGCTCACTGTTTGTTTTGTTTTATTTTTTACTCTCATTTCGGCTGCCTGAGAAGAGGCTCAAGAACTGCCCCTGTATTGTATAAAATATCCACTGTAGTCGTCGTGAGGGTCGTCTCGTTCTCCGTGAAGAAGGTCTCCGAATGAGAACCGAAACTAGTCGGCTACACCGACAAATTACTAGTGAGTAAAACTGTGATTTAATAGAAAAATGTGCAGTGCTCACGAAAGTTTAAGTATAAATAACCGTTTTTAAATGTAAAAAAAAAGAATTGTTCATTTCAATAAGGGCTATTTTCGAGTGTTTTGACGCTCAAAGGTTGAGTGGATTTCTTAGAGAATAAAGGGGCTGGGCCACAGCGGGCTGCAATTAGTAGGTCAAACTGGTAATCTCTCTCGTTTGTTTTATACAAGGTGTTACAAAAGTACCTAACTCTTTTTACAGGGTGTAACCTACTGGTCAACAGGATGTCAAATCTGTAAAAAAAAGTTGAAAAAACAATTTTTATTTTATAACCTCAAAATTGAAAAAAAATTATAACTTTTTTGTTTTTGTTATTAGCTCAAATTTAAAAATATGTTTGTGCGTGTAGGTGCATTTACATAGCTTTGAGTTGTTAAAACATTGTGAAAGTCAATGAAAACAATATTTAAAAAATACTTTTCTCCCGCCACATCGTTCACATTATAATAACTTAAAAATTAACGGAACGTCATAGAGCAAAAAAAATATTTAGGTTGTGATCCCTATCACCGGGTGCTATGACCCTGTAAAAAGAGTTAGGTACTTTTGTAACACCTTGTATTGTACTTTGTTTGATTTCAACTGTCAGCCCCGAATGTCCATGCGCTAGACTACTAAAAACTAAGGCCTTTGCATCTACGTAATGAGATGATTTATACAGCGTCCAGTGGCACCTTCACTCACACCTAGACGCTTCGCTTCGTCCTTCGCTAGACTACTAACTACTAACATATTCACGCCACCCCTCTCGGTCATTCGCTGCTCAGATTCACGGGCCCTCGGTCTCCTTAGAAAAGGTATGGGAAGGTAGAAAGCGTTTTAAAAACTCTGTGTACTTAACTAACCCTGCATATCCGAGCTTGAGACGAAGGCGCAAAATCGGCCAGACTGGAAAACTGTTTTGAGAGCCCTATGTCCCTCATTAGGGATAAAAGGAACTGATGATGATGATGTAAAAAAGTAAGATGTAGCCTGTACAATTGTACAATGTACATGTCCCACTAGCTGGGCAAAGGCCTTCTCTCACAGAGAGAGTTCGAGCTTAATCACCACGCATGCTCAATTTAATGCGGGTTGGCGATTTTTGCGTTGAGGGTATAATGCCTCACACGCTCAGGTTTCCTCACGATGTTTTCCTTCACAGTCAGCGAGTGGTATTGCTACTACAAATTCACAAATGTAAGTAACTTTGAAATTAAACAAAGTCATAGATACATGCCCGCACCGGGAATCGAACCTAGGACCTTTCACTTCAGAGTCCACTGTTCTACCCACTAGACCACCACCGCTTGTCCAAATAATCTCATTGCGTAGATGCAAAGGCCTTATTTTTCCCTTCCACCCCCAGCTCCTAGCTAAGCCGGCGAACTTCAGCCACGAGGGTGGCGGCGACGCGCCGCAGCATGACACCGGCGACAAACAGCGCGCCGAGGAGCCCACCAGCGACCGGCCAGAGCGACAAGACAAGAGAGACAAGCGGCGGCTCAGCGTCAGCAAGCCGCCGTGGAAGGCGTGACACGTGACTTGGGGCCCGAATGACGTGTCAGTAGGGGCCCAGAGAACTGTTATAGGGTCAGTTTGTGTCAAAATATCATAGACCTCAAAAAAGCGTCATTTACAATGAGAAATCAAAAACATAACCTTTCTCTAGTTCATCAATTCAGGTCATAAAACGAGATCAAGAGGGCTTGTTAAAAGACACTTGCTAAAGGCACGCGGCGGCTTCTTAATAAATCCCAATAACTGTCAAGATATCCACCACCTTTCATGTACATAATACAAAGGCTGTCATACATAGGCTTTAACATTAGGCTTTTTCAGTGGGGCCCGAATGACGTGTTAGTGGGGTCCGAATGACGTGTTAGTGGGGCCCGAATGACGTGTCAGTGGGGCCCGAATGACGTGTCAGTGGTGTCCGAATGACGTGTCAGTGGGTCCCTAATGACGTATCTTTGGGGCCCGAATGACGTGTCAGTGGGTCCCTAATGACTTGTCAGTGGGGCCCGAGCGACGTGTCAGTGGGGCCCGAGTGACGTGTCGGTGGGGCCCAGAGAACTGTTGTAGAGTCAATTTGTGTCAAAATATCATAGCTTTGTATTGACAATAAAAGCCGCCATCATAACTGGAAGGTGTGGCACGTGACTTGGGGCCCAAATGATGTGAAAATGGGGCCCATAGAACAGTTATAGAGTCAATTTGTTTCAAAACATCCTAGCCTTATATTGACAATGAGAAATAAAAGCCACCGTCATAACATAAACTTTCTCTAGTTAAGGCGCCGTACATAGTGAATCGCCCGCGCGCAAAGAAAATTGCACAAAATCGATTCCTGTATCAAATACACTAAAAAATCGAAAATTTTCACATATCAAACCCTAGAATTAGTTGAGACCTATCTAACACAGCCAGTTTCGTGTTGATATCCATAACAGATGCAAGATATTTTGCTTGAAAAAAAGTACGCCGCCTATTTTTTTTCAAGCAAAATATCTTCAAAACGTTTATAAATATTATCACGAAACTGGCTGTGTTAGATAGGTCTCAACTAATTCTAGGGTTTGATATGTGAACATTTTCGATTTTTTTAGTGTATTTGATACAGGAATCGATTTTGTGCATTTTTCTTTGCGCGCGGGCGATTCACTATGTACAGCGCCTTAAACTTAAAACCTCATCGGATCGACGCATTGTATGCCACATCTGCGTTGCGACGACGCTCGACGTCGCGACGCAAGACGATATACACGCCGTCGCATCTGCGTCGAATTAATCGTCTGTTAACGGCTGTCAGTGTTTTTTTTTTATATATGTGCTTCTGACAACAGACTATAGCCCGTCAGTTTACGAGACATCGGGGATGGATTAGAGGATTTAGCCCAGTGGCGCTCCGTGTGAAGTAACGTACCACTGCCTGCCCCCTTAGCACGCTGGCCTTTTGTCTGCTCTCAACTGTCACCTTAGCCACTGTTAACTGTCACCTCAGTAGCAGTGTTGCCGCCAGGGCAATCTAGTTTGTGTCTATGTCAGAGGGAAATGTGGCTAGATTTGTAATAAATTCGATAACAAAATTCCGCTAGAAGTGGCTTAAAATTATTACAACTGAGGCTTGGATGAAAATAGAAAATAAACATGGATATTATATTTTTATACTTTTCATTATACTGGTGAATTCTAAGATTTAGGTATACCACAAAAAATACTGTTGAATTTAAATAATTAAAAAATAATCTATTTCACGATGTCATCCACAATTTATTCGTCGACGTCTGATGACGAGCTTAGTGTTACAGAAACGATTGATTTATCTGATTTTGTAACTTTTGCTAGAACTAAAGGCGATAACACAACTTTTTTTCTTATTTTGAGCTAGTTTCTGATCATTTTAGTTGAATTCAGCGTAATGGAGGTTCGTTTATACCTTTGCGATCAAGAAAACTCCAGAAGTAGCCAGACGTGGCTAGATAACATTGAGTGGCTAAAACAGTTTATTTGTAGCTAAACCCGTTGAAAATCCGCTAGATCTAGCCAAAAAGTGGCTAAAACGGCAACACTGCTCAGTAGTGTTAAGTGGCTAAGGTGACAGTTGAAAGTAGGCAAAAGGTCAGCGTGCTAAGGGGGCTGGGACGTTTGGATAGTCTAGGCTTGCACGACTTTACCGATTGCACTGACATTTTGCACTGCATCCACCGATCTGATCGCAACAGTAGTAATTTATAACGCGCAGCATTAGCGATGCTGTCTCTATTAAGATGACATACGTCTCACAACTAGCGCCGCCAATGGAAAAAAAATCATATCTTTTTTTGGATGCGTTTTTAGCAAAAAACGCTCCTGCGATTTCTCAACGCGAGGCTTAACTATTTCTAGGACCTGAGGTTTGGATTCCAGGATTGGATTTCCTACGAATGCTAGAGGCGAGAATCAATTGCATTCTTAAGTTCTAGGATTTGGAATCCAAACCTTAGGTCATAAAAATAGTTTAGCCTCGCGTTGAGAAATCGCAAGAGTGTTTTTGGCTAAAAACGCATGCAAAAAAAAGATATGTTTTTTTTTTTCATTGGCGACGCTAGTTATGAGACCCCAATAAGCAAAACTTGTTGTACCAGTGTAAATAGGACTTTCAGAATTTATTAAGATACGTGACCGAAGTGGCCTTAGCACACGAATTTTTAATTATAAATGTGTTTTATGTTCTGATTGATTTGTGAGTCATTTTAAAATTATTTCAGCACCGTACGCATTCCATAATGATAAAATTTGGTATTTCTGTAAGAAAGAACATAATGAACTGTTTTAAATTTGAACATTTTACAATAAATTTAGAGTAAATAATCTCCTTGTGTTATTTCAGTGTACTGAAATCGCTGCATTGCGCACTCTATATCTTAGTTTGTTAGTGAATATGAGGCGTGTGCAAGTAAAGTATTTCTACCATCAGGTGGAAGGCAAAATGTACCAAACTCAGCGAACCTGACTAAGTAGCAATATTGGGCTTTTCTAAATAAAAAACAATTCATTTACATTTATAATTTTATTAATGGAGGTAAAATGCGCGTTAAAAATATACCAACTCTTTAAAAATAAAAATTACTATACAATGGCATCTCAATTCTATACAATACTAAATAATGATATATTTTTTACTCTTAAAAAATATTTAATCACATTTTTTATTATTATAAGGCAAGAACTTATAAATTTTATCAATTAAATACATATAACATAATATCTACAGATATAAAAAAAGAGAAAAAACAATAATAGCACTCTACAAATAAATAGATATAAATACTTAAAAAAACAAAATATGTGAAAAAAAGAGTGATTTCTGAAACCTAACAGAAAAATAGAGTACCTAGGTACGACTAGGCGATACTGTGATAGACTGATAAATAAAATAAAATTAGATTTCCTACTTACAATACAACATCGATATACAACCCTCCAATTTTATACTATCATACATTTTCGATAGAAAATGGTCTCTGATAATTATTATTCTTTAAATAATGATTTAAAAACCGAATTGATACATTCAACTGGTGCTAAACATAAAATATAGTGGCCATAACAGTATGAATTAAATACGACATTTAACACGTTTATTGGCGAAGCTTGCAGCTTGGTGCACGAATACTACAAAATAATCTGATGTGTGCATTTAGAGCACACAGTTCACAAAGATTATGATATTATTAATAGCCAACGGCTTTTGGACAGATAACGCATATTTA
Organism: Zelleria hepariella; assembly: GCA_949319315.1. NCBI lineage: Eukaryota > Metazoa > Arthropoda > Insecta > Lepidoptera > Yponomeutidae > Zelleria > Zelleria hepariella. The sequence continues at coordinate 1,321,410 of OX439388.1, forward strand.
AATATATTCCACTATAGACTGCTACCTTGAAACATTTCTAAGAACACTCGCTAGAAAACCAGGTTTACGGTAGTAAAGCTGGTTTTCTACCAGCGGTTCACCCGTTTAAGAGCTACGGTGCCACAGACAGACACACATAGCGGTCAAACTTACAACATCCCTCTTTTTATGTCGGGGGTTAACCTCTTCCCTTGTTCAAAAAAACATGTTGAGCGACATGAGCTACCTTTCGTTCAGGGCCCTTAGCCTGTAACACAATGGTGCCAAAATGGGCTGTCAGGTGACGACTTCAATTACGATTTGCTAACGCTGTCTGTCCTTTTAATGTTTTTGTAGTACAGCAAAGAATATTTTGATTCTAATTCTAGAGGATTAGTTTTCTGCTTGTAGGAGAAAAACGAGGAGAGCCCGGTTTTGTCCTTCTGCCGGAACGCCATTGACCCGCCATTGCGTTACAGGCTAAGGGCCCAGCTAGCTCGGTACCTATTGGTACACATGTGTACTTGGCGCGATACCAATAAGTTGATCTAATTTTGTAGGCGATAATAAGTGCAGTAGCGTATTTAGAGGGCGGCTAAGGGGCTTAAGCCCCCCACAAAAGCATCTGAGACCCTCTATTAAAATAAATTCTGTATACTTTTTTGTCTTGAAAACCTACGCTCATTGGGTTCAAGACCTCCCCAAACCAAAATCTTGGGTTCAAGCCCCCCCCAAACTAAAATCCTGGATCCGCCACTGAGTGCAACCAATCCGAACCAATTTTACGAATTTTCCGAAAAAAGGTGTCTAGACTATACCTATATGCCCGGTTTACATTATTCCAGCGCTGGAATGCTACTGGAATAATGTAAACCGCTACTAGAATGCACTGGAATGAGTCCAGTGCATTCCAGTGCATTCGGGCTTTAGTCAGGATTCCGAGCGAACAGAAGAAATGAGCCACGGTCGGTTCAAGCCAGCGCGGATGCGGGCAGCGAGCTGTGTTTGGGCTTCGCTTTGTGTACGAACACCTTTATGCAGCCGTTGAAGTCAGCGCTCACCAGCACGTGGCCCGTCTGTGACGACGCGACCATACCACCTTCGGCGCCTTTCTGCGGAAGAGAGTAGATGACACACGTAAGAAAAATTTGAATTGTTCTTGTTAGCACCTGATATTTCGCCACCTTTGCAGGAGAAATAGAAGACCAAAGAAGTCGAGAAAACGTTAAAATGTTAAATAATACCAGCCCGCTTAGTACACATGCTAACTGCCGATTTCTGAATTTAAAAATTCACTAAGTAAATACGTAAGTATTATTCTGCAGATTTCTCACAAAAGAGAGCGCGACAGAACAATACTTGGTAAAATTCTCAATTCAGAAACCGGGCCTAAGTCGACGCCTAAGTCGACGCCGAACTGTAAGTTTTTCGAATCGAGACGTAGATTTTCTTGCCTGTGACGTTTCGGCGTCGACTAAAGCTTTACTCGGGCGAGCAAGTTGTGTGGGCTGGGATCACACTGAGTTTTTCACACTCTCGAAATCGTTCAAGTTGGCCTGTGTCGTGTTTCCGACTTTTACAGCTATTGCAGATAAATTTTCTTTTAAGGCGCTGGGCATAGTGAATTAGCCCGCGCGCAAAGAAAAATGCACATAATCGATTCCTGTATCAAATACACTTATAAAACGAAAATGTTCACATATCAAACCCTAGAATAAGTTGAGACCTATCGAACACAGCCAGTTTCATGTTGATATCCATAACAGATTGAATGATATTTTTCTTGAAAAAAAGTGCGCCGCCTATTTTTTTTTCAAGCAAAATATCTTCAAAACGTCTATGAATGTCAACCCGAAACTGCCTGTTTTAGATAGGTTTCACCTAAATCTAGGGTTTGTATGTGAAAATTTTCGATTTTTTTAGTGTATTTGATAGAGGAATCGATTTTGTGCATTATTCTTTGCGCGCGGGCTTTTTCACTATGCCCAGCGCCTTAACACACAATGGCGATGGTAAGGAACAAGCTACCAAGACTATAACTAAAAGAAAGCACACTTACCACCTCCTTCTCGCCACCATCTTTATTCGCCGCCTTGGCCTCCTCTTCCCTGTCATTTATCATGCGGATCATCTGATCAGGGTTTGGCGCGAACACAGCGCACGTCACCACGGCATTATGGGCCTTAATGCCTTCCCAGAAGTCGTTTCTATCCCTCCTAACAGATGTGAACTTGGAGTAATCGTGGTACGTCTTCCAGATGTAAATGCACTGGTTCTCCGATCCGCTGACGATGTATTTCCCATCATGACTGAAGGAAGCTTTTATCTGACTGGAGACATTGACATAGCCCTTGTATTTGCAGGAGAGATTCAGGTCGCGCAAGTCGTAGAGTCGTATCCTGCTGTCGTTTGAGGTGACTAGTATTTTATCCTCGTTCGGCATGGGTTCGACGCCGCTGATCTTGCGTCCGGTGCTGTTTTTCCCCCTAGTGGATCGCACGTCGATCTGCGTGTGGTATTTCAGTTGGTCCGTCGTGTAGAAGATGCAGCGGCCGTCGTATGTGCCTACGACCGCGAATTTGCCGTTCTGGCAGAAGTTTGCGGCCGTGATGAGTTTGGTCTTGCCGTCGACCTCGTTCCATACTGCCACCTGGGAACATTTGTTTTAATGTTAGGATTTTGGCCTTTTAAATCGTAAATACTAATAGTTTGTCACCGTGTCTCTATTCTAAAAAAAAATCCACTCAACTGTTGAGCGTCAAAACACCCGAAAATAGCCTTTATTGAAAAGAGCAATATTTTTTTTGACATTTGAAAACGGTTATTTTTACGGTGGATCTTTTAGAGAATACAGGGGCTGGGGACATTTATTTCGACCTTTTCAATCGTAAATACTATTAGTTAAGTTCAAATACGTGTTTGTAATAAGGCAGATTAATTTTTGTACATAAATCAAGGTTAAGTTTTGTTGTTATGAAACAGTCCTAAAATAGAGCCTTTGGGAACAGCGACCCACGGTTAATAGTTTTACTGCTTCATTCGCGTTTATTAAAGTCGAGGTAGCCTACAAGTTTCGACCTCGTCAGGTAGTCTTATAAAAATGGGATGTAGAGCGGACGGGGCTCATTGCCATTCACCGACTCTCCTAGCGCACACATATGATTTCTGGACGAGCTGGAAAAATTTGAGCATTGCCTACAAGCTTACCTTCTTGTCAGGAATGTTCCACAGCCTTAGTTTTCCGTCCAAGCTACCCGAGAGGAAGTATCGATCGTCTCGCGGGTGAAACACGATGGCAGATGTATTGGAACAGCACAGGCACTTACCTTCTTGTCAGGAATGTTCCACAATCTCAGCGTCCAAGCCGCCTGAGAGGCAGTATCGGTCATGCCGCGGATGGAACACGATCATCGATTTATTGGAACAGCACAGGCACTTACCTTCTTGTCAGGAATGTTCCACAATCTCAGCGTCCAAGCCGCCTGAGAGGCAGTATCGGTCATGCCGCGGATGGAACACGATCATCGATTTATTGGAACAGCACAGGCACTTACCTTCTTGTCAGGAATGTTCCACAATCTCAGCGTCCAAGCCGCCTGAGAGGCAGTATCGGTCATGCCGCGGATGGAACACGATCATCGATTTATTGGAACAGCACAGGCACTTACCTTCTTGTCAGGAATGTTCCACAATCTCAGCGTCCAAGCCGCCTGAGAGGCAGTATCGGTCATGCCGCGGATGGAACACGATCATCGATTTATTGGAACAGCACAGGCACTTACCTTCTTGTCAGGAATGTTCCACAATCTCAGCGTCCAAGCCGCCTGAGAGGCAGTATCGGTCATGCCGCGGATGGAACACGATCATCGATTTATTGGAACAGCACAGGCACTTACCTTCTTGTCAGGAATGTTCCACAGCCTTAGTTTTCCGTCCAAGCTACCCGAGAGGAAGTATCGATCGTCTCGCGGGTGAAACACGATGGCAGATGTATTGGAACAGCACAGGCACTTACCTTCTTGTCAGGAATGTTCCACAATCTCAGCGTCCAAGCCGCCCGAGAGGCAGTATCGGTCATGCCGCGAATGGAACACGATCATTGATTTATTGGAACAGCACAGGCACTTACCTTCTTGTCAGGAATGTTCCACAATCTCAGCGTCCAAGCCGCCTGAGAGGCAGTATCGGTCATGCCGCGGATGGAACACGATCATCGATTTATTGGAACAGCACAGGCACTTACCTTCTTGTCAGGAATGTTCCACAGCCTTAGTTTTCCGTCTAGACTGCCCGAGAGGAAGTATCGATCGTCTCGCGGGTGAAACACGATGGCTGTGACGAAGTCGATGTGCTGGAAACAGCACAGACACTCGCCGCGCGATATGTGCCACAGTCTGGAAAAAAATAAAAACAAGTTACCAAAACACTTAATTTATCCATCTGCATCTGCTGCTGACCTATCTAACCCACCTAGCGAGCGAAGCGAGAGAATTTTCAGAGTCTACTGCAACAATCCGGCGTTTGTATGTATGTATGAATGTTCGTTCTACGATAACTTGCGTAAATTAAGTCGGATTGTCCTGAAATCGGGTAGGCGGGTAAATTAAAATAATTTGTATAAACATTTTTGTCCCAGGCAGGGTTGTTCCTCCGGGGAGGGGGGGAGACGCTAGGGACTCCTGTGACGGTGTGGGGGAAGCACCAAAACCACCAGAAGGTTGAACCTATAAGTCTGATCCATTGAGTTTGATAAATGGAATGGATTCTCTGACCAAGAAAGGTTCGAGTAATTCCGACTGTTGAGGACTGATGGAGCCCTCTACCGACAATTTATAAAAACTGTTTTTCTTTTTGACGTCTGTCAGCTGTCACCATTTTTACTTCCTTGCTTCCTTCTTCGCGCTAACAAGCGTTACACGCATCTTTTATTCTTTGTTATTTAAATTAAACTAAAAATCAATATACGTCTGAAACAACCAATTGCTGCATTAAATTATTGAAGAACTCGTGAAAAGGACTAGACGAGGCCTGCCCTGCCGATCGATGCCACCTCAAACATTGATCACTATCGAGCCGCATCTCCGTGTCAAGATCATCAGCGCAGCATCTACGGTCAGGCCTATATCCTTTTCCAACTCCTTCCTAAACGAATTGTTCTAAAACCGTGCTGAAATATTACATTCCAGCTCAATACGTGTCGATTGAAGATTGTACCCATCTACCCGCCACTGTGACGAGATTTTGATTGTGAGTAGACCTTTGTTTCCTATATTTCCCCAAAATGAGTGATACTGAAGAAGTGCAAGCTGAGCAAGCTGTGCAAGAGCCTAGATTTCCCTCCTCAAGTAGAAACGTACCACGTCTAAGTGAACTAAAAAGACAAAGGGGTAGCCTAAAAACTAGATTGTCTCTTTTTGTCAAATTCGTTGCAAAGTATGAGGGGATACCCATAAGCAAAGCACAAAAGGCAGAGCTGCAGTTGCGAATGCAGTCAGCTCATAGCTTTTTTGATAGATTTAACGATGTTCAGGATAAAATCGAGGGATTAATCGTTGATGCTGATGACTGTAGTCAGTTAGAGTATAGAGAGTACTTTGAGGAGAGGTTTTACAGCTGCATGGCTACCGCGCAATGTCTAATTGATGTTGAGGATGAAACTCCTAAAGTGAACCCTTCAGCTGGCGCGATCAAGGCAAATGTAAAACTTCAAGGGTTGCCTAGCATCCGACGTTAGTGCTAGACTAGACGATTTGCTCACATTTCTAAGAAATCGTGCGGATATGTTGGAGATGATAAATAATAATAATAATTCGAAACCCAAACAAAACATTACAGAATCTCACAATAAAAAACCGGTGTCACATTCACAGACTCATAGCTACGCGTCAACAACGAAAACGAAACCGAATAACGGTTATAATAACGGTTGTAATAACGGTTATAACAAAAACGGTCGCTCATACAGCTGTTCTATGTGCAAAGGCAATCACGCGCTCTATACGTGTATTTCGTTCCTCAACCTACAAATAAGAGACAGGTTGAAGTTTGTTGAAGATAAAAGTCTTTGTCCGAACTGTTTGCGTGCCGGTCATTCGGTAAATGATTGTTTCTTTGGACCTTGTCTGAAATGTCAGCGAAAATATAACAGTTTACTCCACTCAGAGTCAAGCGTAAATAACAGCGAGGCCTCAACTTCGACTTCACCGACGCAACAGACAGCGACCCCGTCAACCGGCGCAGCCACGGCAGCCCTTCATTCGCTATCACTATCAGCGACGCAAGATAGTAATTGCGCCACTGAGGCATGTGAAGCGCAGCCGTCGCTGTCCCAACAGGTTTTATTGTCAACCGCGCTCGTAGAAGTTGCCGATAATAATAACAGATTCCACACGATTCGAGCTCTCCTAGATAACGGAAGCCAACAATGTTTTGTTTCGGAAAAACTAACTAAACGACTAAATCTTAAAAAATTACAGTCCTGTTCAGGTGTCAGGTGTGGGACTGTCAGTCACACACGCGACCCAATCATGCGACATAACAATGCGATCAAAATTAAACGATTACATGACAAACGTAAAATGTTTGATCCTGCCATGTATCACTTCTAGTCTGCCGTCAAAGGAGATAGAAGTTGATACTATACGTATACCTGACAATGTTCAGCTGGCAGATCCAACGTTTTACGTTCCCGGAGAAATCGACCTCCTAATTGGTGCAGATTTATTTTGGGATTTATTAAACGAAGGGAAAATGCGATTGTCAAACGGCCCATATTTACAAAACACCAAATTGGGATGGTTGATTTCGGGTCCACTTTACACGAAAGGCTTGCGCATTAATCAAGTTCAGTGTAATTTCACGCAAAATATAGACGAACAATTGAAACGGTTCTGGGAACTCGAAGAGATCCCTAAACGCACCGTTCTAACAGCCGAAGAACTCGAATGTGAGGGTATCTTCACGAAAACGACTAAACGCGAAGATGACGGAAGGTTTTCCGTCCGTATGCCGCTAAAGGAATCAGCTGACGTGCTCGGTGATTCATCTAGGCTGGCTGAAAACTGTTTCTTATCATTAGAAAAGAAACTTAATCGATTACCGGAATACAAAAAGTTGTATACCGACTTCCTAAACGAATACATTGAGTTAGGCCATATGACTCAACTGACAGATTGTGGTGCGGTTTGTTATATCTTACCTCACCATGGTGTGTTCCGTGAAAGTAGTAGTACCACAAAGTTACGTGTGGTTTTTAATGGCAGTGCTGCTACTTCCACGGGCAAATCATTAAATGATATTCAGCATGCCGGGCCAAAATTGCAAAATGACATCTTTTCTATATTACTGCGATTTCGTCAGTACAAATATGTGGCTTGCGCGGATATAGAAAAGATGTTTCGCCAAATATCCATACAATCAGACCAGAGGAAGCTACAGCTCATTCTCTGGCGAGAAAACCCGTCCGATCCAATTCTGATCTATCAACTTAACACCGTCACATACGGCACCGCATCCGCACCCTATTTGAGCATGCGTTGTTTACAACAACTTGCGCAGGAATGCGGCGATGACGTAATCACTCAAGTGATAAGAGAAGATTTTTACGTTGACGATTTGATAACGGGTCACGATGATCAACAGGAGCTTTTGAGGATTTGTGAGAAAACCTCTCAGGTTCTCAAATCTGGTTGTTTTCCGTTGCGGAAATGGACTCTGAATTGGGATGTTTCTCAGGCCATTTCAAAAGAGTTGTCTGTGGGTGAACACACACAAAGCAAAACCCTCGGGCTCGGTTGGCTAAACGATAGCGATGAATTTCATTTTACTACGAAAGTAGATACGAATACGGCTAAACTGACTAAACGACTAATGCTGTCAGTCATCTCTCAGATATATGACCCCCTGGGTCTTCTCGCTCCAGCTGTAATATTATCAAAGATATTATTGCAACAGTTATGGCTGAGCAAACTCGAATGGGATGATCCTGTAGGTGATCATATTGCTGAGAGCTGGAATCGATTTATAGATACGTTACAGTACCTACATGCGATCAGGATCCCGCGTTATGTGAGGGGTGAACATACACAGCACACAGAATTGCACATATTTTGTGATGCAAGTGAGTCCGGGTTCGGTAGCTGTGCTTATGTTCGTTCCTACAGTGACGATTCTGACATTACAGTCAGACTCCTGTGCGCCAAGAGCAAGGTCTCGCCTTTGAAGCGAGGTACTATTGCCAGACTTGAACTCTGCGGTGCTTATACAGGAGCCAAGCTGTATAAAAGCATTATAGAATCTCTACGGTTGAAATTCAATAAAACTTATTTCTGGTCAGATTCGACTATAGTTCTCGGTTGGCTGCGCTTATCGCCCCACTTGTTGAACACTTTCGTTCAAAACCGAGTAACCTTAATAAACGAAATAACCGGTGATCAAAAGTGGTATCACGTTGTTGAGGTTCGGGCCAACAGTAAAACCCGTGGATTCCTCTCGCAGCTAGGTGACCCTCTCTTGGCGCCCGGGAGTAGGTACTTCTCGCAGCTGATCGTCGTCGTCGCGTAGGTATCGACCGTGAGGGCGGGCCGTAGGTACCGGCCGGACTCGTCGCAGTGGGTACTTGCGCCCTGGTGGCACCAGGCGTGTGACCAGGCGCAGGGGTACCGGCGGCAGGGTCCGCAGTAGGTACCCGTCAGCAGGCTCGGCGACTCGGCGACTCGGTGGCGTGCTTAACCGGCGAGTTCGCAGCGGTTTAGCAGGCGGCGGCGGCGGCAGCGTCAGCCGTTTTCAGCACCAACGTCGTTGGTGGTACCGGGATGTTGCGGGGAAGAGAGAAGAGAAACAAACTTCTGCTTTCCACGATTGCTCTTAGAGAAGAGTAGTGGTAGATCTTGGCGAGTTCCGAAGATGCCCGGTACAATTTTGGGCGCGAGGCCCCTGAGTTGGGCTTTGCGGCACAGAGAGCCACCACAAATCTTCTCTAATTAGAGTCTAATTCGAATTTTATTTTGCCTATTAGAACGTTACATTTTACATCATATCTTTCTTATTTACTAACGGATTTTAATAATTCAAACGGTTTTAAGTTAGGGAGAAAGAGATCTTTGTTGTGGTGTGTAATGTGTGTAGGTGCATGGATGTTATAGGCCTCTGAGTTAGCTATTTCCTACCTACTAAGAGCTGAATATCCTACCTGCCATGGGCCGTGTAAGGAGTGTGGAAATAACTTGTAAGCGGGTGTGTTATCATTTATTTATCCCTATTGATATATTTAAGTGCTTATTTAAACGATAAATTAACTTTTGAGCAAGTAAAAGTTACAAATAATATCACGTCAACTTTAGGTATTAACAATTTGGTCTTAAAATTACGGCTTAGAGTGCTATATCATTACAATACTGATCAGTTACATACGTCTACGTGAAATAAGCTTAGTTACACATGTCTACATAGATTTACAGGCTAAAATAACATCAAATTTACATACAAAAGTTCTAGGTATAAAAAAAGATTTTCTAATAGGAAAATTACATCGAATTATGATCAAAAAAGATAAAAGGTAATTATTTTACATTCGAAAACAAAGAGATTCGTGGAAAAAGACACTAAATAACAAAGAAAAACAACAAATCAAATTATTTACAAATAATTCGGGTTTTTACACCCCGCTACTACTGCGCCTGCGCGGGTGACCGCGGTAAAGCGATCCGGCTCTCTCATTGGCCGAGGCCAGTTAACTTCACTTTCTCGCTATGCGCTAAGGAGCAGACTCTGCCTGGGTCGTGGGCAGTCATTTTAATTGTGTAATAAATCAAGTAATAATGCAAATATTAGTTAATTAAGTAAGTATTATGAAAGAAAAAGAGTATTAAATGAGGTAAAGTATAGAAAAAAATGGAAATAATGTATTTACAACGGCATGTGCCAAATAGTAGGTATTTAATCCTACATGCCTATTCCAATCCTATAGGTAATTATCTTTCGCCTAGGTCGGTCGTCAACAGTCTCCCCCTCAGTGCAGAGTGGTAAGACTACTGTGCACTCAAAATAGGTGTTGACGCCGTTATGTGGTTCGAGGACGCAGGGACCAAGGTAATGACTCTGGATGTAGGGCGGCGGAACTTGCCGGTGCGAGTCTCGATGGTTACGATGCGGACGATACCATCTGGCCCGGGATGTGTCTCGACGACTCGGCCTCTTGGCCAGGTGCCTCTTGGCGTTGAGGTGTCCGAGATGAGTACTACGTCACCCACGCTAGGGTTCTCGAAGGTTTTACTCTTGTCTAGCTCAGGTCGGGGTGCTAGAGTTGGAAGATACTCCTTGGTCCATCTTGACCAAAAGATGTCTGTAAGTCGCTCGCAGGTTTTCCAGTTTGTCGATCCAGATAGAACGGCGTCTGTGTGACTTCCTAAGGGGTTCATTCCACATGATCTTCCTATCAGGAAGTGATTCGGCGTCAGTTCTTCGGGTTCGTTAGGGTCGTTGCTAGTCTCTCTAACCAGTGGTCGAGAGTTGACCAGGTGCTCTGCTTCTAGCAAGAGTGTTTGTAGGGTTTCTTCCTTGGGGCTTCTCTCGTGGAGTGTGGTTGCGAGAGCGGTTTTAATGGATCGCACCATGCGTTCCCAAGCACCACCCATGTGTGGCGCTCCCGGAGGGATAAATTTCCATTCGATCTGTTTCTCTTGACACGCCTTCTTCATTTCGTCCATCATGTCTTTGTTGGCCTTGACGAAGTTTGATCCGTTATCGCTGTAGATGGTTTGCGGGGTTCCCCTCCTAGCGGACATTCTTCGCAGGGCGAGTATCATGGAATCGGGTGTCAGTGATGAGGCCAACTCAATGTGAACTGCTCGTGTAGTAAGACACGTAAACAGTGCTCCCCACCGTTTTTCGTGGCGTCTGCCGATGGTCACGTTCATTGGCCCAAAATAATCTACAGCTGTGTGTGTAAATGGCGCTTGATTGCGCTGTAGCCTTTCTGGCGGTAAATCGCCTTGTGGAGCCATCAGCGGAGTCTTTTTGTTGATCTTGCACGTGATGCAGGTGTGCGTGATGGAGCGGAGAGTTGAGCGGAGGGCGATGATGTAGTATTTCTGACGGATCTCGTTCATCGCCGTGTGATGGTTGCCGTGATTGAACTTCTCGTGTACGTGTTTGATGAGAAGTCTCGTCGTGGGATTTTTCCCATGGAGAACGGTCGGTTTTTTGTAGCTATCGGCGAGATATGGAGCGGCGCTGACGCGTGTCGACAGGCGAAGGATTCCGTCGTCGGGCGACACTTCTACGGTGAGTCGGCTTAGAGGCGAGTTTTTCTCTTGCGGTTTTCCGTTTTTTAGCAGCTTTATGTCGTTTTTGAAGCTCTCGCTTTGCATTTTCTTGATAACTATCAACTCGGCTCTCTTGATATAGCTATTTTCAAGCGGTATCAGGTTCAAATCCTTGGGCGCAACGTACGACGTTTTTCCTGGGCAAGTTTTGGCTTTGGGCTTGGTTGATTTCCATGCCGGATCCGTCTCTGCCTTGGCGACGGCTTTGGTCTTGATTTTTGCTTTAAATACGTCTATGCATTGCAAAAAACGAGCGGTCGCTCTGACGAGCCGTGGCCAGCTGGAGAATCTTCCCGGGTCGGGTACTTCTAGTTCTCGTTTTGGCGGCCTTGTCACGACGGCCACTGTTTGTTTTTCTTCGCCTGTGGGTGCAAGCTGTTTTGGTGCGCTCTTGTCTTCTGGCCAGTCTTCAGGCTTCTTTCGCAAGAAGGCAGGGCCTGTGAACCATCTGTGTTCTGAACTGAACTTGCTTGGCGCGTTACGGGTAGCGTCGTCTGTAACGTTTTCTTTAGTGGGGACCCATCTCCACTGTTTGACTTTCGTGCTTTCTTCGATCTCAGCCAATCGATGCGCAACGTAAGGTTTGAATGTTTTCGGTTCCGACTTAATCCAAGCTAGGACTGTTCTTGAATCAGTCCAGTAAGTCGTGCTTGTCACTTCCAGTTGGAGGGAATCTTTTACTGAGGCGGCGAGGCGACAGCCTAACAGTGCGGCTTGTAGCTCCAGTCGTGGGATTGAAACCGGTTTTAACGGCGCTACGCGGGCTTTGCCGGTAATCAGGTGTACGATTATTGAGCCGTCTGGTTCTTCTGTCCTCCAATAAACTGCGGCAGCATAGATCTGCTCGGATGCGTCGCAAAACACGTGAAGTTCTCCGCGTTTTTTGTTTGGTGAAATGCAGCGAGGGATGTTCAAGTCTTGAAGTTTCTTCAGTTCGCTGAGCCATGTTTTCCACCTATCATGCTCCTGGGGCTCAAGGGGGTCGTCCCATTCGATCCCTGATCTCCAGACGTGTTGAAGCATTAGTTTTCCTTGTATCAGTATTGGCGATGCGAGTCCCAGTGGGTCGAAGACCGACATGACGGCGCTCGTTGCTTCGCGCTTCGTCGGTGGTCTGTCGCCTGTGATGATTTCGGTAGGCGTGTTTCGGAGATTGAGAGCGAAGTTGAGGCAATCTCTCGTGAGGTTCCACTTGAGACCGAGTGTCTTCTCCTCTTGGTCTTTAGACTCTCCTAGTGTGACGTCTTCCGTACTTCTTAACTCGCTCGGGAAGTCTTCGAGTATTTCGGGCTGGTTACTAGCCCATCCACGCAGTTGAAATGACGCTGCTCGATGTATTCGGTCAACCTCTTTGGCGATCGAGCGTGCTTCTTGGGCGTCATGAAAACTCTGTAGGTAGTCATCCATGTAATGATTTTTCTCTACAGCGCGAATGGCTCGTGGGTCAGCGTCGTTTTGTTCTACCGCATTACGGTTCTTGACATAGATGGCTGTGCATGGTGAAGAAGCGGCTCCAAAGATGAGAGACGTCATCCTATATTCCTTCGGTTCTTCATGTGGATTATCTCGCCACAGGAATCGAAGACTGTCTCTGTCTTCTTCCCGTATCTTCACGCGCAGAAACATCTCTTTGATGTCGGCTACCACGGCGATCGGTCCCTCCCTGAAGCGCAGTAGCACTCCGAACAGCGACTGTAGCAGATCGGGTCCGGGGAACAGCGCGTCGTTGAGGCTCGTACCGTTTGTTTTTGCGGCGGCATCAAAGACAAGTCTCATTTTTCCTTTCTGGGGATGAACGACAGCGAAGTGTGGTAGATACCACGTCCTTGGCGATGTCGGAATCGCGCTAGCTTCTTCGGCGTAGCCGTTCGCGAGCAAGTTTCTTATTTGCTCCGTGTATTTTTCCTTGAATTCTGCGGATTGCCTCATCTTCTTTTCAATGCCTTGAAGACGTTGGAGTGCGCAAGCGCGATTCTTCGGCATTTCTTTTATCTTCGGTTTCCAGATGAGTCCGGTTTCAAATGATCCTTCAGGCAGCCTTCGTGTGGTTGCATCGAGTGTTTTCAGCGCTACTTGCTCTGGGTCTTTTTCAGGCAGCTTTGGCGCCACACCTAGAGACTCGATTGCAAAGTGGTCTCTTATTAAGTTTTCTAGTGCCTCATCCTTGCCTGATGCCTCGTGGCTCACGTGGTACGTTGTGTGTGACTTGGAGTACGACGGCGCGAGGGTTTTTATCCCGTGGAGTACCCAACCGAGGTTGGTCAGTGACGCGACTGGCTCGTCTGGTGTTCCATATCTTAAGCTCCTTGTCACTATGAGACTCCAGTTGTCTTGCCCGATCAGTACTTGAGGCCTTGCATTGCGGTATGTCAGCTGGTTTTTGATTTCAGCTAGGTGTTCGCAGTCCTCGATGTCACTCATTTCTACAGACTGTGTGCATATGTCCATTGAAGGAATCGTATAGGCTTCCATTTGATGATGACAGTCTTGTTGTAGCCCTCTGACTCTGATGTTGAGCTTGGCCGAAAGATGGTTTAATTTCGTATCCGCTATGCCTTTCACGATCAGTCGCTCTTGGGGTCCGGTTTCTCCGATTGAGTCTGCCAACTCTTGGGTTATAAGCGTGACCGATGATCCCTCGTCAAGCAGAGCGTAGGTCTTTAGCGTTCCGTTAGGACCAGATATCTCGATGGGCGTTATCTTCAAGTACGTCTTCCAATTAGAAAGGATGCAGACTGGTGTCGATCTTTCAACGACTTTCTTGTCATTGTGTAGCAGTTCGTGATGTTTTGCTTTGCAGCCGTTTTTGCCGCAAACTCTGGCTTTGCAGCTGGCGTGGCGGTGCTTGTCGCTTAAGCATCGAAAGCAAGCGTTCAACTTCTTGACTGCCTCCCATCGCTTTTGAGTATCCAGCTGCAGAAACTTTTGGCACTTCTTTATCAGGTGTTTATCGCCGCAGTGTAGACACTTGATGTCTTCTGTAGCGACTGCGTTCACGTTAGCTATTTCATCTTCCTCTTCTTCCTCTTCATAGTCCGATATGAAGCTGTCGTCTTCTTCAGTGATGGCGGCGTGTACCGCTCTCGGGGGAGGCCCGCGAGTTCGCTGGGGTTCTCTCCTTCGTACGGCTTCGGGCTCATAGGCGTCGCTCTCTTCCACCAGTTCGTTTAAGAAGTTTCTCAACGCTATCATGATTGGTTTGTGTCGATTTTTGTGACGATAACTGAACCATGCCACTCGATATATTTGAGTTAGTTTGTCCACGATTTTTTCCGCGATTTCCTCGGAGTCCAAATATGTGTGATGGTTCATCTGTTCTATGGTATTCACTGTATTTGTGATGACTCCGGCGAAGGTGGTTAAGTTTCTTCCGTCTTCTGCCAGCGGTGTCATCTTTTCTATTGTGTGTATCTCGTTCTTGATGAGCCGCTTGGGCTGTCCGAAAAGTCGGGCTAGGTTTTCCATAACCAACTTCGGATTGATACTACTGAACAAGGTAGAGCGTACAGCTTCTCTTGCTCGTCCCGTAATCGCTTTTCGGAGCCGCGCAACATTTTCTATGTCGCTGAAGTACTGTTTCGTGTCTTCGTATGTGGCCCGAAAGGCGATCCATTCGCTTGGGTCTCCAGCGAAGTTGTGCAGCTCGCACAGGTATCGTGGTGCTGCTTGAGGCGCGTTTCTTTGTGCAGGTGGTGCCGCTTGCGCGACCGCCTCCTTGACTGCCTGCGCGAAGTCGGAAACAAGGGATGTCGCGACGCCCCGTGCGTCATCAGCAGGCGGCGCGGGCTGGGATTCTTCAACCTCCCCCTCGTGTCGCCTTGACGCTAAGTGATGTGGTTGTCTTCTCTGTTCCATGTCATGGCGCTGTTGTCCGTTTACTGTGGAGTTGACCCACCGCTCGACATTTGGCTGCATGGTCGCTGGTTCTTCATCGCTGAAGTCGTTGTCGGTGTCGTCCAGTTGGATCATTGCTAGCTTTGTCCGTGCGGCGTTTGCCTCTCTTCGAGCAACGGCTGCTTCTTTTTCTTCGAGCTCCAGTCTTGCCTGGAGCTCAGCGCGCTTCTTAGCGCTTGACGTGGATTTTGAAGACCGGCGTAACACGGTACGCACTGATGTAGATCCGCCTCCCTGTTCCTGGTGAGTGTCTACTTCAGTCATCACTTGGCTGGTGCTCGTCGCTCCATCGGTTGTTGTAGGGTTTGCTAGACCAGTAACGAAGACGCTCGAAGTCCCTCCGCTCAACGTCGTCGCTCCGCTCCCCTTGACCTCCCCCCGCTCTTCAGTGTCGGAGGGGGAAAGCGGTGACTCTTGCTCGGTGGTTAATTCAGGCCGTGGAGCTCCCTTCATCTTCATTGATCTAGTCGTTCTTGTAGACATCTTCTTGGTCTTCAGGTGGATGGCTTGACTGGTCCTCTTGCAGTTGCTTTGGTCCACCGGGCTCTTCGCTTGTCCCGGCACCGCGATGCAGTGTCCCTTGCGTCCCTACGTCCTCGTCCCTAACGTCCCTAAACCCAGTCTCTGTGCGGCCCTGTTTACCGCCAGCAGACTGTCCCTAGCGGCCCTACTGACCCTAGCAGACTCACTCGAGGGCCCCTTGCGGGGATATGCTCGGAGTGAGGATGGATGTAAAGGATAGGAGAGGGGGGATCTGCCCTGCAGAGGGTGCGTAGTAGGTTCAGGGTGCACACCCAGTTGGCTGGAATGTCCAACTGGAGTCACGCGGTCCTGGCCGGCATACACCGTCAGGCCCTGCCCACTCACGCTCCTTACAGGCGCAGTCAAGCTGTCAGCCTAGCCGATTGCTCGACTAGACCGGCGACCTCGCTTGAAAAGTCGCTACACCCGAAGGTGTTGAAACCACCCACGATAGCGTTTGACACCGTTAGGTGCTACCGCGGAGTGGCCCACGGGTAAACCGTGTTGGAAGGTGTCTTCTTGTTTCTTCGCTCTTCACAGCTTCCAGGTCCGACTCCAGGTCCAGATCCAGGTCCAGATCCAGGTCCAGGGGCTTCTCCAGTACCAGCTTGGCTCGTCCAGTGTCCAAGGCTGGCTCCAGGTCCAACTCCAGGTCCAGGTCCAGCTCCAGTGCCAGGGCCAGGGGCTTCTCCAGTACCAGCTTGGCTCGTCCAGTGTCCAAGGCTGGCTCCAGGTCCAACTCCAGGTCCAGGTCCGGGTCCAGGTCCGAGTCCAGGGGCTTCTTCAGTTCCGGCAGGCTCCTACAGTGTCCCGTCCGGTTCCAGTTCTGCTCCAGGTCCAGGTCCAGGTCGTCAGGGGCAGGGTCCAGGCTCAGCTCCAGCTCCGGCAGGCTCGTACAGTGTCCAGGTCCGGGTCCAGGTCTGCTCCAGGTCCAAGCTCCCGCTTCCAGATCTTCGGGGCCAGTGGTCGAAGGTCTTCGCTGTCTTCAAATCCGATGCCGAAGGACCATCAACTGTTGAGGTTCGGGCCAACAGTAAAACCCGTGGATTCCTCTCGCAGCTAGGTGACCCTCTCTTGGCGCCCGGGAGTAGGTACTTCTCGCAGCTGATCGTCGTCGTCGCGTAGGTATCGACCGTGAGGGCGGGCCGTAGGTACCGGCCGGACTCGTCGCAGTGGGTACTTGCGCCCTGGTGGCACCAGGCGTGTGACCAGGCGCAGGGGTACCGGCGGCAGGGTCCGCAGTAGGTACCCGTCAGCAGGCTCGGCGACTCGGCGACTCGGTGGCGTGCTTAACCGGCGAGTTCGCAGCGGTTTAGCAGGCGGCGGCGGCGGCAGCGTCAGCCGTTTTCAGCACCAACGTCGTTGGTGGTACCGGGATGTTGCGGGGAAGAGAGAAGAGAAACAAACTTCTGCTTTCCACGATTGCTCTTAGAGAAGAGTAGTGGTAGATCTTGGCGAGTTCCGAAGATGCCCGGTACAATTTTGGGCGCGAGGCCCCTGAGTTGGGCTTTGCGGCACAGAGAGCCACCACAAATCTTCTCTAATTAGAGTCTAATTCGAATTTTATTTTGCCTATTAGAACGTTACATTTTACATCATATCTTTCTTATTTACTAACGGATTTTAATAATTCAAACGGTTTTAAGTTAGGGAGAAAGAGATCTTTGTTGTGGTGTGTAATGTGTGTAGGTGCATGGATGTTATAGGCCTCTGAGTTAGCTATTTCCTACCTACTAAGAGCTGAATATCCTACCTGCCATGGGCCGTGTAAGGAGTGTGGAAATAACTTGTAAGCGGGTGTGTTATCATTTATTTATCCCTATTGATATATTTAAGTGCTTATTTAAACGATAAATTAACTTTTGAGCAAGTAAAAGTTACAAATAATATCACGTCAACTTTAGGTATTAACAATTTGGTCTTAAAATTACGGCTTAGAGTGCTAT
This sequence comes from Zelleria hepariella, assembly GCA_949319315.1. Taxonomy (NCBI): domain Eukaryota; kingdom Metazoa; phylum Arthropoda; class Insecta; order Lepidoptera; family Yponomeutidae; genus Zelleria; species Zelleria hepariella. The sequence goes on from OX439388.1 coordinate 1,339,075, forward strand.
ATCATTACAATACTGATCAGTTACATACGTCTACGTGAAATAAGCTTAGTTACACATGTCTACATAGATTTACAGGCTAAAATAACATCAAATTTACATACAAAAGTTCTAGGTATAAAAAAAGATTTTCTAATAGGAAAATTACATCGAATTATGATCAAAAAAGATAAAAGGTAATTATTTTACATTCGAAAACAAAGAGATTCGTGGAAAAAGACACTAAATAACAAAGAAAAACAACAAATCAAATTATTTACAAATAATTCGGGTTTTTACACCCCGCTACTACTGCGCCTGCGCGGGTGACCGCGGTAAAGCGATCCGGCTCTCTCATTGGCCGAGGCCAGTTAACTTCACTTTCTCGCTATGCGCTAAGGAGCAGACTCTGCCTGGGTCGTGGGCAGTCATTTTAATTGTGTAATAAATCAAGTAATAATGCAAATATTAGTTAATTAAGTAAGTATTATGAAAGAAAAAGAGTATTAAATGAGGTAAAGTATAGAAAAAAATGGAAATAATGTATTTACAACGGCATGTGCCAAATAGTAGGTATTTAATCCTACATGCCTATTCCAATCCTATAGGTAATTATCTTTCGCCTAGGTCGGTCGTCAACAGTCTCCCCCTCAGTGCAGAGTGGTAAGACTACTGTGCACTCAAAATAGGTGTTGACGCCGTTATGTGGTTCGAGGACGCAGGGACCAAGGTAATGACTCTGGATGTAGGGCGGCGGAACTTGCCGGTGCGAGTCTCGATGGTTACGATGCGGACGATACCATCTGGCCCGGGATGTGTCTCGACGACTCGGCCTCTTGGCCAGGTGCCTCTTGGCGTTGAGGTGTCCGAGATGAGTACTACGTCACCCACGCTAGGGTTCTCGAAGGTTTTACTCTTGTCTAGCTCAGGTCGGGGTGCTAGAGTTGGAAGATACTCCTTGGTCCATCTTGACCAAAAGATGTCTGTAAGTCGCTCGCAGGTTTTCCAGTTTGTCGATCCAGATAGAACGGCGTCTGTGTGACTTCCTAAGGGGTTCATTCCACATGATCTTCCTATCAGGAAGTGATTCGGCGTCAGTTCTTCGGGTTCGTTAGGGTCGTTGCTAGTCTCTCTAACCAGTGGTCGAGAGTTGACCAGGTGCTCTGCTTCTAGCAAGAGTGTTTGTAGGGTTTCTTCCTTGGGGCTTCTCTCGTGGAGTGTGGTTGCGAGAGCGGTTTTAATGGATCGCACCATGCGTTCCCAAGCACCACCCATGTGTGGCGCTCCCGGAGGGATAAATTTCCATTCGATCTGTTTCTCTTGACACGCCTTCTTCATTTCGTCCATCATGTCTTTGTTGGCCTTGACGAAGTTTGATCCGTTATCGCTGTAGATGGTTTGCGGGGTTCCCCTCCTAGCGGACATTCTTCGCAGGGCGAGTATCATGGAATCGGGTGTCAGTGATGAGGCCAACTCAATGTGAACTGCTCGTGTAGTAAGACACGTAAACAGTGCTCCCCACCGTTTTTCGTGGCGTCTGCCGATGGTCACGTTCATTGGCCCAAAATAATCTACAGCTGTGTGTGTAAATGGCGCTTGATTGCGCTGTAGCCTTTCTGGCGGTAAATCGCCTTGTGGAGCCATCAGCGGAGTCTTTTTGTTGATCTTGCACGTGATGCAGGTGTGCGTGATGGAGCGGAGAGTTGAGCGGAGGGCGATGATGTAGTATTTCTGACGGATCTCGTTCATCACCGTGTGATGGTTGCCGTGATTGAACTTCTCGTGTACGTGTTTGATGAGAAGTCTCGTCGTGGGATTTTTCCCATGGAGAACGGTCGGTTTTTTGTAGCTATCGGCGAGATATGGAGCGGCGCTGACGCGTGTCGACAGGCGAAGGATTCCGTCGTCGGGCGACACTTCTACGGTGAGTCGGCTTAGAGGCGAGTTTTTCTCTTGCGGTTTTCCGTTTTTTAGCAGCTTTATGTCGTTTTTGAAGCTCTCGCTTTGCATTTTCTTGATAACTATCAACTCGGCTCTCTTGATATAGCTATTTTCAAGCGGTATCAGGTTCAAATCCTTGGGCGCAACGTACGACGTTTTTCCTGGGCAAGTTTTGGCTTTGGGCTTGGTTGATTTCCATGCCGGATCCGTCTCTGCCTTGGCGACGGCTTTGGTCTTGATTTTTGCTTTAAATACGTCTATGCATTGCAAAAAACGAGCGGTCGCTCTGACGAGCCGTGGCCAGCTGGAGAATCTTCCCGGGTCGGGTACTTCTAGTTCTCGTTTTGGCGGCCTTGTCACGACGGCCACTGTTTGTTTTTCTTCGCCTGTGGGTGCAAGCTGTTTTGGTGCGCTCTTGTCTTCTGGCCAGTCTTCAGGCTTCTTTCGCAAGAAGGCAGGGCCTGTGAACCATCTGTGTTCTGAACTGAACTTGCTTGGCGCGTTACGGGTAGCGTCGTCTGTAACGTTTTCTTTAGTGGGGACCCATCTCCACTGTTTGACTTTCGTGCTTTCTTCGATCTCAGCCAATCGATGCGCAACGTAAGGTTTGAATGTTTTCGGTTCCGACTTAATCCAAGCTAGGACTGTTCTTGAATCAGTCCAGTAAGTCGTGCTTGTCACTTCCAGTTGGAGGGAATCTTTTACTGAGGCGGCGAGGCGACAGCCTAACAGTGCGGCTTGTAGCTCCAGTCGTGGGATTGAAACCGGTTTTAACGGCGCTACGCGGGCTTTGCCGGTAATCAGGTGTACGATTATTGAGCCGTCTGGTTCTTCTGTCCTCCAATAAACTGCGGCAGCATAGATCTGCTCGGATGCGTCGCAAAACACGTGAAGTTCTCCGCGTTTTTTGTTTGGTGAAATGCAGCGAGGGATGTTCAAGTCTTGAAGTTTCTTCAGTTCGCTGAGCCATGTTTTCCACCTATCATGCTCCTGGGGCTCAAGGGGGTCGTCCCATTCGATCCCTGATCTCCAGACGTGTTGAAGCATTAGTTTTCCTTGTATCAGTATTGGCGATGCGAGTCCCAGTGGGTCGAAGACCGACATGACGGCGCTCGTTGCTTCGCGCTTCGTCGGTGGTCTGTCGCCTGTGATGATTTCGGTAGGCGTGTTTCGGAGATTGAGAGCGAAGTTGAGGCAATCTCTCGTGAGGTTCCACTTGAGACCGAGTGTCTTCTCCTCTTGGTCTTTAGACTCTCCTAGTGTGACGTCTTCCGTACTTCTTAACTCGCTCGGGAAGTCTTCGAGTATTTCGGGCTGGTTACTAGCCCATCCACGCAGTTGAAATGACGCTGCTCGATGTATTCGGTCAACCTCTTTGGCGATCGAGCGTGCTTCTTGGGCGTCATGAAAACTCTGTAGGTAGTCATCCATGTAATGATTTTTCTCTACAGCGCGAATGGCTCGTGGGTCAGCGTCGTTTTGTTCTACCGCATTACGGTTCTTGACATAGATGGCTGTGCATGGTGAAGAAGCGGCTCCAAAGATGAGAGACGTCATCCTATATTCCTTCGGTTCTTCATGTGGATTATCTCGCCACAGGAATCGAAGACTGTCTCTGTCTTCTTCCCGTATCTTCACGCGCAGAAACATCTCTTTGATGTCGGCTACCACGGCGATCGGTCCCTCCCTGAAGCGCAGTAGCACTCCGAACAGCGACTGTAGCAGATCGGGTCCGGGGAACAGCGCGTCGTTGAGGCTCGTACCGTTTGTTTTTGCGGCGGCATCAAAGACAAGTCTCATTTTTCCTTTCTGGGGATGAACGACAGCGAAGTGTGGTAGATACCACGTCCTTGGCGATGTCGGAATCGCGCTAGCTTCTTCGGCGTAGCCGTTCGCGAGCAAGTTTCTTATTTGCTCCGTGTATTTTTCCTTGAATTCTGCGGATTGCCTCATCTTCTTTTCAATGCCTTGAAGACGTTGGAGTGCGCAAGCGCGATTCTTCGGCATTTCTTTTATCTTCGGTTTCCAGATGAGTCCGGTTTCAAATGATCCTTCAGGCAGCCTTCGTGTGGTTGCATCGAGTGTTTTCAGCGCTACTTGCTCTGGGTCTTTTTCAGGCAGCTTTGGCGCCACACCTAGAGACTCGATTGCAAAGTGGTCTCTTATTAAGTTTTCTAGTGCCTCATCCTTGCCTGATGCCTCGTGGCTCACGTGGTACGTTGTGTGTGACTTGGAGTACGACGGCGCGAGGGTTTTTATCCCGTGGAGTACCCAACCGAGGTTGGTCAGTGACGCGACTGGCTCGTCTGGTGTTCCATATCTTAAGCTCCTTGTCACTATGAGACTCCAGTTGTCTTGCCCGATCAGTACTTGAGGCCTTGCATTGCGGTATGTCAGCTGGTTTTTGATTTCAGCTAGGTGTTCGCAGTCCTCGATGTCACTCATTTCTACAGACTGTGTGCATATGTCCATTGAAGGAATCGTATAGGCTTCCATTTGATGATGACAGTCTTGTTGTAGCCCTCTGACTCTGATGTTGAGCTTGGCCGAAAGATGGTTTAATTTCGTATCCGCTATGCCTTTCACGATCAGTCGCTCTTGGGGTCCGGTTTCTCCGATTGAGTCTGCCAACTCTTGGGTTATAAGCGTGACCGATGATCCCTCGTCAAGCAGAGCGTAGGTCTTTAGCGTTCCGTTAGGACCAGATATCTCGATGGGCGTTATCTTCAAGTACGTCTTCCAATTAGAAAGGATGCAGACTGGTGTCGATCTTTCAACGACTTTCTTGTCATTGTGTAGCAGTTCGTGATGTTTTGCTTTGCAGCCGTTTTTGCCGCAAACTCTGGCTTTGCAGCTGGCGTGGCGGTGCTTGTCGCTTAAGCATCGAAAGCAAGCGTTCAACTTCTTGACTGCCTCCCATCGCTTTTGAGTATCCAGCTGCAGAAACTTTTGGCACTTCTTTATCAGGTGTTTATCGCCGCAGTGTAGACACTTGATGTCTTCTGTAGCGACTGCGTTCACGTTAGCTATTTCATCTTCCTCTTCTTCCTCTTCATAGTCCGATATGAAGCTGTCGTCTTCTTCAGTGATGGCGGCGTGTACCGCTCTCGGGGGAGGCCCGCGAGTTCGCTGGGGTTCTCTCCTTCGTACGGCTTCGGGCTCATAGGCGTCGCTCTCTTCCACCAGTTCGTTTAAGAAGTTTCTCAACGCTATCATGATTGGTTTGTGTCGATTTTTGTGACGATAACTGAACCATGCCACTCGATATATTTGAGTTAGTTTGTCCACGATTTTTTCCGCGATTTCCTCGGAGTCCAAATATGTGTGATGGTTCATCTGTTCTATGGTATTCACTGTATTTGTGATGACTCCGGCGAAGGTGGTTAAGTTTCTTCCGTCTTCTGCCAGCGGTGTCATCTTTTCTATTGTGTGTATCTCGTTCTTGATGAGCCGCTTGGGCTGTCCGAAAAGTCGGGCTAGGTTTTCCATAACCAACTTCGGATTGATACTACTGAACAAGGTAGAGCGTACAGCTTCTCTTGCTCGTCCCGTAATCGCTTTTCGGAGCCGCGCAACATTTTCTATGTCGCTGAAGTACTGTTTCGTGTCTTCGTATGTGGCCCGAAAGGCGATCCATTCGCTTGGGTCTCCAGCGAAGTTGTGCAGCTCGCACAGGTATCGTGGTGCTGCTTGAGGCGCGTTTCTTTGTGCAGGTGGTGCCGCTTGCGCGACCGCCTCCTTGACTGCCTGCACGAAGTCGGAAACAAGGGATGTCGCGACGCCCCGTGCGTCATCAGCAGGCGGCGCGGGCTGGGATTCTTCAACCTCCCCCTCGTGTCGCCTTGACGCTAAGTGATGTGGTTGTCTTCTCTGTTCCATGTCATGGCGCTGTTGTCCGTTTACTGTGGAGTTGACCCACCGCTCGACATTTGGCTGCATGGTCGCTGGTTCTTCATCGCTGAAGTCGTTGTCGGTGTCGTCCAGTTGGATCATTGCTAGCTTTGTCCGTGCGGCGTTTGCCTCTCTTCGAGCAACGGCTGCTTCTTTTTCTTCGAGCTCCAGTCTTGCCTGGAGCTCAGCGCGCTTCTTAGCGCTTGACGTGGATTTTGAAGACCGGCGTAACACGGTACGCACTGATGTAGATCCGCCTCCCTGTTCCTGGTGAGTGTCTACTTCAGTCATCACTTGGCTGGTGCTCGTCGCTCCATCGGTTGTTGTAGGGTTTGCTAGACCAGTAACGAAGACGCTCGAAGTCCCTCCGCTCAACGTCGTCGCTCCGCTCCCCTTGACCTCCCCCCGCTCTTCAGTGTCGGAGGGGGAAAGCGGTGACTCTTGCTCGGTGGTTAATTCAGGCCGTGGAGCTCCCTTCATCTTCATTGATCTAGTCGTTCTTGTAGACATCTTCTTGGTCTTCAGGTGGATGGCTTGACTGGTCCTCTTGCAGTTGCTTTGGTCCACCGGGCTCTTCGCTTGTCCCGGCACCGCGATGCAGTGTCCCTTGCGTCCCTACGTCCTCGTCCCTAACGTCCCTAAACCCAGTCTCTGTGCGGCCCTGTTTACCGCCAGCAGACTGTCCCTAGCGGCCCTACTGACCCTAGCAGACTCACTCGAGGGCCCCTTGCGGGGATATGCTCGGAGTGAGGATGGATGTAAAGGATAGGAGAGGGGGGATCTGCCCTGCAGAGGGTGCGTAGTAGGTTCAGGGTGCACACCCAGTTGGCTGGAATGTCCAACTGGAGTCACGCGGTCCTGGCCGGCATACACCGTCAGGCCCTGCCCACTCACGCTCCTTACAGGCGCAGTCAAGCTGTCAGCCTAGCCGATTGCTCGACTAGACCGGCGACCTCGCTTGAAAAGTCGCTACACCCGAAGGTGTTGAAACCACCCACGATAGCGTTTGACACCGTTAGGTGCTACCGCGGAGTGGCCCACGGGTAAACCGTGTTGGAAGGTGTCTTCTTGTTTCTTCGCTCTTCACAGCTTCCAGGTCCGACTCCAGGTCCAGATCCAGGTCCAGATCCAGGTCCAGGGGCTTCTCCAGTACCAGCTTGGCTCGTCCAGTGTCCAAGGCTGGCTCCAGGTCCAACTCCAGGTCCAGGTCCAGCTCCAGTGCCAGGGCCAGGGGCTTCTCCAGTACCAGCTTGGCTCGTCCAGTGTCCAAGGCTGGCTCCAGGTCCAACTCCAGGTCCAGGTCCGGGTCCAGGTCCGAGTCCAGGGGCTTCTTCAGTTCCGGCAGGCTCCTACAGTGTCCCGTCCGGTTCCAGTTCTGCTCCAGGTCCAGGTCCAGGTCGTCAGGGGCAGGGTCCAGGCTCAGCTCCAGCTCCGGCAGGCTCGTACAGTGTCCAGGTCCGGGTCCAGGTCTGCTCCAGGTCCAAGCTCCCGCTTCCAGATCTTCGGGGCCAGTGGTCGAAGGTCTTCGCTGTCTTCAAATCCGATGCCGAAGGACCATCAACTGTTGAGGTTCGGGCCAACAGTAAAACCCGTGGATTCCTCTCGCAGCTAGGTGACCCTCTCTTGGCGCCCGGGAGTAGGTACTTCTCGCAGCTGATCGTCGTCGTCGCGTAGGTATCGACCGTGAGGGCGGGCCGTAGGTACCGGCCGGACTCGTCGCAGTGGGTACTTGCGCCCTGGTGGCACCAGGCGTGTGACCAGGCGCAGGGGTACCGGCGGCAGGGTCCGCAGTAGGTACCCGTCAGCAGGCTCGGCGACTCGGCGACTCGGTGGCGTGCTTAACCGGCGAGTTCGCAGCGGTTTAGCAGGCGGCGGCGGCGGCAGCGTCAGCCGTTTTCAGCACCAACGTCGTTGGTGGTACCGGGATGTTGCGGGGAAGAGAGAAGAGAAACAAACTTCTGCTTTCCACGATTGCTCTTAGAGAAGAGTAGTGGTAGATCTTGGCGAGTTCCGAAGATGCCCGGTACAATTTTGGGCGCGAGGCCCCTGAGTTGGGCTTTGCGGCACAGAGAGCCACCACAAATCTTCTCTAATTAGAGTCTAATTCGAATTTTATTTTGCCTATTAGAACGTTACATTTTACATCATATCTTTCTTATTTACTAACGGATTTTAATAATTCAAACGGTTTTAAGTTAGGGAGAAAGAGATCTTTGTTGTGGTGTGTAATGTGTGTAGGTGCATGGATGTTATAGGCCTCTGAGTTAGCTATTTCCTACCTACTAAGAGCTGAATATCCTACCTGCCATGGGCCGTGTAAGGAGTGTGGAAATAACTTGTAAGCGGGTGTGTTATCATTTATTTATCCCTATTGATATATTTAAGTGCTTATTTAAACGATAAATTAACTTTTGAGCAAGTAAAAGTTACAAATAATATCACGTCAACTTTAGGTATTAACAATTTGGTCTTAAAATTACGGCTTAGAGTGCTATATCATTACAATACTGATCAGTTACATACGTCTACGTGAAATAAGCTTAGTTACACATGTCTACATAGATTTACAGGCTAAAATAACATCAAATTTACATACAAAAGTTCTAGGTATAAAAAAAGATTTTCTAATAGGAAAATTACATCGAATTATGATCAAAAAAGATAAAAGGTAATTATTTTACATTCGAAAACAAAGAGATTCGTGGAAAAAGACACTAAATAACAAAGAAAAACAACAAATCAAATTATTTACAAATAATTCGGGTTTTTACACCCCGCTACTACTGCGCCTGCGCGGGTGACCGCGGTAAAGCGATCCGGCTCTCTCATTGGCCGAGGCCAGTTAACTTCACTTTCTCGCTATGCGCTAAGGAGCAGACTCTGCCTGGGTCGTGGGCAGTCATTTTAATTGTGTAATAAATCAAGTAATAATGCAAATATTAGTTAATTAAGTAAGTATTATGAAAGAAAAAGAGTATTAAATGAGGTAAAGTATAGAAAAAAATGGAAATAATGTATTTACAACGGCATGTGCCAAATAGTAGGTATTTAATCCTACATGCCTATTCCAATCCTATAGGTAATTATCTTTCGCCTAGGTCGGTCGTCAACACACGTAAAAAGCGAAGACAATCCTGCTGACCTAGTGTCTCGGGGTCTTCACCTTGACTCGCTCAAGGACTGCTCTTTATGGTGGAACGGTCCATCATTTTTATACGAACATGGTCCTATTTTGACCAACAGTCATGTAAACGAACAATATTGCGACTTACCAGAACTAAAAGTTAAAACGCTTACGGTTTCAGTTCAGTCTGAAATATTCATTGACTTTGACCGATTTTCCTCTTTTCTCAGACTACAACGAACAGGCGCATACGTTTTGCGTTTCATACGGAACGCACGCCACAGAACAGAAAACGGGCGAATAACCGGTCCGTTATCCAGCGTTGCCAGAATGTTACAAAAGTAACATTTTACGTTACTTTCGACCCTCTTATGTTACCTCCATGTTACACGTCGCAATATGTTACTTTTGTGTTACTTTTTAGATTTTCCAGCAAACAAAAAATTCCACCAGTTCAAATTAACTTTCCCTGAAATACTCCGCAATATTAAGCTAAAATGATTTTATTGGGCCATAAATCTCCAACCTCTCTATCATTGTCTATGTAAATCACAGTGAATATACAATCGATAAAAAAAATGTGTATGGGCACCGCCTTGTATGGGTATTTGGATGTTAGCTATCCTTTAATATTATGATGGCGTTTTTTCATATTCATTGATGTTGTCATCAGGTTGTAGTATTGAAAGACATTATTAAATTGGTTGGTATATTAGACACACATCATTGATTGTACTTAAATTTTTTTTATTTTTCACCATCGCCAGTTGATTATTCGATCAACAATAATTATAAGATTTTTTCTAAGTTTAACAAAATAAATGGGACAAGAAACTTATTTTACTTTTTGTGTAATAAACTGCCACAATAAAGTATTGTATCATTTTCCACAATAAAAAAAGGTTATGTTACTTTTCTCGAGAAAATGTTACTTTTTGATCTGTCTCGTGTTATATTTGACTATGTGCAACTGGCAACACTGCCGTTATCAGCCGAGGAGTTGCTAACGTCGCAACGAATGCTTGTTAGGCTCGCACAGTTACAATCGTTTCCGAACGTGCATTCTTGTTTGCGTCAAAACAGATCATTGCAAAATGTCAAACTAAAAGGCAACAAAGAAATTAGTAAAGTTTTAGGTTTGAATGTATTCATGGATGAATACCAAATAATACGAGTAGGAGGCCGTCTGTCATATGGGATAAACTTTGATTACTACAAAAAGCATCCTGTTCTATTGTGCAGTAAACAGCGACTTACGATGCTTTTGTTTGAACACGAACACCTAAAGTTACTTCATGCTGGACCTCAGCTTTTGCTGGCTAATGTACGCGAGTGTTGGTGGCCGCTAGGTGCCAGAGACTTAGCTAGAAAAGTGATTCGCAAATGTGTAAAGTGTACTCGTATGAAGGGACAGACATTGACACCGATAATGGGAAACCTGCCACCTGAAAGATTAGAAGCTACTTATCCTTTTTTTCGTTGTGGTGTTGACTATATGGGTCCCGCATATATCCTGAATCGTAAAGGCAGAGGCGCTAGACTTGTGAAAGGTTATATTTGTCTTTTCATTTGCTTTACAACGCGCGCCATTCACTTAGAACTTGTTAGCGGACTATCAAGCAATGACTATTTGTTAGCACTGAAACGATTCATCTCCCGACGTGGTAAACCCCTCGAAATATTCTCAGATAACGGGACAAACTTTGTGGGAGCAGAGAAAGAATTTCCCTTATCATTAGACGTTGAAAATATTAAAAGTATTGTTGATTTTGCCGCCAACGATGGCATTAAATTTAAATTCATCCCACCTTATGCACCTCATTTTGGGGGTTTATGGGAGGCAGGGGTTAAATCCTGCAAGCATCATCTTAGACGAGTGGTGGGTGATGCTCACTTAACATACGAGGAATTTAATACGGTTTTGGTTCAAATTGAGTCCATATTGAATTCCCGTCCCATTGCTCCCATGTCACCAGATCCTTCAGATTTTACCGCACTCACTCCTGCCCATTTCCTCCTCGGCCGACCGCTGACGGCGCCTGCTACTGAAGACCTGACAGCAGCAACAACTTCAAGGCTGAACCGCTATCGACGCATTGAACAACTTCGCCAACATTTTTGGCAGCGTTGGGCCAAGGAATATGTGGCGGAGTTACAAGTAAGGACCAAGTGGAAGACGAGGGGCACTGACATAGCTCCAGATAGCCTAGTGCTACTAAAAGAAGACAATACACTGCCATTGAAATGGCGCATGGGACGGATTGTGCAGACCTACCCAGGCCGAGATGGGGTCTCTCGGGTCGCCGACGTGCAGACTTCTACGGGCATCACAAGAAGAGCGTTCTCTAAGATATGCCCACTACTGCCATCGGATGATCCAGACGCATGAAGAGACCTAATTGTTCACCTGTTGGAGGCTGGAGTCTCCAAGGCCCGGGGCATGTTGAGGACTGATGGAGCCCTCTACCGACAATTTATAAAAACTGTTTTTCTTTTTGACGTCTGTCAGCTGTCACCATTTTTACTTCCTTGCTTCCTTCTTCGCGCTAACAAGCGTTACACGCATCTTTTATTCTTTGTTATTTAAATTAAACTAAAAATCAATATACGTCTGAAACAACCAATTGCTGCATTAAATTATTGAAGAACTCGTGAAAAGGACTAGACGAGGCCTGCCCTGCCGATCGATGCCACCTCAAACACCGACAGTAAAAGCAAAATGGCCGCAGCCAAAAGGGCGCGAAAGCTCCGCATCCTTAGCTTTACAGTCTGATCTATAGAGTTCGGAAGAATAAAGTAAATTCTTCAATCAAGAATCGTCCAGCAGATCCGAGAAAGAAAGCGAGAGACAGAGAGAAAAAGAGAGAGAGAGAGAGAGAGAGAGAGAGAGAGAGATCGCCAAAGAGAGAGTGAGGGAGACAGCGAGAGAGAAGAAAGAAAATAACAATGTTCAATGCTTACCTCACAGTTTTATCCATAGAGCTCGACAGAATGAAATAGTTCTTCGACCAAGAAACATCCAGTAGGTCGGAGGTATGTCCGCTGTAGACACAGAAGGGGCGCGGACAGAAGGGCGCGGAGGGTCCCAGGGGGGGTTGTTCCTCCGGGGAGGGGGGGGCGGCAGCGAGGGACGCTAGGGACTCCTGCGACGGTGTGGGGGACGACTTCTGCTCCGCGTTGTATTTGGTTCGCATGTCCTGTTGGTAAAATTGTGTTAGGTTTAGTTTCTGAAAACTTTACACCAATGTCTCTCCGACTACCAAACTAAAATACAAAATACAAATACCTACAAATATCTTTATTGAATAATAAGAATGGTTTACAATATTAAAATATTTCGGTGAGTTGGCAACTATCACCTGCACTGGCCATAATTTGGCCGTATTGCAAAGTGACAATCGATCGGAAGGACGTGCGTTCCATCATTTAGAATTTCAGTTGAAAGAAAATAGATGGATGTTTGATTATATTCGTGGAGATAGTAGTTGAATCGGTTATTTTAGAAGTGGAACCAGTCACGCGCGGAACCAAATTTTTCATGATACGAAAAAATAATTAATAATTATGTTTTTTTTGCAGCCTGACTTAAAAACCTGACTTGTTCCCTTTCTAAAATAACCGATTCAGTTACAAGTAATTGTTCTTCTTTCTTCTTCTTCTGTATTTATTTGTCCACTGCTGAACGTATGCCTCCGTTAACAAGGTTCAAACTCTCAATATTCGTCATTTTGTCAGCCGCCTTCCAGTATAGTTCCCATTTATCTTGCATCTAGCAAGCGGAAAACATATTTTTTCTGTCAATCAGAACCGCTTAGGAAGTATTAATTCCGGATTGTTTCTCAACTTTCTATGACAAAAAAAACTAACCAACAAGTAGTTTTTCCTGACCGGCTGTAGCCAGTAGTCGACCGCACACCCTGTATAACGTACCTGGAACATGTGGTGCGCGTCGCGTGTGACCCACACTCTCAGCAGCTTGTCCTGACCGGCTGTAGCCAGTAGTCGACGGCACACCCTGTATAATGTACCTGGAACATGTGGTGCGCGTCGCGTGTGACCCACACTCTCAGCAGCTTGTCCTGACCGGCTGTAGCCAGTAGTCGACCGCACACCCTGTATAATGTACCTGGAACATGTGGTGCGCGTCGCGTGTGACCCACACTCTCAGCAGCTTGTCCTGACCGGCTGTAGCCAGTAGTCGACCGCACACCCTGTATAACGTACCTGGAACATGTGGTGCGCGTCGCGTGTGACCCACACTCTCAGCAGCTTGTCCTGACCGGCTGTAGCCAGTAGTCGACCGCACACCCTGTATAATGTACCTGGAACATGTGGTGCGCGTCGCGTGTGACCCACACTCTCAGCAGCTTGTCCTGACCGGCTGTAGCCAGTAGTCGACGGCACACCCTGTATAATGTACCTGGAACATGTGGTGCGCGTCGCGTGTGACCCACACTCTCAGCAGCTTGTCCTGACCGGCTGTAGCCAGTAGTCGACCGCACACCCTGTATAATGTACCTGGAACATGTGGTGCGCGTCGCGTGTGACCCACACTCTCAGCAGCTTGTCCTGACCGGCTGTAGCCAGTAGTCGACCGCACACCCTGTATAATGTACCTGGAACATGTGGTGCGCGTCGCGTGTGACCCACACTCTCAGCAGCTTGTCCTGACCGGCTGTAGCCAGTAGTCGACCGCACACCCTGTATAACGTACCTGGAACATGTGGTGCGCGTCGCGTGTGACCCACACTCTCAGCAGCTTGTCCTGACCGGCTGTAGCCAGTAGTCGACCGCACACCCTGTATAATGTACCTGGAACATGTGGTGCGCGTCGCGTGTGACCCACACTCTCAGCAGCTTGTCCTGACCGGCTGTAGCCAGTAGTCGACCGCACACCCTGTATAACGTACCTGGAACATGTGGTGCGCGTCGCGTGTGACCCACACCCTCAGCAGTTTGTCCTGACCGGCTGTAGCCAGTAGTCGACCGCACACGCTGAACTTGCAGCACCAAACCGCGCCGCTGTGGCCGTCGCCCATTTCCTGACGACAAAAGACATAGTGTTAGGAAGCGAGACTCAGGAGATATATTGTCACCAAATCAAGCTACAGCTTTGAGAAATTTGGTTAACATCGTGCTATTGAGTATCTTACACTTTATTGCACAAAATAAAAACTTATATAACATTGGTGAGAAATTACATACAAGGGCGGACTTATTTCAATAGAAATTTCATCCAACCAATCAAACATTTCTTCCAGCCAGCCAACTATCACCATATTCCTTTAATTAAACAGTGAAAACAAAATGGCGCTAGTTTTTCTTTTGCTCAAGTGTCGTCATCTTACTTTACGTTCTGAAATAAAGCAAGATGTAGTCGATAGCGAATACAGGGCCAGCGCCTCTATTCTTTAAAAATCCACTCAACCGTTGAGCGTCAAAACACTCGGGCCTTGACGCTCAACGGTTGAGTGGATTTTTAAAGAATAGGGTCCTGTACAATTTTAAACAGTGCCATCGATGAGTTAGGAAGATCTTTACCTGCACGTAAAGATCTTCCTAACGTAGGATCCGAACCTACGCTCCCAAATGGAGTCATTTTTATATTTATAGTTATAGAGCTCAAGTGACCCCTAGGTAGTTCAGTTTCAACTAAGTGGTCAATAATTTTACCTGACTGCATCCGCAACTATGTTCTGGCCCAGTGACACGGCACCACGATAGACTTTAACAGGGCAATTTTTAAACAGCTTTATTCCTCAGACATTATGACACTAAACTTCTAAATGTGACACTACACTTCTAAATGTGACAAATAAAGATGTTGGAAATCACATTTTAAAAATTGCCCTGTATATCTTGCTATCGAGTGTCGCCATCTTGGTTTACATTTAGTGACAAAAAGCAAGATGGAGCTAGATTTTGCCATTTTGCTTTTTGATAAATAAAGCCAGATGACGGTAGCTAGTCAATAGCGAATATAGGGCCTGTACAATTTTAAACAGTGCCATCGATGAGTTAAGAAGATCTTTACCTGCACGTGTCTGACGCATCCGTCGAAGTCGTAAGGCCCCTTGTGCGAGTTGGAAGCCTTCAGTTTGATGTTGTGCTCCCCTCTGACGTCATCGGCGATGTCCGCCACATCCTCCTTGTGTCTCACGTGCGACACTTCTTGCGCCGGCGACTTGTCCACTCAAACCGATCTTGGTTGCGTTGATGTTTCGCGATCATTATTGTAACACCGTGCCTTTAGTTGCACTGAGCACAAGCGTCTTCTTTAATTTATCACACCATCCCGGGTACTAACAGTGGCGCAGCCGGTAGGATCCGAACATACGCTCCCAAAGGGAGTCATTTTTATGTTTATAGTTATAGAGCTCAAATTACCCCTAGGTAGTTCAGTTTCAATTAAGTGGTCAATAATTTTACCTGACTGCATCCGCAACTATGTTCTGGCCCAGCGACACGGCACCGCGACACACGTTAACAGGGCAATTTTTGAACAGCTTTATTCCTCAGACACTAAATTTCTAAATGTGACACTAAACTTCTAAATGTGACAAATAAAGGTGTTGGAAATCACATTTTAAAAAATCCCTGTATATCTTGCTATCGAGTGTCGCCATCTTGGTTTACATTTAGTGACAAAAAGCAAGATGGCGCTAGATTTTGCCATTTTGCTTTTTGATAAATAAAGCCAGATGACGCTAGCTAGTCAATAGCGAATATAGGGACTGTACAATTTTAAACAGTGTGTTAGGAAGGTCTTTACCTGCACATGTCTGACGCATCCGTCGAAGTCGTAAGGCCCCTTGTGCGAGTTGGAAGCCTTCAGCTTGATGTTGTGCTCCCCTCTGACGTCATCGGCGATGTCCGCCACATCCTCCTTGTGTCTCACGTGCGACACTTCTTGCGCCGGCGACTTGTCCACTCAAACCGATCTTGGTTGCTGCTATGTTTCGCGATCATTATTGTAACACCATGCCTTTAGTTGCACTGAGCACAAGCGTCTTCTTTAATTTATCACACCATCCCGGGTACTAACAGTGGCGCAGCCGGTAGGATCCGAACCTACGCTCCCAAAGGGAGTAATTTTTATGTTTATAGTTATAGAGCTCAAATGACCTCTAGGTAGTTCAGTTTCAATGAAGTGGTCAATTATTTACCTGACTGCATCCGCAACTATGTTCTGGCCCAGCGACACGGCACCGCGATTTTGAACAGCTTTATTCCTCAGACACTAAATGACACTAAACTTCTAAATGTGACACTAAACTTCTAAATGTGACAATAAAGGTGTTGGAAATCACAATTTAAAAATTGCCCTGTATATCTTGCTATCAAGTGTCACAAGTGTCTTGGTTTACATTTCGTGACAAAAAGCAAGATGGCGCTAGATTTTGCCATTTTGCTTTTTGATAAATAAAGCCAGATGACGGTAGCTAGTCAATAGCGAATATGGGGCCTGTACAATTTTAAACAGTGCCATCGATGAGTTAGGAAGATCTTTACCTGCACGTGTCTGACGCATCCGTCGAAGTCGTAAGGCCCCTTGTGCGAGTTGGAAGCCTTCAGTTTGATGTTGTGCTCCCCTCTGACGTCATCGGCGATGTCCGCCACATCCTCCTTGTGTCTCACGTGCGACACTTCTTGCGCCGGCGACTTGTCCACTCAAACCGATCTTGGTTGCCGCTATGTTTCGCGATCATTATTGTAACACCGTGCCTTTAGTTGCACTGAGCACAAGCGTCTTCTTTAATTTATCACACCATCCCGGGTACTAACAGTGGCGCAGCCGGTAGGATCCAAACCTACGCTCCCAAAGGGAGTCATTTTTATGTTTATAGTTATAGAGCTCAAATTACCCCTAGGTAGTTCAGTTTCAATTAAGTGGTCAATAATTTTACCTGACTGCATCCGCAACTATGTTATGGCCCAGCGACACGGCACCGCGACACACGTTTATTTCGTGCTATCGAGTGTTGCCATTTAGTGACAAAAAGCAAGATGGCGCTAGATTTTGCCATTTTGCGATACGATGATAAATGAAGCCAGACGACACTAGCTAGACAATAGCGAATATAGGACCTGTACAACTTTAAACAGTGTGTTAGGAAGATCTTTACCTGCACGTGTCTGACGCATCCGTCGAAGTCGTAAGGCCCCTTGTGCGAGTTGGAAGCCTTCAGCTTGATGTTGTGTTCTCCTCTGACGTCATCGGCGATGTCCGCCACATCCTCCTTGTGTCGCGCGTGCGACACTTCTTGCGCCAGCGACTTGGCCGCGTCCACGGTCTTCTTTACCGTCGAGCCGAAGAAGCGCTTTAGCCTGCAACATTGGGGTTAAGTAAATAAGATAAAATAAATACACTAGTGGTTCGCCCCGAACTATGAACTCGCGAGTGTGTAACTTATTGCATTAACCCCAATTGCGCAGGCGCGCGCGCATTGCATATAAACTTTACAACCCCATAACTCGGCAATCCCTACACCGATTTGGCTCAAGTTCGAACTTAAAAATTCTTTTAATTTAATTTACCCGCCTACCAAAAGCCATCCAACCTTAATGGTATAGTAAAATTTCTGCCATTTTAAAAAAATCGCATATTTTCGGCTAACGTTAAAACATGTCTCAATCGACAGAGAAAGCAATCATAAAAATTAACTATTCTTTGTAAAAAATACGAAAGTGATATACTTTGGGAAATATAAGGGTTTAAACATTTGTTTGAGCATAAAACAACTTGGTTGTAAGAAAACTCTTTGCGCATGTAAAATAGATCAACAATTTAATATTAAAGCCGCGTTTTCACAGTAAAATTACTTATAACGAGAGTACCGTCCAAATAAGACAAGGCTTCTGATCTGCCGGCCTTTTATTTAATTTCCATCCAAGGCAATTTTGACGATTAGAGCTCCATCCTCCATTGATGTTTTTGCGCACATAGACAAAATATCAGAAGAACCGACCAATCAGAAGCCCCGGCTCTCTTGGACGGTGCTCGTCAATCTCGTCATAGAGTAAATTGTACTCTTCGTTTTATTGTAATTTGACTGTGAAAACGCGGCTTTAGTGTAAAACAAAAGAGTTTCCAAAATGTGCGTAGGTTTTATTTCTTAGGGTGGCATTTTTCTCAAGTTTCATGTTTTCTTACAATCATTAATAGTACATTACTGCCGCGATCTGTAATGGGTGCGTTTCTGGCGCGCTTTTGATGGCCGACAGAGCGCAGCTCAAGGCCATTACACCAAGCTTGAGGGCCGAGAGCGTAGCTAAGCTAAGCTCGAGGCCATCATAGCGTGGCCAGCAGCGCACTAATTGCAGACCAAGGCGTGTATAGTGCTTAACTCAAACAAAACGAGTAATTGATGAAGACCTAGGATCTTTATCTTTATCTTTATCTTTATCTTTATCTTTATCTTTATCTTTATCTTTATCTTTATCTTTATCTTTATCTTTATCTTTATCTTTATCTTTATCTTTATCTTTATCTTTATCTTTATCTTTATCTTTATCTTTATCTTTATCTTTATCTTTATCTTTATCTTTATCTTTATCTTTATCTTTATCTTTATCTTTATCTTTATCTTTATCTTTATCTTTATCTTTATCTTTATCTTTATCTTTATCTTTATCTTTATCTTTATCTTTATCTTTATCTTTATCTTTATCTTTATCTTTATCTTTATCTTTATCTTTATCTTTATCTTTATCTTTATCTTTATCTTTATCTTTATCTTTATCTTTATCTTTATCTTTATCTTTATCTTTATCTTTATCTTTATCTTTATCTTTATCTTTATCTTTATCTTTATCTTTATCTTTATCTTTATCTTTATCTTTATCTTTATCTTTATCTTTATCTTTATCTTTATCTTTATCTTTATCTTTATCTTTATCTTTATCTTTATCTTTATCTTTATCTTTATCTTTATATTTATCTTTATCTTTATCTTTATCTTTATCTTTATCTTTATCTTTATCTTTATCTTTATCTTTATCTTTATCTTTATCTTTATCTTTATATTTATCTTTATCTTTATCTTTATCTTTATCTTTATCTTTATCTTTATCTTTATATTTATCTTTATCTTTATCTTTATCTTTATCTTTATCTTTATCTTTATCTTTATATTTATCTTTATCTTTATCTTTATCTTTATCTTTATCTTTATCTTTATCTTTATCTTTATCTTTATCTTTATCTTTATATTTATCTTTATCTTTATCTTTATCTTTATCTTTATCTTTATCTTTATCTTTATCTTTATCTTTATCTTTATCTTTATCTTTATATTTATCTTTATCTTTATCTTTATCTTTATCTTTATCTTTATCTTTATCTTTATCTTTATCTTTATCTTTATCTTTATCTTTATATTTATCTTTATCTTTATCTTTATCTTTATCTTTATCTTTATCTTTATCTTTATCTTTATCTTTATATTTATCTTTATCTTTATCTTTATCTTTATCTTTATCTTTATATTTATCTTTATCTTTATCTTTATCTTTATCTTTATCTTTATCTTTATCTTTATATTTATCTTTATCTTTATCTTTATCTTTATCTTTATCTTTATCTTTATATTTATCTTTATCTTTATCTTTATCTTTATCTTTATCTTTATCTTTATCTTTATCTTTATCTTTATCTTTATCTTTATCTTTATCTTTATCTTTATCTTTATCTTTATCTTATCTTTATCTTATATCATCTTTATCTTATATCCTAGGTCCTAAGTCCTAAGTCTTATGTCCTAGATCCTAAGTTCTAAGTCCTAGGTCCTAGGCCCTAGGTCCTGGGTCCTAGTCCTAAGTTCTAAGTCGCAAATACCAGGTCCTAGGTCCTAGGTCCTAAGTCCTAAGTCCTAAGTCCTAAGTCCTAAGTCCTAAATCCTAGGTCGTAGGTCTTATGTCCTAGGTCCTAGGTCCTAGGCCCTTGGTCTTACGTCCTAAGTTCTAAGTCCTAAGTCTTAAGCCGCAAGTCGCAAGTCACAAGATGTAAAATCATCTCATTACGTAGATGCAAGGGCTGTCTGTCAGTTGGGGCAATTTTCATCACTGGCCTTTTTGGTCTGATGACCTTCGGCTATCCCGCCCGTGCAGGGACAAACTTAAAAAAGAAAGAAAAATCCCTGGCCTTTTAATAATCTAAACCAATACATAATATATTGTAGCTTTATTCGCTGCTACGGGCCTATGCACACATGCTTTACCTTCAATATGTGTTGTGTCGTCGTTTTTTTTTTTCGTTGAGGTTTTGTGTTCCAAGACTTTTCTTTTTTCAACATGGCGGTCTGTAGTTTAGCTCTAGGCAAAACTGAATTTTGAAACGACTAAATCTCCGTAAGTATATCGTTTCAGACATTTTTCCTAAGAATGTTTTCATCTTATTTTTTTTTTCTCCGTCTATTAAGATACGTTTCGTCGCAAGCTGGAAGATTTTATTTAAAATCAAAATCTCCGACCCCATAGGAAAATGTCGGACTGAAAACTTCAATCTCCATAGAAAAGCGGATCTTAATACTCTAATATCTTCATAACGATATCGTTTTAGACATTTTTCCTAAGAATGTTTTCGTTTTATATTTTGTTCCTCAGTCTAATAAGCTAGGTTTAGTTGCAAGCTGAGAAAACGTGATTTTTTTAAAATGGCGGCGGTGTCACTATGTAACTTGCCATACAAAATGTTGGAAGCTCTTTCATGATGATCCGACCAAATTTACTCAAGTTATCGTCGAACGAACATATATACAAACATACAAACGCCGGATTGTTCCAGTAGACTCGGATTACTTCCCTCGCTTCGCTCGCTCGTTCAAAAAAAAAAGATACACAAAAAAAAGTATAGTTATTGTGTTGCTTTATTTATAAGATCCCCAAATTGTTCCCAAAAGGTAAAAGGTGCGTACAAAGGTACGCAGGGTCACGCTGAAGAGTAAAATGTTACGCACGAAATGTTTTCGACCCAATGTCTAAAAAAACAATGCAAAACAAACAAAAAAAAATTGGGGTGTTGATGTCAAACAACTTTTCATCGAATCAAAGTACAAAGGTATTCTTTGTGTCGCGCATGCGACACTTCTTGCGCCAGTGACTTGGCAGCGTCGACGGTCTTCTTTACCGTCGAGCCGAAGAAGCGCTTTAGCCTGTAACGTTGGGGTTAAATAAATAAAATAAAAAATATATAAAAAAAAACACAAAAAAATTAAAAAATAAACTGCCAAAAAAAAAGTTGTAGTTATTGTGTTGCTTTATTTGTAAGATCCCTAAATTGTTCCCAAAGGGTAAATGATTTTTAGAAGGCAATAAAAATACATTGCGTTAAAAGGTACGCAGTGTCACGCTGAAGAGTAAAATGTTACGCACGAAATGTTTTCGACCCAATGTCTAAAAAACCAATGCATAACAAAACAAAAAAAAACATAGGAGTGTTGTTGTCAAACAACTTTTCATCGAATCAAAGTACAAAGGTATTCTTTGTGTCGCCCGTGCGACACTTCTTGCGCCAGTGACTTGGCAGCGTCCACGGTCTTCTTTACCGTCGATCCGAAGAAGCGCTTTAGCCTGCAACATTGGGGTGTTGATGTCAAACTACTTTTCGTCTCAGAATTTAAAATACATTTAGAGCACCGCTATTTCACAAGATCTGTTAAAAATCGTAAATTAATACAACCTACAGCCAATAACTATTATGTAGATAGGACAATGAAATACTTAACTCCCAAACTATGTAATAAATTACCAATATTAAAAGTAAAGGAAAACGAAAATGAACTGTATCATAGGAAAATGTTAAAACTGGAACCTACAAAGACCATCACTATAAATACAATAAAATAATTAGAAAAGTTAGAAAGTTCTGAGTTCTGATCATTATGTTATTTAAGTTAATTAAGCCCGTAAAATAATTAAAAAACTGTAAGAGCGCTTCGCCAACAAACTGTTTCTACAGTTTGGCGTATTTTTAACATTTGTTGGTAATAAAAAAAAAGATTTATCAGTGAAACAAGCATAGCCAAAAATTGTGAGCGCGCTTTTCGTACAAACATGACCTTAACTTTATAGTATTTTTTTTTTTTGTGTTTTTCACAATTGATTTTGATTAAACAATGATCTTTAGGGGAAAGCCGAGATGCGTTGGGTAAGTTAGTGAGGTATTTTATCTTAGGAAGAAATGTTCAAACCGTGATGCATATGTAAAGTTTAAAAACTCAGTATTACGTTTTAAAGGGATTTTCTTATTTTGAGGACAAGCGAAGTGATTAATTTCTTTGTGGTCTTTATTCATAAGAGTATAAGGCGAGATGCGACGCAAAATCCAATTCTGGTAGTCAATAAGGGATTATAGTCTTTTAGGAAAAGCAAATGAGCAAATGGTTGTTACACAACTCTTGTCAGTGAAAAACCACACGTCACGCCACGATCTTTAGGCACACTTTCACCTGTAATTAGCCATTTCGTACTGCGAGCTCTTGCGCAAGTGAACCTCGAGCGGCGGCGGTACGCTATACGACGTGTGGTGATGGGCGATGAGGACATCGCTACGTGGAAACAAACACTGCTTTAAAAACTACATAACTGTCGAACTGTAGCAATACCACTCGCTGACCGTGAAGGAAAACATCGTGAGGAAACCTGAGCGTATGAGGCATTATACCCTCAACGCAAAAATCGCCAACCCGCATTGAGCACGCGTGGTGATTAAGTTCGAACTCTCTCTCTGAGAGAAGGCCTTTGCCCAGTGGGACATGTACAATTGTACAGGCTACATCTTTCTTTTTTTTTTTACTGTCGGAAGATATTCGTCCCAGCCCCTGTATTTTCTTAAACATCCACCACAAAAATAACCGTTTTAAAATGTCAAATAGAAGATTGTACATTTTAATAACGGCTATTTTAGAGTGTTTTTACGCTCAACGGTTGAGTGGATTTTTTTAGAGAATAGAGGCGCAGGTAGGAATGAGAGTTTTGAAGTCTGTACAAGTGTACTTGAACCACTAGCTGAGCAAAGGTCTTCTCTCAGAGAGAGAGTTCGGGCTTAATCACCACGCTTGCCCATTGCGGGTTGGCGATTTTCGTGTTGAGTGTATTATGCCTCAGATGCCCAAGTTTCATGTTTTTTTTAAGTCACAGGCATGTGCCCACACCAAGAACCAAACTGGTCTCCTGCTTCCGAGTCCAATGTTTTACCCACTAGGCTACCACCTCTCTAGCAACCAAGAAATAAACCGGCCAAAAGTGAGTCGGACTCGCGTACGAAGGGTTCCGTACCACTATCTATAAAAAACGGTAAAAAAACACGTTTGTTGTATGGGAGCCCCCTTAAATATTTATTTTATTCGGTTTTTTAGTATTCTTTGCGGCCACAGAAATACATCATCTGTGAAAATTTCAATTGTAACTATCACGGTTCATGAGATACAGCTTGGTGACAGACGGACGGACAGACAGACGGACGGACAGCGGAGTCTTAGTAATAGGGTCCCGTTTGGTACCCTTCGTGTACGGAACCCTAAAAAGCGAAAAATGTTTGCTACTCACTTCTCAGTCTTCCTCTTGATGGTGGTCTGCCGGTCCGTGGCCTCTCGCTTGGCCTCCTTGGCCTCATCCTCGCCCGCGGCGCCGCCGCACACGCTCTCGCTCTCGTCGTCCGTTTCCCTGTTACAACGTCACAATGTCAGAGCCCTATTGCACGAACGTGACAAGCCGACTTTTTTGTCAAAAGTTGATAGATAGAGAACTCTTTATTGCACAACAGAAAGAATATTACAGATAACTTTTACAAGAAAATTAAGTACAAATGGCGGCCTTATAGCTAAAAGCTATCTCTTCCAGACAACCTTGGGATGGACAGGACTTGATGCGGAAATAAAGTAGCAAGTAGATGGACAATAAGACAGAGATATGGTAAGATTAAAATACTTAGATGTCACTAAAAGTTGACTCATTTGTCGGATTGTCAAGTAAATGCTGTTGCATAAACATTACAAAAATAAGTCAGACTACGACAGGTGAATTAGCAAGCTTCTTAGAAACAGCTTCTTAGATGGCCCAGTGGAAAGTCACGTATTACAGAACGCTCCTAGATAACAGTTTGAGCTCTTCCCTCCCAGTCGGAGTATAACATCGTTTAGTAGTGTCGATGATAAAACAGTGTCTCTTACCCTGTCGCTGTACGGACATTCAAATCAAAACATGCACTGTTTTATCGACAGTGCTACTAAGCCATTTTTAACTCTAAGGCCATCTTGCACCACTTTCTTAAATGTGGTTGAAACAGCATTTAACTAAAATCTTCATACAAAAGTCGATTTAAATGGCGACTTAAGTGGCATTTAAGACGGCCTAAGGAGCGTTCTGTAATACCACCCTAAATATTTGGAAAGAATTGAAGCCACCAGTTTGACGCTGTATAGAGGACCTGTAACTGGGACTTTTTAGATGGAATAAGCTTGCCCAGCACCTATGCAACAGCGGACGGAGGTAGGCTGATGATAGCGAACGTTGTAGTTGCTAAAGAAAAGTATTGACTAAAGTAAACCTTGCCATAAAATACACACTAAAAGGGCAAAAAAAAACTAAAAACACATTACGTACTAAATACTTAAAATACTGGCACAACACACCGTAACGCCACAAAAAATAAGACTACAAAACAACTTGAGTAATAATAAAAAATACTGGCACACAAAACGACAAATAAACTTTTAAAAGCCGAGGCTTACTCCAAAGCGTCCATACATTTGGGTTACCCACAAAAAGGCCTTGTTTAAATTAACTACGTGATAGATAATTTTAAAACTTAAACTTTCGTAAACACTGAATATTTTTATATCGATTTTCGAAATAAAAGTAAGTGAAACCGTTAAATCTATATAAAAACGTGATAAGATATGTTAAATATGAACCAATATTTCAAAGACACATACAATTATTAGGACGTTTCAAAGCAAGACCCCAGCTGGGCTAAGATGGCAGCCGTGGACGGTTTTTGTCTACGCTTTAGTCTGCACATTTATACGACATGCGTGTAGCATGCCTGCATCGATAAAGTTTTTATCCCATTATTGGGTAGCTCCCGCAGTGAAATAAAGCAAAATGGTGCCAGCCGACAATGGGATTAAGCTTCAACGAAAGTAGCATGGCGGGAAGTGCACAATTTTCAGTTTTTCAATTTTGTGACCAAACTGAGTCTTTTTTGTTCAGCGATTATTGTTTCACGGCAATAAAATAGTACTCTTTTCATTACTCTGAACAACAAAACAACAATAATTCAGCTGATTATGAGATGTACTCGACCTTCTAGATTTAGGGTAGTACCACTGGTTGTTCGACCAGAAAAACCCATCAGCTTTATTATTATTGTTATGTTTTTTAGTGTACCCGTTTTTATTATGTATTTGTTACCCAACTTTTTGACGAAGCTTTGTGTGTATTTTAGTTTTTTAGAATTTAATATTGCATGTACTTAATAATGTTTTGACAAATAAATAATGAAAACAATATTTTTTTATTGTCCTGAAACAAAAATCGTTAAACAAAAATCGCTCAGTTTACTAAGCTACAATATTGAAAAAAAAAAAAAATGGTCTTTCCCACCACACTACGTTTATTGACCCTTAAACTGTTTATCCTGACGTCGTGCTCCCCGTGCAAGCGTAGATAAAAACCGAACACACGGCTTCCATCTCAGGGCCCTGTATTAACCCACATATTTCGTATTTCGAGACTTATTTCGGACATAGTGGCCTTCAGATTGGTGGACTGAGACTTCCTTAGGTTGGTGAAAGCGGTACCGTTGAAGTTACGCGCTATTATCGACTTCCAGTTGCTCTTAATCTTCAGCACGGGGCTGAAATAATCGTGCGTGTGTTAGTAAGAGGGCTTTGAGAAGAAGCGTTAGGTGCAAGAGTTATTTTTTTCAAAATCACACAGTATACAGGATGACCCAAACATAGAAGTCAAGCGAGAAAATCTAGATAGCTGACACAAATGGCTACCCGATTCAACCCCACGTATGTTCTGCCATGTTTTTTCGTTTAGAAATTATAAGGCTTTTAAACCTATCATTGGATTTTTTTTTTACTTTTTTTTTCTTTTGACCGTTGAGTAATATTTTTTATTCTTTAAGGTCATATGATCAGCTATGGACTTTTAGAAGATGCCGCAATTTTGATCCAAAGTCCAAAAATTTTGTTTTCGAGAAAACATCATTGAAATAGGACGGAGAAAAAATTAAGTGGAGGTCTGAAGGACTTTCTATTTTGATTTTAAAAACTTGCCCAAAGCCTTAGTTCTCAGAATAGTACAAAAACCTGTAACTTAATGGGACTTTTATTGAAGTAATTCGCGATCAAAGTCGAGAAAACTGGAAATGGAAGAAAAGTTTCGATAGCTTTGACGTCTATGTTTGGGCCACCCTGTATAGTGAGTTTAGCTGAAGATGTATATTCATGATTTTATACACAATATTAGTCACTAACTAAAGATATAGATACTCGTTTTGGAAGTATGTTAGTTGGTGCATGCAATAAGAATAAATAAGTGGAAATTAAAAGAAGAAAGCACCGCATGCGACCACTAGATGTAGTCAAGTCATATAGATAGAGACTCTGCCGGATTATAGCACAATTTAAGGCAGGGCCTTTATAGCCTGCCACTCGAGGAGAGATGGGCAGTCATACCCTTGCAACCTCTCCCGACTTCGTTAACCGTGTCAAATGTTTAAAAATACATGTTCTCTCGTCCCGTTTCGTCTTCGCTTTGGTGAATTCAGGGGCTTAATTGTCTAACTTTTGAATCTATCGCGATCCCTTTCAAAGGTTCGGGATTATAATTCGGAAGGCAAAGTTTTTTGTTCGAAAGTCCGTTATTGGCTTAATCTTATCTTTAGACAATATTGAGAAACTAATTTAAATATTTTTTATTTTGGTCCAGTAGTTTTGTTTTTATGCGCTAAAATGTTTTGTTCCTATGACCGCCAACAGTATGCAGACCGTCGCGTGACGTCATAAAACCGTATCTTTGAAACTTTTTTAAATCCAAACTACTAAACCAAAATAAAAAATATTGAACTTTGTTTCTCAATATTGTCTAAGATAAGATTAAGCCAATAACGGACTTTCGAACAAAAAACTTTGCCTTCCGAATTGCTATTTTAGAATGGAATTGTCTAAGTTTTACCTCAAAATCGCTAACAGAACGGATGAGATGAGTAAAAACCCCATACAAATTGAATGATATTGAGTGAACGATTTTGCTATTTTCTTCATACCTCAAAATCCTTCAAAATCGAGTCGCAATCCCTATCTCTATAAATATGGAAAAATGAAAATTAAAAAAATATTGATTCATTCATTCATCCCTTTCAATGACTGTCAATGTCAGATAAATGCAGTCTAAAGTTCTTCAGCACCCTTCAAACGTCAATTTGAAAGGGATCGCGATAGATTCAAAAGTTAGACAATTAACCCCCTGGCCCTAAGTTTAGTCGATCAAAGGTGCACCCCACACATCTCACTGATGCCCTCAAAGTCTCTCTTACCTCGTGTTTTCATCATCGGTGGGTCGCCCGATATACTCCGAGGTGAGTCTCATAATGTGGAGACTGAGCGGATTGATACACTGCGGCAGCTTGTGCTCCGCCACGCTTAGCGGAACACGCTCGCCTGGAACAACAAAAACACAGAATAGATAAAATAATAAGGCCCGGTTTCTGAATTGAGAATTTAAGGCCCAAACCTAGGCTCAACTAGCGCCGCTACTAGCACCTAAGGTTTAGATTCCAGATCCTAGAACCTAAGAATAAAACCCGCCGCCGCCAAAAGTGGCCACTTTTGGCGGCGGCGGCGGGTTTTATTCGTAGGTGTTCTACGTTGGAATCTAAACCTTAGGTCCTAAAAATAGTTAAGCCTAGGGATTATCAATTGACGTTTCGTTTTTAGCAAAAAAGGCATTCAAAAAGAAGATATGATTTTTTTCCATTCACCTTAACTAAGTAAATACTTTAAATATCGTTCTGTCACGTTCTTTTGTGAGAAATCTGCAGAGACCGAACGATATTTAAGTGCTTGCTTAGCGAATTTCTCAATTAATAAATCGGCAGTAAGACTGTAAAACACGCCGGAGATAGACAGACACATATGGAATGAGATGTCGAGGGCCTAGGTTGAGCAAAGTAACTTGCTCTCCAGTATCAGCTCTTCACACCAGTCAGCTGATGTCCACTCGGAGTCCTGGTCCTCAAGGCTAGTCTCAAAGCCGCTTTTTCGGAAGCGCTCACAGCTTAGTTAGACTAGCCGTTTTTAATCGATTAGCAAAGTTAAACAACAACGGCCGCGGTCAGTCCATGGATGGGTGACCGCAGCGGCAATAATATCTGAGCGCTTCCGCGCTTCGAAAGGCACGTTAAGCCATTGGTCCCGGTTGTTGTTCATAATAACAATCGTTAATCCATGTCAGAGGCCCTTTGGGCGGCCTAAAAACTCTGACAACAGGGGTGGCCACTACCTCATTACCTACCTACCCGGCGGAGCCGCATCGGACGTAAAGCGTATTGATACATTGCAAATCTCTGGTGTATCTCTAGATATTTCTGGAAAAATATGCTATGAAGACGGCAGGTCCTATAATATAATCTTGCGGGACGCCTCTTCGAAGGGCACTATAATAGCAGTTTACGATTGTTACGCGAATATAACTGGTTGTAGGACTCACCAGTATCAAGGTTGAGCACAGAAACTTGCTCCAGTATCTCCATATCGGTCAGCAGAGAAATGAAATGAAAAATATGCTGTATGAAGACGACAGGTCCTATAATATAACCTTGCGGAGCGCCACTTCGAAATAAGGGCGCTATAACAGCAGCTTACGATTGTTACGCAAATATACCCTATGCTGAAACTACGTTGTATTGTAGACTAGCTGACCCGGTGTCACCCGTATCACCTGAAATAGTTTGACTCTCCGCGTCAAAAATGGCGATTCCAATACAATGACCAATTTTTATTTCTGTCGTTTTTCAGCTAATCCTTTAACTTTTCCCATATTTCTTTGCTTTTAAACCTACCCTGAACTATGGTGAACTAAACAAAACAGTAAATATGCAAATCGGTCAAGCCGTTTCTTAGTTTTAGCGAGACTAATGCACGGCGATTCATTTTTATATATATATATATAGATATATAGATTGTACGACTCACCAGTGTCCAAATTAAGCACGGTGACTTGCTCCAGTATCTCCATATCGGTGAGCTGGTTCCCGCTGGTAGTCCTAGTCCTCAGCGCTAGACCCAGCGCCGCCTCGTCCCCGGCGGAGCGTCTCCGCGCGCCGGCGGGGGGGCGCGCGCCCGCGGGGGGCAAGGGGGGGGAGTCGCCGCAGCCGGTGCGACTAGGGGGGGAAGAGAGCAGTTAACCATTAGCAAAGTTCCAAAGGTCCGTAACGCCACAGTACTGCAGAGAATGAGGAAGAAAGTAGAGATCCTGAAGACCATCCAAAAGAGGAAGCTGGAGTATTTCGGCCACATAATTAGAAGTAACAACAACAAGTACAGCCTCCTTCAACTGATCACACAAGGCAAGATACCAGGCAAAAGGAGACCTGGTGGACCCAAAATATCATGGATCCAAAATCTGCGCGAATGGTTCGGGCAAAGCACCGGCTCATTGTTTCGTTTAGCGGCTTCGAAGGACGAGATAGCTAAACTGATCGTCAACCTCCGATAGGAGGCGGCAAGTTCCAAAGGGTCGTTATTCTATATTAAATAATTCGTTTGGTGTACACACTATAGCCCGTGGACACTTAATTACACCCTATAACTCTACTCGGTTACGTTAAGGGCGACTTGACAACAAAAGTGTACACTCTGACATGCTGTCGTGTGTACAATAAAGAGTATTCTATCTGAGCTCGCTGTGCGTCCGCGACCCTCGCTGTGCGTCCGTGACCCTTACAGTGCGTCCGCGACCCTCGCTCTGCATCCTCGAAGCTCGCTGTGCGTCCGTGACCCTCGCTGTGCGTCCGCGACGCTCGCTGTGCGTCCGTGACCCTAGCTGTGCGTCCGCGACCCTCGCTGTGCTTCCGCGACGCTCGCTGTGCGTCCGCGACGCTCACTGTGCGTCCGCGACCCTCGCTGTGCGTCCGCGCGCCGCTGCGGAGACGCTCCTAGTGTGAACCGGCACTAACAACAAACAAACTGTACCGTGAGCTAGACCCGAGACTGCCGTGTGACTGCGGCGCGGCGCGACCCTCGCTGTGCGTCCGCGCGCCGCACTGGAGACGCTCGTCGTCCTGTACTCTGACCACTTGTACACCTGAGGACGAAATAACATTGTCACTAAAAGAATGACTATACGTACAATTAACAAACATTTGAATAACTACTAAATTAAAAATACCCCCGAATTTTTTTCTTCAAACGAAGATATCTCATAAACGGCTAAACCGATTTTGATAAAACATATCTAAGAACACTCGCCAGAAACCCTGCTTCCAAATACAAAAAACCGCATCCAAATCGGTTCACCCGTTTAAGAGCTAAGATGACTGCGGACCGAGGTGCCGGTGGAACTACTATAGACTGAACCAGACTCACCATGCGGAGTTAGTTTAACCCTCTGAGAGGTGACCGAGGTGGTGTCGTGCTGGTGACTGCGGACCGAGGTGGTGTCGTGCTTGTGACTAGAGACCGAGGTGCCGGTGGAACTAAAGACTGAACCAGACTCACCATGCGGTGTTAGTTTCACTCTCTGAGAGGTGAGCGAGGTGGTGTCGTGCTGGTGACTGCGGACCGAGGTGGTGTCGTGCTTGTAACTACAGACCGAGGTGCCGGTGGAACTATAGATTGAACCAGACTCACCATGCGGTGTTAGTTTCACTCTCTGAGAGGTGAGCGAGGTGGTGTCGTGCTGGTGACTGCGGACCGAGGTGGTGTCGTGCTTGTGACTACAGACCGAGGTGCCGGTGGAACTATAGATTGAACCAGACTCACCATGCGGTGTTAGTTTCACTCTCTGAGAGGTGAGCGAGGTGGTGTCGTGCTGGTGACTGCGGACCGAGGTGGTGTCGTGCTTGTGACTACAGACCGAGGTGCCGGTGGAACTAAAGACTGAACCAGACTCACCATGCGGTGTTAGTTTCACTCTCTGAGAGGTGAGCGAGGTGGTGTCGTGCTGGTGACTGCGGACCGAGGTGGTGTCGTGCTTGTGACTGCGGACCGAGGTGCCGGTGGAACTATAGATTGAACCAGACTCACCATGCGGTGTTAGTTTCACTCTCTGAGAGGTGAGCGAGGTGGTGTCGTGCTGGTGACTGCGGACCGAGGTGGTGTCGTGCTTGTAACTACAGACCGAGGTGCCGGTGGAACTATAGATTGAACCAGACTCACCATGCGGTGTTAGTTTCACTCTCTGAGAGGTGAGCGAGGTGGTGTCGTGCTGGTGACTGCGGACCGAGGTGGTGTCGTGCTTGTGACTACAGACCGAGGTGCCGGTGGAACTAAAGACTGAACCAGACTCACCATGCGGTGTTAGTTTCACTCTCTGAGAGGTGAGCGAGGTGGTGTCGTGCTGGTGACTGCGGACCGAGGTGGTGTCGTGCTTGTGACTACAGACCGAGGTGCCGGTGGAACTATAGATTGAACCAGACTCACCATGCGGTGTTAGTTTCACTCTCTGAGAGGTGAGCGAGGTGGTGTCGTGCTGGTGACTGCGGACCGAGGTGGTGTCGTGCTTGTAACTACAGACCGAGGTGCCGGTGGAACTATAGACTGAACCAGACTCACCATGCGGTGTTAGTTTCACTCTCTGAGAGGTGAGCGAGGTGGTGTCGTGCTGGTGGCTGCGGACCGAGGTTGTGTCGTGCTGGTGACTGCGGACCGAGGTGGTGTCGTGCTTGTGACTACAGACCGAGGTGCCGGTGGAACTATAGACTGAACCAGACTCACCATGCGGTTTTAGTTTCACTCTCTGAGAGGTGAGCGAGGTGGTGGCTGCGGACCGAGGTGGTGTCGTGCTTGTGACTGCGGACCGAGGTGCCGGTGGAACTATACAGGGTGTTAAAAGACCGCCAACAGACCCGAAAGGTACGCATACTAGACACCAAAACAAAGTACTTTTTCGATAAATTATTGCTGGGAAATTATTTTGGTTTTTTAGGTTATAATTTTGGAAAATATTTTATCACGCAATGGATGTGTAACGCAGAGAACTCATATTGCGCAAGCGTTGATATAAACTTTTGTTACTTACGCTCGAGGTGCCGATGTTAAGAATACATTGCGGGTTGCAATTTTAACGTCGTTTTATGCAAGAAATATTCATAGTTGTGATATGGCTTCTTGAGAAGAAATGTTAAGCACTCGATACTGAGTACATTTCTGCAAAAAAAAAAAAAAAGAAAAGTCCGTCTTTGAACCTCATTATCTCGGAAACCGTTGATTTCCCAGGCATAGTTCCTTGGGCAAAAATGTTCGATATGATGAGGACAATATGTGGTTTCCCGCTTTGTTGGCGGTCTTTTAACACCCTGTAGACTGAACCAGACTCACCATGCGGTGTTAGTTTCACTCTCTGAGAGGTGAGCGAGGTGGTGTCGTGCTGGTGGCTGCGGACCGAGGTGGTGTCGTGCTTGTGACTGCGGACCGAGGTGCCGGTGGAACTCCTGGAGGATGCGGAGCCGGCGCGCTCTATGGACTGGCGGCCGGAGCGCGCGTGAAGGGACTTGTCTGGAACGATTTTTTATATTGTGTTTTATTTCTTGTGTTTTTTGCTGTGAAGCCTCATTCATTATGTAAAAAAACGCAGTCTTGAACCTTCAAAACAGGTTTTTTTGCCGAAAATAGCTTTAATAATAATAAATTATTTTATTCCAGCTCTAGGCCATATTTTGTTAGTAAGTACATGTTAAGTAAGTTAAGTTAAGTTAGAAATTTTTGGTAATACATGTTCACCCTAGTTAAAATTCAATCCACTTCAGTTCATTATGTAAAAGATAAGATAAATTTAAAATCGATTCATTATAGTACAAGTACAGGTAGAATAAGATAAAAAAAAAACAATTCAATGTTTAAAAGTTGATAAAAAGTCAAAGTCAATGTTTAAAAGTTTAAAATGTTTAAAAGTCTATGTTTATTGAAATGAACAATCTTTTTTTGATCATAAAAAATTTGAGATTTATGGTGCAGCCTTCATCTCAAGCTCGGATGTGCTCATCCCGAGACTGTTAGCTTCCTGTGGCACTGATCGACGCCAGGTTAGGTTCGGAATTAATTATATAGGGTGTTAAATGGCGCTGCTAAATCGAAATATCACAGGTTGCCGAATTATCTATCTATCTATAAATATAAAAATGAATCGCCGTGCATTAGTCTCGCTAAGACTAAAAAACGGCTTGACCGATTTGCATATTTACTGTTTTGTTTGGTTCACCATAGTTCAGGGTAGGTTTAAAAGCAAAGAAATATGGGAAAAGTTAAAGGATTAGCTGAAAAACAAAAGAAATAAAAATTGGTCATTTTGTATTGGAATCGCCATTTTTGACGCGGAGAGTCAAACTATTTCAGGTGATAAGAATTTCACCGGGTCAGCTAGTTTAAAAAAAAACCTAAAGAACCATGTTTAGGAAATGAACGGTTTACGAGAAATTACATGTTTCGATGGACCCAGTAGTACCTATACAACTTTTAGCTTAGTCGGCCTAGGCCACAGGAAAGATAAGCATAGTATAACCCGTGTCATTAAAGAAAACATTAGGTTTTTAACTCCGTCCTAAATGTTTTCTTTAATGACACGGGTTATACACACAATAATTTCATAGCAAAAAACCACAATACAAAATTGACAAAAAAATAACAATTTCACTGGGTGAAAAGGTACACTGTTATTAAGCTATTGCACTGATTCCGAGTTATTTGCTGCCGTCTGTTGAGGAGTTCCATTCTCCATCTCCGAAGTTCTTCATCAGATCTTCACCATGTTTTATGGGACCACATGGGAAGCATACGCATTTACACAAAAAATAATCATCAAAATCGGTTTGCGTAGAAAAAAGTTCTGAGGTAACACACATATTACACAATCAAAAATACTTTTTGACGAGTTTTAGAATAACGTTTTGAGTACCTTCTCCTTTTCTGAAGACATTACCCTTTAATGTTAAGTGTTTTTTGTATGTGATGTTTTGGTTTTGGCAATAAATATCTTTTTATTTTATTTTCGAGACTATAAACACTACACACGATTAAAACGTCTATCTGCCTGGCGTTTTAACTAGAAACTAAAAAGTATTTAAGTTAGAGAGTCAGTCAGACCTGGGTTTGAACGTCAAACAATATTCTATGACGAATTGACGAAGGTTGCCGATGTAATAAATGTAAATATGACCCTGTTCTATAACAAAAGACTTTCCTTGTTCGTGGTTTTCCTTATGATATTA
Organism: Zelleria hepariella; assembly: GCA_949319315.1. Lineage (NCBI taxonomy): Eukaryota > Metazoa > Arthropoda > Insecta > Lepidoptera > Yponomeutidae > Zelleria > Zelleria hepariella. Next base: position 1,373,445 of record OX439388.1, read on the forward strand.
CACTTTGTTATTCAATAAACCAATTTTAGTTTAATCCATCATCATCACATTGCCAATCCAGATTCCAGGCTTTAAATGTATCGGAACCCGCCCCCAGGTGAAGGAATTTTTTATATTTTTTGATAGGAAGCTCGTTTTCCGGTCACAAGCTCTTTTTCATGACCCGACATATCACACGACATGTCAGGATGTTTTTTACCCGACTACGCGAAGCAAAAAGGAGGGTTATGATTTTAGCAGCGTATGAGCGTATGTGTGTATGTATGTATGTATGTATGTATGTATATATGTATGTATGTATGTATGTATGTATGTATGTATGTATGTATGTATGTATGTATGTATGTATGTATGTATGTATGTATGTATGTATGTATGTATGTATGTATGTATGTATGTATGTATGTATGTATGTATGTATGTATGTATGTATGTATGTATGTATGTATGTATGTATGTATGTATGTATGTATGTATGTATGTATGTATGTATGTATGTATGTATGTATGTATGTATGTATGTATGTATGTATGTATGTATGTATGTATGTATGTATGTATGTATGTATGTATGTATGTATGTATGTATGTATGTATGTATGTATGTATGTATGTATGTATGTATGTATGTATGTATGTATGTATGTATGTATGTATGTATGTATGTATGTATGTATGTATGTATGTATGTATGTATGTATGTATGTATGTATGTATGTATGTATGTATGTATGTATGTATGTATGTATGTATGTATGTATGTATGTATGTATGTATGTATGTATGTATGTATGTATGTATGTATGTATGTATGTATGTATGTATGTATGTATGTATGTATGTATGTATGTATGTATGTATGTATGTATGTATGTATGTATGTATGTATGTATGTATGTATGTATGTATGTATGTGTGACAAATGAGGTGTCGTTGGATTTGTCTTAATCACCCAGGTAACATAGGATAGTTTAATGTTGAAAAAAAAAACAAGATGGCGGCTGTGCTGCGCCCTAAAGTGGTGGACCTAAAAATAAAAATTATCGGACTTAGTTCTCGAGTGTAAAATCAACGAACAATCTAGGTTTGATTTCTTAAAAGAAACTCGGTGCCTTGCTGGCGATTTCCTCTTCTTTTTCCATCAAATCTTAAGTTCAGGGTTCACTGCTGATTACAGTGATAGATTTTTAAGTTTCATCATAGACTCATTGAACCTTAGATCTGAATATTATAAAAATACTCATTAATCCCAACTGTTAAAGTAACAATGGCAGTGTTGCTTAAACTTTATACTGTTAAAGTAACATGCAGGGTTTGGGCAACACTGTTATTGTTTCAACTTATGTTACCTTACGTTTATATTTTTGATCTAAAGTTAAAGTTACCTTATGTTTATATTTTAGTTTAACCAACATTGTCATTATTTTTAAGCCGGCTTAATCAATATGATGTATGGCTTATAAAATAAATAAGATTAAAAAAAATTAAAAAAAAATCGTCATGATTCGCCTAGAAATATCTCTCATATGTATATCAAATTGAGCTGTGGGTTTTGTAAAATAAATAAACAAATAAACAATAAACAATGGGTATCAAATGAAAGGGCTTTAAAAGACCTTTTCAAAATGTACAACACATGTAGCGTCAACATAACAAATAGAACATAAAATACCAAAATGTGGTTTTTTTTGCCCTTTGTGGTTCTATTTTGGACAATCGTCCAAAATGACTTACTAAAAATCTCAAAAAAAATAGAAGTTAAAAACTAAAACCCGACTACTAAAAGGCTTAAAACAAGACCTGCTTATCCTTATAATAGACTCATAGATAAAATTAATCGTAGTCGGAGGACACCACTTTCGCGTTTGATAAACCGATGGCCTCCGATTACGATGAATTTTATCTATGAGTCTATTATAAGGATAAGCAGGTCTTGTTTTAAGCCTAATAGTAGTCGGGTTTTAGTTTTTAACTTATATTTTTTACCCGTGTATTTCCTCCTTGAATGGATCGATTCTTCAAGACTTACCATAACTCGAGCGAGTCTAGGGGCCTGAGTCTGTAACGCAATGGTGCCAAAATGGGCTCCCAGTTAATGCTGTCGGTCCTTTTAATATTTTTACTCAAAAATGCTCGTAATGTGGTCATTACTTTGACAAACTTCTTTGAGCAAAGTCGGGCTTGCAGGCCACTTCGATTAGGCGCCAGAAAATTTGTATGGAATTTCAATAAAGTCGTGTTTTGCGGCCAGAAAATTTGTATGAAAATCTATTAATGTCGAGTTTTGTTTCATAAATAGATAGCGCTCGATTTTATTTATTTATCGTATGGCAACTCGATAGACTCACCGCTCGATAGACGCTCGATAGACTCACCATACTTGGTCTGCGATAGCTCGAGCGAGTCCTGGAACTGACTCGACAGTGCTATCGGCTGGTTGATGCTGGATAGCGCTCGATAGACTTTCCATACTTTGTCTGCGATAGCTCGAGCGAGTCCTGGAACTGACTCGACAGTGCTATCGGCTGGTTGATGCTGGATAGCGCTCGATAGACTCACCATATTTGGTTTGCGATAGCTCGGGCGGGTCTTGGAACTGACTCGACAGTGCTATCGGCTGGTTGATGCTCGATAGTGCTCGATAGACTCACCATACTTGGTCTGCGATAGCTCGAGCGAGTCCTGGAACTCGCGCGTGAGTGACTCGATAGTGCTGGCTGGACTAGGCAGCGCTATCGGCTGGTTGGTGCCCAATATGCTCGATAGAGGGGGCTGGGAACAACAAGTTGTCTTTAGTTGTAGCTATAAAGTCAGCTGTACTATCTAAGGTTAAATAAAACGGAATAGTGAAAAAAACATCACTTACACCCTTAGCTTCTTTGATAGAAATACACATTTTAAGGGTAGACGATAGCAACGTGGCAGGAAATTCAAAATTTTCACAGTTTTTTACATTTTGTAGCTAAAGTGAGCTATTTTTGTTCAGCGATTTTTCGTTCGCGGAAATAACAAAGTATTCTTTTCATTATTGTAAACAACATTCATTCATTCATTCATTCTAGCTGGCTCAGCGACCCAAAGTGGATCTTGGCCTCCGCAACCAAAAGACGCCAGCTCTCCCTGTAAGTAATCAACAGAACAACAATAATTCAGCCGATTATGTGTTCTGGTCTACGACAAGTTTTTTGGGCAATGCCACTGCTTCGTAGACCAGAACACATAATCGGCTGAATTATTGTTGTTCTTTTGTTTACAATAATGGAAAGAATACTTTGTTATTTCCGCGAACGAAAAACAGCTGAACAAAAATAGCTCAGTTTAGCTACAAAATGTAAAAAACCGTGAAAATTTTGAATTTCCCGCCACGTTGCTATCATCCCACCTTATAACAAAAATTGCCGACTCTTCTCTTAAATTTCCTAACGGCTAATGATTTTGGGGGGATCATGACCCTTGATCACTGTACTGAGTTTATTTTTGAATAAAACTTTTACTTTCACTCACTCACTTACGGTGGTATTCTTGAACGCTACTTAAACTCAGATCAAACTAGAACGCTACTTAAACTCTGTTTAAACTCAGTTCAAACTAGAACGCTCCTTGAACTCTGTTTAAACTCAGTTTAGTAGTGTCGACTGTCGATAAAACAGTGCATGTTTTGATTTGAATATCCCTCCCTCCATATCAAAACATGCGCTGTTTTATCGACAGTCTGAACTCTGTTTAAACTGATTTTAAGTAGCGTTCTAGAATACCACCCTTACTCACTTACTTGAAATATAATTTATTTTTTCCATATCTAGTAATTTTCTTGCATAATGGAACTGAAGAGCCGCAACTTTCATCGAAATAGCCGCAGGTTGCCGTCCCCTGAACTAGAGTATGAAGCAGTTTCATATACGCCCAACCAGGGTCGCTACATACCTCGTCCAACAGCGAGTCGAGAGGCGGCGGCTTGTCGGCTCGCGTGCTGCTTCTAGTCGAAGACACATAGTAGTCGTCCGTATCGGTGGTACAAATGCTGAGGTTGTCGCCATCCGTTGTAGAGAGCGTCTGCGAGCCGTGGAGTTTGTCTGAAAAGACGGAAGGGGCGTTAGACGGTGTGTTACAAGCTCATCATACCTAATGTTGCGTTAGAATCGGATACATCGGTTACTATCCGGCTTTGAAGCACAAACCGACTCAAGCAAGCACACTCGAGCGCGATCTAACCTAGGTAGGGCTTTGACAAATATTATAATGCCAGAGAAAAAATCCTCTATCGTTATAAAGGTTAAGGCTCGGTATAAGGCTAACTAGCGCCACCAATGTTAAAAAAATCATATCTTCCTTTAGAAGAAGTTTCTGAAAAAATCCTTAGATGAGCCTATGCGCAATGCATTTCTAGATTTTTAAGTGCAGATACCCACTTCAAAATTTACTTTTAAGCAAAAAATTTTTCGATAACCGCCAAAAGCGGCCGTTTTTGGCGGTTATCGAATTTTTTTTAGCTTAAGACTAGAAATTGAGTTGGGTACCTACACTTAAAAATCTAGAAAAGCATGGCGCGTGAGCTCATCTTAGGATTTTGTCAGAAACTTCTTCTGAAGGGACATATGATTTTTTCAACATTGGTGGCGCTAGTTAGCCTTATACCGAGCCTTAAGAAATTCGCTCGGGACAGGATTTGAATCCGCAACCTTTTGCATACCGTGTATAAAGTTCCCAAGCACGGGTTAGTGCTTTAGAAAATACAAAAAAAAAAACTCTATCTTATAGCGGCCACTTGAAGTTGTGAGGTGTTCGAACATTACTACTAGATGGCGCTGTAACAATCCTACTTAGCTCTATGATTGTGTTTATACTCCGAAAAGAAATATTCTAAAATTTAGAACAACACCAACATAACTATTTAGAATCTAAATAGTTACGAATGGTATCAGGAAGCGTGAGTTGCCAATATTTTTTCCAGATTGTACAGTTCCCGTATTCCCGTATACTCAATACGGAAGTATTCCCGTAATGAGTTGGTTTTACAGCTAAATTCTCTCAAATATGGCCTTACCTTCGTGTGCAAGGAAGGGCTCCTCAAATGGCATCCTGGAATCTTGAAAAAGACCAAAAAAAGGTGACTCACTACGCTTTTTCCTCCGGGGTGGCGCCACGGGTCTTGGAGGGGCGGAGTCTTGGGCGGCGCTGCTGCCGGCCACCGTGCTGGTGGCGGCGGCGCGCGCATGCTTCAGACTGTTGGCCTTGGTGCTGGCTATCACGTCCGGCTCACACATCGCTAGCACTAGCGGACAAACAGAGGTCGACGGTTTACTACGGACACAGCTTTGGATAAAATATATGGACATTATTATTATATTATCACGCCAAACATTCTTAAGAATTCCCTGTACAAGCGTGGGAACTCGGCGATGGCCAAGCGCGTGAAACACTGTTTTCTATAGCTGTTTCACCCAGAGCGAGACGGGGCGCGGGAAAAGTGAGAGGCAATGCGGCTGTATGAGTCTACGTGTGTTCGTGTCCTTTCGCGAGTATGTTTGTAGTTGTAATGTAATAGATCTATTTTCCCAAATTTTTTCGAAGTTCAGCTGCCATTTTTAAATTTTATTAGCTATTTCAAAAATCATTTATTTTCTGACAAGTACAATACATTATTGATATTCCCAAGGTAGTTAGACTCCAATAGACAGTGTAATAATGTAAGTAAATAACAGCTGAAAGTAACCCATTTTTCGGCGCGAGAAACGCATCGCTCTAATTTCGTTCAGGCTATTTTTTTATTATAAAACTATTTGCAAACCTCCGTACTGGTCATCTACTGATATAAACCAAGTTTCAGCAAACTCCGGCCTGTAGTTTAGAAATTAAACCTGAACTACGTTTGTATGGAAAAATGGTGCTCTATTGGTATTCACTGAATCTTTATTCGGAGCCGACGTGAAAACTATCAGCGTAATTTTGCAAGCACTACCCGTTTAGATAAATCACAATCAAAGTGAAACGTACGTATCGTTGAAAAGTTATAATAATTTCCTACAACACTACATCGAGAGTTCACAATTTGGGGCAAACTACTATAGAGTTAATCTGCAACCGGTTCGGAATTAAACTTTGTAGATATTATTATGTTACCGGCAAACCCGATTTCAGAACAAACTAGTTTCGCCTAGGCCAAACCAGTCTGGCCTAAGCTCGTATGAATAAACCGGTATAGCCTAGGTCAAACTAGTCTAGGCTAAGCTCGTATGGGTAAACCGGTATAGCCTAGGCCAAACTAGTCATAAACTGGTAGGGACTGGTTTGGCCTAGGCAAAACTAGTTTGTCCTGTAATCGGGTTTGGACGGTAACAGATATAACGGGATGAGGCATATCAAGGTTGGTAATGTGTTGAAGACTGTTGGCCTTGGTGCTCGCTATCACGTCCGTTTCAGCTATGACTAGCACTAGTGGACACAGAGTTTACTTCTACTGATAGTGGGTGGTAAAAAATATGCAACGTAACGTCGAGTAAACAATATTTCGGCAACATAGTAACACATGCTACTTGCCTAGCAATAATTTTATTAAATTATATTTTTTTTTGTCTCAGTTTCCCCCCCTTGTTTTGACGAAACGTTGTGTGAATTGTGAATTTGTGTGTGAATAAATATATAATTTATAATTTTAGTATTTATTCACTTTATTTAGCTGCTGACCATCAAATAGTCATGCCAAAAGAACTAGATGATTTGATGGTTACCTTGTCTTGCTCTTTTTGTTGCCACTACAGGGTGCAATCAAATTCGATAGGGGAACTTAAGTAGCGTGAATCACTACAAACAACTTGTACACATGACAGCACGTCAGAGTGTACATTTTTGTTGTAAAGTCGCCCGTAACAAAACCGAGTAGAGTGCTAGCGTGTAAAGGTCGACGTGCTGTCGTGTGTACTAGGTGGCAAAAAAATGGAGCGAAACAATATCAGTTGTTCCATCCATAAGGGTGATATTAATTTTTTTGCCACCTCGTACAAGCAGTTTGTAGTGATCACTAGCTAGCCTGCTTAAAGTTCAGCTACCGAATTTAATTGCACCCTGTAGTTGTTTTTTCTTTATTACTGTAGGTATGTACTGAAAAGGTTTTTGAACAAGAATGTAGAACCAGTGTAGTTAGTACCTACCATTCTGCGTCCTCTCTGCCGGCATGGGGTCATCCGACGTCGACGGTTCGCGCGACGATGCGGAGGCAGGCTGCGCGCTTTCGCGGATATTTGCTGCCGGACAAAAAATACCTTAAAAAATTTGGAAAGAAAAGTGCCCTGTGCGTTTTTCCACTTAATTTTTCGTAAGCACTGCACATTTTGTATTTCGTAAACGGTTAACGACACCGGAACGCTAGTGACGCGCAGTCTAAGACTGGCCACGGCTTCGCAAGCTAGGTGTAGTTAATTTAGTAGAATATGCTAGCTAGGTGTAGTTAATTTAGTAGAATATGCTAGCTAGGTGAAGTTAATTTAGTAAAATATGCTAGCTAGGTGTAGTTAATTTAGTAGAATATGCTAGCTAGGTGAAGTTAATTTAGTAAAATATGCTAGCTAGGTGTAGTTAATTCAGTAGAATATGCTAGCTAGGTGAAGTTAATTTAGTAAAATATCGGATATCGGTGGATCGTTGGATAACGCAGGCACTCAGTGGCCATGGAGTGTTCAACACGTACCTAAATGCGATTGGCAAAGCTCAAAGCGATGATTGCTCAGACTGCGGAGAACTAGATACGCCTAAACACGCGGTGTTCGATTGTGTAGCGTCCGAAATAGAAAGGATAAAGGCAAAAGGCAGTGGAGAGGAGATAACAGCCGAAAATCTCATACCCAGAATGTTGTCATGCAAGGATCAGTGGGACAGATCTGCCACTATGCTACGCAACATCATGACCAGAAGGGAAACGGAAGAACGGAACAGACAAAACCAACAAATGGCCTAAGTCACAGTCTCCCCGCTGATGTAATGCTACCGCGGTTCCGGTGGGGTAGGCAGAAGAGAGAGGGAGGAGGTTTTAGTCCGTAGGCTCCTGGGAGAAATCCCCAGGGGAGTCGGGCATACCTTAGCACGGTATCATTGATGATTTGCTCCTTCCAGAGAAAAAAAAAAATAAAAAAAATAAAAAAAATTTAGTAAAATATGCTAGCTAGCTTTAGTTAATGAAGTAAAATATGCTAGCTGGGTGTAGTTTGTTAAGTGAAATATGCGAGCTAGGTGTAGTTAATTTAGTGAAATATGCTAGCTGGGTGTAGTTAATTTAGTAAAATATGCCAGTTAGGTGTAGTTAATTTAGGCCCGGTTTCTGAGTTGAGAATTTTACTAAGCACATACTTTCGTATCGCTCTGTCACGCTCTTTTGTGAGAAATCTGCAGAGACAGGACGATACTTACCCATTTGCTTAGCAAAATTCTCAAATCAGAAACCGGACCTTAGTTTGCTGGGAAGGTACTTACGATGAGATTCGGCGGCACCACTCAGTATTCTGCCGATCCTTCCTAGTGACGTCATACTTTGTAAACTCATTGTGTCGTGGGCTATGATTCTGAAAACAAAAAGTTACCGGTTAGTGAAAGATATTACAAAATACATATTATATTGTAAGGTTTTTTTCGCGAGTTATCTTCGAACAAACATTCATTCATACATATACATACATGCATAAATATACATACATACAAGCGCCGGATTGTTCGAGTATACTCGGAGCCTTTGGTACTTTGATATACCGGAAACGAAATCAATTAAACCAGGGTCTAAAGTCTGTAACGCAATGGCGTGTCGAGGGCGTCCAAGTAAAATGGACAAAACCGGGGCTTCCTCGTTTTTCTCCTACAACCAGCGAACTAATCCTCTAGAATTTGAATATTCTTTGCTGTACTACAAAAACATTAAAATTACCGACAGCATTAATAAATCTTAATTGAAGCCGTCAACTGGGAGCCCATTTTGGCACCATTGCGTTATAGACTCAGACCCCAGCACCTCTATTATCTAAGAAATCCACTCAACCTTTTGGCGTCAAAAAACCCGAAAATAGCCCTTATTGAAAACAATATTTTACTTGACATTTTAAAACGGTTATTTTTATGGTGGAGTATTATTAGACGACCATATACGAGCTATAGATAAAGGCGCAAAATCGGCCAGAATGGAAAACTGTTTTAAGGCGCTGGGCATAGTGAATTAGCCCGCGCGCAAAGAAAAAGCACAAAATCGATTCCTGTATCAAATACACTAAAAAAAACGAAAATGTTCACATATCAAACCTTAGAATTAGTTGAGACCTATTTAACACAGCCAGTTTTGTGTTGATATCCTTAACAGATTGCAAGATATTTTGCTTGAAACAAAGTGCGCCTCCTATTTTTTTTTCAAGAAAAATATCTTCAAAACTATTATGAATGTCAACACGAAACTGGCTGTTTTAGATAGGTCTCAACTAATTCTAGAGTTTGATATGTGAAAATTTTCGTTTTTTTTCAGTGTATACAGTATACAGGGTGTTGCAACTCACTTGAAAGGCCTGTCAGAGCTGAAGGTCTGCTGGTCGACGGAGCCTGAGGGGTCCAGGATGTCATCCTCCTCCTCCGTCTGCATGCAGCGACGGATCTCCTGGAAGCGACGACGGTCCTGAACCACCTGGAATATACAGCGTGTTACAAAAGGTCCTAACTCTTTTAACAAGGTGTAACCTAATGGTAAAAAAAAACTAAGGCCTTTGCATCTACATAATGAGATGATTTAATTTTATACACCGTCCAGTGGCACCTCCACTCACACTAGATGGGTGAAGAGACCACTCGGCTTGCCCCGCACCTATACCATCCTGACAGCTTAGTCGGCCTAGCCCACAGGAAAGACAAGTCAATATGTATGGAGCCAACTTTACTAAGCTACTAGTCAACGAGATGACAAATTCTGTAAAACATAAGTAAAAAAAAACATACTTCATACTAAAAATATTTTATAAAGAATGGTTATGAGATAGTTAATCAATTCTAGAAAGTATGGTAGCTATTATTTGAGCATGATTAATGATTATGTAAGTAAGAGAGAGATACTACCTACATACTTCATATTGTAATTATTATTAATAAATCAGAGTGCAAATCCTGTTCTCTGTTACACAACATTATGTTGATTACATTGCAAAATTTTGTAAATCTTTCATTCTGCTATCAAGAATTTAAAATTGTTGTCTCGTAAGTATAAATAAAATAACAGAATTGACCCGCCATTCATTAAATAGAGAAAGAATGAACCAACTGAGATAAGTGCTATGCCTATAGGTAATCATGATGATACAAACATTTTTAACCATAGTCCTATCATCCTCTACAGCCACTTGGCTGTCAGCTGACGTCTCGGATGATGTCACTGAGGAGGGAGTCTCCCCAGCAGTGCTGTCCTTGTCTTTCACCTCGGGGCTCTCTGTCGCACCTTTTAACTTGCTAATGGATGACCGTCTGAAATGAAGTAAGTAATTGATTTGAATAATAGTAGGTTTTTGTCCACAGTGAAGTAGCCATTTGTTTCTGTTATGTTAGTTTAGTTTTCATGATATTGTTATTCGAGGTCACATGTTGTATACATAATACAGTGTCTACATTTATCTGCATTTACAATCAATAAACTTTTATTTTGATGTTCAATCATGAAATCGCAAAATAAAATTATTGCTTCATTCAATTATAGCTCCTAATTTCTACAATATCTGGGTTTATCTTCAGTTCTCTAGAGTCTATGTTGTTTGTGTTAATGAGGAGAACATCCAATATTGGCATTACAGGAGATCTATAGCCAATAGCCAGCCTCTATAGCAAATGCTTTCAATCATACAGCAAGTCTTTATTATGAACTGTAGCGACCCCTGTCGGGCGCACAGGAAACTGCTACATACTCTAGCTGTCAAATCGCTTCTCGCTACAATCCTGCATCGCGCCAGCAAAATATCTTTCGTAGCCGATTTCCTGCGACACCATCGTCTCATGGTAGACCTTCACAGAGGAAGACTGGTAGACACAGTGACAGAATTATCAATCAAAGCGCCTGCAGTAACATACAATGAACCTGCGATCCATCTAGTCAATGAAACACATCCGTACAGCGAGTTACTGAAGAAGTTCCCAGATATACACAGGCCCTTGTCTACAAAGATACCTCCTAAGCACGAAGTAACGCATCAGATCGAGACTACTGGACCTCCACTCTTTGCTCGACCACGCCCACTAGCGCCTGAAAAGTATAAGGAAGCGAAGAAAGAGTTTGAACGAATGGTCGAAATGGGAGTATGCCAACCATCTAACAGCCCTTGGGCTAGTCCACTTCATGTCGTAAGAAAGAGCAATGGACAGCTACGCGTATGCGGAGATTATCGTCGTTTAAACGCTGTGACCATTCCAGATAGATACCCCATACCGAGGATGCAAGACTTCACTTTTCATCTGCATGGCAAGAAAATCTTTTCAAAGCTAGATATCACGAAAGCGTACTACTGGATACCGATGGCAAGTAAAGAAGATACGCAGAAAACAGCCGTTACAACCCCGTTCGGCTTGTTTGAATTCACAGTCATGACCTTCGGACTGCGCAACGCATGCCAAACTTTCGTGCGTTTCATGCATGAAGTACTACGAGGCCTAGATGAAATCGCTTTTGCCTACGTCGATGACATACTGATCTACTCCGAGAACGAAGAAGAGCACAAAGCACACCTACAACGTGTCTTTGAACGCTTGAACGAGTACGGCGTTAGCATCAACGCGGAGAAATGCGAGTTTGGAAAAGAAGAGCTGAATTTCCTTGGCTATCGAGTATCAGCCAACGGCATACAACCGCTAGAAGACCGAGTATCAGCAATATCTACGTACCCGAAGCCTACAACGATTGAAGAGCTGCGAAGATTTCTTGGGATGCTAAATTTTTATCGCGACTGTCTACCCCATCAAGCTGACAAGCAAAGAGAGCTCAATAAAATGTTACATAATACGAAGAAGAAAGACAAGACACCGATCACTTGGAGCCCGGAAGCAGAGGACGCGTTTGAACAATGTCGTGACAGCATCAAAAAAGCGACGATATTGTCTCATCCGATCCCCGGCGCTGATCTCTCGATCATGACAGACGCAAGTGACCGAAGTATGGGAGGCGTGCTCCAACAGAAAGTTGCAGGAAGATGGACGCCACTCGCTTTCTACTCTAAAAGCTTGAGTGAGGCACAGAAGAAGTACAGCGTGTACGATCGCGAACTACTAGCCATGTACACTGCCGTCAAACACTTCCGACGTTACATAGAAGGAGTTGATGTGACTATCTACACAGATCACAAGCCACTGACCTACGCGCTTACGAAGCCGCCGAGTAACTGCGATACGCCACGAAGAGAGAGACAGCTACAATTTATTAGCCAGTTTTGCAACAAGATCGCCTATGTAGAAGGCGCGAACAATCCTGTGGCAGACGCTTTATCTCGGATCAATGAGATTCAGTGCCCTAGCTCGATCGATTACGAAGCACTGGCCGAAGAGCAAGACAAAGATCAAGAGTTACAAGATCTCTACAAGAAAAGCAACTTAAAGTTTACAAAAGTTACTCTACCTGGACTGAAAAAACCTATAGTATGTGAATCATCAACGAATACGCCGAGGCCATACCTACCGATATTATTTCGTGAAGCAGCTTTCAAAGCACTGCACGAGATAAGCCATCCTGGTATACGAAGTACGAGAAGACAGATGACTGACAAGTTTTTCTGGCCGGCGATAAACAGAGATGTGACATCATGGGCGAGAAGCTGCATAGGATGCCAGCGCGCCAAGATACACCGTCACAACGTCACACCACTTGGACAGTTCCCAGAGTCCAACCGTTTCGAGCACCTCCACATCGACATTGTAGGACCGTTGACACCATCCAATGACTACCGGTACTTAGTCACGATCATAGACCGATGCACAAGATGGCCAGAGGCAATTCCTGTCCGAGACATCACCGCAGAAACAGTCGCCAAAGCACTCTACGAAGGCTGGATTGTACGTTTTGGTTGCCCGCTACGAATAACTACCGACCAAGGAAGGCAGTTCGAGTCGTCGCTATTTCAAGAACTGATGAAAGTACTCGGAGTGACTAGAATCCGTACCACTGCCTACCATCCTCAGTCGAATGGTCAGGTTGAAAGATGGCATCGAACACTAAAAGCTGCGTTAATGGCAAGAGGCTCAAGCACGAGATGGTCAGAAGAGTTACCTACAGTACTACTGGGTCTACGAGTTACTCTACAGCGAGAGTCAAACATGAGTCCTGCGTTATTTACCTACGGTACTACACTAAGACTGCCAGCGGACTTGTTGTTGCCAACGAAACCGCATGCTAACGATGCAGAGTTCGTACGCCGCCTCACCGATACGATGGAAGCAATAAGGCCGGCGCATCAAAATAACAACAGTCAACGTGCAACGTTTTTACATAAGGATTTGTCTACGTGCACACATGTTTTCGTTAGAGTGGATGCTACGAAAAAGCCACTAACGCCACCGTATGATGGGCCATACGAAGTTTTAGAGAAACATGAAAAGTTCTTCAAGCTTCAGTATCCAAGACGGACTACGCTGATATCCATAGATCGGCTGAAGCCAGCGTTTATGTGCCCTGAGGAAGAGTTGACCACGCCGAGTGCCTTTACCTCTGCTCAAGAAGAAGAAAAACGGAAGAAAGATTACGTTACGCGCTCCGGCAGAACAGTTCGTCGAGCCGTACGCTTCACTTGAAGGGGGGTAATGTGGGGCACGAAACTTTTTGGTCAAAATTCGAAATTCTAAAATTGAATAGTTTGTTATATACTTTTGTTTGGCTCAACCTTCAGTCTGATTTTGATACGTCTTGTGGCGCTATTGTACAAAGAGAAAATTGTAAATAAAATTGATAATTTCGACACGAGAGTTTTCCTGAAAGCATTGCATAGCCCGCTACAGAACAAACCCCCAAATAAAACCCAGCTACGATCATTCTACATCAGGTAATTTGTAAGTTTTTTACAAAAAAAAATACTGCAAGTGCAAAAAAACAGCCAAGGGCGACCGCATACTGTCAACAGATGTTTCCCATCATCTAGCTAATGTAGCCAAGTAATTAACTACCAAACTAGCCCCAAACATCAATAGCCTAAGCTGCTACCAGTAAAACATCGGGGAAATACCAGAACTACTGCGGAAATTAATAATGTAAACAAAATAATTCTCACTTCGAGCCCTTGATGGGTGTGAACTCTTCAGCGTCGTAGAACTCCTCGGAGTCGCTGCTGTCCGCTACCAGAGTCTTGGTGGCCATGGCGGGGCAATCCAAGATCACATCCAAATGTAAAACCAATCACATCATTGAGCCACACAACGATATCATACAAAAAAAAAGAAAGTTGTGAATAAATCGCTGTTTTCGCCTGACAGCTGGAATTTCTTTGACAGTTGGTTGGCCCACAGATTACAAAATTGGCCAAGTGTTGCCAGATTTAAAAAAATGCTACAGTTAGGACGCTATAGATGCGTTCAAAATAAATCAAATTTTACGCCAAAGGGTAAGAAGAAGGCTGTGATAAGTAGAAGTCGATTTAAAAATACCACACGGTTTTCAACTACACTTGGTACAGTCGGCCACATGCTAGGATACCCCTTTTTGTTCGATTGGCATCCTTATGCCGCGCGCGGTAAGAGCTGCCATGGCGTTTCTGTGACTGGCTGACCGTACATACCTAAGTAGGTATATATAGGTATATATATACCTAAGTAGGCCTAAGTAGGTAGGTATGTACCTACTTACCTGATAAAAAAATTATCCTACAAAACTAAAATAGTTTCTATTATATAATTAAGTCTATGGTTTCTATTTTTTGCAGTAATACTTAAGCAGACGTAGACAGCCGGTCCAACGACCTTCCCAGCCTTGAGGTCTGGGTTATGCATTCATCAGGCAGGATCCAGTTTCTAGCAGGTATTCAATTTCAGCCTTTTCAGGGGCTGGCCAGTGACCGTGATGGCTAGACAACTTTACTTTACTTGTTAATGAAAAGGAGACAGAGATAGATAACACCAAATGTACTCTTAGCCCAGGAAACGAACGAAAAATAGAAAAAATAATTCGTGTAAAGCCAAATTTTGGCACAGTTGTAGAGGAAAGTGTCCTGAACAACATACTAAAAGTACTGATGGGTAGGGGGGGAGCTAAGGGGGGGAGGGGGGTGTAAAGGTCCCTTTTTTCAGTTTTTTGTAAATAACTCGAAAACTGCAGCCTATAGCAAAAAAATACCAATTACTGAATTAATCTACATAAAATTCTCTACAAAATAGGTTAACTTTTTTTTTCTAGATCGATATAATAAGGAATAATGGCGGGAAAAAGATTTTGTTTTCACTTCAGTATAGGCCCGATTGTAAGTGAAAGTGCGACATCGCTCTGGTGTCGTGGGTTTTGGGACCACATAGCTGATTGGGGTGTCAAAAGACGCGTCTTGATTAGGGCTACACAATAAAACAAAAACTTTTGAAAAAACTTCAAAACTGTTTGTTTTTAATAGAAAAAATTAAAAAAATGCGGTCGTTTTTCGCCCAATTTTGGTGAGAAAAAAATCATATCTCGAAAACAAAATAAGACATTGAAAATTTTAAAATTTTACCTTATACATATAATTTTGGACTATATAAAAAAAAATTGGAGGTGCGTTTCACTGATGGGTTATTCAGAAGTTGTTGTTTGGTGATGCAGAGTTTACGCGCGGAGAGCTCTAAATATGGCGTTGAGAATGGAGTCAGGTGCCACAGGGTGTTTGGTGGTCACTGGTTTTAGGACCATCGTCTCCTCTAGTCCAACCCCATTAGGTAGGTGCTAGGGATTTTCCGAATCATTGTTGTATCTGTAAGTATTTAGGTCAAATGCACCGTCACTACCGCGCTCACTCCGCGTCATGAAGGTACAACTTCTGAATAATTTATCAGTGTTATGCACAAATTAAAAAAGAAGTGTTATGCACCTACAATTTTTTTTTATATAGTCCAAAATTATGTCTATTAGGGGAGTTTTTAATTTTTTCGATATTTTGTTTCGTTTTTGAGATATGATTTTTTTCTCACCAAAACCGGGCGAAAAACAACCGCATTTTTCAATTTTTTTCGATAAAAAACGGACAGTTTTTAAGTTTTTTCAAAAGTTTTTTTTTTATTGTGTAGCCCTTGTCAAGACGCGTCTTTTGACACCCCAATCAGCTACGTGGTCTCAAAACCCACGACACCAGAGCGATGTCGCACTTTCGCTTACAATCGGGCCTACACTGAAGCGATAACAAAATCATTTTCCCGCCATTATTCCTTATTATATTGACCTAGAAAAAAAAAAGTTAACCTATTTTGTAGAAAATTTTATGTAGATTAATTCAGTAATTGGTCATTTTTTGCTATAGGCTGCAGTTTTCGAGTTATTTACAAAAAACTGAAAAAAGGGATCTTTACACCCCCCTCCCCCCCTTAGCTCCCCCCCTACCCATCAGTACTTTTAGTATGTTGTTCAGGACACTTTTCTCTACAACTGTGCCAAAATTTGGCTTTACACGAATTATTTTTTCTATTCAGCATTTTTTGGTCTTCGTTGCTCAGGCTATCTGTGGATGACACTTTATTGTACACCGTCACCCAATGACATTTGTATTAGAATGTCATTGCCGTCACCGTAAATTAATTATTTAGCTACAAGAGTTTTCCTTCAAAGTACAGACGGCGGTCTTATCGCTAAAAGCGATCTCTTCCCGTAGGCTTTGATAGTTTGTACATCTTTCATCCCACGCCTGCCTTGTCGCATTAGCAAAGATTTAATCCGATGTAATTTTTTAAATGTGCGATATGTAGGTACACCCTCTACAAGGGGTTTTGTGAATGCACCTCGATCCAGTCTTTGTGCCAGCTCCAGCACAGTCCTAAACCCTAATAGGTAAAATACACGCGCGCGCGATAAGAATGGGATGGGACCATTTCACTTGCCCCACCAGAGTTGCCCCACTGGTAAAGAAAAATGAAATCACACATACAATACCCTACCAGTGGGGCAACTCTGGTGGGGCAAAATGGAATGGTCCATGGGATGCGACCTTTTGGAACTGAGACGCGCGCGGTATGCAAACTCAAAGTAAAATAGTCTCAGTTTCTCTCAGTCACCAGTTCACCACACCATTTCTTACTCTGAGTAGGTACAAGGATAGCAAAGATTTGTATTTGAGTGGGCATAACGCATTATTAAATTGGGAGTACTGTAGGTACGGTCGGCCACAATCTCAGATACCCCATGGCAGCTCTTACCGCGCGAGGCATACGGGCGCCAATCGAACAAAAAGGGGTATCTGAGACTGTGGCGGACTGTACCTACTTACGTCACTCACCATAGGTAACAAGGCAAACTACTCTATGGGAGGGAGTAGGTATTTTTTTCATAGAAAGAAACAACCGAAAAATACTTACAAAAGGTCCAGCAGATCCGAACAGCCTTCAGAAAGGCAACAATACAGTATACCCGAGACAATGACACTGGTCTAGCCGGGAATCGAACCAAGGCCCTCACGGTTGGCGGCCCAACTGTGCCAACACAGCTCGCGAAGGTAGTACCTACCTATGTAAACAATGAAGATCCACTCACGCACTTGGTTGAATCTATTGTTTCAGTTTTAGGTGGATTTATGCCTGAAAATAGGGTCCAGGCTTCGCAACCGTACATCTCCAAGGCCAGATGTAGCATTGAAGCATTCTGATTCGGAGATCGATGTTCAGGTCTGGATTGCACAACACCTTCTTCATTTTAATGAAGGACGCACGGGTAATTTCGATCCGGGTCTTGATCTCTTGGTAAAACTCCAATGTTTCATGTACCCATGTGCCTAGGTATTTGTACTTAGTGACCCTTTCCAAACCAGTTCCAGCCACTGTGATAGTCGGGTTCAAGTTACGCTAGGTTATTTTCTTGAAACCACCATAACCTTTGTTTTTGATAGGTTCATTGAAAGCCCCGCGTTTTGACTGCACTCGTACACACTATCTACTATCTTCTGCAGATCTTCAGGCATGGAGGCTATAAGAGCGGTATCGTCGGCGTATCTCAGATTACCTATTACTTAATCACGTCCCCGTTGATTGTGATACCCCACTCTTGGTTTTCTAGTGCTTCCGAGATTATAGTTTCCAAGTAGAGGTTAAATAGAAGCGGGGACAGGATGCACCCTTACCTCACTCCGCGACAAATCGCTAATTCGTCGGTTTTGTCGCGTCCACTCTCAGTCTCACCGTACTGCCCCTCTCCCTTGTTGACGCATTTTTCCAATACGGCCGCAATATGGCGCAATTTACAAAATTTAATATTTTACAAATTAAGACGTATTTTGTGTTTTTATTGAATAAAACATCCTTAGCTTTGAATAAACATTACAAAGTATTTAAAATCGAAAAGAGAAATTAATTTTAAAACTTTTTCAATTTGATCGCAATAGCGTCAAGGGTAACCCCCCTGGTCTGGCTCCAGTAGAGGTTACCTATAATCCTCATGTCCCTGCCATCATTTCCAACTTGTTGCAACTGACGCATTAGTATTGACGATTTAGGAACACTTATTAAATATAAGGAAAGGATTACCCACAAATGGCTGGACAAACAGGAAAATATACCACCTAGATAAGCTAGGTAGGCATTGTACGCCAGATTGCGAAGTGCTTTCCGGGAATCGAATCTTTGTCCAAGTATGCTCATAGTTGAAAACTGAAGTTTTGAAGCAGACAGCTCTGCCAAAATAGTTCGAGGGAGTGAAATGTCTGGGGAAACCCCGTCGTATTGACACTTTCTTAAAGCCTAAACTAAAACCATAAAAAAAAAACTTTTGAAATCACCGACTCCAAAACAAAATGGCTATAGGTGGCCGAAATTAGGAACCAATGTTTTGAGACTTTTTGGTGCTTAAGTAGGTAGTTCTCTGCATTTGGTTTCGTTATTATTTTTAGACTGTATCATAGTAGCCCTCTCTGGCAAACTTTGCGTTCTTGTTATTTTTCCATTCGCTGGTACGTACGTCAGAGAGTACACTTTTGTTGTAAAGTCGCCCGTAACGTAACCGAGTAGAGCGTGTAAGTGTTGACGTGCTGTTGTGTGTAATGCATGAGCGCAATATTTTGATGTGCATAGGTATGCAACACAGGTCATGCCTAAGTGTGGGGGCCACCAATGTATCTCTATGTTACTCACTATTTTTAAATAAATACCTTTATCATTTTCATTCATTTTCATACGTAACGACGAGGTATAAACCTATAGATACGGCGCCCATTCTAAGCTACGATAGCCGATCTCAAACTCGAGATGGCAGTATATTTTGTTGTAGGAGTGCGAACTGCAAAAATTATCACACACCCAATAAACTTTTTTGTATCGGTCGGTTAAAATCTGCACCGTCATTCATTCCACAGACGGACTGATTCAAACACCACGAATCTCGAAAATTCGAAAATAGTCATTGAATCATAGTTTTAGTTTAATCATGGGATTTCCGACCTTATGACTAAACTGTTTAAGGATGGCGTAGTACGCCAGAGAACGGGTCTGGTAAAACCCAGAATAAAACGTTTTATCTCGGAGGTACCGGGTTCATTCCATCGTGTTGTGCCGATACCAACGGTCGCGTCGCGTGCTCTACATTTTGCCGGTGTTTTACATTTGAAAACAGAACGTGAGTGTTTTTTGTTTTAAAAGTTTTTTTCTGCATGGATTTTGGTTAGATTTTTTTGTGGCCAATTAAATTGGAAGGGATCGGTGAGCAAGGGATAGAGTCAGGCTTTTTATACAGCCAGCCAACATTAAATCAAAACCAGAGATCTTTTTTTTTTGTATGGATAATATCACGTCAGAAAATTATTATAGTGGTCAGAGATTGTCTCTTGCATTACTTACCAACACTACAAGCCTAACATCAAGCTGATATGCCTCTTTTTAACAGTCTAAAAAAAAAACAATTAAAAAAAAGTGACTGAGCTTCTGTGTCACTGTCACCCACTGCAACTGCATGTTGGGGCTATAGGCTACGCGAACCCTAGGTAAGTATAGGTAGACGCAAATCTAAATTCAAGATTTAATCTCAAGATTTGTAAAGTCACGTCTTGATTGACCTACCGCTCTCGTTTTGCCAATTTTCAAGTTTCATTTCGAAAGTTGTTACTTCCATTACAACAACAAAAAGTACTTTCATTGTAACTTGTTTTTATCGGTCGATCGCTAAATAGCCCCCCACGTACGTACGTACCTAGTGGAAAGTGAACGCCAACCTTATTGGGAGCAATATACAGACGAGAATCGAGCCAAAGAATATTTTGTTCGTGCCAAAAGTTGACGGTACATTCGGACCAGCTTCGCAATACAATTTGCACTTAATTCAACGTCAGTCAACTAAAGGGTTTTGGTCACTATTTCGCGTGGGTGACTGTACTAGTTTATGGTGTTACGAAACTAGAGTGAAAGGTGATTTAATATTTCCAAATGCCTTCGAACTAGTTCGCTTACGGCTTGTAGCCACCAATCCCACCGTGCTTAGCATTGCATGACAAATTAGTAGGTTGGGAACTGCAAGCAACTTCCCACGAATTTAAGATTAGAGCCCGGCAAGTATCGCTGTCAACAAGCTATCGGTATAAGAGCGATGGAAGAGTGGTTAGGGTTCGATCCCTGTTTACGTCTTCAGGAAGATAGCTCTAGGTACTATCGAGTTACTAAAGAAAACGTTAGTCACTTAACCCAATGGGCTGCCTTGCCTGCATGTTGCATGGAATGGAAAAGCTTGCTCATGGGTCGATTTTAGTGAGTTGGTGCTTCAATTTAATTTTGATATTTCGGAGATATAAAATAGAGCGCGCGGGATAGTAAAATCCATAGACCACAATACGAGTATTTGTATGGAATCTCTACAAATCGTACCTTTAACCTCCTAGCGCCCAAAGGCATAAAAAAAATCCTTCTACAAGTTAGTGGTAGCCGCCCAGCGCTCTGTTCGATTTCCTCCGCCAGACGCCCGGGGGCCTTTTAAAAAGCCCTTATTTTCAATTGCCCATAAAGTATAAAATTTCATGTGGAATGATAGATATTGCTTTTCGAAAGTTTCCGGTAATGTCTGTATTGTCGATGGACAGTCAGTGGTGCCAATAGAATCAAATTTCATCTGTCATTTTCGACGAAACGAGACTGAAGGTGAAGGCATGCCGTGAACATGAATATTTATTCATAGTTTTTCTTTGCCATCCTTGCTTTATTGTTTGATTTTTTATTGTTGAAAGTGGTACCGAGGAAGTATATTTTCATAAAACGTTTAGATTTTCGACCAAATCCCAATAGTTATTTTTATATAGCTTCTTAAATTAAGAAGACCTTTTGGAAGGTATCTGGGTTTCGACATTACCCTAGATTTTAAAAGCCTTATGGGTTCCAACATGTGCTTAGATTTTAAAAGGCTTATGGGTCGTAAACAGTTGTAATATTATAAAATATATGTTGCTACAAAGCATCAATAATTTGCTTATTACTAGAAACAACGATTAGGTTACCGTTATAATATAATAAATTAAATTATCCTTGAATTAAGACTAATTAAGTATAAAAAAATAAATATGCGCTACGTAACATTGCTATACTTTTAAAAATCATGCGGGCTTCTATCACAATAAGAGCTGTTTGAGCCCCTCTCTAAGAAAAATTGAAAATATTGTTATCATTACTTTATTAATTCAAGTGCTATTTACTATCACCGTAAAGGTTAATTATTCAGCTATACATTAAATAGTATTTAATGCCAATTTTACTTAAAAAATAGACAAATATTACCATTTATTTGGTTGCTGGGCAGATTTAAAAAAAAGATTTCGATGAAAAAAATACAAAAAATATTATTTTTAGATTTCTGTAAATTTTTACCTCTTAGTTTCGTGAAAACCAACCGTTCTTCAGTACAAACACTCAAATAACTTTAAAATTGACGAAAATACAAAACTCATTTCCACTAGTGATTGCGGCCCAGATGCATTTTAAAAGGTTGTTTAATTTCGTCTTTTTTCCTAGCGTAAAACCTTCTTTACATATCTTTTATCCACCCAAAAAAATCCCACGTTTGTATGATCAGTTTTAAGTACATTTTCGAATGTCGACATCTCTGGGCGTCTGCCATGCGAACCTTCCTTTTAAAAGTACTTTGGGCGTCTAGCACTACTTGGGCGAAAAAAACCTGGGCGTTAGGAGGTTAAGTAGTTAAGTACCTAGTTATCTCTGACTATGAAAATAACAAAGTATTGGAACAGGATAATAAGTGTGTAATTAAATGTTTCAATAAAACATGTTGCGTGATAAAATTATTGTTAGCTTTATGAGATCATCCTTCGAAACATAGTACTCGTAGGTAGGTATGTTGCCTTACCTATACCTACATTATCTACTCTAATATTATAAAGAGAAAAAGTTTGTAAGTATGTAGGTATGTAGGTAGGGGTAATCCGCAAAACTGCTCATCCAATTTTCAAAATTCTTTCACTATTAATTGGAAGCTACGTCATCGCTGAGTGCTATAGGCAATTTTTTTTTGTGACAACGGGAAAAAATACTAAGTCTCGGACGAAGTCGCGGGTAAAGATAGTCATAGATATTGATAGTACCTACCTACCAACTATAATATAATAATAATTCAATTTATTTCGATCAACTACGATAATAAGTTACGTTATGCCTGTATGTGGTCCTTCCTTGTAGAAAATGTTTTATCTTTATCTTTTATCTTTATCTTATGCCTATGCTGAAGAAGGGTAGGCTGAAATTGAATCCACTGGGGCCTGAGACTGTAACGCAATGGTGCCTCGATATGCTCACAGTTGTAGGCTTCAATTACGATTTATTAATGCAGCAAAGAATATTCTGATTCTGATTCCATAGGATTAGTTTGCTGGTTGTAGGATGAAAACAAGGAAAACCCGGTTTTGTCCTGCAATTACAGAAAGGAGAGATTTTGAAGTTATACATATACTAGCTCTACTTTGCATGGCGTTTCGACTAGCTTGAGAGATAAGTTACGAGACCGCTCAGAGTTTTCATCAACCAGGGCCCTTAGCCTGTAACACAATGGTGCCAAAATGAGCTGTCAGGTGACGACTTCAATTACGATTTGCTAACGCTGTCTATCCTTTTAATGTTTTTGTAGTACAGCAAAGAATATTTTGATTCTAATTCTAGAGGATTAGTTCTCTGGTTGTAGGAGAGAAAGGACCAACGAGGAGATCCCGGTTTTGTCCTTCTGCCGGGACGCCATTGACCCGCCATTGCGTTACAGGCTAAGGGCCCAGACCTATTAAAATTTTATGATATATCAAAGATGTTCAATAAAAAAAATGCGTGTTTGGTATTACTAGTGATCATGTTTTTTTGTTGAATTAATCACCAAGCGCCGGCCGGCACTAAGCAAGCTCCGTCTGATATGAGTGATTAAAAAACAACAATCCTTCTCATAATGACTCCCTAGCTTGTTGTGTTGGGTTTTGTGAAGGCCAAACCAATCTGCCGGAGACTTGGTCAGGCGGTCAGGCAAAAACGCATAGCTATTAACCCACGTCTACATATTATAAGCATACAATACGTGTTACAAAACAACCTAACTCTTTTTTATCAACGAAAAATCGCGACGATACGGCGCTTCGTGAAATTAAACAAACTTTCGGCCATTGTATTGATTGTATTTGGTTGGAAGTTGGAACTAGGTACTACTTGGAACTCGGAAAACTACAATAATAAAATTAGGAATGTTGAACTCTATTACAATGACTGACTGCAGTTATAAACAACGAGGAAAAACACACAGAAAGTACACACGACAGCACGTCAGAGTGTGGTTAAACTTTTGTTGTAAAGTCACCCGTAACGTAACGTAACCGAGTAGAGTGCTAGCCGTTGTTTTGGTTGGAAGTTGGAACTAGGTAGGTACTTGGAACTCGAAAAACTATAATATTAAAATTAGGAATGTTGAACTGTATTACAATGACTGACTGCAGTTATAAACAGCGAGGAATACACACAGGAAGTACACGCGACAGCACGTCAGAGTGTACCTAACTAAACTTTTGTTGTAAAGTCACCCGTAACGTAACCGAGTAGAGTGCTAGCTGCCAGCTTTTTTATTGGTCTCTATGTCACGCAACGAGAATATTAAATAACTAATCAAATTCTACTTCGAATCGATGTAGAGCCTGATATCGTGTTATTTCCAAAGTATGTTTTTTTCCATCATCAATTGACCACCAGTCACTTTCTGTTGATTAACTTTCCGTCCTTGCCGACAAATAACTTTATCTTCTCTACCAGTATCCACTCTTTTCACAAGTACCGTGCAAAACAATTTATTAGTATCTAACTGATTACTGATTGATTACGAATGATAAAAATATGCATGAATATGCATGCAGAGGCCTTCATGAGGATGACATAAAACTGTGCATTGTAGGGTCCACTAGCGTAGCTAGGTAAACAAGGGCCCTGGAGCAAAAAACAAACCCCAACTTAACTGTTTAGGTTTTACCAAGTCAAAATATAGATAGGTTTATAAAAATGCGATTGAACACTTAAAAGGGCCCTTAAAAAGCCAGAAACTGAGAAATTAGGTACCTAACTCTTGAACGTTTCCTTAGAGAATTTTTAGCTAGTTCATATAATACGAATACGGTTTGGTGTCAGGGTCCGAGGGGGCCCCCTGAGCTTGGGGGCCCTGGGACATTGCCCCTCCTTGCCCCTATGTAGCTACGCCACTGGTAGAGTCATCCCAAACAAACAAAACAAACAATGTCCCAGGCACTGCAGCACCGAGTGGTCTCTTCAACCATCTAGTGTGAGTGAAGGTGCCACTGGACGCTGTATAAATCCATCTCATTTCGTAGATGGAAAAACCTTTTTTTTTTAAAGAATGGTTAGTCCAACTAGGGCTTTAGGGCCTCTCTGACCCTAGGCACAACTGCTATGCTCAACTGGTTGTTCCGTGGGCACTTTCATTAGGTCACACAACTGACCATCCTCTCATCTCTTCCCAACTGACTGAACCTCCATCTCTCCATCTTGCTTGCAGCATGACCATCGACCTATACTACGTGCCCGGCTCTGCCCCGTGCCGCGCCGTGCTCCTCACCGCCAAGGCTCTGAACCTGACCCTCAACCTGAAGCTGGTGGACCTGCATCATGGAGAGCACCTGAAGCCAGAGTATTTGAAGGTGAGGGGGCGTTCTGTTTATTTTTAACCTCGACGCAAAGAGAAGGGAGTAGGTAGGTTTGGCTTGTCTGTGTGTGTGTCTGTCTTGCATCGTACCTACTTAACGAATGGGCCAATTTTGATTTATTTTTTTTTATTTGAAAATCTAGCTATTTGAAATCTAGCTAAGAACATCGCGGTTCTTAGGCTAGATATCATCAAAATCAGTTTAGCAGTTTGTGGGATAATTAAAATATTTGGTTATGGCGTGGTGACACGCTCAGCTACAATGTACAATTTTTCAGGTAAAATTTTTTTTTTTAATGTTTTGGTCATATTTAATAATTATAGTTTATTTTTTACGTTTTATTTCACACTAAAAACTTAAGCACTTGCAAGGGTAGACGCATTGGTTCAAGGTAATAGAGCAAATTAACTTCAACTGATGGCGCCATGTCTGGCCAAGATACGTACAGTCGGCCACAGTCTCAGATACCCCTTTTTGTTCGATTGGCGCCCTTATGCCGCGCGCGGTAAGAGCTGCCATGGGGTATCTGAGATTGTGGCCGACCGTACCTAACTCAGTCAGGGCCTGTAACGCAATGGCGTAGCCTCACAGCACAAGGACAAAACCGGGGTTTCCTCGTTTTTCTCCTACAACCAGAGAACTACTTAATCCTCTAGAATTGGAATCAAAATATTATTTGCTGTACCTTCTACAAAAACATTAAAAGGACCGACAGTATTAAGCTGTCAACTGGAAGCCCATTTTGGCACCATTTCGTTATAGGCAAAGGCCCCAGATCGCGTAGCCTAAGGCTGGTTTAGAGCGTATCCATAGGTTTAAAACTCTAGCTATCCCGCTCTACGTCAAACAATAGAATGAGATGATACATACATATACCCCCTTATATACCTACTGCCAAACACAGCCTTATATGCTACGCTTGCTGGCTTTAAAGATTATCCAGGGTAAATACAAGCTAGTGATTTTTAATGGTTCTCCATTTCATTTTTATTTTTATCAGGTTTTCGACATCTAAACTGGCTAATGGATCACACGATGTAAATTGCCACCAGTTCGAACAACTACTTCCATGGCATTTGGCCAGCAATTTCCAGCACTGCCTTATACGAAATACGTCCGAAGTTTGCGTCCACTTCAAACGAATATGGACTCTAAAATGTTGCAAATTAATTGCTATTTCAATTCAAATGGCCTGAAGGTCCCCCAGTTCCACAAAGCGGGTATTACATCACGGAATCCAATGAGGGCGTTGAACTTCTTGCTCACAGATATCAGGAGTTACATATTCACTGCGTGGTTATCATAATACGTTTAAGATAATGCAGTATTTCTAAAAAAATATTTTTGAAATAAAAAATTATATAGTTTTCAAAAAGCCGGGCTAAGACAATATGTAAGATGGTGATACCCAAATGAGACAGGCAGAAAAAAATAAGCCATTTAGGTATTTACTAAAACTTTTGCGACGACAGAATCGCATCTAGGTTTAAAATGTTAAGAATACAACCGAATATTATGATTGGTTTTCTCTTGAGTTGGGTAGTTAGGTGCACTGGACGGAACACCTTGAACCGAATTATTTTACGGCCAGTAGAAGGCACGAATCACACAGCATACAGCTGCACGTAGACTTGTAAAGGTATAATTAAGGTTTTTGAGGTGAAGGTACATCTTTATTATTGCATTTCATGTCTGAATAAACACTCAACTTTTTTACAAAAAACTTGTCGGGGACACAATGTCGTGCCCCTGAACTTATTGTAAGCTATGTTAAATTATACAAGCTTAGAGCCAACTAGCATTCTACGTACTCAACTCTTCTAGTTTTGTTTCGGACAGTTATTCCTACTCTACTCCACATTGCTACCGTACTCTACCTGTGTATTTGTAAGAAGAACTACGCAGCTAAAATCTCGGTCACAAAACACCTCCAGACCCTAACGTACGATGAGACCGAAAATCTCTTTACCATTATTTCGTAAAACAACATATTTATTTATTTATATGTTCAAGTATTTAGCTTAGAGCTTAATGTAAAATTTTAAGAGCAATTTGTAAATAGTTTTATGTGTATGTTTATAGAATAATTATGCATACATGTTGCGCGCGCGACCACTTGTCGTTCAAAATTAATATTCCTCGACTTCACTGTGCACACTAATAAAGTCCCCAAGATACAGGCCTCGCCTAGTTTGGGGACTGCCATTGAACTTTTTATTTTAATTCTACCTTCTTTTATAGTGTATATCTTTTAAGCATGTGTAACTTGTAAACTGTGTCCTTTTTTAAATAAATGTTTTTTACTTTTACTTACTTTACTTACATCTCCCCGAAATCTTTATTTCTTGGTGGTTTTACCGTTCGTATTTTTCCCTGAAATAATTTTATTTACAATGTAGAGCTGAATTTACAGTTAGGCGGGTTAGCCAACTAACTCCAAGTTAATTTGACATTTCCACTGGCCAACCTGGTTGACGCAAGTGGACCTTAGACACGTATCTGTGACTAACAACCCCATCTCTCTCCACAGATTAACCCCCAGCACACAGTCCCAACGCTGGTCGACGACGGGTTCGCGATCGCCGAGTCCCGTGCCATCATCACGTACCTAGCCAACAAGTACGGGAAGGGATCGAACCTGTACCCCGAGGAGCCTAAGGCCAGAGCGTTGGTTGACACGAGACTCTACTTCGACATCGGCACGCTCTACCAGAGATTCGCTGACTACTTCGTGAGTGCACTTTTTCACACCTTTAGGCCAATTGGGCGTAGTAAACACGCATTTTTTTCAATATTCACTAGAATTTGCGCGACCCCCTGAAAACCATACATCTATATCAAACCTTGTGATCGTATGGGGCTATGTAATTTGTAATTTATTTTGGCTAAAAGAAATAAATATAATGCCCTAACTAAATTCAAATCTGCTGAAGCCTGTAACGCAATGGCGTGTCGATGGCGTCCGAGTAGAAACCGAGTAAACTAAAACGGGGTTTTCTCGTTTTTCTCCTACAACCAGAGATACGATTACCTACCTACTAAGAATATAGGGACGGCCAGGATATAGGTTAACGCTGAAATACCCCATAGCAGCGGTCTACACTGCAACGTAGTTATCTAAAGTAGGTATGGGCCATTCTGAATCCACCTATTAACTCGTATCAGATTGGTTAATAACAGAATAAATAGGTTTTGTTTGATCAACATTTGTACAAGGACAAGTGTGATAAACTCTATGATTGAGAGCGTGAGGTCTTACCATGACGCCACTGCTGTTGTTCGAAATCCTTAGATAAGCGTCACATTACAAAAATGACACCGCAAAAACCATGTTATGTTGCCATTATCTAATCGAAATTCCCTACTCTTGTAGATTACCCACAAGTGGCATAGCAGGGTATCTCTTGTAGATTATCTACAACACCGAAACGTGTTGTTTTGTTACCCACTCAATTTAAAAACTGGCCCACTCGTGGCAGATCAATAATGCTAGAAAGAGTGAGCTGTACCGCACGCTCAATGGTTCTCGTGCTAGAAAACCAGAGCACTTATTCTGATAACTATAGCGAATTTTTAAATGGCGAAATTACCATAAGGTTCCAATTCTCGTATCATAATACCTACTCTCGCAGAATACACATGATGTCACAAAAAAATCAAAATCACTCCAGTCGAGATTTGAACCTGCGTCCTCTGGTGTAATGGGCCAGCGCTCTAATCAACTAAACTGAAGGTGAACTGACGTGATAATCATAATTAATCATGTTTCTCTCTTGAAGGGAGTGCTCTGCCGCGCTCTCGCCCTTACAAAGGGAGAAAAATACATCTGAGACATAGATAAAAATCTACGAAAACTATTGCCAACACTAGTCTTGTGCTTTCGACTCGACTGGACTTAGACAAAAAGTTGACGTTTTGGGAAGTGGACATTCTGGGAAGTGGACCTTTTGGGAAGTGGACATTCTGGGAAGTGGACCTTTTGGGAAGTGGTCCTTTTGGGAAGTTGACCTTTTGCACCTAAAGGACAAAATCAACAAAATCGGGTAATATTGAGGGGTAGATAAACTGTAATTTCCGTTTGTATGGGAGTGAGCGCTCGCCGATCTCACCTTGTCAAACGTATGCGTTTGACGTTAGAGATCTGGAATCTCAGGCGTAGAATCGACGACCCCAAAGTCTCCATGGTGTAATCCACACTTAGGTCCGTAAGATCAATCACAGTTTAAACCAAAAAGGCTAGTTTAAACCCTATCGTTCGATTAATTTTCATACAAAATGCGAGGTTTAATCTAATCTAAGGAGTTTAAACTGTGATTGATCTTACGGCACTTATGCCCGATTTCACCAAATATACTTAATTTTTAAGAACTTGCAAACAAAATTACGCTAAGGACTTCTTAAAAAAATTAAAGAACTTCTTAAAAATTAAGTATAGTTGGTGAAATCGGGCATTAGTGCTTTAAAAAAAAAAGGAAAAATAACGACTTACCAATCCTTTGACCATTTCAGTACCCACAACTGTTCGGCGGCGCGCCCGCGGACGCGGACAAGCTAGCCAAGATTGAGGAGGCTCTGAAGGTGTTGGACTCGTTCCTCGAGGGCCAGAAGTACGCCGCCGGCCCCAACCTGACCGTGGCCGACCTCAGTCTGGTCGCCAGCGTCTCCAGCTTCGAGGCATCGGATGTGGACTTCAAGAAATACAGCAATGTTAAAAGGTGAGCCTTCAGCTGTTCCCTCAGTTCATCATGCGTAAGTACATCGTGTAATCAATACAGAAATACAGTTGTAATCCATCTCCTCATCTAGCAGTCATTTACGCGACGTTAGATGTAGCCTGTACAAATGTACATGTCCCACTAGCTAGTCAAAGGCCTTCTCTCAGAGAGAGTTCGAGCTTTATCACCACGCGTGTTCACAGGTTTTTTCAAAATGTTTTCCTCCACGCTTAGCGAGTGGTATTGCTACTACAAATTCACAAATGTACGCCTATGTATGTATGTGTTAAGCGACGTACGACGTATCATTAAAAAAACGTTAAGCAGAAACAGAGTAAAGTTGTGAGTTTACTAAGCTTGAATTTCATCTAACATCTCACAGAAAACCTCCCACTCTACCCGTTTTTCAGGACGAACGAAAGACACGATCCTGAAAAAAATTGGTTTAAAAATAGAGAACAGCGTTGCTCCCTTGTCACAGTTAGATAAGATATACCAACCTATGTGGTATTTTCCCATCATGCAATATTAAGCCTCCTCCTTTCTTTGTCCCAGATGGTACGAGACAGTCAAGAGCACCGCCCCCGGCTACGCAGAGGCCAACGAGAAGGGTCTCGACGCCTTCAAGGGCCTCGTCGCCAGCATGATGAAGAAGTAAACTTAAGAAGAAGATAAAAGAAGTAGGCGACGGCACGGCATCTCGACTTCTATGGCCAGAAAGATACAATTAAAATTCCTATTGCAACGTCCGTGCTACGATCTCGTAGCACAGCTACGACGCACCCTCCGTAGCGGCGTAGGGGTCTACGGGGTTGAAAAGACATCAACGCGCTCACCGGCTTTTAATTCTGCTTATCTTGAGATTTTCATAGTTTTGTATAATCGTGATAGGTAGTTTGATTGAGTATACAGGCCTTAGTATGTAGATGTGTCATTGTACAAGCCTATTGTTATTTGTGTGTGGCACAAAACCTACCAAAATACTTTATTACTGCCGATTTAAGTATTACCTTATCTATTACTTGAGGTATTGTCTATGTATTATCAAACTGTTTTGTTTCACTGTTTTTCTCAAATATTTTTGTTGCTCTATGCGAAACTGTGGTCGTATATTTAGTATGTAAGGCACAATAAATTAAAAGACTATAAAATTAAGAACAATTTTGTACTTTCATTTATCCATGTACCCAATGATGGACGTTTATGTATCACATTACTAAAAAGAAATATAGGTCCCTACGGTACCTTCTATAGTCGTGTATACCCTACCAATCATATGAACATTATAACTCTTTGACATGGACGTCGATCTTGTTGATCGGAGGATCAAATTGTAGAGCACCAGCAATTTATACGCACGTAAGATGCGTGTTCTGGATACCACTTTTTTGTTCCATTGTCGCGCAACAAGAACTATCATGTATAGTGAATCCTACCACGTTACTACAGGGTGCACTCTAAATCGATATCGAAACTTTAAATAGGCTGTCTACTGATCACTACAAACATCTTGTACTAGGTGGCGAAAAAAATAAAGCGAAAAAAATATCAGCTGTTTCATACATTTGGTGCAGTACTGAGTCGACCTTTTGTATGGAACAGCTCCATTTTTTTCGCCACCTGGTACAAGTTGTTTGTAGTCATCAGTAGACCGTCTACTTAAAGTTCCGCTATCGACTTAGAGTGCACCCTGTAGTACCTACAATACACGGTGGCGTAGTTATTTGCAAAGATATCGTAGTTATGTAACGACTGAATATCTAATTTAATGTTTCAATCAAAATAAATACTCGGCGGTGGCAGCTGCCACACCCACAAGCTAGATCTTATCGCGCGCGATTTTAAAGAGCGAGTCCAAATCACACTCTATACGTGTCATCTCTCGCTCTAATTAATACAATCAAAGCAAGACAACACTAGCTTTAAAGTCCACCCTGTGCACCCTGTGCAGTCGACAGCACGTCTGACTGTTCAGTTTTGTTGTAAAATCACTCGTTACGTAATGGACTAGAGTAGTCTGCGAATACACGTTCGAATTGACGTTGACTGTAGGTTCAATCGTAAATGCATAAAGTAAGCATAGATAAAAATATTAACTGTAAAACTCTACCAACTCTACTCTCTCATTAATTGTGCGATTTATTGTTATAACTACGGTTCTTGGGTGGGTAATATTAGTTAGTGGTCTCTGCTTTGTTGGTCGAGAGTCTGTGAATCACTTCGCGCAAATTCCAGCCAAAGCAGCCGTGTTTAGTGTTGCGGTGATCTCTCTGAGAACAAAGTAGGTAAGTTTTCTCTTATAATCTTTATTTGGGGCTAGAAATTTTGGGCACGCCTTCATCTTACTGCTATAGATAAGTTATACCTAAGAGAAGATCACAATGATAATAGATAGCAATAATTACTTTCCATCTTATAACAATAAGCCATTGATAAAATTAAATAGGTAGGTATACCTAGTTTTTTTTCGTAAAATCCCAATAAACAAAAGATTGAAGACGTTTTATTTATAAGAAATTATTTAGATGCCACAGCCAGTCGAGAATGCTAAATTAGAAGGGAGCTGTAACAGTCAGACGGCAGCCGGCCGGCAGAACTGAACGGCCTTGTATTTATTTATTACCAACAACAACATACCTAGCACAAAAACAAACCAGAAGTAGACTTTTGAGATAACGGAAGACTTAGCAGCCAAAACAAAAAGGAAAAAACTATGATCACGTACTAGCAAATCAAATATTATACACAGAGGCCCGGTTTCTGAATTGAGAATTTTGCTAAGCAAATACTTTACTATCGTTCTGTAACGCAATGTCTCTTTTGTGAGAAATCTGCAGCGCTCTTTTGTGAGAAATCTGCAGAGACAGGACGATACTTACCCATTTGCTTAGAGAAATTCTCAATTCAGAAACCGGCAGAGAATGTCTCGGTAGCTGAGAGAAGTAAAAGGCTTGGTAATTTTTAACCTTCAAAAATAACTTTATTTTAATTTTATTATTTATGCTATTAACTTTTTTCTACGTGAACCAATTTTGATGATTCGTTTTTTCTTTGAATGGGTAGACTTCTCATTTGGTTCTATAAAACAAATGGAGAAGATCTGATTATGTATATCGGTGATGGAGAACGGAACTCATCAATGGACAGCAGCAAATCACTCGGAATCAGTTTTCAACAGTAAAGTAGTTTTTTTTTTATTTTGGTTAGTATTGTAGGTACTTACCTATTACTTTAATTTTACAGAAAGCCCGAAGCAAAGTTACTTACAGTTTGTAAAATGTGGTCGTATAGAAAGTTCGAAAAAATACTTTTTATTAGGTATTTAGTGCCGTAAGATCAATCTCAGTTTAAGGCTGGAAGATAGTAGTGTGGCGGGAAATTCAAAATTTTCAAAGTTTTTTTCATTTTGTAGCTAAATTGAGCTATTTTTGTTCAGCGATTTTTCGTTCGCGAGAATAAAACCGTATTCTTTTCATTATTGTAAACAACAGAACAACAATAATTCAGCCGATTATGTGTTCTGGTCTACGACAAGTTTTTTGGGCAGCACCACTGCTTCGTAGACCAGAACAAATAATCGGCTTAAGGGTAGACGATAGCAAGGTGGCGGGAAATTCAAAATTTTCACAGACTTTTAAATTTTGTAGCTAAACTGAACTATTTTTGTTCAGCGATTTTTCGTTCGCGAGAATAAAACCGTATTCTTTTCATTATTGTAAACAACAGAACAACAATAATTCAGCCGATTATGTATTCTGGTCTACGAAGCAGTGGTACTGCCCAAAAAACTTGTCGTAGACCAGAACACATAATCGGCTGAATTATTATTGTTCTGTTGTTTACAATAATGAAAAGAATACTATGTTATTGCCGCGAATGAAAAATCGCTGAACAAAAATAGCTCAGTTTAGCTACAAAATGTAAAAAACTGTGAAAATTTTTAATTTCCCGCCACACTACTATCTTCCAGCCATAGACTCAGACCTTAGATTAAACCTCGGATTTTGTGTGAAGATTAATCGACAGATAGGGTTTAAACTAGCCTTTTTGGTTTAAACTGTGTTGCAATATCTACACATCATATAAAACAAAGTTCCACCATTTATAACTCGAGAACGGGTGGACCCATTTTTATGATTTTTGATTGGTTGGATTTCTCTACGCCCCGAATAGGAGAATAACCAGAAAAACCTACCAGAAAAAAAATAAGTCTGCGCGGACGAAGTCGCGGGCAAAAGCTAGTTTTCTAATAAAAAAAAAAAAAAAAAAAGGGAAGAAAGTAAAAATAAGTAAGAAATAAGGAAATAAGGGAGAAAGTTGAATTAAGTACCTACCTACATTCTATTGGGTTTGAAGGTTTGTACACACGATACAGCACATCGACCCTTACACGCTAGCACTCTAGTCGGTTACGTTACGGGCGACTTTACAACAAAAGTGTATACTATGACGTGCTGTCGTGTGTACCTAGTCAATTAGCGATAGAATCAAGTAAGTAGCCATAAAATTCAAAGACTAGGTACTTACTTTCTGTTTACTTACTATCGTAGTCTGTCCATAGTGTCCATCCGACTTTCAACTTCAGAGTTCAGTCACATACTTATTTGCCAGAGATATGTTTATCGTAAGCTTGTGAAGGTACAGTCGGCCACAGTCTCAGATACCCCCTTTTGTTCGATTTGCGCCCTTATCCCGCGCGCGATAAGAGCTGCCATGGGGTATCTGTGATTGTGGCCGACCGTACATACACCACAACAACACAATCATTGGCAGACTACGAAAATATTTTGTTTGCTATAGATTACCTGAGGCAGTAGCAAAAGTCAAGAGCTTTTTATCAGTAGGTTACTAGAAAAAATACTTTTTAATATAGCTCAGTAAAAAAACACCAGCTCCCTGCCACGACAACGTGAAGAACAAGAAATACCTACTGCAATATTAACTCGTACTGAAATAACATAGGTAGGTACGTAGGTAACTAACATGAATGCAAATATACGTACATAAGTCTATGACGTACATATACGTAATAAACTTGTTCGTCCCATACCATCTTTACTCGCTACTCTTTTCCGCACTTACTTACTTAGAACAATCGTATGTTTTCTGGTCTGGAAGAAAAACTTGCTCAACAAAAGAGACGTCTTGATATCGAACATCTCCTGTACGGGCAGCATGGTAAGCCCGAGATAGGCCCTTCTCTATGCAAAACTGTCAACTTGTCGGTCGGGCTCGAGTTGGCTCTACGCCAACATGGCGATAACTACTTTTTGCTCGACATGACCCTAATCTATTGCCATCTCGAGACCCGCCTGCCATGCTCGCACAATAGACATGGCACGTCTGTCACTCGAGTTCGAGAGAGTGTCAAAACGACCATGCTAAGCATACTGAAATCTCATCTTGTGCTCTCTCCAGAATGCCTCTAGACCTGTATTACCTGGCGGACTCCTCGCCCTGCCGCGCAGTGCAGCTCACGGCTAAGGCTCTGAACCTCGAACTGAACCTGATCGAGGTCGACCTCTGGAAGGGCGAGCACTTGACTCCGGAGTATGAGAAGGTAACGTATCAGGCGAGATTACATCTCGTAAGTTAGGTGCTTTGGCTTGAAAGACCATACCGAGCTCGATAGCTCGCGATAAGATTTTTTTGCTTGGCGTCAGTAGGTATAATCCGCGCGGAATGAGAATGGGATGCGACCTTTTGGAACTGAGACGCGCGCAGTAAGCAAACTCACGTCGATGCAACCTTGTCAAAGTAAAATACAGTATGTTTTCGATTGACTTTGACAAGGTTCCATCCCATTCTCATCCCGCAAGCATTATACTATAAGTAGGTACGGTGGGCCACAGTCATAGATATGGCAGCTCTTACCGCGCGCGGCATACTTTAAGGGCGCCAATCGAGCAAAAAAGGGGTATCCTAGCGTGTGGCCGATTGTACCTACTCCCTTGTGACATACTGGGAACAAAGGCTCTCCCCGATATACGTGTGAATCTGATCAAATTACTGAGAGTTGGAGAGTCGGTGGTTTATTCGTTTATTATCGAAAATTTGATATCGGTATGGTCTTCACGCATCACACTATAAGAAGGTACTAAGAAGCTCGAACTCACTCTTCTGAGAGGCATTTGCCCAGCTAGTGGGACATGTACAGTACAGGCTACATAGGTACATCTTACTTTTTACTAAGAAGTACTAAGTAAAGCTAGGAAGATACGATTATGAGAAATTGATCTAGGCACTGCTGGGTGCACTCTAAGTCGATAGCGAAACTTTAACTGTCTATTGATCAATACAAACAAACAAGTTGTACTAGGTGGCTAAAAAAATGAAGCGAAAAATATATCAGCTTTTCCATACAAAAGGTCGACAGTACTGCACCAAATGTATGAAACAGCAGATTCTTTTTTCGCCACCTAGTACAAGTTGTTTGTATTTATCAGTAGACAGCCAGCCTACTTAAAGTTCAGTTATCGAATTAGAGTGCACCCTGTAGTTTCAGCTGGCTTCATCCGGACACTAACGTAGGTAATGTTCGTTATCCTCAGATCAACCCCTTGAAGACCATCCCAACCCTGGTGGACGAAGGTTTCGCGCTCGGCGAGTCACGCACCATCATCAGATACCTGGTCAATAAATATGGCAAGGGTTCCGACTTGTACCCTGAAGAACCGAAGGCTAGAGCTCTGGTCGACTTGAGGCTAGACTTTGATATTGGAACTATTTATGCGGCCTACAGCGACTATTATGTAAGTAAACAAGTTGGGTTTTCCCTTGATGCTCTACATTTTGCGCACTATACACGAAGCCACCACATTAAGGGTAGACGATAGCAACGTGGCGGGAAATTCAAAATTTTCACAGTATTTTACATTTTGTAGCTAAACTGAGCTATTTTTGTTCAGCTATGTTCAGGGACTCAGTTCGCGGAAATAACAAAGTATTCTTTTCATTGTTGTAAACAATAGAACAACAATAATTCAGCCGATTATGTATTCTGGTCTACGACAAGTTTTTTGGGCAGTGCCACTGCTTCGTATGTAAAAAACTGTGAAAATTTTGAATTTCCTGCCACGTTGCTATCGTCTACCCTTAATGTCTACCAGTCAGTCAACAGCTGAAGCACCTTATTTCCATCTCAGTACGGTCGGCCACAGTCACAGATACCCCATGGCAGCTCTTACTGCGCGCGACATAAGGGCGCCAATCGAACAAAAAGGGGTATCCTAGCGTGTGGCCGACTGTACCTATCTATTTGGATTGAAGCGGAGAATAACTGCCATCAACCATCATTACTAAGTTTCGAATACAAAACTAAAAAAATATATTTGAAATCAAAGTTCAATTCACTCATTCTAAAATGATCTCATCAGCTTATTAGCCTTTATAGGACAAGAGAGCACTTAGCCTACAATGTACTCGACAAGTAGTACTTACTAAGAAAATAAATTCTACAGTCCGGTCTAAAAGAAAAACGTAATGGCACTTATACTGACCTTGACATCTTCCCAGTACCCCTACATCTTCTTCAACGCACCCAAGGACCCGGCGAAGCGCGCCAAGGTCGACAAGGCGCTGGTGACCCTGGACAAGTGGCTGGAGGGTCGCGAGTACGTCGCGGGTCGCGGCTACACCATCGCCGACATCAGCCTCTACTGCGGTGTGTCCGGGTTCGAGCCTTCTGGGATCGATGTGGCGCCGTATACAAATGTTGTCAGGTGAGGTTTACCTACTCATCCGACCGGCATTGATACTAAGGCACGAACAGGCTGTCTAATGACCAGGGATCGAAGTTCTGTTGACACTTAATCAGGATTCATAGCACAACGCATCGACAAACGTTTTCATCCCGTATTCTAGTAGCGCCATCTTGTTTTACGTTATGAAATAAAGCAATATGGCGCCGACGCTGAATCCGTCATACATATCCGCTAAAATCCGATCCTGGCTAATGAATGACCCCTTCCACAGTGCGTGTAAAGAGGCGCAGAAACTATGGAACACGTGTTGTGTGACTGCGACGCTCTTGCTAGAATATCTTGAACACTTATGAATAAAGAGAAAGCATAGTCTCTAGCTAGACCAAAAAACTATAGGTAGGTTCCAAAAGGTTCTGTTGAAGGACGAAACCGGGGTTTCCTCGTTTTTTTCCGTCAACTAGCGAACTTATCCTCTAGAATTAGAATCAGAATATTATTCGCTGTTCTACAAAAACATTTAAAAGACTGACAGCATAAATAACGTCAACTGGGAGCCTATTTTGCACCATTGCGTTATACTCCGTGCAATTTTAGTGGTTTTAAAGCCGAAGGTATTTTGTTGCACTAGTGATTCTGAGCCAAATTACAAAATTTCATTCCAAAACGCGCGAAAAAAAAATTCACTTCTTCATACAAATGGTGTCGATTGGCGATAGCCGTTTGTATTGGGAAGTGTTTTTTTTTTTCGCTCGTTTGAAGTAAAATTTTGGAATTTGGCTCAGAATCACGAGTGCAACTAAATACCTTCGGCTTTAAAACCACTAAAATTCCACGGTGTATGTATACTCACATGATGGCTTCAGGGCCGGCAGCACAACGCATCGACAAAAGTTTCATCCTGTCATCTCATACAAATCTTATAGCGCCATTTTGTTTTTTTTAAAGCAAGATGGCGCTATAAGAAGCTCTTTTCGATCCATTGCGCGAAATCTATGAAACACATGATTTTATGTGACTAAAACGCTCTAGTGTTATATTCTCTTTGACGCTCTTGCTAGAAAATAATAAGTAGCTGTAATTCTTCTTGGGAAAGCATACAGATTTTTAGCGGGGTGCCTACTTTTAGGCCCGGTCTCTGAGTTGAGAATTTTGCTAAGCAAATGGGTAAGTATCGTCCTGTCTCTGCAGATTTCTCACAAAAGAGCGTGACAGAGCGATACGTAAGTATGTGCTTAGTAAAATTCTCAACTCAGAAACCGGGCTTTAGGGTGGTATTCTAGAACGATACTTAAACTCAGTTCAAACTAGAACGCTACTTAAACTCAGTTCAAACTAGAACGCTACTTGAACTCTGTTTAAACTCAGTTTAAGCAGCGTTTAATAGTGTCGACTGTCGATAAAACAGTGCATGTTTTGATTTGAATATCCCTCCCTTCATAACAAAACATGCATTGTTTTATCGACAGTCTGAACTCTGTTTAAACTGAGTTTAAGAAGCGTTCTAGAATACCACCCTTAGAATCCTTACTCAGTGACGTCAAGTTATTATTGTTGCTTTAGATGGCTGGACCACATCAGGAGCACTGCCCCTGGCGGTGAGGAAGACTACAAGGTTGGCATCAAGGCTTTCCGGGAGCTCGTCGACTCATTTATGGCTAAGAAGACCGAGGCAGAGGGATAAGTTTACTGATAGGATCTTATCGAACTTTATTGATGTTCTTATTTTGTATAATCTCGCTCTGATCTGATCTTAGCTTAGCATAAGAATGGGTTAGGTTGTGTATAACGTGCTAACTATGGCCCGGTTTCTGAGTTGAGAATTTTACTAAGCACATACTTGCGTATCGCTCTGTCACGCTCTTTTGTGAGAAATCTGCAGAGACAGGAAGATACTTACCCATTTGCTTAGCAAAATTCTCAACTCAGAAATCGGGCCTATATCTATTTCACTCTTTTGATTTGCTTAGAGTGCGATAGATGTAAGTTATAAACGCTCTAATTCTTGTGCTAAGCAAGCACCGTCCGACGGGTCAGATAAAAACTATGTGCATTTAGAAATTGTTTTTTTACCCAAGTATATCTTAAACGTATTTTTTATCAAGCAAGAGATATGTAATGAAATAAACATTTACATATTTAAGTTTTTTTATTATCTTTGTCTTTAATAAAGTAATTACAGATAGGCACTAAAAAAATAACCATGCATATGTAAGACCATAATACAATTAATAATATTCCTTAGA
This sequence comes from Zelleria hepariella, assembly GCA_949319315.1. Taxonomy (NCBI): domain Eukaryota; kingdom Metazoa; phylum Arthropoda; class Insecta; order Lepidoptera; family Yponomeutidae; genus Zelleria; species Zelleria hepariella. The sequence goes on from OX439388.1 coordinate 1,413,407, forward strand.
TAACGAACACCTCTCATACTGTCTCAAAGAAAAAAATGTTGCATTTGAATACAGGAATCACAATGATCCACAGCAAAGTCTATAAACGATTAGTACCGGTTCTTCTACAGAAATCTAATCATAAATAATCGCTCTTATAGCCTCGGCCCGAGGCTTCATAATGGCACGAACACTTTTATATCGTGTTGACTGAGTATTCAGTGTTCTAATTTCTTAGCGAACTTTATGAAACAACGGCACTATATTGTTACTATTATTTGTTTGTTATTGCAACACCGATCGACCATATAAATTGGTTTTACTTTTAAACAATTACACATGAGGCGAAGAACAACTAAATAGAAGCTAATAAATCTTTCACAGAAGGCACTGATTTAAAGTAAATTATATTTTTAAAAAAGCTAACACTATTAGTTTTTAAGATAACTATTTTGCAGCCAGCCATAGGGTTGCGAGTTCTCTCTTGGTGCAAATGATTTGTTATCGTTTCTACATGAAGCTAAACAAATGGCTGAAGCTATGTGTGAATAAAAATGCTTTTAGAAACATTTATCGATCACCTATTTTATTGCTCTGTTTTACCCATTGTCGTTAGATTTGTTAATAATACATTGTTTTAACATTATGATGATCAATAAAACAGGAGGTTCTCACAGTAAACAAGCCTTCAAAATATTATTCTCACTAAATAAATAGATATAACATGAATTATCTAATAATAAAAAGAATCGAAACGAAATTTGTTCCCCTAAAATAAAGAAAATGTTTCGCGAATATGTTATGTTACACCCAAACGTGTAAATTCTTTTTTTGAATACCACTAACAGCGCCAAATTATTACCTTTTTCATTAACGTGCACTTTCTAAGACCCAAAAGCTTTTGTTGCTATAAAATTATGTATTTTCTTGTTTACTCAAACAGAAAGTATCATCGCGTAACATTAGTACTTTTTTTTTTATTCGTTCGGACACTAAAATATTCATAATTATACACAAAGCTATCTACATGAGCCAAGTATTTGTCTCTCAGAAATATCTACCACGACTGATTCCGCTCGACAAGTGTTTAAAAGCAACTTTACCAACACTTCAACACTGGACTGGGATAAATGAACACATTTCAATCTATTGATGTCTTCACATCAAGATTGCAACCGAGGAGAGCTGATATAGGGTATGCTTACTTGAGAAATGCGATTGCCAACTGAACCGCCATTTTGTTTTCATTCATGTCTGTTCGGCTTGAAGTCGCCAGTGGCGCCATCTTACCCGATGAAACAGTCTAGGTCTTCCTTTATTGATTGGAAGTAATGGCAGATACTTTTGAGCTAAAAAACGTGTCCTTTAGACCATTTTGTAATGGGAATGATTTTGTTGATTGCGTTTAGTGTTCCATCCACGTTCACTTTCCATCGCCTCCCACCGTTAATATATGCTCTGAAAACAAGGAGAATAGAGTCCAAATTACAAAACGAAACTGGTAATGTTTAGCACAACGGTTTGAAGAACTTAGAATTTAAAAATACTAATGACGGTGACAGACTCAAAATAAAAAAGGCCGTAAACCGCATCAAAATACAGGATTTACTCGTATCACGCCAAAGCTCCACTTGGCAGGAGATGAATTAGTGGGAGATTGGTTCTGCTCACCAATCCCCGATCGGGCAAGGAATATCACAAAAGTGGGCGATGGATCGGGCACACAATCCGAAGGGGAAAAAACAACAGCGTAAACTTTGCTTTCTACTGGCAGCCGCGAGGGGAAGACGTGGAGTGTTTACACGTGGCAGCGAGCTGCGAGCCGTTGGGCTTATAACTTTTGAATCTATCACGATCCCTTTAAATTTGACGTTGAAGGGTGCTGACGAACTTCACAGTGCATTTATTTAAAACAAAATCTTATTGAAAGCGATTGAGATAGTGATAGGGATTGCGACTCGATTTTGAAGGATATTGAGTGAAGAAGATAACAAAATAGTTCACTCAATATCATTCAATTTGTATGGCGTTTTGACTCATTCCTTCTGTTGGCGATTGTGATTCAAAACTTGGAAGAATTCTAAAAGTCCTCAAGTCCATTTTTCTACAGAGAAAGCCATCGTGTTCAGCATTAAGAGCTGAACACGATGGCATTGTCAGTAAAAAATGTGGAAAAATGGACATGAGGACTTTTAGAATTCGGCCCTTCAATTCCATTCTAAAGTCGCTGACAGACTCGATACCACTGAAAGGGATCGCGATAGATTCAAAAGTTAGACAATTAAGCATCTGGAGCTTAGTCAGAAGAGTTGCTGAGGACAGGAGGGCGTGGTTGTGGCCTTGTAAAGGCCCTCTGTACCTCTGGGGTACCACAGGACAGCAAAAACAACAACAGTGAAGTGTGCAGTAGACATGTGTAGGTAATGCTTGTAATATTACAAAAGACATATCACAGAACGGTGTCATGAAATATTACACATTACACGAGAGAATAAAGCATGGCACAAAGCATTTCATTACACTAGATGACATGAAACATGACACATGGCATTTCAGCACACTGAACGTACTGCAATGAAAGTGTGCTGAAATACCATGATATCATGTTTCATGTCTGCAATGAAGAAATACCATGATGTCATGTTCCATGTCTGCAATGAAGAAATACCATGATGTCATGTGTCATGTTTGGTGCCATGATATAAGGTAATATCACGCGGTATGAAACGTCATGAAATATATCATGACTTCGAAGTGCGCTGTTTCGCGCATGTCTAGTGTGCAGTAGTTACTAAGCCTTAGGTGTGACTGTCAGCACTGTTAACGCCACGTCGGGTCGGATCGGATCGGTCTCGGGCGGTTCGTGCAGCTGCTTCTGAGAGACGATCCAGTAGATGCAGCGAGTGTATAATCCGTGCGGGATCAGAATGGGATATTTGGAACTGAGAAGCTCGCGGTCCTGTGGCGTCAGCATTTCGGCAAACTCTAGTTGTCTATGGCAAACTCGCGTCGTAACTTGCTTGAAAACACAAGTTTTCTGTGCGCGTGGGTGTCTGCTCGAGTTTTATCACGTTTTATTCAATTAATGCAATAACATTTAATCCTTTTAGATTACAAACATTAAACATTTTTGTGTATTTCCAATTTCATAACCCTATAATAGAACGTAGAACAAAATTTTTTTTTACTGACGCTACTCGAGACATGTCATTTTCGATTCAGTTCCAAAAGGTATTATCCCATTCTGATTATACTAGATTATACTAGTCTAGTGAGGCAGTAGTTACTTACCCTTGGCGGTTGGTTACTGGCAGCACTGTTTGCGCACAGAGTCTGCGCCGGGCCGCACGTCGACCGGCTCCACGTCGGGTCGGATGACGTCACCCTCGGGCGGTTCGTGCATCTGCTTCTGAGAGACGATCCGGTAGATTTCTGCAAGCGGAGTGAGGAGAGGTCAGGGCGGTTTGCTTTGGGCATTTGTCCGGCGAAGTCGATAAAGACAGTGGTGTAGTAAACACATCGGACAGTATTACCCGTGTCATTAAAGAAAACATTTAGGACGGAGTTAAAAACCTTGCGTTGTCTCGCTTTGACTGTATTAATTAGAGCGAGAGGGCGAGTGTTTTGAAGTTTATCCTAAATGTTTTCTTTAATGACACGGGTTATAGACAGTATATGCTTTTTGAAACTTTCGTGGTTTTTAGACATAATTATTGTAAGAAATCGGGAACTCAAAAGAAAATAAATCGTGGTTAGAATCCCGTTTTCTTACAATAATAGTGGACAGTATGTTTTGTTCAGGCGCTCGTTTTGGAACAGGGGCCTGAGTCTGTAATGCAATGGTGCCAAAAAGGGCCCAAAGTTGACGGCTTTAGTTACGATTGATTAATGCTGTCGGTCTTTTTAATATTTTTGTAGTACAGCAAAGAGCATAAGTTCGCTGGTCGGAGGAGAAAAACGAGAAAACCCCGGTTTGTCCTCCTTCTCGGCCGCCATCGACACGCTATAGTGTTACAGACTTAAGCCTCTATGTAGTAGTGAGTAGCAAGTGCAGCGGCGAGGGACTGTAGTGTGTGGCACCTCACCCACACATTCGCATAGATAGATGGAATGTGTGGGTGAGGTGCCACACACTACAGGACGAGTGTGTCTGTATAAAACATCCAATCGCCACTAATCGTAGCCTAATCTAGTCTCATCGCAATCGAAACTGTAGTCCTATAATTTCCCATCAAAAAGTAAAAAAGTTTGGTTCATTACACCAATATGGGTGAAGTGACAACTCAGATAATTTAGTACCTAAGACATGTTAAAGATACAGACAAAAACATTTACGAGACAACTTTAATTCCCGCTAATAATAACTATCAAACTCTAAAGATAGCAACGAAAAGACGGTAAAGTAAGCCACAACAATCGAGGCAACAAGTCGACCCGCCATCGATAAAAAGTCAATAGCCTGAATAAATAATTTTGACCTCGGGACGCTCCATTATGGCATTCTTAATACGTATTAGGGCACCTCTGTGACGACGCGGCGTAAGATTTTTTTTTAAAACGCTAATGCCTAGTTCGGACTATTAGTATTTTAGTCTACAGGGTGCACTCTAAGTCGATAGCGGAACTTTAAGTAGGCTATCTATCTACTCATCAATACAAACAACTTGTACTAGGTGGCAAAAAAAATGGGGCAAAAAATATCAGCTGTTCCATACAAACGGTCGACTCAGTATGTATGAAACAGCAGATTTTTTTTTCGCTCAATTTTTTTCGACACCTAGTACGGTTGGCCACAATCTCAGATACCCCATGGCAGCTCTTACCGCGCACGGCATAAGGGCGCCAATCGAACAAAAAGGGGTATCTGAGACTGTGGCCGACTGTACAATTTGTTTATATTGATCAGTAGAAAGCCTACTTAAAGTTCCGCAATCGACTTAGAGTGCACCCTGTAGTAGCGAGTAACTTAGAATGAAAAATCCGTCCACTAATGAACTCAACTAAAATAAAATTAAAAAGTTCGCGCTTGTTTAGCCGGTGAACTATGAGCAAGGACGCGTGGTCGGAGGTGCTGCTCGACAAAACAAAATAGAATAAAATGGATCGAATCGACTTAAGGTTGGACGTTAGCAACGTGGCGGGAAATTCAAAATTTCCACAGATTTTTACATTTTGTAGCTAAACTGAGCTATTTTTGTTCAGCGATTTTTCGTTCGCGGCAATAAAACAGTATTCTTTTCATTATTGTAAACAACAGAACAACAATAATTCAGCCGATTATGTGTTCTGGTCTACGACAAGTTTTATGGCCAGTGCCACTGCTTAGTAGACGGTTTAGCTTATAAAAATAGCTCAGTTTAGCTACAAAATGTGAACAACTGTGAAAAAATTGAATTTCCCGCCACGCTGCTATCTTCCAGCCTTAATTACTTACTAACTACTCGACTAAATTATTGGTGCTCAGACACGTTTAGCTACTAAATTACTCGCTAATACCTAGACTAAAATACTAGCCTAGTCTGAACTAGGCTTAAAAGCGAGCCGCCAAAAATATAAACATTTGTTTGTTTGTTTATTGACATCATAAATACTTAATTGTACCCGACTCTATTTTTATGAAAAAAGAGTTCTCCATAACGTCATATTTCATATTGATGCGTAAGTATAGGAATAGAATAGGTTATATTTCCAGGTACAATTCGGAACCCAAAGTTTTTTGTTCGAAAGTCCGTTATTGGCTTAATCTTATCTTTAGACAATATTGAGAAACTAATTTAAATATTTTTTATTTTGGTCCAGTAGTTTTGTTTTTATGCGCTAAAATGTTTTGTTCCTATGACCGCCAACAGTATGCAGACCGTCGCGTGACGTCATAAAACTGTATCTTTGAAACGTTGTAAAATCCAAACTACTGGACCAAAATAAAAAAATATTTAAAATTCGTTTCTCAATATTGTCTAAAGATAAGATTAAGCCAATAACGGACTTTCGGACAAAAAACTTTGGGTTCCGAATCAAGCCCCAGTTGCGATTTCTTGTATCTGGGGCCAAGACTCACTTGCTGAGCCAGTGGAGTAAGTAAGTAAGGTTGCACTAACCAGTTAGAATGTTCTGGAATGCAGGCTCCACGTTGGTCGAGTCCAGGGCGGATGTTTCAATAAAACTAAGACCGTTCTTCTCCGCGAACGCCTTCGCCTCTTCCGTTGGGATGGATCTGGGAATAAACAGAGCATCTCTCGTTAGCTACACTTAGGCATTTTACATCTAGGTTAGATCGTTTATACAGCTTCCAACGACGCTGTAGTGCCTAGGACCTTATGAGATGGTCAAAGTCAAAGGGAAAAGTATTCAATGTGTCATAAATTATTTACAATAAATATTATCAAGTAAAAAAAAAGTATATAAATCTTATTACTGTGCAATACTCAGTATCTAGCTATTTTGTCCAGCTTCACTAGCTCTGATCGTTTTTGGAGAAGAAGCATGGTAAAGAAACTCCAAAGATTTCGTTCTTAAGGGTGGACGATAGCAACGTGGCGGGAAATTCTAAATTTTCAGTTTTTTACATATTGTAGCTAAATTGAGCTATTTTTGTTCAGCGATTTTTCGTTCGCGGCAATAAAACAGTATTCTTTTCATTATTGTAAACAATAGAACAACAATAATTCAGCCGATTATGTGTTCTGGTCTACAAAGCAGTGGCATTGCCCAAAAAACTTGTCGTAGACCAGAATACACAATCGGCTGAATTATTGTTGTTCTGTTGTTTACAATAATGAAAAGAATACTATGTTTTTGCCGCGAACGAAAAATCTCTGAACAAAAATAGCTCAGTTAGCTACAAAATGTAAAAAACAGTGAAAATTTTGAATTTCCCGCCACGCTGCTATCTTCCAGCCTTAAATATTGTACATTTTGTTACGTTAGGACGGTCATATTTAACACTAGATCGGGAAAATCACAAACTAACGGCCAGCTCCGACTCCTTTATGCGCTGTTAGGTAGGACCACCACCAGTAGGAGTAGGCTTGTCCAACACCTATACCATTCTCAGTCGGCCTAATCCACAAGAAAGACAAATGGGTCAATACGTGCGGAGAACACTAATCCGCGGATTTTCTTACGAGTGTTACAATGAGGTTGATGTAATGCGAGTAATCAAGTTTGAGATCAAAATAAGAACAACGCCCGAAAAATTCAATAAAATCGGCACCGAACTAAATCCCATAGAATCCGCATTACGTTTAAAATCACAATAAAAACTTTTCCCCACAGAAACAAAAGATATCAGCAATAGAACAATACGAAACATCATTTCGACCATACGTCTAATATTCGAATGTCAACCTTATTGCATTAGTGTACAGTTTTACTTTAATTGCATGGACTACGAGCAAATAAGCTCCCAAAGGCAATTTGGGCATCTATTTTTCCAGACACATTTCAGAGTTCTATGTTGTATCTAGTTTTATCCTTGATCGAAGAAAATCGGATATAAAGTCCGTTCGCTTAGATCAGGGATCCCCAAACTATTTTGGACAAGTGACCCCTTTTCCAAAATGAACTGTTACCTTAGACCCCATGGCCAAATTACCTACTTTTAAGATCAACCCCCTTATTCATAATGGTCCTCTAACTTAAAATAGCTGCTACAGAGTGTTATTTTTCATTCTGACTTCGTCGATCACCGAAATCAGTTTTCGTTTATGTCGACCCCTAGGAAACCGATATCGACCCCTTGGGAATCCCTGGCTTAGATAGAGTCGGTACACACGACGGCAATCATGATTTTAATAAAAAAAATATTTATTTAAATTATACTTACACACAATTTAGACGGCAAAAATACTTTATGGTACACAATTATAATTAATGAAGCACAAAATAAAACACTACTCTTCATCACTCGAGGTGTCCTCAGATTCATCTCCACCGGTATTTATAATAAGTGATGCGGGATCGTCGCGTTCTAAATCCATTTCAAAATACCGATTTTCTTCTTCAATTGCGTGATCTACATATCTTTTCCACATATCTGAAGTCACGTTTTTCATTATTGCTCTTATGGTTTGACATACTGCTGGAGCATCGGTGGGTTTGCAATTGTTTGCCCTTATGTCATGCTTCACCTTTGACCAAACTTGTTCGATTGGGTTGAAAATACAGTGATATGGCGGAAGGCGCACTACTTCAAAGCCCTTCAACACTGCCAGCTCGTCAATAAAATATTTGTTTTCGATACCTGCTTTTTTAACAATATCCATTAATATTGGTTTTGTTGGGATTGGTTCTGGTATGGGAATATTGTGAAACTTCAAAAAATCAAGAATTTCCCCCTTTCTCGTAGACATAGTAGGTACTTTGACGGATAACCGCGAGTGGTAGGAAGCGTTGTCCATGACTATTATACTATTTTTTGGCGCGTTTTCTAATAAATGCTCCTCAAACCACTTTTCGAACAATGCAGAATTCATATCGCAGTGATAATCTGCACTTGCGTCTTTAATTTCTTCTGCTGATAGCATTAAAGCATTTTCGACCCATCCATCTTTGGAACCAGCATGGACAATGATGACCCGTTTTCCTCGAGAAGAAGGTACATCCAAGTCACATGAGCAGCTGCAGTCTGCCCAACCTTTTTCAACTGTATCGTCCGTGTCGTACCAGGTTTCGTCTAAATATATAATATTTCGTCCTTCCAGGCGTGCCTTTCTAAGTGTTGTTATATATTTATATCGCCAAACTTGGAATCGCAACGATTCAAGCAATATTTTGCGCTTATTCAGTTTTTTATACTTAAATCCAAGTTTCAATAACACTTCACGCAGTGTGGTACGTTTATACGGAAAGTCCGTATTCGCTTGTAAATCTTCCAAAATCAAGTCTAGTCTAGTGTCTAGTTTTTTATTAGCGTAGAATCTGTATACTGTTCGACGTACTACGTCACATTGAAAGTCGTTCACTTTCGATAGTTGTTTTCTTCTGTTTCTACGTTTTTTCGGTGTTGATGGGCCCGTTTTTAATATCGCCCCAACGGTGGTTCTTGGGATACCAACTATTTTTGAAGTATCTGTGATGGGCGCAGACATATTCATTTCAACACAATGCTGATGCACATTAACTACAATTTGCTTACATGTTTTACAAAACTTGCGTCTTTTAATTTTTTGGTCCTTCGAAGTTTCGTCTAGAGGCACCTCCCTGTCCTCCCACGGACGAATAAACATTTTATCTACACGCTGCGATCGACACTCAACACAAAATACGAACTCAAAAGTCACAAGCACAACCTCTCAATACGACGCTTCTTTATAGAATGTCGAGCGGCGAACAAATTCTCTGGCGTATTTGCGCCGCGTCGGCTTCCTTTAATTTCTTTTGTGAAAAGCCGCCGCGCGTCAAGGCGGTAAATATCAAAGCGACACTCTGATAATGTCCGTTCGCTTAGATAGTGTCGGTACACACGACTGCAATTTTGGTTCTTGGAATACCAACTATTTTTGAAGTATCTGGGATGGGCGCAGACATATTCATTTCAACACAATGCTGAGGGCATTAACTAGAATTTGCTTACATGTTTTACAAAACCTTTGTCTTTTAATTTTTGGGTCATTCGAAGTTTCGTCTAGAAGCACCTCGCTGTCCTCCCACGGACGAAAAAACATTTTCTCTACACTCATGTCGTAAGATTCGAATTATGATCTTAAGGGTGGACGATAGTAACGTGGCGGGAAATTCAAAATTTTCACAGTTTTTTACATTTTGTAGCTAAACTGAGCTATTTTTGTTCAGCGATTTCTCGTTCGCGGCTATAAAACAGTATTCTTTTAATAATTGTAAACAACAGAACAATAATAATTCAGCCGATTATGTGTTCTGGTCTACGAAGTAGTGGCACTGCCCAAAAAACTTGTCGTAGACCAGAACACATAATCGGCATATTTGTTATGTAGGTATTAGGTTTAAGGTTTAGGTTTAATTAGTGTCTAAAGATAGGTAAGTGCTGAAAACCAGCGTCGTCAGGAAACGTGTACCTAGTTCACAAAACTGACGACACATGCTGAGCAATCCACCTTTTACCTTGTACACAAATTAATTTTAATGTTGCACATAGCCAATAAGTATTTTTGAAATTTCTGGTAACTTTTTTTTGTGTACCTTGGTAATAAATGTCTTTTATTAGTTTAGTTTACATTTTTTTCTGTGCGGTTCCGAGACAATTAAACTAAAAAAATGGAAAATGATAAATGAGTGAAGATAAAGTAGTGTATGCAACTGCATATAAGACGATATTAGAATACTCGTGTGATACTATTATCTCGTATTCTAAGAATCTCTCTTATATGACAGTTGCATATCTACACGCAGCGATCGACACTCAATACAAAATACTAAGTCAAAAGTCACAAGCACAACCTCTCAATACGACGCTTACTTATTTATAGAATGACGAGCGGCGAACCAAATTCACTGGCGTGTTTGCGCCCCGTCGGCTTTCTTTTGTGACAAGCCGCCGCGGCGCAAACACGCCAGGCGGCAAATATCAAAGTGACACTATGATAACGAAAGGACTTTACAACTAAGCTTAGTTTGCCCTTTTGAATACGATTTCATGGAGCAATTTGGACTTAAGGTTGGACGATAGCAACGTTGTGGGAGATTAAAAAAATTCACAGTTTTTTCCATTTTGTAGCTAAACTAAGTATTTTTGTTCAGCGATTTTTCGTTCGCGGTAATAATAACATAGAATTATTTTCATTATTGTAAACAACAAAACAACAATAATTCCGCCGATTATGTGTTCTGGTCATCAACAAGTTTTTTGGGCAGTGCCACTGCTTCGTAAACCAGAACACATAATCGGCTGAATTATTGTTGTTCTGTTGTTTACACTATAGAAATGAATATTAGGTATGTTATTTCCGCGGACGAAAAATAGCTGAACAAAAATAGCTCAGTTTAGCTACAAAATGGAAAAAACTGCGAACATTTTGAATTTCCCGCCACGTTGCTATCGTCCCACCTTAATGACGCCCTGTTATCGATGTACCGTTATAGAAATTGTTAAAGTACTTTTTGTATTTTCTAAATCCGTGCTAGGTAACGCATTGGGTAGTGTAGATAAGTGCAAACTATTACACTGGATGGCGCCCCATCGTCCGTAAGACGAGTTTCAATAAGGTCAGAAAATTCGCAAAGACAGTACTTGACTCGGTAGCTCAATTGGTAGAGCGCCTGCACGGAATGCAAGAAGGTTGCGGGTTCAAATCCTGTCCCGAGCGAATTTTTTTAACCTTATGTAACCTGTACAATTGTATTTTAGGTAATCCACGCAAGATAGAATAACCAAATAAAATCACGATGAATGAGGATAAAATAAACTATTAAATGCATATGTCCCACTAGCTGGGCAAAGGCCTTCTCTCAGAGAGTAAGTAAGTAAGTAAGATATTTATTCACAAGATAAAACAGAGAGAGTTCGAGCTTAATCACCACGCGTGCTCAATGCGGGTTGGCGATTTTTGCGTTTAGGTTATAATGCCTCATACGCTCAGATTTCCTCACGATGTTTTCCTTCACCGTCAGCGAGTGCTATTGCTAGTAACTTTGAAATTAAACAAAGTCATAGATACATGCCAGCACCGGGAATCGAACCGAGGACCTTTCGCTTCAGAGTCCACTGTTCTACCCACTAGACCACCACCGCTTATAGAAATTGTATAATAATAATGGATAATGATTTGTGATTAGGTCATAAAGTGGGCGTAAGCCTGGCATTTGCAGAGCGAGACCGTAGCACAATCGTAAACAGTATCCACAAAGTACGGTATATTTGTTATTCCATTTACTCATATTGTGCTCTCGATAGTTACCATACCCGATGCGTAGCGCAAAGGCAAATCAAGATCACTGCAAAAAATATTCGTGCGGGCGAAGAACAAGTAAGGCCTTCAGAACAATCCATAGATAGGTAGGACCGTGTGCTTATTCTGTAAACGCACAGTTACTATTCTTCAAAGCCTGTTTATTTGCGGGGAAAAAGGATTGTTTATTTCGATGAGAGCTGTTCTCCCGCAAATAAACCGGTTCTGAGGACTAGTAACTTTGCGGTATTTTTTTTTACAGAAGAAGCACACTGGAAAGCCCTCTTTCAAAGGAAACAACAGGGGCCGTAGCCTTACAATGGCGTATCAATGGCGTCCCAGGTAGAAGGACAAAACCGGGATTTTTTCGTTGCTCTCCTACAATCAGCGAACTAATCCTCTAGAATTAGACTCATAATATTCTTCTCAGTACTAAAAAAGCATTAAAAGGACCGAGACTGGACCGACAGCATTAATAAATCGTAATTTAAACCGTCAACCGGGAGCCCATTTTGGCACCATTGTGTTACAGGCTAAGGCTCCTGGGCCCTTAGCCTGTAACGCAATGGCGGGTCAATGGCGTCCCGGCAGAAGGACAAAACCGGGCTCTCCTTGTTTTTCTCCTACAACCAGAGAACTAATGCTCTAGAATTAGAATCAAAATATTTTTTGATGTACTACAAAAACATTAAAAGGACAGACAGCGTTAGCAAATCGTAATTGAAGTCGTCACCTGACAGCCCATTTTGGCACCATTGTGTTACAGGCTAAGGCCCCTGCTCGTATCACTCCGGTTCCCGAAAACCAAGCAGGGCCCTTAGTCTGTAACGCAATGGCGTGTCAATGGCGTCCCAGCAGCAGGACAAAACCGGGGTTTTCTCGTTTTTCTCCTACAACCAGAGAACTAATCCTCTAGCATTAGAATCAGAATATTCTTTGCTGTACTACAAAAACGTTAAAAAGGACCGACAGCATTAATAAATCCCGTTTTGCAGGCTACTGATCAATTTAAAACACATTTATACCATTCTTCCTTAGTTCCACAAAGCCCTATCTACATACATATACTGAGCAAGTCCATCCATCCATTCGCCCACAGATTGCGTGTTCAATAAGGTGAATTTAATCAGCTAATTCAGTTTGTTTAACGCGGCGGTCTCAGGCGATGTTACGTAAGGCGATTGTATTCAGGCGGTGGAATGATTGTGCTGTTTGACGATAGATGTAAATGGGATGATAGACTGTCATAATTATTTGGCTTGAGTTTAATTTTACTGTAGACGCGCTGAGATAAGCTACCAACTGACATCTTTTTAATGAATCTCAGTCGATTGCATCGCCCTTCGCTGTTTCTCTCTGCCGAAAAATTTTACCCTTTGTAATTATAGTCCAAATATTTCAAAACTTAAACTTTCGTAAGCACTGCACATTTTCAAATATTTCATTGGTTTGGGACTCTATTCCAAAGAAATTAAGTTCAAATCATGGTGGCAAGACATTGCCAGAGCCTTATAAAGCCAAAAATAAAGCTGGGCCCTTAGCCTGTAACGCAATGGTGGGTCAATGGCGTCCCGGCAGAAGGACAAAACCGGGCTCTCCTCGTTTTTCTCCTACAACCAGAGAACTAATCCTCTAGAATTAGAATCAAAATATTCTTTGCTGTACTCCAAAAACATTAAAAGGACACACAGCGTTAGCAAATCGTTATTGAAGTCGTCACCTGACAGCCTATTTTGGCACCATTGTGTTCCAGGCTAAGGGCCCTGTATCACAGTATGGGGCTCAATACGCCATCAAGTCGTACCCTTATTTCTATCGCCGTGGACGGTTGGCGACGTGCTTTAATGCAGCTAACCATTTGGGTCGATAGTTATAAGGCTGCGCCTTGCAATGCAGGAGGAGTAGGTAGATACTACTTTTCCATTTTGAAATAAAGGTCAAACAAGTGGTTTGAGGTGGCCTTTGCTGGGCTAGACTCAAACTGAAAGACTGGTACGAAGGTGAGATACATGAAAGTTGGCTCTTACTCTCGACCAACATAATAAGGATACTCTGTTGGTTGTGTTGAATTTTAGGTCAGAGACCCAGAAAAAAAAGGGAGCGTTGTGTAGGGCTTTGGGGTCGATTTATAATTTCATCTACCTAGCTAGGAAGACTCTTAGACACCGACTGAGCTCTCGACTCGATAATTTATTCTTAAAGTGGGCAGTAGATAAAAAAAGGTTGGGAACCTATGGTTTATCGTATGAGAGGTAGTGGCCACCCCTGGTGTCCGAGTTTTTAGGCCGCCCAAAGGGCCTCTGACATGGCTTAACGATGGTTATAAATCAACAACAGCCTTGGTAACTGCAACTGAGAGGACCCTCACCTGAGATGCCTAAGGTCACTCTTATTCCATTATTAGATATTCTGGTCGGCGTGGTCGCGCAGCCACCGCTCCACGTTCTCTTACGACATGCGAAAGAAGCTTGGCGATGTCATAGACCAGGAGGGCGCCGACAGCGCCGCGGTATTTCCGGCAATGTTTCCAGCGATTGGTAATGTTCCCAGGAACGGAACATCAATGTAGACCTTAGTAACTGCAACTGGGTTTGACTCTCACCTGAGATGCCTAAGGTCACTCTTGTTCCCGACCAGCATGATGAGGATATTCTGGTCGGCGTGGTCGCGCAGACACCGCTGAACGTTCTCATACAACAGATGCTTGGCGATATCATAGACGAGTAGGGCGATTGGCAATGTTCCCGGGAACAGAACATCAATAGACCTTGGTACAGTTCCCGGCGCATAACTTGAGCAAAAGTCTACGTAGTGGGGATGAGTTCGCGCAAGTCAAACAAAATTTAACCAATCAGGGCCGTCCGAAGCAATAGCAATTCCGTCGCGCCCCTTGTCCCCCGCCGAAGAGACCCAAAACTCGGCGCAGTCAAGGTCATTTTTCAAGTTATACGCCGGGAACTGTAACCGCAACTGGGCTTGACCCTCACCTGAGATGCCTAAGGTCACTCTTGTTCCCGACCAGCATGATGAGGATATTCTGGTCGGCGTGGTCGCGCAGCTCGCGCAGCCACCGCTCAACGTTCTCGTACGACAGATGCTTGGCGATGTCATAGACCAGCAGTGCGCCGACGGCTCCGCGGTAGTACGCGGATGTGATGGCGCGGTACCGCTCCTGGCCGGCCGTGTCCCAGATCTGCGCCTTTATGGTCTTTCCGTCCACCTGGGGACAAGAGGTTTGATTAACTATTATATCAATTATTATCCTGTATCAATTATTGAAATTATGTGTGTGTTGTGGTGTCTAAATAAATGATTATTCTATTCTTCTTCTATTCTGATTAAGCGGGAGGTCTAGGAACACTAGCGCCACCAACAGTATTACTAGTGAGGCCTTTGCATCTACGTAATGAGATGATTTATACAGCGTCCAGTGGCACCTTCACTCACACTAGATGGGTGAAGTAGGCTTATCCGGCTTGAGATTCAATGATTTACCTAATTCAGAAAGGAAATAAAGATGCTGGTGACCTGAATATCTCGTACTTTAGTAAATACTTTGTAAGGCCATCTTGTTAAGGGTAGACGATAGCAAGGTGGCGGGAAATTCAAAATTTTCACAGTTTTTTACATTTTGTAGCTAAACTGAGCTATTTTTGTACAGCGATTTTTCGTTCGCGAGAATAAAACCGTATTCTTTTCATTATTGTTAACAACAGAACAACAATAATTCAGCCGATTATGTGTTCTGGTCTACGAAGCAGTGGTATTGCCTAAAAAACTTGTCGTAGACCAGAACACATAATCGGCTGAATTATTGTTGTTCTGTTGTTAACAATAATGAAAAGAATACGGTTTTATTCTCGCGAACGAAAAATCGCTGAACAAAAATAGCTCAGTTTAGCTACAAAATGTAAAAAACTGTGAAAATTTTGAATTTCCCGCCACGCTGCTATCGTCTACCCTTAAACTATTTCCCACTTAAAGTAATGTGCTGCTGAAGCTCACTTAACTTAGTTGCAAAATTGTTTAATGCTCCAAAGAGAGCTGGCTATCAGGGAAGGTGACGCGAAAGTTTTAATTCTGTCATACATACCTACCTAAAAATCTATTAAGTTTGGGGAATGTTTACACTTTTGTATGGTAAAACAGCTAACTGATGACTCTTTGGCGTAGAGTCTACGCTGTCCACTAAACGACGGACTTAAATAGACAAAATATTTGCACAAACCACACTGTGTCAGACACAATCAACCACATATTAATTTACTGGACCTGTTCTACAATCTAGTAACAAGAACAACAGAACATCTACTCAGTAGCAGCAACTAGCTGGACTCATTCATGGAGGATCACCTTTTTTGAGTGTTAAGTTATTTGCCAAATACGCAGTTACAGGTAATATGCAGTTACGGTCGGCCACAGTCACACATAACCCCATGACAGCTCTTACCGCGTACGGCATAAGGGCGCCAATCGAACAAAAAGGGGTATCCCAGCGTTTGACCCACTGTACCTACTATGTACAAACGACAGGACGTCAGACTGTACACTTTTGTTGTAAAGTCGCCCGTAACGTAACCCTAGCGTTGAAGGGCCAACGTGCTGTCGTGTGTACTAACAAAAAACTTAAAACAAAGGAAAATATTTGAAGCTATGAACATCCCTGGATTTTTATTAAAGGTATGGTTATTGTGTCGTGTTTTGCGTCACTGTTTAGTGTGAGTGGAGATGCCACTTGACGTAAAGACTTAGGTTTATTTATGTGGTTAGTTAGAGGAAATCTAAGCACTGAAAATTATTGTTAGTATTTTTTTCCTTTATTATGTTTAGAGCTAACACAATTACTACTCTAGGTATGCAAGTTATTTTCACATACTTTACTCGGGAGTTCTTCTGTCTTTCCATTCAGCAAAGCAACCTTGTATTATTGTAGTTGAGCGGACAGTGTGTTGATTGGAGATAACAATCTGTCTGCTTTGGAGTTACAAGATCTATTCATGATGACACCTACTATTACATCCTCTTAGGCCTAAATTAGAACAATTGCATCTACATAATGTGATGGTTTATACATCATCCAGTGGCACTTTCACTCACACTAGATGGGTGAAGGGACGACTCAGCAGTAACTAGGACCTCCTCCAAAACTCTCATTAGTTAGTCTGCGATGTAGCTCCCTCGTACACACGACAGCAGGTCGACCCTTACACACTAGCACTCTACTCGGTTACGTTACGGGCGACTTTACAACAAAAATGTACACTCTGACGTGCTGTCGTGTGTACTATTAATTAAATGATGGTTTAAAAAGTTACCAAAGCTTTGTTACCAAATCACAGCTAGTTTATGTTTGCAAAACATTATCCCTTTTAAATTTTCTGAATATCTTGTGAATTAAGAATGTGGTCACATAACGAACCAAGTCACTGACTATTTAAATTTGTTTAAATTACATTTTGTTATCTAAATAAATCAACGATATAATCTCAATTTGGTTATAAGTTAATAACACAAATTTTGATTCTTCTTTTCAACTGCCTGAGTAGTTAATTGATACACAATGTGACCAATTGAAACTAATTAAGTACATTCGGGCCTTTATAAATAGGTTATTGGTTCATTGTGCCATGCGAGAAAAGTTTTAAAAACTGGCGAAGTGCGAGTCGGACTCACTATGAATTCGCGATAATACCAAGTTGATTTGTAATATCATACAAGTAACAAAATCTCGCGGGCAATAGCAAAACTAAAGTTTATATTTTATTTCTTGGTAAAGTTTTATGTACGGGTCTTTCTCAATTACAAAAAAAAAGCGTGACAACTCGATTGTTAAGTTTGCCTTAGAGATATAATTTCGTAGATTTTTTGTCGAATGTATTTTTTTGTAATAAATCACAGCAAGCATTAATTGCAGCTTTATTTATTATTTTATAAAAAATAAAAAATATCAAAGTGTCAAAATTTCACAAAACGTGTGTGTGAAAAACCCATTTTTTCGTATAGTAATTTTTTTTATTAAAAAACTATTGTACATATACTAAATATAAAATAACTACCCGATAGTTCATTAGTTCTCAAGCGATAATTACCAAGTTATAGAAAAATACGACTTAACACAATGATTTAATAGAGGACTTAGTCGTGTGAAAAAATTAAGTTTCACAAACGTGGTGTGTTACATTTTCATTCATATCTCTGAATGACATAATGTTTTGTGAAGTGGCAAATCTGTGGCATAAAAAAAAAGATCGGGCATTTGCATAGTTCGCGGCGCAAGAGTGGAGACGGCTCCAAAACAAAGTTATGGAATTTAAGTTATTTCTTTGCTAAAACTGTAAAGCATATCACTCCATACACATGGGTAATATGCCAAGTTTGTGGGCAATGTTTTTACTATAGATTTTCTGACATTTCTTGCTAAATGGTCTCAATATGCTGTAGTTTCGATATCATATTCATAGCGTGATTTTAAGGTTATTTTTTGTCGGCATGGCTGCAAAATTTCACAGACGTGGCTAAAAAAAAAATTCACAGACATGGTTTTTTTTTCCACGTTTGTGAATTAAGGGCACGTACCGTGTTTTAATTATTTAATTAACTTTTTTTTTTACACAGGGGAGGAAATTGTCGTGAATAATTGTCATAAAATCACGGACGTGGACTGATTGTCGCAGACGAGGGTGTAAATAATCATGATTTTTCTAGTACTTTTCACACGCACTTTCACAGACATGGGTGTTTATTTTTTCAGTGGTTTTTCAGCTTCCTGGTAGCTGTTAAGCTTGACCGTATATATAAATATTGAGCTGTAACAGTCCTCTATCAAATAAAGCTATTATTTTCAAGATTGAGGTCCAACCACCTCAAAACGCCTAAATTAAGAATAGCCCGTACCTATCTTACATTTTTTATTATACTTTATAGTAAACGTTATATTCATACAAATTTAGACACTTGATGTATTACAGAGTTGTATCTATAGAGCAAAAAGAATAAGAAGACGTTTGTTGTCTGGGGACCCTTTTCGTACCTAATTATTTATTTTTATTATTTGTACCATAATAGCACATATTCTGTGAAACTTTCAACCGGCTACCTATGACGGTTCCAAAGGTACAGCCATTTAAAGGAAGGACAGACAGACGGACAGACAGCGGAGGCAGATTAATAGGGTCCCCTATTGCAGCCTTCAGGTATGGAACCCTCAAAATTATTAAAAGCAATAATTACAGATGACAGTTTGTTTAATTAAGATCCATATTAGACACCACGGCTCCTAGTCTGTATAACTTATACAAGGTAGCATCCCAATCTCATTGCGTGCGGATTATAACGCAGTCATGTTTCTGTAGTGTTGCCGGAGAAACTGGTGTTGCTGGAGTGTTACTTTTTACATTTTTGAACATATCGCTAGTTTTACAGAGTAATGGCTCTGAATGAGGTGTTATTACTTATTAGGCTATGTGCTGGCTGACAACCCTTGGAACAGGGCCCTTAGCCTGTAACACAATGGTGCCAAAATGGGCTTCCAGTTGACGGTTTTAATTACGATTTATTGATGGTGTCGGTCCAGTGTCGGTCCTTTTAATGTTATTGTAGTACAGCAAAGAATATTATGAGTCTAATTCTAGAGGATTAGTTCGCTGGTTGTAGGAGAACAACGATAAAATCCCGGTTTTGTCCTTCTACCTGGGACGCCATTGATACGCCATTGTGTTACAGGCTAAGGCCCCAGAAATGTGTGCCAGGGTTAGGGTCTTTCATACAGGTTACACTTTACTTTATAAGCTAAACGGATGGCGAAATCAACAACTATCTATATTATACAGGTATTAGGTATTAAAAGATGGTCACAATCACAATGTTTGCAATGGCTAACTAAAGATAGCAGTTAATTTAGATTGTAATCATGCAACCAAATCTGAGAAAAGTGATGTAACTTGGTTAAAGTCTGTATGAAATTATGTAAATTTAAGATCTTTGTAATATGTACTTTCTTGTCATGTCTGCATCATACTAAAAGTAATTACTTACATAGGTAGGTAATAGTTTAAATTTCACTAGTAAAGCAACAGAAATGTTGAAAGAAACCTCTAATACCATAAGTAGACAACAATGAACACTCAGTGGCAAAAAAAAAATACAATGTGTAACATTCCTCCAGTGTAGCAAACACAAACAATGTTCATGACTTACCTCTATACTTCTTGTCGCGAATTCCACGCCAATTGTGGATTTTGACTCTAAATTGAATTCATTTCTAGTGAAACGCGAGAGAAGACTACTCTTCCCGACTCCTGAATCCCCAATGAGGACCACTGGAAACAAAGAGGTGGCACATCAATAAAACATCCCCCAAAATCCACTCTACTAAGAAAATAAAGATGCTTCATAGATACAAAAGGCTTTGTTAGGACTTTTGGAGCATTAGTTCATCTACATGACTCGCTAGGTGAGTCACAGGTCAAAAGATATGTGAAATCGATTGTTTTTCTTTCCAATCAGCTGATGGGGTAGCATATCAGTTTTCAGCAAAGAATCGTCGCTTCTATACCCAGTATGCATCGTTAACGCAAAAGAAGTGTGTAGTAAAGCTTGCTAAACCCAAAACAAGCTGGAGAAATCAGCGTTCTAAGGTATTTCTACGTCATAGAAGATGAAACAAAGGGTAGTCTAACTGTACATTGCGACGCTGTTTGCTTGAGTTATGTAAAGGGAGTACGATTTATGTGAAATGTATGCTTTACCTTTGAACAAATAGTCGTATTCGTCCTCTCTTGTGCCCATTTTGATTTATCTACAGCTGTATTCTATTCGACGTCAAAATCAGCCAACAAATAAAACGTCAAACAGAACGTAAACAAAAAATTTGCAGGTCGCAAAAATATCACAGGTCCTAAAACACTGCACTGTTTATCAAAAATCACTTTGGGTGCGGGATTATCTAGATTTATTTGGGTCTAGAATTTTTATTTCCCGATTTTTATTGGGACAAAATGGCGGATTATTTTACGCCCCACTCTTGTTCGTCGGAAAATTATTTGACAGCGCAACGCCAACGTTGACGTTTCGTTTCGTTTTTGAACGTGACGTTACACTTGCTATGGATGCGTTCGAAATATTTTATACAATTTATTTGTGGACGTAAATAAATAAAATTTGAGAATAACAGTTTTATTTATTTATTAACATAAAATCTACAATAAACATCTACATTTACATATTACGCAACGGCGGCCACTTTTTCGTCTTCGTCATCACTTTCGTCTTGCGCTTCAGAAGACAAAGTGCGGTCCACGAACACAAACGGATCAATCTTGAGCTTCTCGCTCGATGGTTTGCTCACTAAGAAGCATCTGGAAAGATAGAACAATTTTATAAAATATACGGAGATGATAAAAAAAATACCTTTAGTCTATGATATTGCTAACGAATCATTAGCGTCTTATCTACATAAATTATGACTTTAAATTAAAGACGATATCTCTCAGACAGAATGGGTTACATTACCATACAACCCTAAAAGATCCATCAATATTTGAGCGATTATATTATACCTTGTTATAAACAGTCCATCTCTTTTCGGGCGGTAGGTTTGGATATCTTTCAACAACGCTGCAATATTCTCGGCCACCTCCTTTGCCTCCATGTTTACCTGCAATGGAAAAAGGTCTATTATAGTTACCATCCTTTTTAGACTACGTACGTTGAAAAAACTACTCTTTTTTGCATTTTGTTGACCAAAGAGTTCACAATCTCTTTGCTCAACATTTCAACAATGAGTTTCCACCCTCTTTTTCCAACAGAGTTCACAACCTCTTTTCTCAACAAAGAGTTCACAACCTCATTGCTCAACATTGAGTTCACAACCTCTTTGCTAAACAAAGAGTTATGTCTCTGCTCTTCAAAAAGTTTACAACCTCTTTCCTCGATAGAGTTCACAACCTCTTTTCTCAACAAAGAGTTTACAACCTCTTTTGTAAATAAAGAGTTCACCACCTCTTTACTAAACAATGGGTTCATAACCTCTTTGCTCAACATTGAGTTCACAACCTCTTTACTGAACAATGAGTTCACAACCTCTTTACTCAACAAGGAGTTCAGTCTATTTGCTTTTCAAAAAGTTCACAACCTCTTTCCTCAATAGAGTTTACAACCTCTTTTCTCAACAAAGAGTTCACAACCTCATGATTCATGGTTTCACGGCTTCTTTACTCAACAAAAAAAAAAAACTCAAGTTCATCATCATCATCAGCCCACCTCTGCCCACTGTTGGGTATTAGGCCTTTTTCCCCTCGCGCCACCTCTCACGGTCCCTAGCCGTCCGCATACTTGGACCCTCCGCCGCAATGACGATGTCGTCCGACCATCGGGCTGGCTGGTCTTCCAACTGATCGCCGTCCAGTTCTAGGCCACCACACTATTTTGTTTATGCTTCAGTTGAAAAGCCTCACTCACCCGCCCAACCGGGACCTCCATCGACGCGAAGTTCTGCTGGTGGTCGTCCTTCACGGCCTTGTACTGGACTCCTTTCGCCAGCTTCTTGACCAGGCGAGGGATGTCGGCCTCCAGGGTGCCAGCGCGCAGGTTGGGGAACCGGCGCTTCATGAGGCCTCGGATCGGGACCAGCTCGGTTAGGATGTTCGGGTGTGCTATTACATAGTCGTAGTCGGCAAGCTTGATCTCGCCTTCCTGGGAATATGAGTTAATATTTTTTACCGTTTGACTCGTCAAGTAGAGCAACATGAGCCTACCTTTCGTTCGGCTCTCTCGGAATAGGGACACATGTGTGCTTAGCGCGTTTCCAATAAGTTGCTCTTATTTTGTGGGCGATAATAAGCGAGTGCAACTGATCCGAACTAATTTTCCGAATTTTCCGAAAAAAAAAACGTGTCCGAACGAATTACTTAGTCCGGATTCAGAGCGAGCTTAAAAGATTTATCTAAAAGCTAAGGCCTTTGCATCTATGTAATGAGATGATTTATACAGGGTCCAGCGGCACCTTCACTCACACTAGATGGGTGAAGAGACCACTCGGCGCTGCAGTGCCTGGGACATTGTTTTAGATGGAGTAGGCTTGCCCAGCACCTATACCATCCTGATAGTCGACCTAGCCAAAGGCTTGGTCAAAGTGGCAGGAAAATACTGGATGAGCAAAACCCAAGACCGAAAGGAATGGAGTGCAATGGAAGAGGCCTACACTCAGCATTCGGTGGCGATAGGCTGAAGAAGAAGAAGAGAGAAGATACGAGAGACGAACAAGTTTTTTTTGCACAATTGAAACCAACCTGGATCTTCTTGATAATCTCGACGCTCCCGACGGTGGTGGGTCCAGCGTCTGAGGCTTCCTTGACCAGCTCCTGTGCCTTGCAGAAGGCCAGGGTGAAGCTCCCTCGTCACACGTGACGTCAAAGAATATCAGCGAAATGTTAACAGTTCTCACGGTCCCTAGCAATCCGCATCCATGGCCCCAGTTTTTGTTTCGTGATTTTCGTGTCAGATCACTTAACAAAAACCATTAGCCCAAGACATGAGGGAACGCAGATGGCGTTGGCTGGGACACACCCTGCGAAAACCCGATCACCACATCCCGAAGGTGGCTCTCGTCTGGAAACTCGCTGGAGGCTCAGGACGACCCGGTCGTTACCCTTCTATGGTCACGCCTATAAGCTATAATGTTTTTAAGATGTTCTTTGAAAACGGCTCATTGCAACCTGGGCCCTTAGCCTGTAACGCAATGGCGGGTCAATGGCATCCCGGCAGAAGGACAAAACCGGGCTCTCCTCGTTTTTCTCCTACAACCAGAGAACTAATCCTCTAGAATGAGAATCAAAATATTCTTTGCTGTAATACAAAAACATTAAAAGGACAGACAGCGTTAGCAAATCGTAATTAAAGTCGTCACCTGACAGCCCATTTTGGCACCATTGTGTTATAATCCGTGCGGAATCAGAATGGGATAGTACCTTTTGGAACTGAATCGAAAATGAGTTCTCGAGTAGCGTCAGTAAAAAAAAATTAAGTCCTACGTTCTATCATAGGATTATGAAATTGGAAATACACAAAAATGTTAAATGGTTGTAATCTAAAAGGATTCAATGTTATTGCATTAATTGAATAAAACGTGCATTAATTGAATAAAACGTGATAAAACTCGAGCAGACACCCACGCGCACAGAAAACACAAGCAAGTTTCGATGCGAGTTGGCCATAGACAACTAGAGTTTGCCGAAATGCTGACGCTACAGGACCGCAAGCTTCTCAGTTCCAAAAGGTATTATCCCATTCTGATCCCGCACTGATTATACAGGCTAAGGGCCCTGGATCTTCTTGATAATCTCGACGCCCCCGACGGTCGTGGCTCCAGCCTCCGAGGCTTCTTTGACCAGCTCCTGTCCCTTGCAGAAGGCCAGGGTGAAGCTACCTCGTCACACGCGACGAAAGAGAATATCCAAGAAATTTTAACAGTTCTTTGCTCCACAGTGCAGCTGGCAGGATTTTCTCGAGGCGACCTCCAGCGTGATAAACGTGGCGTGAAGTATTACGACGACCAAGTCCTAAGACGTGTCAACAAGAAGCGAGAGCTATGGAACACCACGAAAAGGAGAAGGCTTGCATATCTAGGACACGTGTTCAGACACGAGAGATACAGCCTCCTGCAACTTATAATGATGGGAAGTCGCTGGCAAGAGACGCGTCGGCTGAAGGAGAAAATCCTGGCTAAGAAACCTAAACTATTTCGCCTCGCGAGGAACAAAGAGTGATATGCAGAGCTGACCGCCAACCTTCGCTGAGTCGGAGAGGCACCCTAAGAAGAAGAAGAAAGAAGTGAGGATTTCGATACGAGAGAAGAGCAACAGTTTTTTTTAAACCAACCTGGATTTTCTTGATAATCTCGACGCCCCCGACGGTGGTGGCTCCAGCGTCCGAGGCTTCCTTGACCAGCTCCTGTCCCTTGCAGAAGGCCAGGATGGAGCGCTCCTCGTCGCGTGGGAACCCGTGCGGCAGCAGCGACAGGCGCGTGAACGTGTCCAGGTAACGGTTCTGGATTTTGAAAGAAGATAAGAATTATTTTATACTAGCTTTTGCCCGCGACTTCGTACGCGTGAACTACAGAAAAAAGATATGTGGTTTACATTGCCCCTAAGTGTAATAGCGTGATAATATGTAGCCTATGTGTTATTCTGATTTCTAAGCTATCTCCATTCCAAATTTCATCCAAATACGTCAAGCCGTTTCAGCGTGAAAGAGTAGAACATCCATCCATCCATCCATCCATCCGTAGTTAATAGTAGGATAGGATGGTAGGATAGGATAGGATAGGTAGTAGGAAGTAGGATGTTTCGGAAAGGCGTAGAGGTTACGAATACATACATACATAGTTACATACATACATAGTTACATACATAGTATGAGAAACTTTTTTTTCTAATTTACCCCCCAAAAGTGGCCCTTATGTTTAAAATTCATTCTATTTATGTTGCATGTCCGTTTTTGGGTCACCGATTTACAAATTTCAAAACAATAAATGGTCCAGTAGTTTCGGAGAAAATTGGCTGTGATATGACAGATGGACAGAGAGACAGACAGACAGACAGACGCACAAGTGATCCTATAATGGTTCCATTTTGCCTTTTGAGGTATAGAGACCTAAAAAAAACAAAAAAAAAATGCACATTCGTCCCACAGACCAGTCTTAATCATACCTTCTTGGCAGCTTCCATGTTCAGTTCAATGATAGCGTTGACGAGGGCATCAGGCACGTTGTACATTGAGGAGTGGTGCGTCTCCTGATGGCAGCGGACAGCCTCCTCGGCCGAGTAGACGGGCCAGCGGTAGTAGCGCATCGGGTAGACGTCGTCCTTGGGTGCTGCCTTGGCTGCATCGTCCAAGTGCTTGTTTACTGTTGATCCTAATACCCTGGGAAGGTTTGATGTTGATGTTTTTCTCCAATACCCTCAGGGCGTCTAAGAGCTCTTAGGGCCCTTAGCCTGTAACACAATGGTGCCAAAATGGGCTCCCGGTTGACGTTTTCAATTACGATTTATTAATGCTGTCGGTCCAGTGTCGGTCCTTTTAATGTTTTTGTAGTACAGCAAACAATATCATGAGTCTAATTCTAGAGGATTAGTTCGCTGGTTGCAGGAGAGCAACGAAAAAATCCCGGTTTTGTCCATCTACCTGGGATGCCATTCATACGCCATTGTCTTACAGGCTAAGGCCCCTGTTAATGTACTTGCTATCATCATTGTCATCCCAGATTTGCTCACTGCTGGGCATAGGCCTTTCCCCCTCACGCCATTCTCTTCGGTCTCAAGCTGCACGCATCCACGGACCCTCGATCCCACGGACGGACTTGCCATTTTATTATGATATTTTTAGGCTCGGTTTCTGAGTTGAAAATTTTGCTAAGCAAATGGGTAAGTATCGTCCTGTCTCTGCAGATTTCTCACAAAAAAGCGTGACAGAGCGATATGTAAGTATGTGCTTAGTAAAATTCTCAACTCAGAAACCGGGCTTTAGTCTCGTAATGGGACCAAACACCAAATAAATTGTCTTTGAATTCTAGAGATTGGTGTTTGGTCAAAAATGCTAATGAATTTCCATGGTCCCTCACAAAATGGCACTATGGGAATTGAATTTGTTACACTCAGGGACCACCCATTAAATTAAATAATAATATTAAATTGAGCGCCTAATCAAAATTTAGTTTATGATCATTCTTTTTGTAAAATAATAGTAACCTGAAGCAGTGGGTCTTAGAGGGATCCCCCCTTAGTGCGATTTCCATAGTATATCTGAGCTAGTACTTACTTATCCTTGCCGCGCTGGTTGTGAGGTATAAAGCCTACTTTGGTAACTTCCACTTTGACCTTCTTCGCACGGGCCTTCGCCCGGGTGCCCTTACGAGCAGCATAGCTCACTGTAGCAGTGTGTAGGGTCCTCTGAAACAATTAAGAAGTAGAATCCAGTAAGTAAAACATTTATAGGCTATAGCTCTGGCTCTAGTTGCTCCCGAGTGTAAAGAGGTATTAAAGTATACTTTGGACGAGGAAAAACTTACCGCATTAGACGCATTTGTCTTGTAAAACGTTAGAGAAGAGTTGAACAGCGATCCTGAAACCATCCGTGTAGATTTCATTGTTTTGGTACACAAGAAAATAAAATTAGATCAACTTTATGAGGTGGAGACTTACGGAACAATGTGCCAGACATGATGATCGTCTGGATAGTTAATCCCAGTCCTCTAGAATTTAATAATCGCTTTCCATCGAACGAAACGAAAATAAAGTTCGAAATGTTTTGAGGTTATTATACTTTTTTTTTCTTTGGTTTTGGTCACACAGATAAAAATGTTAATGCACATAATCTGTGGTAAACTGTCAACTGCCAAAGTAACAAAGACAAGTGTTTTTTTTTGTGAACTCAGCTAATTTTGAAACGCAATCAACTGTCAAACGGTCGCATCCTTGGTGTGGTTGACTAATTTTTGTTATTTTTGTTTATCTCAGTTTTTCTATGAAAACTCTACATTTTAGTGAATAAAATGTGTAACACTAATAGCAGATAAGTGAAGCTTTAATTTTATGCAGTTCCGTCACCACGATGGAGAAAATAAACGTGATTTTACTAGCTGTATCGCTGAGTGTTTTGCTGTGGGGTGTGGCCGGCCAATACGAATGGCAAATTCGCGATGCTTTCGACGAGATTCGAGGGAAAATGGACAAAGTATCGCCGGACAACTGTTACATCGCTCATTTAGACGAGCTGTTCCTCCCTGAGGACTCTGTCTCGCACCACCCGGACGTCAAAGAGATAAACATCAACCCAGTGTTTCCGAATCGTACGGCGTTGCTGCACTTGCACAACATGGCTATGAACCGTGCCTTCTTCTGGAGTTACATCCTCCAGTCGCGTTTCATTCGCCCCGCCATCAACGACACTTACGACCCTGGTATGATGTACTACTTCCTGTCCTCCGTTGCGGATGTCTCATCAAACCCTTACATCAATGCTTCTTCTATCTACTTCTCGCCGAATATGTCTTATACGTCGTCGTACAGAGGGTTCTTCAATAAGACAATGCCACGGTTCGCACCAAGAGCATTCAGGGCTGACGATTTTAATGATCCTGTCCATCTGCAAAAGATATCTACTCTAAACACGTTTCATGTCGAGGACTTAGGAGCGTATGACCAAGACAGCTTATCCAAGGATTACACAAGTGATTTCTACCGCATAAATGAGTGGTACCAGCTGTGGCTGCCTGACAAAGTAGACAGGAGACATGACACTAAAACAACATACCAAGTCGAGATTCGGTATTCTAATAATACGAATGAGACATTCACATTCCATGGACCACCTGGCAATGATGAGGTAAGCAAGCAACTTCACATTGAGTTTATTTCATTGTTTTGCCTAATAAAATTGTAACTTGCCAATGTTACGAAATAGTTTTCTGCAGTCATAGGAGAATATCTCACAAACAATATTCAGTGACTAATGGCAAAATGTAAATTAGGCACAGTTAACTCCCAGGACATAAATAATTTGAGCAAAATTCTGCATAGTGGGGATGACTTCACACAAATCAAACACAATTTTACAGATCTGGGCCATCCAAAGCATTAGCAATTCCGTCCCGCCCCTTTGCCCCGCAAAAGGGACCCAAAAATTAGTCAAGATAATTTTTCAAGTTATATGCCGGGAAATGTAAATATTTTTCAATTACTTTGCTGGCAACTTTGCTAGATATTCAAAACTGAATGTAAAGTGACACCCCACTCAACAAATCGACACCCTGTATTGTATGCATATTAAAGAGGCCACAATGTAAATACTATACTTAATACTTTCAATCTTCTTCACAGACACCAGGCCCAGTAAACTGGACACGCCCCTATTTCGACTGCGGCAGATTGAACAAGTGGCTTGTCGGGGCAGTCTCCCCCGTTGCAGACATCTACCCCCGCCACACACAGTTTAGACACGTTGAATACCCGACCTACACCGCAGCTGTCGTCATGGAACTAGATTATGACAGGATAGACATAAATCAGTGTCCACCGAGCCAGGGCAATGATCGACCGAATAGATTCGCTTCCACTGCAAGATGTAAAGATGATACAACTGAGGTAAGCTTGTCTACTTTTTTTTACTTCTCTTTTAAACTGAAATGTAAGTTTTTTATGTAAGAATATTTTTACTTTTATCTTTATACTGCATTGGTTTTGACCCAAATATCCGAAAGATTATGATTTATAGCGTTTCTTTGATTGTCAAAGACAGAACAACAAGAAAAAGTTACATTACGAGTTGTTTGTCCAACATGATGATTGCTAACACTGCAAACATAACCCTTCACCACTTCACTAACATACACTTGGAAGGAAAGAAGTGACAAGAAACCCTTCCAAGTTATAGAAAACCTACCTGTTATAGGCCGGGTTTCTGAATTTAAAATTTTACTAAGTAAATACTTAAGTATAGTTCTGTCACGTTCTTTTGTGAGAAATCTGCAGAGACAGAATGATACTTAAGTGCTTGCTTAGCGAATTTCTCAATTCAATAATCGGCAGTTAATCATTACATCCTGATACTAGTTAGAAAATCTGAAATAATAACATTCATCTGTATCCAGTGTGAACCCATCCACGGCTGGGGCTTCCGCCGCGGGGGCTACCAGTGCCGCTGCCGGCCTGGCTTCCGTCTGCCGAGCATTGTGCGGCGACCCTACCTCGGCGAGATCGTCGAGCGGGCTACAGCCGACCAGTATTACAACAACTTCGACTGTATGCCTATTGGATGTGAGTTCACTTTGATTTACCTGGTCTCGGTGAGATCGTTGAGCGGGCCACAGCCAAAGACGTGTAAAGCTCGACGTGCTGACGACTGTGTACCTATTGTATAGTTCGCGCCAAACATCTTGTCCGCTCTGAAGTTGTCACGCTACTCATTGCGCAGGTTTATTTATTGTTTATATGTTTAGGTTTTTAATGTATAGCCGCCATACATCAACTAGTGGTTCGCCTCGAACTATGAACTCGCGACCCCATATCTCAGCAACCCCTCGACCGATTTGGCTCATGTTCGAACTTAAAAATTCTCTTTGCCTCATTTACCTGCCTACCAAATTTCATGACGATCCGACTAAATTTACTCAAGCTATCGTCGAACGAACATTCATACATACATACATACAAACACACAAATGCCGGATTGTTCCAGTAGACTCGGAGAACTTCGCTCGCTCGTTCAAAAACCTGCGCAACGCATAGCGCGGCAACTTTGGCGCGAGCTTTACGTGTGAAGGGACCCTAATTGAAACCGAACCGTCCACAGGGGTGCAACGCCTGCCGGTACAGTGGGAGAAGGCCCACCCGTTCATCAGGGCTCTGTACATGGATCAGTACTACGAGTACGTGAACGCTACCACCGGCTCCGCCGCCCTTCACGAGGACCGCCCCAATCTGTATGAGATGCTGAACTTCATACGGGGTGTGCAGCCGAACAACTGCTCTTTGTAAGTACCCACCAACCCGGGAAAATACCCTACGGTCCGTAACGACCGAAAGTCAAAACGCCTTGATGTCATTGTGCCTAAATTTCGATTTGAAAGAAAGTGAAACTGAAAAATACTTTATGCCGAGAACACATAAAAATAACAAATAACAAAAATGCCAAATGCAAATTGGCCTGTGTCCCATAATGCCTGAAATCCGTAATGACTTAATTACAAATTCACAAATGTACGCAAACTGAAAGCCAGCGCTGTGCAATTTCATTTTAGCGCAGAATTATGCCGAGTTTGTCACCCTTTATCATTGTACCAACATCTTTCTATTTTTTAAATCTTAATTGTATACTTTGTTTGTTGTTGTTGTTCAATGATAACTAGTGGTTCGCTCCGAACTATGAACTCGCGACCCCAGTTACAGATGTATAACTTTGCTTACGCCATTCGCGCAGGCGCGCGCGCGCTTTGCATGTAAATTATACAACCCCATATCTCGGCAACATCTCGACCGATTTGGCTCATGTTCGAAATTAAAAATTCTTTTAATTTCGTTTACCCGCCTACCAAATTTCATAACGATCCGGCTAAATTTACTCAAGTTATCGTCGAACGAACATTTATACATACAACCATACTCGAACAAACATACATACATACAAACGCCGGATTGTTCCAATAGACTCGGAGAACTTCGCTCGCTTCGCTCGCTCGTTAAATAAACGTTTTTCTATTCTATTCTATTCATGTATTGTCGCCAGGTATAATCCCACGGATCTCTTCCTCAACGGCGACATAGCGTATGGCGCGGAAGAACAGTTTGAGAACCAAGCCAAGATGGCGGTGCGACTAGCCAACTTCATCAGTGCTTTCCTACAGGTACTTGAAACAAAAATTGCTGAACAGAAATGTTTTAATTTGCTTTTTTAAACTTTCGTGGTTTCCTTCTTCTTCTTGGCGTGCCTCTCCACTAATGGAGGTTGGCCGTCAGCTCTTCATATTCTTTTCTATTTCTTGCCAAGCGAAATAGTTGTTCAACGCTGGCTATCTCCGTCCATTTCCCGATGTTTCTGAGCCACGAGTTTCTTCTTCTACCAGCCCATCGTGGTTTCCAGACATTGTTATTGTAAGAAAACGGGATCCCTATCACGATTTATAGACAGTCTACCCGTAACCATGGTGCCTGCAACGGTGCCGAAATATCGGGAACTCCAAACAAAATAAATCCTTGTAAGAATGCCGTTTTCTTACAATAATTAAGAAATATTTTAGTTTAGCTACAAAATTGAACAAACTGTGAAAATTTCATGACCCTTAAAATGGTTCGATTTTGACCATGCGTGGAACCCTAAAATCGACACTACATGTATAATCCGCGCGCAATGAGAATTGGATGGAACCTTGTCGAAGTCAATCGAAAATATACTTTATTTTACTTTGACAAGGTTGCTTCGACGCGAATTTGCTTACCGCGCGCGTCTCAGTTCCAAAAGGTCGCATCCCATTCTCATCCCGCGCGGATTATAACAGCATACAAACCCGTTTTCTCCAGGTATCAGACCCACAAGAAGTATTCTCCGGCACCCGCGTCGCCGACAAACCTCTGACCGAAGACCAGATGATCGGCGAGACCCTCGCCCTCATCCTCGGAGACTCCAAGATCTGGTCTGCTGGCACCTTCTGGGACAGGGATAAGTTCACCAACAGAACGCTGTTTGCACCCTTCGCTTACAAGACTGAGTTGAACACAAGGAAGTTTAAACTAGAAGACTTGGCGCGGCTTAACTCTACTGGTAAGATTTTACATTGCGGATCTGGGATTGGGACAAGTTTACTAACAGATTGCTGTATAGGAAGGCACTGGTACTCACAACTCAGGTTTTTTGCCTACCGTGAGTACCATGTCGCACAACATTTATGTATACAGGGTGTTAAAAGACCGCCAACAAAGTGGAAAACCACGTATTCTACGCATCATAAGGAACATTTTTGACCAAGGAACTATGCCTGGGAAATCAACGGTTTCCGAGATAATGGGGTTCAAAGTCGGACTTTTCAAAACTTTTTTTTTGCATAAATGTATTCAGTATCAAGTATTTAATATTTCTTCTCAAGAAGCCATATCAAAACTTTCAATATGTCATGCAAAAAACGACGTCAAAATTGGAACCCGCAATGTATTCTAAACATCGGTACCTCAAGCGTAAGTAGCATAGGTTTATGTAAACGCTTGCGCAATATGACTTTTCTGCGTTAAACTTCCATTGCGTGATAAAATATTTTCGAAAATTATTACCTAATAAACCAAAATCATTTCCCAGCAATAATTTATGGAAAAAGATCTTTGTTTTGGTGTCCAGTATGCGTACCTTTCGGGTCTGACGGCGGTCTTTTAACACCCTGTAGATAGATGGAGAACACTTTATTGTACACCAAAAAAATTTTATCTTGTATTTTCCTGGAACACATTAATAATAAATTTCAAAAAAATAAATTTCAAGGGTGATTTGGGATGAATTACCCAGCAGCATTTTTATTTTTTACCTTCATCATCATTATCACAATCTAAACAGCTTCCATTTCCCCCTACACCAGAGGAAGCCTACACGAACAAGGACTGGTTCCAAGACTCGAAGCAGCGCTGGTCGACCAACTTTGACGATCTGGAGAAGTTCTTCCTAAAGATGAAGATCCGAGACAGCGAGCTCGGCAAATACCTCAAGCGATACGAGAGATACCCCACGTACTACCGGGCGGCGAACCTGAAGCATGGGCTATGGACTCGCCCGTACTATGACTGCCATGGACATCTGAAGCAATGGGTCATTACGTACGCAGCGCCTTTCTTCGGTTGGGACAGCGTCAAAGTGAAGCTGGAGTACAAGTGAGTATCATCAGTTAACACCCACTGCAGAGTAAAGCCCTCTTCATGCTCACGCCACCTCTCACGATCCTGTGCCAGACCCAACCACTGTTTTCCGGCTACTGCAAGTGAGTATCTTTTACATTAATTGCAGCGAAGCTTTAAAGGCGTTGGAGACAGGCTGCATCGATATTTGCTCTTGTAGCGACTCCTGTCAGGCGCTGAGGAAACCGCTAATAATCGAGCTGTCAAACGCTTCTCGCTACAATCCTGCGTCGCGCCAGGAAAATATCTTTCGAAGCTAAGTGAGAAAGAAAGAAAGAAACGCGTCAAAGTGAAGCCGAAGAACAAGTGAGTATCTTTTACGCTTTCACACGAATAGCAGCGAAGCTTCAAAGGCGATGGGGCATCGATATTTGCACATATTGAGATCACTATCTACCTGGGCAAATACCTCAAGCGATACGAGAGATACCCCACGTACTACCGGGCGGCGAACCTGAAGCATGGGCTATGGACTCGCCCGTACTATGACTGCCATGGACATCTGAAGCAATGGGTCATTCATTTCTTACGCCGCGCCCTTCTTCGGTTGGGACAGCGTCAAAGTGAAGCTGGAGTACAAGTGAGTATCATCATCACCAGTCTGTTAACACCCACTGCTGAGTAAAGCCCTCTTCATGCTCACGCCACCTCTCACGATCCTGTGCCAGACGCAACCACTGTTTTCCGACTACTGCAAGTGAGTATCTTTTACACTAAATGCAGCGAAGCTCCGAAGGCGTTGGAGAATGCTGCATCGATATTTCCTCTTGTAGCGACCCCTGTCGAGCGCTGAGGGAACTGCTACATACTCGAGCTGTCAAACGCTACTCGCTACAATCCTGCATCGCGCCAGCAAAATAACTTTCGTAGCTGAGATATAGAACGCGTCAAAGTGAAGCCGAAGTACAAGTGAGTATTCTACACACCGAACTAAAATCGAAGATTCTACATTAAATGTAGAAAAGCTCCAAAGGCGTTGGAGACATGCAAAATTTATATTTGCACTTATTGCAATTTGTTCACATAAAATGTATTAAATGGATGTCACAGTGTGTTGTGCACAAAAAGTCTTTTATTTTACTACGTAAAACGACGCGGTACTGCTTTATAGCGCGATAAAACAGTTTGTCGATACGTCCTATTGTCGCTGTTGGTTCAAGATTCAAGATTCAAGATATTTATTTGCTTTGAAAGTGGTAGGTACATTTCAGATGTTTAAATAGTTGATATTAAAAAGCTCAGCACATTCAACCTATTTAAGGCATGCAAATCTTATGAGTACAGAATGCAAAACAATATAATTAATAATAATGTCAGTAATTTTTTAAGATGTCAATAAATTTTAAGTCAACAGGAATATTAGATTCAACGGAATGTTAGATACAATTTATTTTACAATTTACACGAATACTAGAGTCAATCTTACTATAAATACAAAAAATCTTACTATAGAGGCAAACGTGGTGCAGATAAGTTGAATCAGGTGGGGGTTTCGAACACATAAATGTATCAAGTACATTTCTATTTTTCCTTCGCCAGTTGCAATTGAATTAAAACGCTCTTTTCCATCGACAGTTACGTGCAGGTTTCGTGTCTTACATTCCCGAGACTTTGATCCGTTGTTCCTGGTCACTAAGCTCTGGCCAGATTTCACATGCTAGGATACCCCTTTTTGTTCGATTGGCGCCCTTATGCCGCGCGCGGTAAGAGCTGCCATGGGGTATCTGTGACTGACCGACCGTACTCATCAATCTCTGGTGTGTCCTCAGGGGCGTGGTGGCGGTGACGATGTCGCTGACATCCCTCGACATCAACCAGTGTCCCGACGTCAGTTACAAGGCCAACGCTTTCAAGGGCACCGACAAGTGCGACCGGCAGTCTTCTTACGTGAGTGGTATTTGTATTTGAAACGGGTCGAATCGCGGTTGGTTTTAGGCAAAATTATTGATCCCAACGTTTTGGCCGCGTTGTAACGTGGTCGGGGGTGGACTGGGTTCGATCCGTTTAGAATACAATAATGTGTGAATATGGTGAATCATTAATAGTGTAACCGTGTTATTTGTGTTTGTTGTTGTTTTGGAATGAGGCTTCCTGCGCTAAAGTAGAAACTAAGGCGCCAGCCACAGAGAAGAGACGTGGGTCCTGTTTGATCACATAACTAAGCAGTTTTTATGGCATTTTAGAGTCTATAGAAGATTTATATTTCGATGAATTCGAATGCCAAGATCTCGCGAGATTTATATTTCTAGTCTCGCGAGATCTCGACTCGAGATTGCATTTCCTATAGCACTTTCTTTCAATCACTTCACTTTCTCCTGAAGTTTGCGCAGATGTTTTGAGACTTGTAACTTGGGATACTATACTTAAGGCCCTCTGTACCTCTGGGGTACCATAGGAAAACAACAACAACAACAACAACAACTTGGAATACTCGCAATGTTGTGGTACTGGGACGTCCAATTGAGCGACGCCCTTGTCATTACCCTATTATCCGACCCTCTCCCATTCCCTACGTACTGACTACCTTTGCATCTACGTAATCTACGTTCCATCAAAAACAATGTCCCAGGCACCGCAGCGCCGAGTGGTCTCTTCACCCATCAGTGTGAGTGAAGGTGCCACTGGACGCTGTATAAATCATCTCATTACGAAGATGCAAAGGCCTTAACCTAGCCCACGTATTGACAAACTACCTTTCACAATTCCAGTGCGTCCCAATCCTGGGTCGCGGGTTCGAGGCGGGCGGATACAAGTGCGAATGCCTCCAAGGGTACGAGTACCCCTTTGAGGACCCAATCACTTACTACGACGGGCAAATAGTCGAGGCAGAGTTCCAGAACATTATGCAGGACAAAGAGACACGCATCGACATGTTCAAGTGTCGGCTGGCGGGCGCGGCGGGGATACAGAGCAGTCTAGTCACCGTGGCGGCCATTTTGTTTTTGCTGTTCAAGCTTAGGTAAAATGGCGGCTGGAGGGCGCGTGAGTTTAGTGGCATCTGATTAGTGAGTGAATCTCCGTAGTTTTCGAATGAGTTTGTTTGAAAGGGTCTGTGATCGATGACCGTGAGGCGATAAAAGTTTGCTTACTTATTTTTACAATTCATATCATGTATGGATATTGTAGGATAAAAAACTAATCAGCTGTACTATTTGGATGTTTCCAATAAGTGGCATTTGGCAATACAACCTTTAAAATTGGTTAAGTATACAATTTAGTTTAAAAAATAAGAGATAATGTAGTGCCTTTAAATGAAAACTTATTACAATAGATAGAACAATGATATTTTTTTCTACAAGTTGTGCAGTCCAACTGTATTTTATAAATGCAATACTTAAATAGTTTTAAGTAATACAAATTAATGTGAATTTTATGTATATTCTTCTTGTGTGTTGT
This sequence comes from Zelleria hepariella, assembly GCA_949319315.1. Taxonomy (NCBI): domain Eukaryota; kingdom Metazoa; phylum Arthropoda; class Insecta; order Lepidoptera; family Yponomeutidae; genus Zelleria; species Zelleria hepariella. The sequence continues at coordinate 1,450,071 of OX439388.1, forward strand.
GCCTTGAAAATCTAGATTTCTTAGAATATTTTTGTATCTTTTCTTGCAATACTTACTCTTGTTTTCTTGTCTTTATACGGATTAATTTTATTATTATTGTGACACCGATTGCGTCCGATTTAATAGACTGAAACTTTATGTTACGTACGAGGAATCTCACATCTATCTTTGGTTAGTATAAGATAGCGTTATGTTAGGTTTATAATAATTTTCTGACTTTATTTTATACATTTTACTTTATGACATGTTTAAAGATGCATACTTATAGTATTGTTTCAAACAAGACAAATTATGTACTGCACAAAATAATGACTTCATTTTGCAATAATATTTTAGTATTTGTATGACATTCCCTTCTATGTTTTGTTAGAGCTAAGATAAATTGTATCGTCTCCAAAATATTACCGTCCATTTTGCGTGCCTTTTACAACTTTTCTAATAAAGTTTTTAAATTTAAATCTGTTTTATTCAAGGGATTCAAGGGGGCTTCTTCAGCAAATTAAAACCTGTAAGTAAAGAATATGCTGTGAAACTATTTACCTGTATACCTAACCTATTGAATGCCGGTAACTGTACATTGTGCGTAGCTTCCACAGATCTGCTGGGGTCTGCTTACCTTTTGAAATGGATGTGTCATTCTGAGGTGAATCATTGTAGACCACTGCAAAGAAAGTGTAAGTCGGTAAATACAATACCTATCTACATTAACAGAAGTCTTTAACAGAGGTAGATAGGAACATACCATGATGAATAACTTGCAAAATTTTACCTTCTTTACATACTTGTTGTCGCCATCCTTGACTAAGCTCCTTATGTACACGAGAGCTCCCACCAGGCCAAAGTAGATGATGATATAGACCAGCATGTAAAGCACCACTAGAATACGAAGGATACTCATGGTCGGAGCTATTTTAGAGGCATTTTTTTGTATTTTTCTGTTTATTTACCTTTGGGATTGAAAGGTCATGCAAGCTGTTTGAAGGAAGAAAGAAACCAAACAAAAGGGCATATGACTGACTATAGGACCGGTAAGACACCAAAAAGTTTGTACATTCAAAACTTTTTACAGAATTTTGAATCCTTATTTTTTTGGCGCGTTGCTAAAAATAACTTTGAACGCAGCCATAACGTTTGACGTTTCGCCGCCCCTCGCCGCTCTTCCTTCATTGTTCACCCCCGCTCTCGCCCGTCGCACTTTGCCATCGTTATCAATTTTTATCAGTGGACAGCTGTGTTTTACGGAATTGAACACTTTGAAGGGCAACCATCGGGTTGCGGGCTCGAAATTCTACATCAATTGGCTAAAACAACCTAAATGTGAGTATTTGTGATGATTTCATTGAACATTTTGCTTGTGTACGATTTTTCTTTTTCGCGAAACAACATAACCTTGACATCGAAGGTGGAATACGAATACGTAATTAATGTTATACAAAATAACAATATTGCTCAAAGAACATGAATTAAACACTTACCTTTATGCAAATAACATATCACATGAGAGTCTAGACGCAATTCAGTTGAGTAGAAAAAGTCAAATCATAATTTTTGTTGTGTTTCAGTCAATATGAGTGCGTTAGCAAGGAAACTGGTAGACCAGCTCAAAAGCAAGGAGTTTAGGGACTATTTGATGAGGTGAGTTGACTTTTTGTTTCTTATATTTAATGTAAATGCTCTGCTTACAATGTTTTGTATCTTACTCCGATCTTTAAACCATTTAAACTAGTGGTTCGCCCCGAACTGTGAACTCGCGACCCCATATAAACTTAACAACCCGATATCTCGGCAACCCCTCGACTGATTTGGCTCATGTTCGAACTTAAAAATTCTTTTAATTTCATTTACCCGCCTATCAAATTTCCAAATTTATTCAAGTTATCGTCGCACGAACATTCATACATACAAACATACATACAAACATACATACAAACATACATACATACATACATAGGTACATACAAACGCTGGATTGTTCCAGTAGACTCGGAGAAGTTCGCTCGCTTCGCTCGCGTTCAACTAAGTGTACCAATTACTAGAACTAGTACTACTAAGTACTAGAATATTATTTTATTTCTGTACAACATTCACAGCACACACTTCTGGGGTCCAGTAGCCAATTGGGGAATCCCGCTAGCGGCCATCGCAGACACGAGGAAGGACCCGAGCTTCATCAGTGGCAAGATGACAATTGGTAAGTTAGTTGGTCTTGATACCTACTTCATAAGCCCTACCTAGGTCCCAGATCGGATCAACCGGCAATGCATCATACGAGAAATATTGCCAGTTGGATGACCAATAAAGAACAAATAAGGAAGAGGAGGAGTCTTTAATGGAAGACGGTCACACGCTACAACTACCGAAGAACACATCTGCTAATAGCTCGAAAAGCCTATAGCATGATAAAAAATGAACAAAAAATAAAATTTAATGACCACAATCCCCGTAGTTTGGATACTGTTGCAAGGAGGAGGGAGGTTACCTACTTATTTATTTATTTATTTTTGGAAGGCTAACAGCTTTAGAAACACATTGTAGATACGAAGTTTAGAAACAGAAAGCCAGAAGCCTTCACAAGTAGATACAGACTGGTTAAATGTGGAATACAGTCAAAAACACAAATACCTATAAGTGTAATAATTAGTAATAAATTACAAAATATATATATAAATATAAATGCAAGATCTTACTTAACATACATTATTGTTGGCTGCTACACTCGCATCTTAAAAAAGGAACCTTGCTTAGTAGGTACAGATTCAATACTATAAAGATCACTTGGAGTTACTGATAAAAAACAGACACACTAGCATAACTCTTTGAATCATAATCTCCAGAGTTAATCATTAGAGTATTTTGTTATCTCAAGTTTGCTGAGTGACTGTATAATTTTTCTATTTGTTTAGTTTCTTTGATGGGTGGATTATTGTTACAAGTTCAGATGAATGTCGATAATATGTGTGGATTTGTGGATTTTTAGTGAATAGGCCGACTGGAACTATGTTCAATAGACTGAGCCATTGGCTAACTAGACTGCCTATGTAAAAGGCATGTATTGGTCGAGGTGCATCGCTTTCGCGGCTTGTCTCGACTCCGATGTCCATCTGGGGCCTGGGTGGTATTCTAGAACTATACTTAAACTGAGTTTAAACAGAGTTCAGACTGTCGATAAAACAGTGCATGTTTTAATATGAAGGGAGGGATATTCAAATCAAAACATGCACTGTTTTATCGACAGTCGACACTACTAAAGTCTACTTAAACTGAGTTTAAACAGAGTTCAAGGAGCGCTCTAGTTTAAACAGAGTTTAAGTAGCGTTCTAGTTTGAACTCAGTTTAAGTATCGTTCTAGAATACCACCCTTATTGAACTGAGTTTAAACAGAGTTTAAGTAGCGTTCTAGTTTGAACTCAGTTTAAGTATCGTTCTAGAATACCACCCTGAGTCTGTAACGTATTGTTGCCAAAATGGGCTCACTGTTGACGGCTTCAATTACGATGTAGGCCCTTTTAATGTTTTTGTAATACAGCAAAGAATATTCTGATACTAATTCTAGAGCATTAGTTCGCTGGTTGTTCGAGAAAAACAAGGAAACCCCGGTTTTGTCCTTTTACTGCGACGACATCGACACGCCATTACGTTACAGACTTAAGCCCCAGCTGGCACCCATTCCTTCTTCTTCTTGAAGTGCCTCTCCATCACTGGAGGTTGGCAGTCAGCTCCCTGCACCGCTCTCTGTTCATGGCTGTCCTGAATAAATTGTTCCACGGATTTGATGCCGGTCCATTCCTTGATATTACACAGCCATGTATGAACAGCACGGTATGAAGCGCTCACAGCCTAGTTGCGCTAGCCGTTCTTAATTGATTGGCAAAGTTAAGCAACAACGGCCGCGGTCAGTCCATGGATGGGTGACCGCTAGTGGTAATAATATCTGAGCGCTTCCGTGCAGAATCAGAATCAGAATCAATTTGTTTTATTCAATATTCCATAAATAAATTGTTTACATTGAACGTCAAAATATTATCTAAAGTAAAAAAAGGTATATAAATCAGATACTTATTACTATCTAATACTAAGTATCTAGCTACTTTTTTTTCTCCAGCTTCACTAGCTCTGATCGTTCTTGGAGAAGAAGCATGGTAAAGAAACTCCAAGGATCTCGTGCTTAAAAAATAATACATTTGTAATGCAGGTAGGAACTTAAAAAATAACACATTGGTAAGTGTGGTGATCGTGCGCTGAACTGGTTTAGTGCCAGACTTCTTTGTCATTTAGATAATCATCTATTCTGTAATAGGCCTTTTGGCACAACGTGTGCCTTACACATTTTTTAAATCGGGCCTCTGGTAAACTTAGGATATCTGTTGGGTGCTTCGGAAGGCACGTTAAACCGTTGGTCCCGGTTGTTGTTCATTAATAACAATCGTTAAGCCATGTCAGAGACCCTTTGGGTGGCCTAAAAACTCTGACACCAGTGGTGGCCACTACCTCATACGATTACCTACCTACCTACACAGCCATGTCACTTTCCTCCTCCAGCATTCCTAAAGTATTCTAAACCGCTTTAAAGCCATTAAATAACCGCCGTCTTTTCTCGTTCCAGCGCTGACCCTCTATTCGATAATGTTCATGCGCTTCGCGTGGAAGGTGCAACCGCGCAACATGTTGCTCTTCGCGTGCCATTTCACGAACACCGGCGCGCAACTCACGCAGGGCGCGCGCTTTGTCAACTACAACTATCTGGAGGGCGGGCGGAAGGCCGAGGAGCCGAAGCCAGCGGCGGTTTAGCTGGTGGGTAGGGCGGGCGGGGGCGTCTTAGTTGGCTCCACACGTATTGACTTGTCTTTCCTGTGGGCTAGGCCGGTTAAGCTGTCAGGATGGTATAGGTGCTGGGCAAGTCTACTTCATCTAAAAAACAGTGCCCCAGGCACTGCAGCGCCGAGTGGTCTCTTCACCCATCTAGAAAGCTGGATATCATTTTAATACCTTCATTTGGTCCTAAATGCGTGTAATCCCATCTAGTGTGAGTGAAGGTGCCACTGGACGCTGTATAAATAATCTCATTACGTAGATGCAAAGGCCTTAGTAGGGGGGGACGTTTAAGGAGGAGTTGATCGCCTTACGGGGGCCTTGATTTACTGCGAAATGCGAGCCACAATGATAAACCATCGGTGGAAATACGAAAGACAAGACACACCACAGAAGCAAAACAAATGCTGGGGGTGATTTTTGATATCGTCATTTAAACTTGTATCACGCGTGAGAAGATTTTATGAAGAGGTAGTCGTTTCAGGGTGCGATGATGTATCGAAAAAAGGTTCTTCAAACATTTTCTGGCATGATAATTTCCTTCCGGACCATTAGGTTGAATTCTCAAAAAGTTGAATTCTTATAATGTTGAACTCTTGGCATCATTAGGCGGACTTGCGTCACTCAGGGTAAGCAAAGTAACTCCGAGTTAACTTGACATTTCCATACAAATGTTGACGTTAACTCAGAGTTAACTGGCTAACCCTGGTTGACGCAAGTGGACCTTATAAGTGAAAAGAGGATCGTATTGACACGAGTTAAAAAATGCTATTTTGAGACAATCAATGCACTTTCAAGTGTTCTTAATTATCACGCGTGGTAAGTGAATCAGGATAAAACAAATCGTCCCCCAGCATTTTTTGCTTCCTGGGGTTAAAGCCAATTGAGTGGTGTGATCCAGTCTTTCGCATATTCACCGACCATTTGTCATTATAGCTCACATTTTGCGGTCCTTACAGCATAAATAACTGTAACTTTTATGCATGTTGCTCAGAATTTACAGTGCACTGGTCATTAGTGTCATGATGACACATGAATTATAACGGTCAGACACGACAGTGAGTGACTTTCAGTTACAAAGAAGAAGGCGATCAACTTCCATAGTTTAGCTGAATACTCGTAGTGATATTTCTAGTAAAAGTTTTGCGCAACGGTCGGTTTTAGAAATACCTGTATGGTTGTGTAAATGCCTAAGGTATACAGTAATAGGTATTTTCATGTCACATGAAAAATGGTTGATAAAGTTGACTGTAAAATAATGGGGTTTTAACTAGGGAACACTATGGAAATTGATTTAATTTCAAATATTTTGGTCTTACCTGCGGATTAGTCCGACTGTGATACATGATAATTATGAACCAATGCAAATGAACCTACACAGACAATCATATTTTTTGGGCTAATAGGTACCTATTTTAAAAACGAAATGGTTATGTTTTTTTTAAATGTTGTGGTTATAAAATAAAAAATGTTTTTTTTCAACTTTTTTTTGCATAATCGATATCCTGTTGAACAGTAGGTTACACACGCTTAAAAGAGTTAGGATGTTTTGTAACACGTTTTATAGCTTCGGCTACTCAGCTGACTAGTCGAGTGGTTACTCCTCGGTTACTCATTTAGAGTATTCTAGAGTATGTAAAAGGTTACTTAAGTATTTCGTTATTATATTCTCAACTTTATCAACTATGAATGAACTTTTTTTAAATAGCGGTGAGTCGATCGTCTCTTGATCTAAGAACAAGGAGGCTCATAACAGGGACAGAATGCAATCGTTTTGATTGTTTTCATTAGAGTAAATAATGCCAATTTCTATGTAGTTTATACACAATAATACTAAGGTAGCTAATTGCTAATGGATAGGTGATATCAATAATGTTGCCTTCAGGTACAAATATATATGATATTTTGTTACGGATTTTTTGTGTTTCTTTAATTACACGGTATATTTATTAATTGAAGCAAAATAACTTATGTTGAACCCAAATGCTATAAAATGTAGTCAAATAGATATCGAAGGCAGTAGTACGCTTTTATTCATGTAGGTATATTTTGAATACTATATTTTTGTAATAGTTTTTTTTAATGTGTAGCTGGTCTATCTCTGTAAATGACGTACCTACGTATATTTTTATACTTAAGTGATTATTTATTGTGTTTACAGTTTTATTCAAAAATATATTGTTGATCTGTTTACTTGTGTGTTTGATTCCAGCTCAAAACTTTAAAATATGTATAACTACAGATATCACGGAACTTAGGATACGAGAGGTAATGTCAAAAGTACGTACCACTTTCGTTTAGTTGGGTCATTGTACTAAGTAGTAGGTACGTACCATCTTTACAACGTTTATTCTGGGGCTATTTCTGAAATAGTTCAATCATTCGATGGCAAGGATAAAACGACCTTTGCCTTTCAACAATAAATAACTTCCTCCACTGAAATTGGTATCTCTATCTTACCCAATCTACCTTACCCTGTATAAATCATCTCATTACGTAGATGCAAAGGCTTACCCACGCCAAGTTACATGGAGTCCTGAAATTCAGGAAAATAAATATCACCACCACACATTAGAATTTATTATTCTAAAACCGACCTCCGAAAACGCATGAATAGCGAAAGAGTGCGCCCGCCTGTGCATTCACACGGCTAGAGGGGTTAGCACGAGTTTGGCTTTACACATTGAGCTATGGTTTGTTCTGTATTAGTAAGATGTAGCCTGTTCAATTGTACATGTCCCACTAGCTGGGCAAAGGCCTTCTCTCAGAGAGAGAGTTCGAGCTTAATCACCACGCGTGCTCAATGCGGGTTGGCGATTTTTGCGTTGAGGGTATAATGCCTCATATTCTCAGGTTTCCTCACGATGTTTTCCTTCACCGACAGCGAGAGGTATTGCTACTACAAATTGACAAATGTACGTAACTTTGAAATTAAGCAAAGTCATAGATACATGCCCGCATCGGGAATCGAACCTAGGACCTTTCACTTCAGAGTCCACTGTTCTCCCCACTAGACCACCACCGCTCTTGTTCTGTATTCATTCTGTTCTGTATAGCTCTTAAAAGGGTGAACCGATTTGCAAGCAGGTTTTCTAGCGAGTGTTCTTAGATATCAAAATCAGTTCAGCCGTTTATAATTTATGCTAATTTTTTGCGTTAAAATTTCGAATAGCACAAAAATGCAGATAGTTTAAATTAGGCTTTTACACGATCGTAAGTTACTAGTACCGTATCAGCATACTTTCCGAGCTTGGGAGATGACAAAGTTGTTTAGTAGGTACATTTAAAAGTGGACGTGTTTCAGGAATAAAGCTATTTAAAAATTACCCTGTATACTTTATGCCTTAGGCCGGGTCCAGACGCTTGTAACGTGTAATGTAAGATTACGCGTAGTAATTTAGCGCCATCGTGTGGACGGCATACAAACTTGACGTGAACTACTCGTGCCTTTGTTACATGTAATGCTCGCCACACGCAGAATTCGTGTTACATTACACGGATTACACACGTTACACTCGTCTGTGAGAAGTACCTAATCGTAAAGTTGAACCCGTATCGTGCTAAGACCACGAGTATCTCGCGTGCTCCGTTTATTCGAACAATGCGCGGGGCGTGCGCTGGCTCGAAACAAAGGCTCTGAGATCACAGGAGCAGCGTTACAGCGCTTCAGCGACAGAGACGTACCTAGTTGAGAGTCTGTTTGAGGGGTAAACAGCTAGCACGACTCACCCATTAAAATTTATTCTAAGGATTTGACAAACTGCCTGACTATAGATACGATATTAGGTGTGGGTAGACTGGGTACTATTATCCATCATTTAGACGTTCTGGACTGGTGGAATACCTAACTACATCAAGCCTGAGTCTGTAACGCAATGGTGCCTCGATACGCTCCCAATTGGCTTCAATTTTTTTTTATGGTATCTGTATCATGCATGTCCATGCAAAGGCCTCCTCCCTCTCAGCCCAGATTTTGCGGTCTTGAGCCACCTCCGACCACTCCGGCAAATATTTATCGAGGTCGTCTCGTCTTGGCTTTAATTACGATTTATTGATGCTGTCTGTCCTTTTAATGTTTTTCTAGTACAGCATATAATATTATTATTCTAGAGGATTACTTCGCTGGCTGTAGGAGAATAATGAGGAAAACCCGGATTTGTCCTTCTACAGGGAACCTATCGACACGCCATCCTCCTTTTTTTCCTTTGCTGGGTATCTTGACTTTTTTTAGGAAGGTTCTACCTAGGTATAATGCGCGCGCGATGAGAATGGGATGGGCCCTTGTCGAAGTCAATCGAAAATATACTTTATTGAACGAGCGAGCGAAGTTCTCCGAGTCTACTGGAACCATCCGGCGTTTGTATGTTTGTATGTATGTTTGTATGTATGTATGAATGTTCGTTCGACGATAACTTGAGCAAATTTAGTCGGATCGTCATGAAATTTGGTAGGCGAGTAAATGAGGGAAAGAGAATTTTTAAGTTCGAACATGAGCCAAATCGGTCGAGGGGTTGCTGAGATATAGGGTCGCGAGTTCAAAGTTCGGGGCGAACCACTAGTTTTACTTTGACAAGGTTTTTACACTTAAACTTTCGTAAGTACTGCACATTTTGTATTTCGTAGACGCGAGTTTGCTTACCGCGCGCGTCTCAGTTCCAAAAGGTCGCATCCCATTCTCATCCCGCGCGGATCATAACGTAATCAACTAAAAAAAATAGATGGGCCGGCCCTGTGCTTACGCCCGAGATAACTCTGTGTTCTTGCGTTGTGTTGTGATATTAGGACGTGGAAATTTTTGCGTTCATAGTTTTAAACGCTTTAATTTATTCAAATGCAAAATAATTCCGTCCTTTTGCATTTTCCCGGCTTTCTCTTAGGAGCGGTCTGCTGGGTGTACTATCGTCTGCTTATGTTTTTTCTATGTAAAACCGCTACCCTCTATACAGGGTGTTGTTTTGGTCAGTGTCACCCGACTCAGGGAGGATAGTTTTAGTAACACTTGAAACTGAAGGAGGATTAAAATAGTTATTTGTTATGCAAGAATGCAAAATTATTGTTTGCGGCGAGTGCTTGTATTCAGAAGCACGAACGAACTTTTCATCTCACAGAAGCGAGGAAATGACTTTGTTAGCCAAGCGGGAAAAACTCTATAGACAACTACTTACAGGCAAAACAGGTGAGTCAAATAAGTTCCTTTTAAAGGCATATTTTATTGTAGTTACGGCTGCCGCACTAAAGTTTTGAGCTTCGTTGGTATTAAAACCATTCGTTTTATTAATAATTTCCTGAAGTTTATTTATCCACACACAAAAATTATGTAAATAAAAGAATGTTTTTTTTTCCGGGTGCATTCTGAACTTTTACCATATAAATTTAAAATTTATTGAGATAAAAAATAAATTCAATTAAATCGTTTGAAAAAATGAATTTAACAAACCAATCCATAATTATCTATTTTATAAAACAGAAGCGGAGCATTTTTTTAATTTACTGTTATTACAAATTAATATATAGTGTACAAAATATTAAAAACACTGTAAGAAGAAACCGCGTTTCGGAATGTTCTATTCCGTGACTTTAGATGCCTATGCCTCATTTGCATTCACAGTTTTGTATAGAAAATGAGCACTTTCGTGGAGAGTCGCGTCTAAACGAGGCTCTTCCTTCTGAAGCTTTTATGAACTTATAAGGCATCTAGTGAAACGGCCAGTGTTTTTTCTTTTTCTACACCATGGGGCGTGCAGAAAAAGGGCGTTCAAATTTCGAAGTCCACAAAAATGCAGATTGGTTAAATTCGGGTTTTACACGGTTGTAAGTTGCTAGTAACAGCAAACTTTCCGAGCATGGGAGATGAAAAAAAAATTTAAAACACTTATTATCTCCTCGCCCATAATATCCGCTTCGATCGACGTACGCTAACTCTGACTAACCATGACCATTACGTACTTACATTATGGTTTATGCTGTTTTGCTACGCCGTGCTGTTTTGCTACGCCGTGCTGTTTTGCTTCGCCGTGCTGTTTTGCTTCGCCGTGCTGTTTTGCTTCGCCGTGCTGTTTTGCTTCGCCGTGCTGTTTTGCTTCGCCGTGCTGTTTTGCTTCGCCGTGCTGTTTTGCTACGCCGTGCTGTTTTGCTACGCCGTGCTGTTTTGCTACGCCGTGCTGTTTTGCTACGCCGTGCTGTTTTGCTACGCCGTGCTGTTTTGCTTCGCCGTGCTGTTTTGCTTCGCCGTGCTGTTTTGCTACGCCGTACTGTTTTGCTACGCCGTGCTGTTTTGCTTCGCCGTGCTGTTTTGCTACGCCGTGCTGTTTTGCTTCGCCGTGCTGTTTTGCTACGCCGTGCTGTTTTGCTTCGCCGTGCTGTTTTGCTTCGCCGTACTGTTTTGCTTCGCCGTACTGTTTTGCTTCGCCGTGCTGTTTTGCTACGCCGTACTGTTTTGCTACGCCGTGCTGTTTTGCTTCGCCGTGCTGTTTTGCTACGACTTGGTGTTTTGCTACGCCGTGCTGTTTTGCTACGACTTGGTGTTTTGCTACGCCGTGCTGTTTTGCTACGACTTGGTGTTTTGCTACGCCGTGCTGTTTTGCTACGACTTGGTGTTTTGCTTCGCCGTGCTGTTTTGCTACGACTTGGTGTTTTGCTACGCCGTGCTGTTTTGCTACGACTTGGTGTTTTGCTACGCCGTGCTGTTTTGCTACGACTTAGTGTTTTGCTTCGCCGTGCTGTTTTGCTACGACTTGGTGTTTTGCTTCGCCGTGCTGTTTTGCTACGACTTGGTGTTTTGCTTCGCCGTGCTGTTTTGCTACGACTTGGTGTTTTGCTTCGCCGTGCTGTTTTGCTACGACTTGGTGTTTTGCTTCGCCGTGCTGTTTTGCTACGACTTGGTGTTTTGCTACGCCGTGCTGTTTTGCTTCGCCGTGCTGTTTTGCTACGACTTGGTGTTTTGCTTCGCCGTGCTGTTTTGCTACGACTTGGTGTTTTGCTACGCCGTGCTGTTTTGCTTCGCCGTGCTGTTTTGCTACGACTTGGTGTTTTGCTACGCCGTGCTGTTTTGCTACGACTTGGTGTTTTGCTTCGCCGTGCTGTTTTGCTACGACTTGGTGTTTTGCTTCGCCGTGCTGTTTTGCTACGACTTGGTGTATTGCTACGCCGTGCTATTTTGCTACGACTTGGTGTTTTGCTACGCCGTGCTGTTTTGCTACGACTTGGTGTTTTGCTACGCCTTGCTGTTTTGCTACGCCGTGCTGTTTTGCTACGACTTGGTGTTTTGCTTCGCCGTGCTGTTTTGCTACGACTTGGTGTTTTGCTACGCCGTGCTGTTTTGCTACGACTTGGTGTTTTGCTTCGCCGTGCTGTTTTGCTACGACTTGGTGTTTTGCTACGCCGTGCTGTTTTGCTACGACTTGGTGTTTTGCTACGCCGTGCTGTTTTGCTACGCCGTGCTGTTTTGCTACTCCGTGCTAGAAAAATAGCCTCTTTGCAGAGTGTTTTCCAGCGTGTAGATGTAGCGTTAGACCCTATTGTCCTTTGGCTATGATGAAAGCATAAAATGAGTCATAGCAATTCCTATTCTTACTTAGACTCTACTTACGTAAATCATATTTTTATCTACGAGTATGTAGGTACCGACCTACGTAAAACAAACCAAGTCTAAATTTCAATTTGTCAAAAAGCTTTAATACCACTCGGTTTACGAATCCCGCATTCCACTATTTGTCTTCGGTAAGTAGGTAGTAGATATACCAACCAAATGCATAAAACTTAGGCACCTACCTACCTTTACACGCGTTCTAAAATTTCACTCAGTAAAATTGCAGCGGGACTGACTCTAGCCCGCTCGCATTACATTACTGAAATTCTTATTCGACTGTGACTTTATTTAACAATGGAAACAACCCCTCCCCGTGACTTCACTCGTCTACGATTCAACTCGGGAAAGCGCACTATACGAGGTGACTTTGGATCCGTTAGCGTTAGAGGTGATCCGTTAGTCAAACGTTAAGACATCATTCTGCAACTGCTGAAAAAAAAAAAGTTTACAATTTTTTTACGCATAGTTACGTCTATAAGATACAGCTGATGAATGTTTTGTCCCGATTTTTTGGTGCCCTATTCCATAATTCAGTAAGGCCTACTTAGATGAAACATTTCGTAATACTCATCTAAACTCAGGTCTTTACAATTCCCGGGCTATCATATTCAGACTCTACAATCTAAATCAATCTAGGATTCAACAACCTCACGACACAGCAGAAAGGTATAGGCCCGGTTTCTGAATTGAGAATTTTACTAAGTAGGTAAATACTTAAGTATCGTTCTGTCAAGTTCTTTTGTGAGAAATCTGCAAAGACAGCTAATTTGTCAATTCAGAAATCAGCAGATAGTCATCTACATGGAAGAATCACTTAATTGTTTGAGTTCTATATCCCTCTTTTTTAACCTACACAGCTCTAAGCATACCTATAAATACTTATATTATACCTAATCTATTTCCTAATCAGAATAAAAGTTGATTGTGAATTTACATCCACGCTAGTAACTGTGGACAGTCAAGGAGTTATCGACTTTCGTTTGCTTTTCGTGCTTATGTTGCGGGTACTAAGACCTAGAGTTGCGTAGCAACATCTACTGTCAACAGTAGGTAGGTACAATACTCCTTTGAATTCTTCCGGAAAGTTAAAGTGAGCTGTGTAAATAAAGATACAAAAAACTAGTTAAAGTTACGCTAGGGCGCCTTGGAATTTATTCGAATTGATTTGAACAAAATGTTGCTCCCAAGATCAAAATGGGCGAACGTGGTATATCTAATGCTATTGCATCATAATATGTTACATTTTATCCATCATTTTGATGACAGTAAATTAAAAGATAAGTACCTACTAAGTAGGTACAAGAAAAAAAGCTATTCCAATAGGTAAGGACACGGTAGAGCATTTGACATTATAGCAACGAAAGGCTCTAGGTTCGAATCCCAGCTTTATTTGCAATAGGTACCTACCTACCTGTACTCATGCATTTGTAGGTAGTAGCAGTAGGTACCACGTTGTCTTCAACGTCGCAACGAAACTTGAGCTCCCGAGGCAGAAGACTCAACGCGAAAATTGTAGAGCACCCCCTGGAACTCGTCTTTCACGCGACTGAAAGATGTGTCGCCATAAAACTTGTGCCCAACATATTTTATCATATCTCGATCGCGCCGAAATAAAGTCGTCCGCACTCCACACGTTCACGCCCGATTGAGTCTCAAGTGAGAGTTGTGAACGCACCCGACCCGCCGTTTCCGGGCGTCGGCGCCGCGCTGACGCCGGCCGGCTTCCGGCGGCGTGCGCGGGAAAACATGGCGGACTTGGCGGGAACTCGACGGCTATTTGCACAAAACACCGCTATTACCGGCTTATTTGTACAACGCTGAATGTTGATGCGCACCTAAGTTATTGCCCCCCGTTTGTAGGAAGGATTGGAATAACAAAGCACAAGGTTTTGTCTTAACATTAATTTGAAAGTCAATTTGGAGGTTATGTATGGTAAAGTTTTCCCTTTCCGCTCTTGTTTTGTATAGTGATTTACTTGCCTGGAGAATGGATTCAGGAATAAAATATTTTGTGAAAATATTGTTTGTATTATTTCTCCGTAGAAGACAAGTGAGGAAAAACAGGAATGAATTATTCAAAACGGCCCGTGTCCTTTCGCAATCTGGGCTGGCGAGAGAGAACGTAAGTAAAGTAACTTAAGAATTTCGCGCGAACAAAATGGGAGCATGAAATTCTTCGCACGTCAGAAAACCCATTTGTAAATGAATAGCTTTCTTATTCGGCGGGGTAAACTTATGTTTTTGCAGAAGTGGCGGGCGGGAGGGATTGTGGATGCCGTTGAATTATTAAATTCACGTCGCCGTTGGCCGGACCCGTGTCGGCGCTAATCTCTCTTTTGTCAACGAGATTGGAAACGTGGAATACCAGCGCCATTGCAAGCTATCCCTGTGTTCGGACGCTGACGGCTCTCTTGTGAAAAGACAGCGTAATGGATCTATCGTGCCTTTAGAAATATGGAGGCTTTAGGGGCTAATGGCTATATTCTCTTGGCGAAACCTGGCGGCAAGATCGATCGGTTTTTCTCCGCATTCGTAGGCAATGTCCATGGGGTATTCAGAAATATCATCTTTTATCTCTCATTAAAGAATGAACGACGATCAGACTCAGTGGCGTAGCTAGGTATCCAGGGGCCCTGACCTGAGGCAAAAAAAAAGTGGGGCCTAACTGTACAGGTTTTATCAAGTCAAAATATAGATGAAATACTATTGAGTACTTAAAGGCCCGAAAATTCAGTCTTTAACGCAGTTCAAGTAGAATGAAAACGTAGAAAACTGTTTTAGTACGGTAATGAAAAAGGGGATTTATCATGGCATCCGTGGCCTTATGTGAGCTTTAGTTATTAGGTACCTACCACTTTGAAGATTTTTTAGCTGGTTCAATACGGTTTGGTGGCAGGGTGACCGAAAGCTCAGCTCAGGACAGGATCCTCGTCCCTATGTAGCTGCGCCAATGACGACGATTGATCAAAAAAAAAAAAAGCCCAATCCAAGAAGGCAGGTGAATCAAACTCTATGTAACTAACACTTTAAAATTCCCCTCGCACCAGGACGACGCGAAAAGGAAAGCAGCAACAAATCCAGCTCGCACCTTTTTACCCGACTACGCGAAGCAAAAAGGAGGGTTATGATTTAAGCAGCGTATGTATGTATGTATGTGTGTATGTATGTATGTATGTATGTATGTGTGTATGTTTGTGTGTTCATTTGTTCCCTCGCAGAGCCTAAACTACTCGGCCGATTTCAACAAATGAGGAGTCGTTGGATTTGTCTTAATCACCCAGGTAACATAGAATACTTTAATGTTGAAAAAAAAACAAGATGGCGGCTGTGCTGTACCCTAAAGTGGTGGACCTAAAAATAAAAATTATCGGATACCATTGTCATGGGTATCAAATGAAAGGGCTATAAAACGCCTTTTCAAAAATGTATAACGCATGTAGCGTCAACATAACAAATAGAACAAAAAATACCAAAATGTGTTTTTTTTTTGCCCTTCGTGGTTCTACTCTGGATGATCGTCCAAATGACTAACTAAAAAGCCCAAAAAAAAAAATAGAAGCTAAAAACTAAAACCCGACTACTAAAAGGCTTAAAACAAGACCTGCTTATCCCTTTAATAGACTCATAGATAAAATTAATCGTAGTCGGAGGACACCACATTCGCGTTTGATAGACCGATGGCCTCCGACTACGATTAATTTTATCTATGAGTCTACAGGGTGCACTCTAAGTCGATAGCGGAACTTTAAGTAGGCTGTTTACTTCTTCTCTCGTGTCGAAAGCGTCACACGTCGCGCTCCCAAAAACGCTGGCTAGTTGGCTGCTTACTGATCAAGTACCTGGGCGACCGAGCTTCGCTCGAATGCTAAGAGATGGCGCCCCTAATATTTTTTTTGCATAACAGCCTTTGAATGAAACTACGAGAATCAATAACTCAATAACGAGTATCAATAAATATTAGGGGGGGGCTCTGCCCCCCTAACCCCTCGTCTGCTGGCCTTTGCTGACCTTATAACTCTGTGTAAGCAGGAGTATACAACGTGTTACAAAACATCCTAACTCTTTTTACAGGGTGTATTCTACTACAACAGGATGTCAATTCTGTAAAAAAAAGTTGAAAAAAAAAATTATTTTATATCCTCAAAATTGAAATTTTTTCATATTTTTTTTGTACTTGGTATAAGCTCAAGTTTAAAAATATGTTTGTGGGTGTAGGTGCATTTGCAAAGGTTTGAGTTGTTAAAACATTGTGAAAGTCAATGAAAACAATATTTAAAAAATACTTTTCTCCCGCCACACCGTTCACATTTTATTATATTAATTTAAAAATCAATGGAACGTCGTAGGGCAAAAAAAATATTTAGGTTGTGATCCCTATCACCGGGTGCTATTACCCTGTAAAAAGAGTTAGCATCTTTTGTAACACCTTGTATTTTATGTTTATTAGGGGGGCGCTCCAACCCCCCGTCTGCTGTGCGCAGCTGGCCTTTGGTGACCTTATAACTCTGTGTAAGCAGAAGTATATTTTTTGTTTTTTAGGGGGGGGGGCTCCGCCCCCCCAACCCCCCGTCTGCTGAGCGCAGCTGGTCTTTGGTGACCTTATAACTCTGTGTAAACAGAAGTATATTTTTTGTTTTTTAGGGGGGGGGCTCCGCCCCCCCAACCCCCCGTCTGCTATGCGCAGCTGGTCTTTGGTGACCTTATAACTCTGTGTAAGCAGAAGTATATTTTTTGTTTTTTAGGGGGGGCTCCGCCCCCCCAACCCCCCGTCTGCTGTGCGCAGCTAGCCTCTGGTGACCTTATAACTCTGTGTAAGCAGAAGTATATTTTTTGTTTTTTAGGGGGAGGCTCCGCCCCCCCAACCCCCCGTCTGCTGAGCGCAGCTGGTCTTTGGTGACCTTATTACTCTGTGTAAGCAGAAGTATATTTTTTGTTTTTTAGGGGGGGGCTCCGCCCCCCCAACCCCCCGTCTGCTGAGCGCAGCTGGTCTTTGGTGGCCTTATGACTCTGTGTAAGCAGAAGTACATTTTTTGTTTTGAAGGGGGGGGGCTCCGCCCCCCCAACCCCCCGTCTGCTGAGCGCAGCTGGTCTTTGGTGACCTTATAACTCTGTGTAAGCAGAAGTATATTTTTTGTTTTTTAGGGGGGGCTCCGCCCCCCCAACCCCCCGTCTACTGAGCGCAGCTGGTCTTTGGTGACCTTATTACTCTGTGTAAACAGAAGTATATTTTTTGTTTTTTAGGGGGGGGGCTCCGCCCCCCCAACCCCCCGTCTGCTATGCGCAGCTGGTCTTTGATGACCTTATAACTCTGTGTAAGCAGAAGTATATTTTTTGTTTTTTAGGGGGGGGGCTCCTTCCCCCCAACCCCCCGTCTGCTGAGCGCAGCTAGCCTCTGGTGACATTATAACTCTGTGTAAGCAGAAGTATATTTTTTTGTTTTTTAGGGGGGGGCTCCGCCCCCCCAACCCCCCGTCTGCTGAGCGCAGCTGGTCTTTGGTGGCCTTATGACTCTGTGTAAGCAGAAGTATATTTTTTGTTTTGAAGGGGGGGGCTCCGCCCCCCCAACCCCCCGTCTGCTGAGCGCAGCTGGTCTTTGGTGACCTTATAACTCTGTGTAAGCAGAAGTATATTTTTTGTTTTTTAGGGGGGGGCTCCGCCCCCCCAACCCCCCGTCTGATGTGCGCAGCTAGCCTCTGGTGACCTTATAACTCTGTGTAAGCAGAAGTATATTTTTTGTTTTTTAGGGGGGGGGGCTCCGCCCCCCCAACCCCCCGTCTGCTGTGCGCAGCTGGTCTTTGGTGACCTTATAACTCTGTGTGAGCAGAAGTATATTCTTTGTTTTTAAGGGGGGGGCTCCGCCCCCCCAACCCCCCGTCTGCTGTGCGCAACTGGCCTTTGGTGACCTTATAACTCTGTGTAAGCAGAAGTATATTTTTTGTTTTTAACAATGGCTAGTCCAACCTTTTTTCCCTCTGTGGTCCAACTGGGCTGTCAACGCCAATACAGTGGCTTACATTGTAAACTTTTTTGTGTAAACCTTAATGGCTCGATCTGTTCATATCCTTGCCTATAAAAAAGTATTATATCTATGCTATCAGTAGACTCTTTACACTGTTCTTTTACCGCCATCTATGAGATATCGAAAGAACGTGGCCTAGAAAGTATCTCATTGAAATAAAATAATAATCTATGGGGCGTCTTGACTTGACATTCTAAAGTCACAACAATGTCAAAGCTGTATTGGAATGGTTTGAAGAATTTCGTATAAAGCCATCTTATTTTATGGAAAAAAAGTATGAGGGACTATGAATGTTAACTTAGTTATAGTAAGTATTATAAAGGTATATGATAGCACTTAGTTTGAATTTAAGGTAACACGAAAGGAAGGTAAACAAACAGTGCACACAGTGAACTTTATTTATTCAGGCCATCGTATCTATAGTTTTCCCGGATTTCTGGTGCCTTGTATCCTTTTCTGCTTCATCTTCTTTTCGTGTTGACGGTTGCTGCTTTATTGCTATTGACCATCCTTCCATGCATTATCAATCAAATGCGCCAAACGAAAGTTTCATCTCGTCACCCGGTAATTTTATAAAGCTTGATAGATGCTGTCTTCAAGTATGGATGGAGTCATTGGTTCTTTCAGACTGTTGGTAATTAAGTATAACTAAAACTAAGTTATCTTGCTAAGGTTTCAATAAATTAAAGATTTTCTTGGCTCATGCGTTTGTTGATTACAATAATGTGACAGGTTCCGATGACAGCGATTTTGAAACAACTTTATAACACTGTTGTTCAACGTTTTATTTTAAAACTTACTTGCGGACTTTTTGGTAGGTCAAAACACACCGAAACTCAGTTTTGTTGGATTAAGTAAAGTCAAAAGCTCAACGCTACGTGATGACAGGGTCTCCGGTAAATGGTTTGGTCATTCACTTTAGTACAAATAGCCAATTTATGTTGATATTTGTTGGTTTGCTTTGCCCCTAAGTAAACCAGCGTGATGATATATAGCCTATGTGTTTTTTTTATGTCTAAGCTATCTCCATTCCAAATTTCATCCAAATCGTTAGAGCCGTTTTCGAGATCCCCCGTTCAAATATATATATATAGGTATATAGAAATATACAAGATTAGCTCGTTTAAAGTAATAGGATACAAACAACTTGTACTAGATGGCGAAAAAAATGGAGCGAAAAAAATTTCTGCCGTTTCATACATTTGGCGCAGTACTGAGTCGACCTTTTGTATGGAACAGGTGATATTTTTCTGGCTCCATTTTTTTCGCCACCTAGTACAAGTTGTTTGTATTGATCAGTAGACAGCCTACTTAAAGTTCCGCTATCGACTTAGAGTGCACCCTGTATTATAAGGATAAACAGGTCTTGTTTTAAGCCTTTTAGTAGTCGGGTTTTAGTTTTTAACTTCTATTTTTTTGTCGCACACATTCAGCGCCCTCGGGCCCTTAACGAGATCAGCCGCGTCAATCCTACTCTAGAGACTCGGCAGGGACAATTATCGAGACACGATTTTCCTGGCAGTTGTGCAGGCTACCTGCAGCCTGCAGCTAACTAAAAAAAAACTAAGGCCTTTGCATCTACGTATGAGATGATTTATACAGCGTCCAATGGCACCTTCACTCACACTAGATGGGTGAAGAGACCACGTAGTAGGCTTGCCCAGCACCAATACCATCCTGACAGCTTAGTCGACCTAGCCCACAGGAAAGACAGGTCAATACGTGTGGAGCCAACTGAGCCGCGGGTTTCCTCACGATGTTTTCCTTCACCGTTAGCGAGAGGTATTGCTGATACAAATTCACAAATGTACGTAACTTTGAAATTAAGCAAAGTCATAGATACATGCCCGCACTGGGAATCGAACCGGGTACCTCTTGCTTCAGAGTCCACCATGCTTACTATGCTTCCAAAAATCTAAGTTTTGTGCCCTACCACTTAGAACATTGATCGTTTATTAACCGACTTCAAAAAGGATACTCAATTTAGATTTTGATGATTACCATTTTTTTTGTTTGAAAAGGTATAGTAGGTACTTCCCATGTATTCCCATAAAAAATCCTGATGAAGAACTTCGGAGATGGAGAACGGAACTCCTTAACAGACACCAGCAAACCACTACGAATCAGTGCAATAGCTTAATAACAGTGAAGATACCTTTTCACCAGTGAAGTCGGTTATTTTAATTTTGTTCATTTTGTATTATTTATTCCTACAGTTCTAGGTTCCAGGTGCGTACTGCGTAGATACAAAAAACTTCCCTATTAATAATTATATTGCAGTGCTCGCGCCAGGTAAGTACACACGGCAGCACGTGAGACTGTACACTTTTATTGTAAACTCGCCCGTAACGTAACTGAGTAGAGTGCTAGCGTGTAAGGGTCGACGTGCTGTCGTGTGTACAGTACCGGTTGAAGAGGTTTGGTTCTGATTATTGGCGCGAGCTCTATTTGACTTTTTAAGGTTCCATCGTGTACATTTTGTACAAGGATCTCTATTAGTTTCGTCGTCTGTCCGTATGTTAGAGTATTTTTTATTGGAGGTGCTATTGAATCATAGTGAGTGAGTGATTTGCGAAGTACGGTAGGTTTTATTAGAAGAAAACCAGCTGGATAAGTCTGTATTAATGCATGGTGTCAAAATGTTTACTATTTCAACTCAAAAGTAGAAAATAAAAAAAAAAAAAATTACCCTCAAGTCAAGACACCGGAAGGCAACACTTATTTTCGTGACGTCATTTCCTTGACAGATTTTACTTTTCACATTTACATCTGCTGGCAACGGCTGTACGCAAACAGCCTGCGGCCGAGCTTTGCCAAAGTCAATCAAGAGTAAGATACACACGAAACAGATGAACAGCCGTATGAGGAATGAAAGGGATTGCCTACGAAGCAGGCGTTTAGTTTAAGGCGCTGTGCATAGTGAATAGCCCGCGCGCCAAGAAAAATGATCAAAATCGAGTCCTGTATCAAATACACTGAACAAATCGAAAATTTTCACATATCAAACCCTAGAATTAGGTGAGACCTATCTAACACAGCCAGTTTTGTGTTGAGATTCGTAAAAGTTTTGAAGATATTTTTAAAGAAAAAAAATAGGCGGCGCACTTTTTTTCAAAAAATATATCCTGCAATCTGTTATAGATATCAACAAAAAACTGGCTGTTTTAGATACCTCTCACCTAATTCTAGGGTTTGATATGTGAACATTTTCGATTTGTTTAGTGTATTTGATACAGGAATCGATTTTGGGCATTTTTTTTGCGCGCGGGCTAATTCACTATGCCCAGCGCCTTAACGACGGCCGCCATTATCGTATTCGGCCTGTTGCCACAGAATAGGTAACTACAGAAAGTGCGTCTTTGCTCTACATATCTACAGTTGATGTGGATTCGAGCAAGCTTAATGTTTTAATTTAAGAATTTGTTATTAATATTCAATTCAATTCAATTCAAAGCATTTATTTCGGAATATTAACACTTCCATAGATTACAAACCAAAAAAACTGATAAAAATTAAATAAATTAAAACATCACAATTTGTACAATTAAAAAGTAAGGCAGTTCATAATGTTAGAGTCACATAAATTAAACATTAAAATTAATAAAGTAATCAATTAAAATTGCATTTTCTAAAAGTTGTGTCTCAGATTAAAATAATATAAAATGAAATTTAAAAGTTCAATCAATAATGTAAGTATTCGATCAAATAAATTTAAATCGAAATGTCATTGTGTATTTAAAAAAAAAGTATAGAAACATAAAAACAGCAGTATAAATTGGAATAAAACACAAAAACCGCAGTATAAATAAATTGGAATAAAACACAAAATAAAATCAAATAAAAACAGTACCTACTTAACATTTTCCGACGGTATCAGATATTAGACTCAAATTCGACGTTTTGTAGATAATTTTTATCGCAAAAAGTATGTCATTTGACCCTGGGAATCAGTGACGTCACGGGTATGCAAAGCTCACTGTCTTTAATTTGTATGCAAAGCTCTCGTTTTGACTCGTTTGGTGCTGATTTGAATCCGCTATTAAAAAGCCCCTTATGCCCGTTTTCACCAACCACCCCTAATTTTAAAAGACCCTTTAACGAAAGTTATCTGCACCTCTGCAAGTCTAGGGGTCATGGGTGAAGGACCATACGAACTTAACTTGTAAGCTTGTGAGTGGAATTCGTATGGTATTTCATCCATGACCCCTAGACTTGCAGAGGTGCAGATATTTTTTGTTAAAATGTCTCTTAAAATTAGGGGTGGTTGGTGAAAACGAGCATTAGTCCCACGTTTTTTCCGGTTATTCCCACAGAAGATTTCCTTCATCGCTACAACCCTTTATGGGTCTTGGCCTACTCAACGATCTCCTTATATTTAGCTCTGTCTCTGGCCTCCATTCCCACAGGACAAGCGTAGTAGTTTATTCCTACCAAATTGTCAATCTGCGTTGTGTATCTTTCTACTCTGTGGCCCTGTCTCCCTGCGGACTTAACGCTACGCTGTACCAGTTAAACGACGCTTATAATTAAACGGTATATTCTGTCCCGAACTAAAATCGACTCTATTCGATTGATGAAAGGAGCGCCGTGGGCGTAAACATAAATGCCGTACGTAATCTTGCCTTAGAGACAGAATTACGAATGCTCACGTTGGTTTCAATCTAGTCTGAAATGGACGTTAAAATCAGTTCTCTATCTACTTGTCTACATAGGATCCTATGCCTTAATATTTTGGATTTTGATATGACAAAAAATAATTCATGAAACCTACTAATACAGTGTAGGTATTGGTACAGAGTACCACTCTATTCTTTTAAACTGTTTATACAATGAGCCGTTTTCAACTGACAGTTAAAAGCTGATTTTAAAATGCTCGCTAGATGGCGCAGAAAATACGGCTACATAACGGCAGTCAAATAACGCTTTTTTCCACAGATTATAAAGTATTAATACTAAAGATACACAAACAACACAGATAAGAATCAGGCTTGCCATGTTCAATCGGTAAAAATGCCGTGTCATATATTTGCAATTTTCATTCTTGAAAGCAAAAATATAAATGGTTTTTGATAAATATAGAATAGGTAGGTAGGATACTGACATCAACTACGTGATGCGATAAAATTTGCAAGCAATGAATTGTGTTTCTGGTTATGATTATTACAGTTTACGGTAATTTGTCGTACCGTTGGCAACACTGATGAAATTTCAACTGACTGCCGTTATAGTGCCGTATTATGAGCGCCATCAGTGGAGAAAAAAAGAACTACGTTTTTTTTCTGAAAACGGGCCATTCTTACCGTAAAGTTTGGATGAAAACCAACATCAATAAACATAACAAGGTTCTAAAAGCGAACTTGTAAGTGGTCAATGGCCAAGAAACTATTCTGACCACCGAGGATTTTCGCCTCGATTGAATAATAATTTTCCCAAAGCGAAGTTAATAATAAATAGGGGAACAGAATACATTTGGTTATTTACGAAACACGAACGCTCTGCAGAGTTTGAGGAAACCGCGGTTTAGTTTGCTTCGCTTGTGTTTTTAACCGCCGACCAAAAAAGAGGGGTGTTAGGTATACCACTATGTTTGTGTATCTGACTGTCCCACAGGCGTCAGCCTGTGGCACCGTAGCTCTTAAACGGGTGAACCGATTTGAATTCGATTTTAATTATTTGATAGCAAGTTTTCTTGCGAGTGTTCTGATATGTTTTGTCAAAATCTGTTCAGCCGTTTATGAGATATGCTTATTTGAAGCTAAAATGCTGAAGTATTTTAAATTTAAATTGAATGTGGAAGACAGGAGGCGATGCCTTTGCCCAGCAGTGGGACACTAACATCCAGGCTAACTAAAAATAAATAAATAGTAGAACTTATTACTGCCAACTAAGCTGATAGGATGATGGAGAAGCGAAGTGCTGGAGCATCTAAAAATGCAGGAGTCAAAAGTTAAAGTGTTTTATTCAATATTCCATAAATAAATTATTTATATTGAATGACAAAATATTATCAAAAGTAAATAAAAAAGTATATAAATCAAATACTTATTAGGTACTATATATGCCCGGTTTATGAGTAGAGAATTTTACTAAGCACGTACTTACGTGTCGCTCTGTCACGCTCTTTTGTGAGAAATCTGCAGAGACAGGACGATACTTACCCATTTGCTTAGCAAAATTCTCAACTCAGAAACCGGGCCTAAGTATCTAGCTATTTTTTTTTTCCAGCTTCTTAGCTCTGATCGTTCTTGGAGAAGAAGCTTGGTAAAGAAACTCCACCTACCTATGCTTTAATAGCACGAACAGTACAGTACAAAAGTATCAGGGTCCAAATCCGTATTAATTCGTGGCTGAATCGTCGAGTTGTCGAGTAACAAACTTAAGCTGCTCCGAGGCTCGGGGATAAATCAAGGCTTTGCCTGCCCGCATTGCAGGAAATTGCAGCTGGCTGGCTAAGTCGAATTACGGAAAAAACCAACAGATCTAGACTTGAGAGGTCTAGGCGGATCCGGCTGTCTTTGCTGGAATCATGGTCTTCCTATGGCCTTCAGTCCACAAAGCCGTTTTGTTGATAAAAAAAAAAAAAACTGTACGTAATATCTAAATAAAAATATAACCTTGCATTATTTTAACTTCTATTTGAAACGAGTCAAATCGCGGTTGTTTGTAAGGCAAAATGAATTAAGGGTGGACGATAGCAGCGTGGCGGGATATTCAAAATTTTCACAGTTTTTTTACATTTTGTAGCTAAACTGAGCTATTTTTGTTTAGCGATTTTTCCTTCGCGGCAATAACATAGTTTTCTTTTCATTATTGTAAACAACAAAATAACAATAATTCAGCCGATTATGTGTTCTGGTCTACGAAGCAGGGGCACTGCCCAAAAAACTTGTTGATGACCAGAACACATAATCGGCTGAATTATTGTTGTTTTGTTGTATTTCCCGCCACGTTGCTATCTTTCCACCTTAAGGTTGGATGATAGCAACGTGGCGGGAAATTCAAAATGTTCACAGTTTTTTACATTTTGTAGCTAAACTGAGCTATTTTTGTTCAGCGATTTTTCGTTTCGTTTACATAGTAAAAAGCTGTGAAAATTTTGAATTTCCCGCCACGCTGCTATCGTCCACCCTTCAATACCAATTTTTTTTAAATTTCAATATAAACAAAAAATAAAGAAAGTTTTTGACTTCAAAAATCGAAAAACTCTGCTGTGTTATCAGAACTGTTCTATTGCTTTATTTTTTCAGTCTGAAACAAAATGGCCTACAATGACACGTAATAAAGTGGGTATCCTCGCGCAAGTGAGCTCGTTGTTTCGGAACTTTTCAACGTGTTTAAAGTGGAGTCATTACAGTTTTCATCTCGATACAGTGCAGGGTGCTCAATGCGAATTTAAACGAGTGTTCATTTCCGTTTTCCCGATGAAACGTTTGGTGGAATCGGCGCGCGTGAACTGGAAATGTCTGAAACTAGTGATCTGGTGGAAACAGACATGGAAATAGCGCAAAGTCGTTGAGTCTAGTACTAAAGTATAACCTTTTGGCATTTCAAACTGTTTATCTTGTCGTATGGATATAAAACAATACCTACTTATTGTTTTTTCTAAAGCACTAACCCGTGCTAGGGAATATTTTAAACATATAAAATAAGTTTTGAGCCAATTGAGCTACCAGTAGACGGAGACTATGAAATTCGCATCGACAGTTACTTGACTCGTAGAGCGCCTGCACGGTATGCGAGAGGTTGCAGGTTCAAGTCCTGTCGCGAGTGATTTTTTTCAACTTATTATCCATGTTTGAAATACCTACTTAGTTACTTTTAAAATCCTAAAAGCCAACTCGTTGGTGGTCAATACCAAATTCTGTGTAAATAATTGATGCACAATAAAGAGTTTTTCATTTATCTATCTACCCAAGAAACTATTCTGACCACCGAGGATTTCCGTCTCGATTGAATAATAATTTTCCCAAAGGGAAGTTAATAATAAATAGGGGAGAAGAATAAATTAGGTTATTTATGAAAGACGAACCTTTCACGGCATTTTAACACTGAACATCTGTTATCAAAATATTAATTTGTTATGCAAAAGACATTTACTTGCCTCCAGGCGGAATTTATCAATTTATCACCTTAAATCACTGACGGCGGCGTCTGAATCCGCTCTTATCTCGACTAAATAAGGTTCACTTCTGTTTATTTTGTTGGGCGTCTTTGATTTTAACTGCTGTCAAATCGTAGGCGCTTCTGAAGCGAAGATACGGCTTGGCAATCTTTGCTTTGCGATCCATTCGTTCGAAATCCGACTCTGTTTCATTACGTTTGAGGACCATTGGAGTGGAACAGGGTTTTGGGTTAGGTATACAGGAGGTGGCGACAAATCACATTTCATGGCTGCGGAGTTGGTAGCAATTTGCCGTCTCAGGAGCCGTTACATCAATAAATTGGTCTAATTCACTAGTTCACTTGGCTTACAGAGGGCTTGGAGAAGTCTCTATGACCTATTGGAAAGGAAATATCTACTGACAGTTTGAGAAAGGCTGTGGCAAGTTGAGCTATTCTAGGTGGTGAATCGAACGTTTGTGATATCGAACGTCGTCACATCGGTTGAATAGCTCAAAGTGCATTCACTGTTTTTTATAATCTCATGTATCTCTATTTGCTTTAGGTGAGCAATTTGTCCGCTCCGAACAAACGAGGCCTTTCGCCTTATTGTCTTTTAAAAATTCACCTTTTGCCGGGATTGTCCGCGCCGAATCTGATGACGTTGTTCGAATTCGTCTGGGAGTTAGGTACCTTTCGATTTTTACCGGCAATATTCCGATTGGCAAGGTTTCATAGAATTTTATGTAGAATATGTCTAAACGTTTCTTCCGGCTCGGTTGACGTATTTACGATATTGAATCGTATCAAATGACGAAGAACATGGTCATGTTGTCTGATTTTATCAATAAACAGTTTTTATCAACCTCTTATATGCCATGGAATGATGTTTAAAATTTATCATAATATATTCTGTACGAAATTTATGGACATAAAAAAATCAAGGAGGGATTAAGAGACGTTTTTAAAGTAATTTTACATCTTTAACCTGTGGAAACGCGCCACAGATGAAAAAAAAAACGCCGTCGAAATGTCGTCTCTAGTTCTTGCTTGGAGTATAGCTTTGATTACGCAACAACTTAGTCCTAAACGAAATGAAGTAATACCGTAGCACTTGTAGCAATGTTCGTAGTCTCGTAGCTGATAAAGTTAGTGCTACGCGCCGTAGCACTCTCGCTAGTAAGACATTCGCTTCTCTCAACGCTATGCAATTATTATTATTATTCGGAGGTGGTATACTCCGTGCCAATAAAGAAAACATTTAGGATGACTTGCAAAACACGCGCCCTCTTGCTCTAATAATATACAATCAAAGCGAGGTAACGCTAGTTTTGAAGTTCATCCTAAATGTTTTCTTTATTTACACGGGTTAGAAGCGTTTCTTGACTTTTAGGGTTCCGTACGTGGAGGCTGCTAAACGGCAGCATCTGTACCTGCCTATGCTGTCTGTGTCCCGTATGCTAACTTTAAAAGGGCTGTATTTTTAAACCGTAATAGGTAGCCAGTTTAACATTTCTCAGAATATCTTTTGATAGGGAATAAAAAGGGTACTCGTAGTTATAGCTTTCCATAGTGATCTTTGAACTTCAACTGAAACGGTAAATCAGTGGCAATTCTGATTTCCGACTTATTGTGAGAAAACGGGTTTCTTGTCTCGATGTAATTTTTATTTTGAGTGCCAATAAAAGTAAATGGGATTTCTAGTTTGATTTGCCTATTCGGGTGAGAATTTCTCCGATGTTTATTCAAAAAATTCCCACTTCCTTGCTATTGAAATTAATCGGAATCAGTGTGACACAGAAAACATGTCACCATTAACATTATAATTGGACAAACAGGGTTTGACAAAACATCGACTAAGCGAATCGCGTGTTGCGTATAGGTAGACTAATGTAGAATGTTATGGCATTGCTTCGGGTCAGAATTCGATATATTTTCCGAGCATGTATAACATGCTACAGTGGGCCTAGAGTCAAACGATTTGGTCATAAAACAAATTATAACATGATTGACTAAAATCCACGTAAGTTAATGCAAGTTCTATCGTGTGACCAGGGAACTAAATTATTTATCGAAGCATTTTTGCCTTTTCAATCTTGTGGCTAAATGGAATCTTGCATTGACGCTTGTCTATCAACGTTCACGAATGCATGCGTAGGTTTTTTACAAGATTTATGAACCAAGTTTTACATAAGTTTCGCCCTAGATATACCTAAACCGACAAGATACTCTATCATTAATACAATTTTTCAGTTTCACATTTGTGAATTTTTAGTAACGCTAATGTGAAGGAAGACATCGTGAGGAAACCCGTGGTTAAGTTGACTCTTCACGTATTGACACTTGTCTTTCTTTTACTAAGCTGTCAGGATAGTGGAGGTGCTGGGCAGGCCTATTCCACCTAAAACATTGTCCCAGGCACTGCAGCTTTCGAGTGGTCACTTCACCCATCTAGTGTGCGTGAAGGTGCCACTGGACGCTGTATAAATCATCTCATTACGCAGATGCAAAAAAGCCTTAATTTTTAACATCGCAGAGTTTATAACAAAAAAATATTCGCCAGACTGCTTAGCAGTTTGTTGGCGAATACAATTAATACACACTGTATTGTTGCACTGTACACATTGAGGCATCATTGTACGGGATCGTGTTTGCCGCCGGACACCCCCGAGGCGTTCGATGTTATACCAATTAACACGGTTTTGTCGGCTTTTGTCTCTCGAGGTCGATTGTTGGTCGATTGGTATCACATAAATAATTACAAATATCATACAAATATCATACGTTTGGTTTTCCGTGCACCAGCAAATTAACTGTTTTTTATTGTACGGGAAATCAATTAATTTTACAAATACATACAATAAATTATCATATCAGATTCTATCCTTGGTTTTCCGTACAATAATTGAACAGGGGCTTAAGTCTATAACGTAATGGTGCCTCGATAGGAGTTGTAGGACTGTCATTTTATTGTTTTTCTAGTGCATCAAAAAATATTTTGATTCTAATTCTAAAGGATTAGTTCGCTGGTTGTAGGAGAAAAACGAGGTAAACCCGGTTTTTTCCTTCTAGGTACCGGGAATCTATCGACACGCCATTGCGTTACAGACTTGAGGCCCTGGTTAAGAGTCGCCTCTCCAGAAACCGGCATGCAAATGACTTTGGCAGCAGTCAGCACCGCGCCCCGAGTCCTTGTTATTTCCGCATCGCCCGGAAGAGCCCGCGAACGCGATGATTAGCAAACTTCTCCGGCAATATCCGGGAGGCAAATACAAATTAGGTGCCGTACTAATTATAATTTACTTAAGGGTGGACGCTAGCAACGTGGCGGGAAATTCAAAATTCTCACAGTTTTTTACATTTTGTAGCTAAACTGAGCTATTTTTGTTCAGCGATTTTTCGTTCGCGGCAATAAAACAGTATTCTTTTCATTATTGTAAACAACGGAACAACAATAATTCAGCCGATTATGTGTTCTGGTCTACGAAGCAGTGGCACTGCCCAAAAAACTTGTCGTAGACCAGAACACATAATCGGCTGAATTATTGTTGTTCTGTTGTTTACAATAATGAAAAGGATACTATGTTATTGCCGCGAACGAAAGATAGCTGAACAAAAATAGCTCAGTTTAGCTTCATCCATTCAGTCGTTCCCTCAATGCTGAGGATCGTAACCATCATTGAAGTTGGCAAAGAGTAGATTTAGAGTAGTTTAGCTACAACATGTAAAAAACTGAAAATTTTGAATTTCCCGCCACGCTGCTATCTTCCAGCCTTAAGTATAACTTCGAAAACCCAAGATTATTAGACGTAAAAGTATAACCCAAGATATTAGACTTTTAGGTCTAATAATCTTGGGTTTTCGAAGTTAATACTTACTTTTGGTTGTCTTTAGGTAGGTATCGAATTGGATGGAGAGATTGGATTTCAGATTATTTAGTTATTTTTGTGTTCCTTATGTTTACTTATCGAATCGGTTAGTTTAGAGATGCTGTTTACGCACCGTTCTCCTATGGATTTCTTTTCGTATTTTTTCAATCCAATACATGTCTTTGTCTTTCCTGTGGGCTAGGCCGACTAAGCTGTCAGGATGGTATAGGTGCTGGGCAAGCCTACTCCATCTAAAATCAAATTCCCAGGCACTGCAGCGCCGTGGTCTCTTCACCCATCTAGTGTGAGTGAAGGTGCCACAGGACGCTGTATAAATCATCTCATTACGTACAAGCAAAGGCCTTAGTTATATCTCCTCCTAGCCGTATTCGGCCATAGCGAATGTATACAGGACTCTCATTTTTCTGGTTGAGGGTTTCGCTGGTGTGCCCTCAGGTTACTGGTGCAGCTGATCTAGGCTCGGAAAGTGCGGGCACATTGGGCGCATGTCAAGACACCATTGACCGAACATCGAACTTAGGTACTTGGTAGCTCAGGAATGTGTTAGATAGGTACTTATACCTCTAGGCTGCGTCTAGCTATCTCCACGTGCAGGAACTTATAAGTGAAGATCGCTAGAAAAGGGTACATTGCTGGGTATCAGCTGGACATGAAGTGTCAATAAACACATTAAAAAATGCTACACACATGATAAACTACAGGGTGCACTCTAAGTCGATAGCGAAACTTTAAGTATATCTACTGATCAATACAAACAACTTGTACTAGGTGGCGAAAAAAATGGAGTGAAAAAAATATCAGCTGTTCCATACAAAAGGTCGACTCAGTACTGCGCCAAATGTATGAAACAGCAGATGTTTTTTCGCTGCATTTTTTTCGCCACCCAGTACAAGTTGTTTGTATTGATCAGTAGAAAGCCTACTTAAAGTTCCGCTATCGACTTAGAGTGCACCCTGTAGAATCTAGAATGCCTTTGTTAACCCCTTAAGCTGTAAGTAAAAAAATCCATCCACTTGGGCAAGTGAATAGATTTTCACGTGCTAACCATGCGGACAAAAATTCAACATACTTTTTCACTAAAATATCCTCTAGCTATAATAGTGTAAGTAGCTACTGTAAGCGAGCTCCAACAAGAGAGCCGGGTAACGCGCGAAGTTGTTTTCTTTACGATATTCGTCCGGCTCCGCAGCGGGTCGAAGGTGAAGGCGCAAACGAGTGCCGGCGCCGACGCCGGCGTGATTTCATTCGGCGCCGCCATCAACGGGCGGTTGGGAGTTTGGACGGCCCGCCCGCTCTACGGTCCAGCGCTTCTATTGTCTAAAAAATCCACTCAACCGCTGAGCATAAAAACACTCGAAAATAGCCCTTATTGAAATGAACAATCTTTTTTTTTTGACGTTAAAAAACAGTGGGCAATTTCATAAAGCTGACAATGACAATTTAAGAACGTTTCTTATAGCTTAAAAAGTTGGTATTTGTGCTATTTCAGCACTGGCTGCGCGGTGCGCTTTCGTGGCTCTCCACTCTCTACCACCTTTCCAGCCTCTCCTGCTCCTATTAGTCATACAGCGCAAAAAAAAATATATAAAAAAAGCGCTTTCACCAAAGACGTTGAACAAAAGTTGTTGGAAATCACAAAGCTATTTAAAAATTGCTCTGTAAATAGATAGAAAACTTGCTTTAAAAAAACCGCATCAAAATTGGTTCACCCGTTTAAGGTGCCATAGACAGACACATACACATAGCGGTCAAACTTATACGACCCCTCTTTTTATATCGGGGGTTAAAAATAAAGTCCGAAAGCGCACACCTTCAAATTAACAAAATTCCAAGAAACGCAGCGTTCAGACGCCCGGTTGTGGATTCGCCAGTAGAGTGGAATAATGCTAACTTTTTCAATAATTCCCTCCATTCGGCTCTGTAGGCACAATTAAAGGAGAAGGAAAGAAAAAAAGGAAACAAAGAGAAAACGGCACGAGTTTTGAATTTGCCAATTTAATCGCGTAGTTCGCAGCGAATTAAGAAAAAAAACCGGCCAAGCGCGAGTCGGACTCGCGCACGAAGGGTTCCCTACGATTATCTATAAAAACGGCAAAAAAATCACGTTGTTGTATGGGAGCCCTGTATTATGTTTTTTAGTATTTGTTATTAAAGCGGCAATTGAAATACATCATCTGTGAAAATGTCAACTGTCTACTATCACGGTTCATGATATACAGCCTGGTGACAGACGGACAGACAGATAGTCGGACGGACAGCGGAGTCTTAGTAATAGGTTCCAGTTGGGTACCCTTTGGGTACTGAACCCTAAAAAAAAGACGGCGCCCGGAAAATAATCCCAAAGGAAATAGTTACATTTTATTTTACGAACTGAGGGTCTACCAGGAGTGCGTTTGGACAGACGTCCGGCAGACGTCCGGCAGACGACCACGCGACGTGAAAACAAATGAAAGTGTGCTGCCAACTTGACCATATACTTGCCAGAATTGACATAAATCATGCGTCACTCACTTTCACTCAAGAGAAAACCTGGAAAATCTTTTGGAAATGAAACCAAACTAAATAATGTATTTACAGCCGTAGTACTTCTCGGCAGATGGTTACTCAGGTTCAAGTTTACGCTGATAATAATTATCCAACCTCAAACAAATCCATTGAGTCGGTCATTCAATGCGCCTTTAGTGCAGTGCTGTGGGCATGAATTTATGGCACAAATCCAGCTAAATATAGAGGGAGAAGACAAGGAAACCTAACCCTGCCAAGAAGCGGGGCTAAAAACACAAGCATAATCTACTCTGGCTCTTACAAATAATGTCAAGCAAGTCATTAAGCTACAAATATATTTTATGGCTTGTAGCTTAAATTACCAAATGAATAAAGCTATCCAAAAGCACCCGCATGAGCCACACAACCCTCCGATGACTTGATAGTGCCGTGATGTGATACCGCAGTGACAGAACTCAATGGAGACTCCAATGAGGAAACAAACGACTGGATGCCGCTGCGACCTGCAACTAAGTACTGCATCCCGAAATTGGTCCGTCAAGGTCAATGCACGTGCTCGCTGGCCAGGCTCTGTGCATGATAGTTTTTCTCATTGTACACGCAATGGGAGAATGGATGGAGGCCATTTCCAGACGCAATTATTTTGGGCGACAGTGGAAACGGCCTTCGACAGTGGCTGATTATTCCAATCTTATAAACCACGTTGGATAACCTGGAGAAAAACATGATTCCAGTATTTTTGATTTCTAAAACGTATGCAGGGACTTGCGTTCGTGACTTTGTAGGTACCTATTGTAAATATAATAAATTAAAGGAATCTGTACTTAAAACATTCTTTTATTTCTTCATAGATACCTAATAAGGTCTTATGTTGAGAAGTTAGAACCACAACAAAACAACAACAACGCACTTACAAACTTTTCCTTTTTACAATATTAGTGTAGAAGTGTAGATTAGTGTAACGGATCCACTAAACTAATCGAGAAAGTGCTGCTGCACTAAAAAAAAAATAGGTAGGTGATTTGTTGCACAAAACGAACTATATTCTTAACAATTTTTAGGAATAGAGCTAATAATAATAATAAGCTAATCACTATTTCACTTTCTACTGGTTTTTCTAAAACTAAACGTCTCTGTTTTCGTTGACTTCACTTTCCACTGTTGGTAAATTGAACAATTTTACTGATTCTGCTGATGGAGGCCATCCAAGCGGTCTGTTCGGGTCTCGCCCCCTGCTACTCTAAGAGCAATATTTCCAGGTTCATTTTTCGCAGTTCTCTTTCATATAGGGCTTGTCATCATCATTATAAACGTATTTAAGAGTTATCCTCTTGTCGGTGCATCATTCTCCATGAACTTCAGTTACAGGCCAGTTCCTTCGCAGCCTGGTACGTCTAGACCACAGCCTTCTCTTAAATTTGATCAAAATACCTTCGCCGTGGCCTTCTTCTACCTCTCTTACCTTCTACCCTTCTTTCTATCACGTGTTAGTTCTTGTCAGGCCAACAAAGTGTTCTTGTTTCCCAACCGTTTTTAGGGTTCCGGACCTAAAAAGTAAAAACGGAACCATTATAGGATCACTTTGTGGTCGGTCTGTCTGTCGGTAAAGACCTTTCTCTCAAGAACGCGTGGAGGTATCAGGTTAAAATTGATATCAAAATACTCAGGTCTGCAGTCTCTTTGAGCCATAAAAAAATCAAGCTTCTAAGTCAACTGAATCAAAAGATACTACAAAAAATGGGGTCTCTAGAAATGTAACATGACATAGAAACTAGCGCCCTCTATATTAGTTACAAATATCAACGCTAGAGCGCGATGGATGTTTTTTTTTCTTCCAATTAAATGCAGAGAATGATGGTACGAAACCCTCGGTGCGCGAGTGCCAGTTGCACTTGGCCGGTTTTTTTAATAGTATTTTTTCGTTGTCGAATGATGATTCATTATTTTTGAGTTATCTCGTCTGATTGACTATTTTATTTTATTTATTAAGGAAAACAAACAGCAGTACAAAGGAGTGTTAAATTTAAAGATTAAGGGTAGACGATAGCAAGGTGGCGGGAAATTCAAAATTTTCACAGTATTTTACATTTTGTAGCTAAACTGAACTATTTTTGTTCAGCGATTTTTCGTTCGCGAGAATAAAACCGTATTATTTTCATTATTGTAAACAACAGAACAACAATAATTCAGCCGATTATGTGTTCTGGTCTACGAAGCAGTGGTAGTGCCCAAAAAACTTGTCGTAGACCTGAACACATAATCGGCTGAATTATTGTTGTTCTGTTGTTTACAATAATGAAAATAATACGGTTTTATTCTCGCGAACGAAAAATCGCTGAACAAAAATAGCTCAGTTTAGCTACAAAATGTAAAAACTGTGAAAATTTTGAATTTCCCGTAACACTACTATCTTCCAGCCTTAAATACATACGTTGTGTTAATTTTATTAATTGTACAACCAGCATCGTAATCCACAGCAAAGAGCTTCCAACATTTTGTATGGCAAGTTACATAGTATCACCGCCGCCATTTTAAAAAAATCACGTTTTCTCAGCTTGTAACTAAACCTAGCTTAGTAGACTGAGGAACAAAATATAAAACGAAAACATTCTTAGGAAAAATGTCTAAAACGATATCGTTATGAAGATATTAGAGTATTAAGATCCGCTTTTCTATGGAGATTGAAGTTTTCAGTCCGACATTTTCCTATGGGGTCGGAGATTTTGATTTTAAATAAAATCTTCCAGCTTAGGACGAAACATATCTTAATAGACGGAGAAAAAAAAAAAGACGAAAACATTCTTAGGAAAAATGTCTGAAACGATATATTTACGGAGATTTAGTGGTTTCAAAATTCAGTTTTGCCTAGAGCAAACCTACAGACCGCCATGTTGATAAAAGAAAAGTCTTGGAACACAAAACCTCAACGAAAAAAAAAACGACGACACAACACATATTGAAGGTAAAGCATGTGTGCATAGGCCCGTAGCAGCGAATAAAGCTACAATATGTGGGTATTTGGTTTAGATTATTAAAAGGCCAGGGATTTTTCTTTTTTTTTTAAGTTTGTCCCTGCACGGGCGGGATAGCCGAAGGTCATCAGACCGAAAAGGCCAGTGATGAAAATTGCCCCAACTGACAGAAAAAAAAACTAAGGCGCTTGCATCTACGACATAAGACCTAGTACTTAGGACTTAGGACCTAGGACCTAGGACTTAGAACTTAGGATCTAGGACATAAGACTTAGGACCTATGACTCGAATCGAATCGAAACGAAACGAATCAAATCGAATCGAATCTAAACGAAACGAAACGAAACGAATCGAATCGAATCGAATCGAATCTAATCGAATCGAATCGAATCTAATCGAATCGAATCGAAACGAAACGAAACAAATCGAATCGAAATTAATTGAATCGAATCGAATCGAAACGAAACAAAACGAATCGAATCGAAACGACGCGAATCGAAATGAATTGAATCGAATCGAATCGAATCGAAATTAATTGAATCGAATCAAATCAAAATGAATTGAATCGAATCGAATCGAATCGAATTGAATTGAATCGAATCGAATCGAATCAAATCGAATCGAAACGAAACGAAACGAATCGAGACGAAACGAAACGAAACTAATCGAATCTAATCGAAACGAATCGAATAGAAATGAATTGAATCGAAATGAACTGAAACGAATCGAATCGAATCGAAATTAATTGAATCGAATCGAAACGAATTGAAACGAAACGAAACGAATCGAATCGAATCGAATCGATTCGAAACGAAACGAAACTAATCTAATCGAATCGAATCGAATCGAATCAAATCGAATCGAATCAAATCGAATCGAATCGGCTATTGCTAGATTCATGGTACGGTCGGCCACAATCTCAGATACCCCATGGTAGCTCTTATCGCGCGCGGCATAAGGGCGCCAATCGAACAAAAAGGGGTATCTCAGACTGTACACATGGTATGACTGCACGTCAGACTGTACACTTTTGTTGTAAAATCGCCCGTAACGTAACCCAGCAAAGTGCTAGCGTGTAAGGGTCGACGTGCTGTCGTATGTACTGATTCAAGTATCAAAACTTTAACTGCCCATATTATCTCCTAAACGGCTAATGCTAGACCCATGTTTATCGTACTCTAAAAAAAGGACTCGACGAGCTCTAATGATGAAAAAACAAAAATAATAAAAAAGAAGTATCAAAGAAGTATCAAAACTTTAACTGCCCATATCTCTTAAACTGCTAATGCTAGACCCATGTTAATGGTACTCTAAAAAGGGCTGGACAAGCTCTACCTGATGAAAAAACAAAAATAATAAAAAGTAAATATCTAAACTTTAACTGCCCATATCTCCTAAACGGCTAATGCTAGACCCATGTTTATCGTACTCTAAAAAAAGGACTCGACGAGCTCTACCTGATGAAAAAACAAAAATAATAAAAAAGAAGTATCAAAGAAGTATCAAAACTTTAACTGCCCATATCTCCTAAACTGCAAATAATAATAATATCTTTATTTATTCAGATAACTGAGATCCATTGAATTACAGACTAGTTTAAAATAAATAATAGTTTATAAGTAGGCAATATTTCAGAAATAAATAAGCTCGCAAAGTTTAACTGTGCATTATTGTGAGTAACACATAACGCACGCACGCACACACCCACGTAGCCTATTTATTTCTTTTTATATGTATTTCGACCCATTGTTTAATAAATGGGCCATCTACCCTATTCGCTACAGTGCTCAGGATACCGTTGGAGCCAGTATCAAAACTTTAACTGCCCATATCTCCTAAACTGCTAATGCTAGACCCATGTTTATGGTACTCTAGTCCTATAGTCTAGCATTAGCCGTTTAGGAGATATGGGCAGTTAAAGTTTTGATAGGTACTTACTTTTTATTATTTTTGTTTTTTCATCAGGTAGAGCTTGTCGAGCCCTTTTTAGAGTACCATAAACATGGGTCTAGCATTAGCAGTTTAGGAGATATGGGCAGTTAAAGTTTTGATACTTCTTTGATACTTCTTTTTTATTATTTTTGTTTTTTCATCAGGTAGAGCTCGTCGAGCCCTTTTTTTAGAGTACGATAAACATGGGTCTAGCATTAGCCGTTTAGGAGATATGGGCAGTTAAAGTTTTGATACTTGAATCAGTACATACGACAGCACGTCGACCCTTACACGCTAGCACTTTGCTGGGTTACGTTACGGGCGATTTTACAACAAAAGTGTACAGTCTGACGTGCTGTCATACCATGTGTACAGTCGGCCACAGTCTCAGATACTCCTTTTTGTTCGATTGGCGCCCTTATGCCGCGCGCGATAAGAGCTGCCATGGGGTATCTGAGATTGTGGCCGACCGTACCATGAATCTAGCAATAGCCGATTCGATTCGATTTGATTCGATTCGATTCGATTCGATTCCTTTCCATTCGTTTCGTTTCGATTCGATTCGTTTCGATTCGATTCAATTCATTTCGATTCGATTCGATTCAATTAATTTCGATTCGATTCGATTCGATTCAATTCAATTCATTTCGATTCGCGTCGTTTCAATTCGATTCGATTCGATTCAATTCATTTCGATTCGATTCGTTTCGATTCGATTCAATTCGATTCAATTAATTTCGATTCGATTCGTTTCGTTTTGATTCGATTCAATTCGATTAGATTCGATTCGATTCGATTCGATTCGTTTCGTTTTGTTTAGATTCGATTCGATTTGATTCGTTTCGTTTCGTTTCGATTCGATTCGATTCGATTCGATTCGATTCAATTCGATTCGATTCGATTCGATTCGATTCAACTCATTTCGATTCGATTCGATTCGATTCGATTGGATTGGATTCGATTCGATTCGAATATCAATTTTGAACTCAATTTAAAGTAAGTTCAAAATTGATCTCGCTGAACTTAGTTTAAACAGAGATCAGTTTTGAAATCAGTTTTGAAATCAGTTTAAAGTAAGTTCAAAACTGATCTCACTTTAAATTAAGTTTAAACAGAGTTCCATTTTGATCTCAGTTTAAGTATCGTTCATGAATACCACCCTTAAAGTTAGCCGCAAATATGCGATTTTTTTAAAATGGCGGACATTTGACTATACCATTAAGGTTGGATGGCTTTTATAGGTAAGTATACCAAATTAATATTTTTTTAAGGTTGGTGGTTTTAATGGGTTGGTGGCGGTGAGAGAGAGAGAGAGAGAGAGAGAGAGAGAGAGAGAGAGAGAGAGAGAGAACACTTGGTGGTAGAGGTGGTGGTAGTGGAGGAAGGTTTTATTGTGGTATTGTTATTACCTTCGACTCCGGGGCTGGCAACCCTAGGTTTGGTGAGCCTACAATACACACTTAATTTGAAATATAATTTTGTCTTCTTCATAAAATATGCAGGATGTGCCCCCACCGAAGACCGTCCGTCTTCTATTCTCTTTTTTTCTGAAACAGTAGGTAAGTAGTTATTCGTTATGCAAGGCTGTAAAACTATTATTAGGTGCGAGTGATTGTATAGAAAACCGAGCAAGCGAAGGATGAACCAAAGCATAGCAAGGGACAGGCATGAAACGAAAATAATTATTGCAGCCAGCCAACATCAGCACCATCTCCAGACTACTATTTTTATTATAGTGGCCCTTTTACCGACAGCTTAGGTCACGAAACACTCACTCACTCGTGTGTACCTAATGAGAGTACCTTTAAACAAGTACCTTTGAACAGGATTTACGGTCGGCCACAGTCTAAGATACCCTTACCGCGCGCGGCTTAAGGGCGCCAATAAACAAAAAGGAGTAGGTATCCGAGCGTGTGGCTGACTGTACCTATGATTCCACCTGTAGGTAGATACTTAGTTTCTCACTAGGAAGTAAGTAGGTACTTACCGTCGTTCTTTTTTTCCAGTTTTTCTGTATCTCGCAAAGACTTCCAGTCTTTGTGGAGTAGGCCTAAGGTCAGCCACGTTTTTCCATGCTATAACTTTAGGTCGCGGGATAAAGTATAGGAAAATCTTCCAAATAATATATATTATGTCGTTTTTCTTCTCTTATGAGAGTCAGAATTTCCATTTTCCTATCATTGACATTGACATAAAGTACAGATCAATAATTTTTCTTTACGCAAAAAAGAAGTTCTGAAAAAAAGTTTTCTTAAGAACCGAAACCTATTTATGAGGATTTGTAGTTTTATGAACCGTGGCTGGGTCGGTCAAAAGTGATCAGACAATCGGATCGGATGGACGGCAATAATTATACACGTACGATTTTTTCGTCCGACTTTTTCTGACCTCAGTCGTTCTCGAGCTATCATCCCGATGGTTGCATACGGAGCGGAAGGATGAAACTGTTACTTATTGCATAAGCGGCGGTAGCATAGGTAGCAATGGACTGGACTTTAAACTGAGACACCTAATGACGGACTATTTTCAAAGTTACCTACGTAAATTTGTGAATTTGTAGTATCAATACTACAGGGTGCACTCTAAGTCGATAGCGGAACTTTAAGTAGGCTGTCTACTGATCAATATAAACAACTTGTACTAGGTGGTGAAAAAAATGAAGCTAAAAAAATATCAGCTGTTCCATACAAAAGGTCGACTTAGTACTGCGCCAAATGCATGAAACAGCTGATATTTTTTTCACTTCATTTTTTTTCGCCACCTAGTACAAGTTGTTTGTATTGATCAGTAGACAGCCTACTTAAAGTTCCGCTATCGACTTAGTTTGCACCCTGTTGGTACTCGCTTACCATCGTGACAAAACCCGCGGATTCGTTGGCTCTGACTAAGATGTCAGGCAGGATGGTATAAGTAGGTGCTTGGCAAGCCTACTACATCGTAACAATATCCCAGGCACTGCATAGTCCGAGTGGTCACTACATGCATCTAGTGTGAGTGAAGGTGCTACTTGACGCTATATAAATCATATCATTACTTTAAATTCAAAGGCATAAGTATTATTTGAATATTCCGTGCATGTGTCCGTTCAGTGTCACGAACGATATACAACGAGTTACAAAACATCCTAACTCTTTTTACAGGGTGTAACCTACTGGTCAACAGGATGTGAATTCTATAAAAAAAAAAGTTGAAATAATCGACCTTTATTTTATAACCTCAAAATTGAAAATTTAGCATATAACCCGTGTCATTAAAGAAAACATTTAGGACGGAGTTAAAAACCTAGCGTTGTCTCGCTTTGACTGTATTAATTAGAGCGAGAGGGCGAGTGTTTTGAAGTCCATCCTAAATGTTTTCTTTAATGACACGGGTTATACCTTTTTTGTTTTTGGTATTGGTAATTTTGGTTGTGATCCCTATCACCGGGTGATATTGCCCTGTAAAAAGAGTTAGGATCTTTGGTAACACCTTGTAGAGCCAAAATGGCAATACGGACGAAAAAAATCGGACGTGTATTGTGTCTCTATGCAGAAGTATGCAGACCGCGCCTTCAGACAATCGGATCGGCCATAAAATCGTACGCTGTTTCCGAGTTGGACGTACGATCCGACTATCGGATCGGACGTGTATTGCCTGTCCATAGAAATGTAGTCTGATCAGACAATCGAATGGACAAATCGGACGTGCATTGCCGTCCTTATGCTAAGCTTGCAGACTGATATAGAGTTTTTGCTAAAAAGTATTACAACATAATATACCTCCTTGGTATCAGGACAAGCGTGAGTGTTTGGCTCGCGTACCATGCCGGACCTATGTGTAGCGGCATCATAATATGTCGTAGGTACGCTGCTCACCGGAAGTTGCAAAATCATTGACCAATTTTCCAAGTAACCATTGGACAGGCTGTGGGATGATGTATTGTTGATTTCTCCGGAATGAGGGATTTTCTGACAGCTAAAAAAAATAAAAAAATAGTTCTAAAAGCTGTGACAGATGGCGTTGATACGACATGTTTTCTATCACAAAGTAAATTAGTGCTTACTACAGCGAAAATACTTCTTCACTTAATTGCTCTGTGACTTCATCTTTCATCGTCGTAGCCGTCATTCCATTTTACAGTACATGAAAAAGTGCACGATTTTGTTAATGTTCTTGTATGAGTCAATAGTAAATCCGGAAATACTTCATTTTGCTCCACAACTAATACCTAAATGTGTTTGGAAGTATGTACGTAGGCCAACGAGCGCGAACTGGCATAAAAAAAGAACATGTCTCGTCAGAGACATCTAGTTACAAATTTGGAACTACAACATATGAGCTGTCAGAAAATCCCTTATTGAAGAACACAAGTTAATGGATTGAAGTATTGATTGAACGAG
Organism: Zelleria hepariella; assembly: GCA_949319315.1. Taxonomy (NCBI): domain Eukaryota; kingdom Metazoa; phylum Arthropoda; class Insecta; order Lepidoptera; family Yponomeutidae; genus Zelleria; species Zelleria hepariella. The sequence goes on from OX439388.1 coordinate 1,492,265, forward strand.
CGAGCGAAGCGAGCGAAGTTCTCCGAGTCTACTTGAACAATCCGGCGTTTGTATGTTTGTATTATGTATGTTTGTATGTATGTATGTATGTATGTATGAATGTTCGTTCGACGATAACTTGAGTAAATTTAGTCGGATCGTTATGAAATTTGGTAGGCGGGTAAATGATATTTAAAGATTTTTTAAGTTTGAACATGAGCCAAATCGGTCGAGGGGTTCCCGGGATATGGGGTTGTATAGTTTATATGCAAAGCGCGCGCGCGCCTGCGCGAATGGCGTAAGCAAAGTTACACATATGTAACTGGGGTCGCGAGGTCATAGTTCGGAGCGAACCACTAGTTTTTTAGGTATACAATTAGTCAATTAGTTTCAGAAACCTTTATGCCAAATACAAGGTGTTACAAAAGTACCAACTCTTTTTACAGGGTAATAGCACCCGGTGTTAGGGATCACAACCTAATTTTTTTTTGCTCTATGACGTTCCGTTGATTTTTAAATTAACTAGTGGTTCGCCCCGAACTATGAACTCGCTACCCCATATCTCAGCAATCCCTCGACCGATTTGGCTCATGTTCGAACTTAAAAATTCTCTTTACCTTATTTACCTGCCTACCAAATTTCGTGACGAACCGACTAAATTTACTCAAGTTATCGTCGAACGAACATTCATACATACATACATACATACATACATACATACATACATACATACATACATACATACATACATACATACATACAAACGCCGGATTGTTCCAGTAGACTCGGAGAACTTAGCTCGCTTCGCTCGCTCGTTAAAAAATTTGAGCTAATACAAAAAATAAAAAAAAAAAGATTATTTTTTAATTTTGAGGTTATAAAATAAAAAAATTTTTTTTCAACTTTTTTAAATAAAAATGTTTTGACATCCTGTTGACCACGAGGTTACACCCTGTAAAAAGAGTTAGGATATTTTGTAACACGTTGTATATCGATTGAAATTAGATTATGTTCACGTGTCATTTAAAATGTATAGAAAACGCGATGCTAATAAGTTCCAATTTAAGTATAAACGTGCTAAAAATACAAAAGTGCTTCTATGTGCGATATACAATGGTAATGTTATAGAACTCATTTTAATCAATACCGACCACCAAGATTCATAAATTCAGGAGCTGTCAGATTTACTATAAGTACTCGCAAATAGCTTGTCCAATTGTTCACTGCAAGTCTGTGACTTAAATCCAAAAGCGCTATTCAAAGTAAAATAATACCTATTAGCTTACATTAAGGTTACTAAATCAAACTAGTTAATCAAGGAAACACGTCACTGAAAGTGACAAGTTGGATAAACAACCTTACTACTAAAGAATTAGGATGCATTTTACATCAATTAGTGAAGCAGTTTAACCAACATTACAATACCATATTTTGACGAGACGTCCGGCAGACACAGACAGACATCCGGCAGACAATATAAGCACTCGTGGTACAGGTGCTGAACTTTTGCGTAACCTAACCTTGGTACTCACCTAATTGTTTTTTTATGCCTCAAGTAGTGAAAGCAAATGTTTGTTGAGCAACTAACTTTTGCCTGCTGATTTTGTTTGCACAAACTTAATTTCGTGCCTACACGAGTGGCGGCAGGGGTGTGTAGAAAGGCTTCTTTTTGGTTGATGTCCCAGGTTTGAATAGGGATGGTTACTCTTTCATATAAATTGGAATACCAGCTGCTACACACCATAATGATGGGTAAAATTGAGGGACAAAGAAGGCCAGGAAGGAGGAAAATGACATGGCTGTGTAATATCAAGGAATGGACCGGCATCAAATTATTCAGGACAATTATTCAGGACAGCCATGAACAGAGAGCGGTGCAGGGAGCTGACTGCCAACCTCCAGTGATGGAGAGGCACTTCAAGAAGAAGATAAATTGGAAACTAATCACTCAATGTCTAACTTTTTGTATGAAAATGTAATGCCTGTTAAAGTAATGTAATGACTTACTACCGATTTCTGAATTGAGAAATTCGCTAAGCAACCACTTTGGTAAGCAAGTATCGTCTGTCTCTGCAGATTTCTCACAAAAGAACGGGAAAGAACGATACGTAATTACTTCGTAAAATTCTCAATTCAGAAACCGGGCCTTTGCTGCTTATTTTTTATTGTTATCAAAAAACTTAGTAGGCTAGGTAATTTCTCTCAAAAATTGTTCCAAAAGAAACAAGACCAAGTTCCAAGGATAACGTTTAAAAATACCGCAACAAAAAGTAACTAAATTATGTAGCGATTACAGTTGGAACTTGGCACAAAATAAATATAATAGAAAGGCTGATCTACACATTAATCTAATTTATATAAAATTTTGGTAATGAATAAAAAAATGTTTAGAAACATCCCTCCCTGGTAATACAATAACTCACATTTCATCGCAAAGAATGATCCAACATAACCACTTTTAAAAAGCTAGACGTTTAAACAAGGTCTATTAGTCGACGGGTACAATCTTGCAATAGGCTACATTGAGTCATTGATTAGATATTAGGTAGAGGTGTATTTCTGTTGCCGTTATCGCGTCCGGGGCAAAGTTATGAAATCCCGTGCCGTTACATGGCGGTATAATTTTATTATTCAAAAGGTCCTAACATTTTCGGGCCCGAGACAGAGTCTGGTGTTAAATTTTTAATCTCGACCACTCCCGGGATTTGAGATTCGAGACCTTGGGAAAGATGGTAATTTTAATCCATACATTATCATCTCGGGAACCTTTCTGCTTTTTAATTAAAATTGGTTTGGAAGATTAGCCCGGTACTTTTCAGTGTGATCCGTTTTCCCAAAGGGGTGAGAAGAGTAACCCACTCATTGACTTAGGCCCACGTTTTGTTCAATATTCTGAACTTCACAATAACAGAAGTTATGACTTCAAATAATTCACGATACAAATCGGACAATTTCAAATACATTTAATAATAAGGGTAGTATTAATAGTCGTCGACTTAAGATCGAAATCATTAGGTGATCTCAGAAAAGTGAAATGCTAATTAATGTCAAGCCTTGGCTAATGTCAATGTCAATCTAAAGATAGTTTCTATTAATATGCTGACATCTACGCAAGATTGACATTAGCCAAGGCTTAACATTTGCATTTGACTTTTCTGGGTTCACCTACTTGAGATCGATCTCAAGGAGGTGATCTCAGATGACTTTTAATACCACCCTTATTAGTAAGTAGTAATCTTAGTTGTAATCTCAGTTTCAAAGGTATACCTACTTATTTTCTCTCTTGCCAGTCCATCCGATAAATAACCAATTTCATTTCTTTACAATATCATAGACCCATTGAAACTCAAAGACCGTTGACCTGCCATTGCTCTGTGCAATAGCTCTCACAACTAGCGCCGCCAAAAAAAAAAAAAAAACATACCCATTTTTGGATTTGTTTTTAGCAAAAAACGCTCCTGCGATTTCTCAACGCGAGGCTTAACTATTTTTGGTTTGGATTAACTAGGTATTTGGTTTGGATTAACTAACTACAAACTAGGTTTGGATTCCAGATCCTAGAACTTAAGAAACCAAACCTTAGGTCCTAAAAATATTTAAGCCTCGCGTTGAGAAATCGCAGGAGCGTTTTTTGCTAAAAACGCTTCCAAAAAAAGATATGTTTTTTTTTCATTGGCGGCGCTAGATGAGCGTCGTATTTCATCTTAAGCGAAGCTTATCTGTTCTAGAGTCTAGAAAAAAATAAAACGATACTCGAATAACTATGTAAAAATGAAAAGTACCTACAGAGAAGCAGGCTAACAATAATTCCGGATTAAAATCCACATTTTCACTGTGCCCCAAAAGTTTACCGGGTCGGCTACAAAAGTTGCCTCCGGGGACCGCATTCTTAATTAGTAAAAATCCCCTGTAGGTGGTTGAAGCAATAATTTTCGCCAATTATATCTTGTAAGTACATTCGGACACCTGCGACCCGGCGTGTGTCTCAAGAGGGACTTTGTGCGATAAATTAAGAGTCTAGAAGAGCAGCTTCGACTTTGCCGTCTCGACATTATGGTGAATAAAACGTATCCAAAAGGAAGATATGATTTTTTTAATACAGTTGCTCAAAAAGTGGCGTATTGCAGGGACGTATAGCGTTCGGGATGTGGGCTATTACACACGCGTGCTTTTTTTTTACCTTTCCCGCACTAGTGCGTTCTCTTTCCCAACTGTCAAAATAATGTCTATTAAAAAGAAAAACCAACCATGAAGTTTTTACTAAAAAAGTTTTTATGATTCATGCAAATACGTATATTTCTAAAAAGAGGCTACTAATTTGTTTCAATATCAGATTTAATGATTTGATTGAATGAGTTTGGTTAGGTTTCATTTCATTAAATTTCATTTTCATTTCATATCAATAAAAAACTTCTACTGAAGACTTGGCTGTATGGGCTTGTTGCCTTTGCCTACCAGAATGGATGAAGAAAAAAAAAACTCTGCTTATATTCTACGGTTGGCGCCATTTTGATTTTTCAGAAATTTTATTTGCTTTAGTTGTTTGTTGCACAAAATGAGTAATTTCGACCCTAGTTTTTTTTTAATTAACACCACCGGAACTCAGTATAATTGCACAAAATGCTTCGGAGAACATTTTACCGGAAAAGTCAAAAATTTTAAGTTAGTTGAGTTTATTGTGTTTTTATTATTTTATTAAATTGCTTCATTTTTTCGCAACTGTATTAAAAATAGTCGTTCAGTACACGTGCGGAACCGTCATTGCAACTTGTTCCGACTGTCAACCCTCGCCTTCGGCTGCGCCTCGGCTCGGGTAGCCATTTGTCGGAACTCTTTGCAATGACAGCCTTTCCACACTTGTAATGAAATATACTATTTGTCCATTGGCGGCGCTAGTTGTGCCTATATCTGGGCCTTAAGAATCCCCTGTAGGACCGTGGGAACTCGGCGATGGCCAAGCGGGTGAAACACTGTTTTCTATAGCTGTTTCACCCAGAGCGAGACGGGGTGCGGGAAAAGTGAGAGGCAATGCGGCTGTATGAGTCTACTTGTGTTCGTGTCCTTTCGCGAGTATGTAGTTGTAGTTGTAATGTAATAGATTGTGTGATGTCGCGGGTAGACTGTAACCACGGCAGCTGTAACTGTAACGCGGCCGAAACGTCGGGATAAATAAGGTAATTAAATTTGCCTAAAACCAATCGCGATTCGGCCCGTTTCGAATACAATAATCTCGCATACTGTCTGTGGCACCGTAGCTCTTAAACAGATAACAGAAGGCACTCGTTCTTGAAACAAAGGTTACCCTTCTTCAGGGACCAGGGATTTAATCGTTGTGATTTGTGACACTGGTTGTGCAATAAATTGTATTTCATTATTATATAATGAAATACAATTTATTGCACGGGGCCACCGCCGATTAGAAGAAAGTATGGTAGCACTAATGAGTGTGTTGAGGCCATAAGTTTTGAACTTTTATCACACAAAAATATTACTTACATCTAAGCGTCTTCTGTTTTATACAATGTCTGTATTTTGTGTCTCAAGAGAGGGTTTATAGTAATAATCTGCGCTTACATATGCAAGAGGTAACGTACATTTATAATTAAAGTGCTTGTTTAACGTAATCCTTCGCTAAGTGTTGTCTACTTATTTTTAGAGGGTTTTTACGTGGTGGAGATACGTTATGAAATATTTCTGTTTTTACAATTTCTTCTGAATGGGATTTAGGTCATGTTGCTGTTTTACGGAAAAATGAGTTTACATAACTACTTAATTCAAAATTTAAAAATACTCCCGATATTTTAACTTAAAATTATAATAACTCATAAACGGCTGAACCGATTCTGATTAAACATGTCTAAGAACACTCGCAACAAACCTACTTCCAAATAAAAAAACCGCATCCAAATTGGTTCAACCGTTTAAGACACAGACACACAGACAGACAGACAATAATATGTTTCATTTTATAAAATTGCTATGAAACGTCTCAAAAACAGTTACGTTCTCAGTATTTTTCAGTGCTAAACCAATTTAATAATTGCTAATTCTCATAGTATTCTAGTACCGAATGCATGATCAAAGTCAAATAAGCAATAGAGAGAAACCTTCAAACATCTACAAACTTGGCGGCAGAGATTACTTTAAGTTTGATGTAGAAATAACACATTATGAAGTTCCCTTATAGAGGGGGTTCGCTCATACATATTCAATGTATTCCAACGTAAAAAAATGTTGGGAGGGTGATATCTTTCGGTAGTCGCGAAACTTTCGTTATTTGGGATCACTGAAGGTTTACCCTGCGGGTGGCATTTACACGACACGATTTTTCATCTTATGATTTATTTGTAAGATTTTTACGGTCGGCCATAGTCCAGGATAGCTCTAACCGCGCGCGGCAAAGGGCGCCAATAGAAGAAAAAGGGGTATCCTAGCGTGTGGCTGATTGTACCATTACACTTTGGGTAAACTAATCAGCCAACTTCTCCTTCTTGTAGTGCCGTCTCCTATCGGAGGTCTCCTGTCGGAGTCTTAACCTATCTTGGCTATTTCTTCTTTCGAACAAGGGTAGTCTTGGTTACTGACAAATAGCACAGTACACATTTGTTTCCTAATTAAGTGGTTTGTATTGATTTGTGGAACACTCCCCTAAGTCAAGTATGAATAGGCAGAATAAGTACCTACTAGTGGTTCGCCCCGAACTGTGAACTCGCGACCCAAGTTAGTTTGTGTTACTTTGCTAATGCCATCCACGCAGGCGCGCGCCCGCTTTGCATATTATGTGTACAGTACAACCCCATATCTCGGCAACCCCTCAAACGATTTGGCTCATGTTCTAACTTAAAAATTCTATTTACCTCATTTACCTGCCTACCAAATTTCATGGCGATTCGATTAAATTTACTCAAGTTATCGTCGAACGAATATTCATACATACAAACATACATACTTACATTACAAACATACAAACGCCGGATTGTTCCAGTAGACTCGGAGAATTTTGCTCGCTTCGCTCGCTCGTTCAATTAGCTGTGTGACCATTCGACTTATTTTATCGTGCAAGACTGGAAGTTGGTAGGCTTATAGTAGACTTCCCTGAGTCCGGAAAAAATATGTTGAAATTCAGAAAAAAAACCCTTCCCCCGTTTTCTCACTACTTTTACTCCAGGGTCGTCGCATCTAAACGCTCCATCAATAACTTGGTTATTTATTTGAGAAGAGCAATTGAAGGCGGCTATTGCAAAAGTTTCAGTTTTGTCATTTCTCACGATAAGGGAGAGGAGAAGTATTTGCATCGCGCTGCGGCACAAAGTAAGATTGTACAGATGATGCATCAGCTTCATTTTACGTCTTGGTGGCGGAGCTTGCTACGAGTAAGACAAAGGCAGTTTTATTGGCTACTAGCTGACCCGGTGAACTTCGTATCACCTGAAATAGTTTGACTCTCCGCGTCAAAAATGCCGATTCCAATACAAAATGACCAATTTTTATTTCTTCCGTTTTTCAGATAATCCTTTAACTTTTCCCATATTTCTTTGCTTTTAAACCTACCCTGAACTATGGTGAACTAAACAAAACAGTAAATATGCAATTCGGTCAAGCCGTTTCTTAGTTTTAGCGAGACTAATGCACAGCGATTAATTTTTATATATATAGATGGCATGTTTATCTAAAACTACAGGGTGCACTCTAATTCGATAGCGGAACTTTAAGTAGACTGTCTTGTCTATGTCTACTGATCAATACCAACAACTTGAACTAGGTGGCAAAAAAATGTAGCGAAAACATATCTCCTTGTCCGTACATAAGGTAGACTCAGTACCTACTGCACCAAATGTATGGAAAAGATTTTTCGCTCCCTTTTTTTGCCACCTAGGTAGTACAGTCGGCCACAGTCTCAGATACCCCTTTTTGTTCAATTGGCGCCCTTATGCCGCGCGCGGTAAGAGCTGCCATGGGGTATCTGAGATTGTGGCCGACCGTACAAGTAGTTTGCATTGATCAGTAGACAGCCTAAGTTTCACTATCAAATTAGATTGCACCCTGTAGAGTCCTTACAGATCGACGGTGATCCCACCATAGTCTTCTCTCCCATATTTCGTCTACTTTTTTTTTGCTACGTCTTCTGCTGGTCTTCTGTACGTTTTCCTTCTTACTCCTACCAAGTTATGTGTTTTCCTCCCCCAATGGATGGTGGTATGCGCTTTGAAATATGAATATGTGGAGATTGTTTAATGGAGTAGTTATGGCGGATTTACACGTGGTTTGCTTTAGAGTGTTTAAGGTGTATTACCTTTAATGCCCGGGGTTTATAGCATTTTTTATTATTTCAGGGAAAAGTAAACTTTTGGAGGAGTGTTATAACATGACTCTATCAAGGTCATAATAACTACTTAATTTAAAATTTTAAATACACCCGACATTTTCATCATACGCCTCGAGGGAAACCAGTCGCCATGCTGGTCTACAGGGTGCATTCTAAGTCGATAGCGGAACTTTAAGTAGGCTATCTACTGATCAATACATACAAAAAAAAAATCTGCTGTTCCATACAAAAGGTCGACTCAGTACTGCGCCAAATGTATGAAACAGCTGATTTTTTTTTCGCTCCATATTTGTCTCCATCTACAGGGTGCACTCTAAGTCGATAGCGAAACTTTAAGTAGGCTGTCTACTGATCAATACAAACAACTTGTACTAGGTGGTGAAAAAAATGGAGTGAAAAAAATATCAGCTGTTCCATACAATAGGTCGACTCAGTACTGCGCCAAATGTATGAAACAGCTGATATTTTTTTCGCTCCATTTTTGTCGCCACCTAGTACAAGTTGTTTGTAGTGATCAGTAGACAGCCTACTTAAAGTTCCGCTATCGACTTAGAGTGCACCCTGTAGTACAAGTTGTTTGTATTTATCAGTAGACAGCCTACTTAAAGTTCCGCTATCGACTTAGAGTGCACCCTGTAGAATGGTATCCCATTCAGATGCACCCTTGTGGTGAACCAATCACAATACAATTTCAGCTTCAAATATAGGTACATATCTCAAAAAAGGCTAAACTGATTTTGATAAAACCTAAGTTATAAGATTCTCGTTAAAAAACCTGCTTTCAAATAAAAAAAAACAGTATTCAAATCGGTTCACCCACTTAAGAGCTACGGTGCCACAGACAGACTGATATATAGCGCCATATACACATAGCGGTCAAACTTATAACACCCATCTTTTTTGGTCGGGCGTTAAAAACAGACTTGAAAACAACCATTAAAAATCTTCGCTCTTCTACCTACGTATTCCGAATGAAACTAGTTCTTAAAGAATTTTGGCACACCCACCTGCTAAACTCAACTGCTAGAGCGTTATTTTAAGCCCCACTCACGACTTCATTCACTTTTGTCCAACAGTACCTAATTAGTTTTCTCACGTGCACGCGGCGCGGTGAAAGAAAACTCTGTTTTCACAAAAATCGCACGAGATAGACACAAAAGGTTTACTTCAAATCGATCCTGCTTTACATGTTATTTCTTCTTCTTCTTGACGTGCCTCTCTACTAATGGAGGTTGGCCGTAAGCTCTTCGTATTCTCTTCTGTTTCTTGCCAAGCGAAATAGATGTTCGACGCTGGCTGTCTCCGTCCACGCACATGTTATTTAGCCCAGTCGATGAGGGCTCACCCACCTTTTAGAGAAGGAAAAGTCGAGATCAGAACCTTGTTTGGACTAGTTAGGAGAGCAACATACATGTCCCCACCCCTCTGAGGTATGCCCTAGAGCACAAAGTTTTGGAGTTTTGCTTACATCTCGAAAACAGTGCGTCGCAGGAAATTTTGTTGTATCTACTACTACACAATGAAAGCTGATAAAATGCTCAACAACTTTGATATACAGACTTTTCACCTATTCCTAATAGTCCCAAACTTATTCCTTTTCTTTGTCAAGTGAAGAGATCTTCAGTAATGTATCACAATATGATTTTTCTACACCACGACTTTCTTCGTCTATTTCATCTTGGTCTCGCCCATCATAATAACGGATATGAGATGCATAGGGAGGCAAGCCAAGCCTTCTAAACCTTCGCATTTGTGCTCCGCTTCCACGCTAAGATCGGCAAGTGTGCGGTAAATTCCTCCATGCGGATTTGCCGGTCTCGGTGCATATTTTGAAAAGGAAAAATGCACGAGGCTTGCTCTTTGTGGAGCGAAAGGGGAACGAATTCTTGAACGCGGAGAAGTGTCGATGTCGGGGCGCGAAAATAGAATGTTTGTTTTAGTTTCATGTGGAAGTTTATGTGGCCTTTTACTGAACAATCAGCTTTATATTCACGCTCGAGAGGGATTTCTCTCGAGGATGTAGAGCGGTGACAGAATTCCATTCAGTATGGACGAAATGGCCGCATATTCATGTGGCAATAATTTCAATGACTTTTCAATTAAAATTGACCTCCATTTTATTTAGATTTAGCCTTAGGGAGGGATTAGCTTCTCCATGTCTTTCAGGCAAGCTTAATTCTTCGAGTATCTCTGTCAAAAAACGTAGCCCTCACGAGACAGGTAAAGGTAGCAATCTTTAATTGCTTAGGGAATTGCTCAGTAATTAAGAGAGCTATTTCCTGAGAAATGCCACACCCCCACTCGGCGTTGTACCTACCTAATTAAATTGTACACACGTGTGCCAAATAAATCTAGACCTCTATAACGTATAACTCAGGTAGAGTTCTCGGTAGCTCGACAAACGCTCCCCACTGTCGACTAGAGTGACTTTTATCTGAAACTAGACGGGAAATTATATGAAAATGTAAGACAAGTTTATCTTTACCACCAACTATTGTTATTATTGTGAGAGATCATTTCAAGAGCGTCGTTTCAAAACGCAAGTTGTGACATCGCGGATTTTTTAAAATTTGCTACGTATTTGTGCTCCTTATACATAGTTGAAATTGAAAATATTTATTATTTCAGACTAAAAAATTATATGTACTAATGAAATTAAGTCCATAGAGTTAATAAAATACAAGCCTTATGCTAAGTGTTAGTATATTTATTTGGGTAAATCAAATAAATTGTATTTTACAATTACAAGGAAAGCCTCTTTGTTTTAAAACGCTTTTAATGCTTAGAAAATATCATGTCAGAAACGATGTTGTTTTCAAAACAATAGTAATACAGCAACTGTGTTGTATCAAAATGGAATCAACATTATTTTTCTTGTTGGTCAAGGCGCCATTTTATTAAATAATGCTCTTCATTTATTGTGATTGAAGCGTCCCGTCCTATCCCATTTTGCGCTGGCATGGACGAAAGTATCAGACAAATAATATAAATTTTCATCTTCAAATGATGAAAATATCAAACGACGAGGAAAAGATAAGTAATTTTAATTAACACAGATTAAATCCAATCCCTCATTCGGCCAGCAGTAAATAACAAAAGAGAGGAAACTTTTCACGGGCAGTTAATCTAGAAAAACAAATGGGCACACTCTTTACGCTGGTTTGTTCTGTACTCTACCAACGACTTGTGCCATAATGAATTAAAAAAAATAATATAAAAAAACCGACTCCGCTGGTGAAAAGATAAACTGTTATTAAGCTATTGCACTGATTTCGAGTGATTTGCTGCCGTCCGTTGAGGAGTTCCGTTCTCCATCTCCGAAGTTCTTCATCAGATCTTAAAAAAAATTATGTGACCACATTGGAAGTATACCCTTTCAAACAAAAAACAAATAATCGAAATCGGTTCACGTAGGTATAAAAAAGTACTGAGGGGAAAAAAAAAACACAAAAAATACGGGTCGAAAACCTCTTCCTTTTTTGAAGTCGGTTAATTTTTTTTTCCAATTACTATCTCTTGAACGCGCCCACTTATTGAAGCGAAAAGGATTCCCATCGCGTAACTGCATACAAATCTATGAACCTACAGTTTTATTCAGGCCGGAATTTTCATAGATTTGTATGCAGTTACTGCGTTTGAAATCCTGAGTCGTTTTTACGTTGCAGGAAAGAGCCCTAAGGGTGGTATTCTGGAACGCTACTGAAGGGTGGACGATAGCAACGTGGCGGGAAATTCAAAATTTTCACAGTTTTTTACATTTTGTAGCTAAACTGAGCTATTTTTGTTCAGCGATTTTTCGTTCGCGGCAATAACATAGTATTATCTTCATTATTGTAAACAACAGAACAACAATAATTTCAGCCAATTATGTGTTCTGGTCTACGACAAGTTTTTTGGGCAGTGCCTCTGCTTCGTAGACCAGAACACATAATCGGCTGAATTATTGTTGTTCTGTTGTTTACGTTGCTATCGTCCACCCTTAAACAGAGTTCAAGTAGCGTTCTAGTTTGAACTGAGTCTAAACTGAGTTTAAGTAGCGTTCTAGAATACCACCCTAAGAGGCGGTCCTCTGCTCTAGTTGCTCCATCGGTCGCAAACGGAGCATCTCTCACCGAGCTGGGGCTAAATTATTGTTGCAAATTAAAAGTGGCAATGCATTTGGGCGGAAAATGCACTTGCAATCAAAATTGGACGTCCGCCAGTAGGACCCGGCCGTAACTATGTGTTAATGATCATGGCGCGTTTCGTGGGATTTAGACATTTTTGTGTCATTAGCAGTGATCGAATAATCGGATGCATATTTACCTAAAGTTGAGGTGTTGGCTGTTATGGAATGCACTTTTGTATCGAAAAAATCCCGGGATTCCGGAATCGACGAATACAGTGTTTTGGTTATAGAATTAAGTCGGGTGAATACAGATACTTGCGTTCAGGTGTTTGCTAATATGGAATGCACTTTTGTATCGATCGTAAAAACTTACACGCTAAATAAGTCGTCTCCATGCTACGTATGCGATTAGTTTTGCATTCCCGAATTTTCTGAAATCCCGGGATTTATATTTAAAAAATATGTTTTAAGAAGCCGCTTCCATAATTTCTGATCCAAAAAATAACTTTAGGTAAATATGCATCCGATTATTCGATCACTGGTCATTAGGTAAGTGATACGATACGATTTCATGCGTTTAATGCTTGTTTTCACCAACCAACCCTAATTTTGGGGGACCTTTTAACGCAAATTATCTGCGCCTCTGCAAGTCTAGTGGGCGTGGATGTGGGACCACACGAACTCAACTCACAAGCGTTAGAGGTGCAGATAATTTGCGTTAAAAGGTCTTTTCACTCCCCCTCTAACTATTTTATGAATTTATAACATTTAAACAAAATATTATAATAATTATCTGCACTCGTGGTTGGTGGTTGCGTGGGTGGGCTCGTGGTTGCGGTAGAATCCGGATAAAACCGTATATTATTATCTAGTTACCAACGTCACATAATAAAGGAACCCAACCCACCACGACGAAATCACATAATCGATTGAAAAATACAGTCCTAGACTGTCACATCTGGTTACAATATTACCTTACTAAAGTAATGCATTTTTCGAAGTAACTGTTGAACTCTTTTTACTCTCAGAGAGTTTCCACCGATCCAGTAACGCATTCGCTATTATTCTACTTTTGTGTTTATTAAGGCGCTGGGCATAGTGAATTAACCCGCGCGCAAAGAAAAATGCACAAAATCGATTCCTGTATCAAATACACAAAAAAATCGAAAATATTCACATATCAAACCCTAGAATTAGTTGAGACCTATCTAACACAGCCAGTTTCATGTTGATATCCATAACAGATTGCATGATATTTTGCTTGAAAAAAAGTGCGCCGCCTTTTTTTTTTCAAGCAAAATATCTTCAAAACGTTCATGAATATCAACACGAAACTGGCTGTTTTAGATAGGTCTCACCTAATTCTAAGGTTTGATATGTGAAAATTTTCAATTTGTTTAGTGTATTTGATACAGGAATTGATTTTGTGCCTTTTTCTTTGTGCGCGGGCGATTCACTATGAACGGCGCCTTAAGGTCAGCGAGCGGAAGAATTAAGGTGAATACCGAGGCCCAACTAGCGCCGCCAATGGAAAAAAAATCATATTATCTTCTTTTTGGAAAATGTGGCCACAAAAGGCGATAAAAGATTTTATTCGTAGGTTCTAGGATCCGGAATCTAAACCTTAGATCCTAAAAATAGTAAGGCATCGCGTTGATACACTAATGAAGAGTTTTTTATCAAAAAACGCATCCAAAAAGAAGATAATATGATTTGTTTTCCATTGGCGGCGCTAGTTGTGCCTCGTTTTGGGCCTTACGGTGTGATTAAACCTGCATTCAGGGTAAAACAGTTATCTCTGTTTTTGGCCAAACGAATTTAATTACAAATTACCTGTTATTGGCATGGACATTGTCCTGTTTGTGACATCAAACTGATTTATTCTGTCGGCGTCAATATTACCCTGGCGTATAACAAAAAGCTGATCCTAGATATAATTTTACTAAATGGCAGTAAAGTTCCAATACGTTCACATCAAAGCGTTGTCAACAGGCTCTTTACTTATTCACCCCGCAAATTACAGATGTCTCGACGCTTTGGACCTCTGGGTGGGATTGTCTCCGTACTCGGTCAATTTAGGGTCCAATTACGCACAGCTTAGTCGGAAAAATTGTGCGTAATCCCGGACTTCGTTGGTGCGACTCAAGTGTTAAGAGAATAGAAATGGAACAAAGGGTCTACCGGCTAAAACGAAGCCGATTACCATTGGCGAAAATCGAAGTTCGATTTATGAAAAATGAACTGGGTGGCAGTACATTTTTCAAAAATCGAACTTTGATTTTCGCCAATGGTAATCGGCTTCGTCTTAGCCGGTAGACCCCCTGGCTTTCGATCCTTGATTGTTGATAATTGTTAAAGCTTTCCATAATATTGTTGCTATGGAGATAGACTACATTTTAAAGGAATGAACTATTCTTTATTGTACACCATAACCTACCTACTGCTAATGCTACGTTAGTGTTTTTGAAATGTATCAAATAGGTACAGCCCTAGCTTCTAATTAGCAATTTAACTTTGTTAGCTAATTGGGTTATCATGCTTAACTTCTCTGCTGATCTTAAAACAGGGGGGTTACCCTTGACGCTATTGCGATTAAATTGAAAAAGTTTTAAAATTCATGTTTATTCGAAGGTTAGGCTGTTTTATTCAATAAAAACACAAAATGAATCTTAATTTGTAAAATATTAAATTTTGCAAATTGCGCCATATTGCGGCCGTATTGGAAAAATGCGTCAAGGGTAGAGGGGCTGGTTTGTAATAAAAAGAAGAGCCGCTGCAGGCAACCCTTATAAACCTTTACTTCCGCCCATAAAAAAACACCTATAACCTCAGAAACTTTTTATAAATCTCATAAAACCGCTTAGGTCTTATGGCTTCATCCATACAAAGTTCAGAGGGGCCGGCGGCGGCATCAAAACACGATCGAGCGTCTCTACCAGTGGATTAAAGAGATTCCGGCTTCATCAAATAAATTGATTGCTTTGTTTTAATTAAATTAATGTGCATCACTTGGCTACGCGTCTCCTGAATGTAAAGTTGCCTCTTGCTAATAGCAAGCTAAAGGTATGAAGATCATAGTATGATCTTCATACCTTTTTAGCTTGATCCATTTGTACGCTCGCCGGTTATGTGTAGGACGCACGTTTTACCAGGATTTTATGTATTTTTTGGATACATTTTTAAAACATATCCCAAGCAATGCCGTATCAAAAATGATTACTTTACTAGATTTAGTGGAGAGGCGCCTAGCATCGCCTAGCATGGCGCCTAGTATGAATCACCTAGCATAGATGAACCAGGGGGTCTACCGGCTAAAACGAAGCCGATTACCATTGGAGAAAATCGAAGTTCGATTTATGAAAAATTAAGTGGGTGGCAGTAAAATGAACTGGATGGCAGTACATTTTTCAAAAATCGAACTTCGATTTTCGCCAATGGTAATCGGCTTCGTCTTAGCCGGTAGACCCCCTGAAGGCCAAAAGTGTAATTTATTCTTGTTATGAATTCTTAAATATATCCGCTTAATTTTTTTGGAATTTTTCCGCCAGCTACGTTAGTAGAACAAATGTTTAGAAGAACAAACCTTACCCCTAAATTATTCCGCACCAAACTCGATCACATCGCGACATCGACACAATCCCGTCCGCGAGCTAACCGGGCCATTTTTCCGCTGCAACAGGGTGATCCAAGATCAATACAATGTGCCGACTAATGAAGTTCGAAGCCTGCGTCACAGATCAAATAGTAGTAGAAATACCAGTCGGCCTGATTTGTAGCATTTTTGTCTGACCCGGTCAATGACATTCCAATACAAATGGACAAACTGTTCCGTACAATAACCAAGTCGAAACATGGCACACGCTAATTTCACCCTATTATGCTTCGAATGACTTTTTGTTTCTACATTGCTGCTGACACTTCAAGCCCTCAAAATGTATTGTGTCACTAAGCGGAAATGTAAATCAATCACGCAGTTTGAAGCTACGTAAGTTGATTTTTGAAGTTTATTGGAATAAAGATAGCAGTGGAGTAGCAATAGCCTATTTTAGTTTTTTGTTATGGGGAAAAAAATCTGTTCCATGTTGCGGATATTATTTTAAACAGTTTATTCAAAACTATGAAAAATAGGCAGGTAAGTATAATTTGTAAATAGGTTTTTTCCTGAAACATGTAAACCCCTAAATGTGATTTCCAACAAATGTTGTTCTACGACTTTTCGAATAGCTCGATAGCTACTAGGAAAATAATAACAGCGAAGTTTAAAAAACCAGGTAATACAAATCTACTTATTTATCCAGCCCATAAATAAAGCCCACTGCTGGGCATATGCCTCTTCCTTTTCACGCCAACTCCCTCGGTCTAATGCCAATCTCGTCCATTGTCCTCCCGCTGTTTTGACAATGTCATCGAGCTTTCGGTCTACACACCGACCCTCGACCCATTCTAGGCCACCATTCCGTGACGCCCTAGTCCACCGTTGGTACTCCCGCCTAGCCAGATATCTTCGACTTGGGTCTTCTGCCAAATGAAGAGGGTGAAGTATTCGTGTACCAGTGTGGCGGGGCCTGGGGCCTGAGTCTGTAACGCAAAGGTGCCAAAAAGGGCTCCCAGTTGACAGCATTAATTACTATTCATTCATGCTGTGTCGGTCCTTTTTTTTTTGTTGTAAGTACATTAAATATTATTCTAATTCTAATTTTAAAGGATTAGTTTGCTGGTTGTAGGAGAAAAACGAGGAAACCCTTGTTTTGTCTTTCTACTTATACTGGGAAGCCATTGACACGCCATTATGTTACAGACTTAAGCCCCTGGTAGTTATATTATTTTAACTAAAGCCTATCCCATCATCTTACTCAGTAAACTGGTCAGGTCGAACTGTCATGCTATTGAAAATGCTGCCCCTTTTCAACTGACTAAGGATAGAGCAAGAACTGTGCGAAAATTTTTTTTCCTTAGAATTTTTACTTTACAAAAGGAGTCTCCATTGTTTTCTTTTCTGACTATGTTCTTAAAGCATCATTTTGTCTATCTCTTTCTGACCCGCGGGAGAGAAAGAAACAGGAACATTTGTTTACAATCAATGGTTTTTATTGAAAATTTAATAGTTTCCTCTTAATATTTGTACCTTTTCTCCTGTTATCATATTATTATGTAAATAATATTAATTAACCGATGGTATGGTAACCATCTTTATTTCGCATCGTCAAGGTGTTATTTCGGCACTTTTTTGTACCACATTTTGGCATGTTGTCAGCTGCATAGTCATCAAACGTCTAATGAAAATATTGTGCTTACACTGAATTTAAGCACAATATTGCAGTTACCTTTTTCGAGCGCCTATGAGTTGTCCATTTGTATTAGAATGTCATTGGACCCGGTACCCACCTAGAAAGTTTGAATTTTCAAAAAACGAATTTTCAACTACGCTCGGCCAATAAATAGTTATTTGTTATGCAAGAATGCAAAATTATTGTTTGCGGCGAGTGCTTGTATTGAAAACCGAGCTAGCGAAGGTTTCTAAAATTGAGCCACGAGCGTAGCGAGTGGTTCAAAAAAAGAAACCTGAGCGTAGCGAGGTATTCAGAAGCACGAGACGCAAATAATATTGCATTCGTGCGAAACACAAAACTTTTCATCTCACAGAAGCGAGGAAATGACTTTGTTAGCCAAGCGGGACAAACTCTATAGACAACTACTTACAGGCAAAACAGGTGAGTCAAATAAGTTCCTTTTAAAAGCATATTTTACTGTAGTTACGGCTGCTGCACTAAAGTTTTGAGCTTCGTTGGTATTAAAACCATTCGTTTTATTAATAATTTCCTAAAGTTTATTTATCCAGACACAAAAATAATGTAAATAAAAGAATGTTTTTTTTTCCGGGTGCATTCTGAACATATACCATATAAATTAAAAATTTGTAGGAGATAAAAAATGAAATTAGTAATATCGTTTGAAAAAATGTATTTAACAAACCAAAACATTATTATCTATTTGATAAAAAAGAAGCGCAGCATTTTTTTTATTTACTGGTATTTAAAAATAAATATGTGTACAAAATATTGAAAAGACTATAAGAAGAAACCGCGTTTCTGAATGTTCTATTCCGTGACTTTACCTTTTTAAAAGATGCTTATGCACCATTTACATTCACAGTTTTGTATAGAGAATGGGCACGAACAATCGCTTTCGCTGAAATACGCGTTTAAACGAACTATGAATGAGGTTTTATTTTCCATCGGGATCTGGCATCTACTTAAACGGCCAGTGTTTTTTTCTTTTTCAAAACCATAGGGCGCGGGAAAGACTGTCCCGGCGTCGCGTTCAAATTTCGAAGCGCACAAAAGTTCAGATAGTTTAAATCCGGCCTTTACACGATCGTAAGTTACTAGTAACAGCAAACTTTCCGAGCGTGGGAGATGAAAATATGTATTTTCTCTATGAACGGAGTCTCAACAACTGACCTAGAAGTAAACAGCTTGGTACGACGAAAAAAAAAATACTGAACCCATACATTTACACTTTCAAAGTCGAAAAAATCTAACTTTCAACCGCGACCGGACCAAAAAATATTATTCTCGGACTCAGCGAAGTCTCTATCAGCCTACCAACTCCCAGCCTTGTACGAAAAAATATCTCGATTAGTCAATTATCAATTTGGAAACTGGAGGTCAGTCCAGAAGTATGGTCGAGAAATATGGTTTCGTCTATTGTCTTCTTCTTCTTCTTCTTCAGCATGTATATGTCCACTGTTGGACGTATGCCTCTTCATGTTTCTTCCATTTTAGCCGGTCTGTAGCTATTGTGGTCCAGGTTGAGCCTGTTGCGGCCTTGATGTCGTCGGACCATCGTGCAGCTGGTCTACCCACACTTCTCGTTCCTGTACGCGGCCTCCATGACAGGACTTTTCGGCTCCACCGGCCATCCCCACGGCGACATACATTCGTCTATTGTAAAACATAGGTATTATTACGTCATTCATCGTACATGAAAAGTGCTTCTTCTGTGTACAGTCTATGGTCAATTGCTGGCAGGGGTCCAAGTATCGGGTACCTATGCTTGACAATCCCGAGTTCTAGACTTATGTCGGGGGTGATGTTGGAGAGGATTTTTATTTCATTGCTGTTGCTACGGATAGTTTTGGTTTCACGTATCCGCAATAGGCACTGCCGTGTGTTGTTTCGCGTATCCGCAATGGGCACTGCGTGTGTTGTTTTTTTGTCTGTGTCTATTTATTTTGCGCAGAATTAATGTGAGGGTTTTGTTGTTGAACTTATTTTTGCGTTCGTTGGTTGAAGTAATCTGAGACTGATCATATTACATTAACAATTTGCGAACGTATTTTCAACGAGGCGAATATAAATGCAATAAGCAGGTATAGTCGGCCACACGCTAGGATACCCCTTTTTGTTCGATTGGCGCCCTTATGCCGCGCGCGGTAAGAGCTGCCATGGGGTATCTGTGACTGTGGCTGACCGTACACACGACCGCATGTCAGAGCTTACACTTTTGTTGTAAAGTTGCCCGTAACTTAACCGAGTATAGTGCTAGTGTGTGTCTGTCTGTGGCACCGTTGGAAGCGGTTTTGAAAAAAAATAAAGCAGGTTTTTCTAGCGAGCGAAGGTTCGAATTGGTTCAGCCGTTTATGAGATATGCTAATTTGAAGCTAAAATGTCGGGGGTATTTGAAGTTTTAAGTAGTTATTAAAGAACAAAGCTAATACCGCCGCGTGGTGTAAAATGCAAGCTCTTCGTGCTAAACTATGTAGATTGCTCTTGGAGCTATCTCGCGTCATCAGTCGAAAGAAGCGATAATTTATCTTGCTTCAGCTGGATGACGCGGATTCCGCGGTGAGGGTCGGTATTTTACAGCTGGAGCAACTTCGGACTCGTAAAACATTCACGGCGTTCATCCAGGAAGGAATTACACAAATAATCTCTCTGCAGCTCCGTTGGGTATGCAGCTATTATGGAAGGTACTCGAAAACTATTAACCTATATCCCTCGAGCTCACTATGTTCATAATTTCAAAGCTTGTTTACAGTCTTTTTGGTTCGAAGCAAACCTTTAGTTTAGTATGACATATAGCCGATAACTAACCATTATTGAAAGCAAGATAGATTTTGCAGCGGAGCGATATCGCGATAATGTTTAGTGGCAATTTCGCCGCCTCCGGATTGGCGATCAAACGCCTGAGATTCCGGATCTCAAACGTCATACGCAGAGCGTTGCTATCGCCAGTCGACCCAATCCAAAGTCGAAGTCAAAGTCAATCCATGGTCATCATATCCAAATCCTATTAAGATAATTTTATAAAATAATTTTGGGCCAGTTGGAAGGCAGACGGGTGAGAGACAGAACACCAATGCGCTGGTCCGATGCCCTAAAGAGGGCAGCAGGTGGATCCATCCAGCACGCATCGCGCCCATGACCGTGATGAGTAGACAACCATTTGTATATGGTCACGATCCTCAGAATTGAGGGAAAAATCCAGAAGAAGACTATTAAGACGCCGGTACGTCTCACAACTAGCGCCGCCAATGAAAAAAAATCATATCTTTTTTTGGATGCGTTTTTAGTAAAAAACGCTCCTGCGATTTCTCAACGCAAGGCTTAACTATTTTTAGGACCTAAGGTTTGGATTCCAGATCCTAGAACTTAAGAATGCAACCGATTCTCGCCAAAAGTGGCCACTTTTGGCGAGAATCGATTGCATTCGTAGGAAATCTCATCCTGGAATCCAAGCCTTAGGTCCTAAAAATTGTTAAGCCTCGCATTGAGAAATCGCAGGAGCATTTTTTGCTAAAAAAGCATCCAAAAAAAAGATGTGATTTTTTTTCCATTGGCGGCGCTAGTTGTGAGACGTACGTCGTCTTAACCTATATCCCTCGAGCTCACTATGTTCATAATTTCAAAGCTTGTTTACAGTCTTTTTGGTTCGAAGCAAACCTTTAGTTTAGTATGACTGATAGCAGATAACTAACTGTTAGCGATGCAAACTAGACTTTATTTACACTACTGTAAAACTTTTATTTGTATCATTATGTTATTTAATTCTTCTACTGAACAATAGATGGCAGTGGTAGTGGGCGCGAGCAATGGTCGCAAAGGCGATACAGGGGTAAGGGGATGCGGGCGGGGGAACCGTATGTCAATCAATTCAGTCCAACTCGAGCCGCTCGCCCGTGTGCGTACATTTCTCGCGTTCCGTATCACATTTTGCCGCCGAAACCGATTTTCTCTTTTATTTTTCCGGCTAGACCGGCTACAAAGCTGGTCCTTCAGCCTGATCTGAAGTTAGAACTAGCGAACAGTGCATAAAAAGTGAAAAATAATGGTGAAAACACGTAAAATGAACGGTCAAGAAAAGGCAATACCAATGCAGTCGGGCGCTAGCGATGTGCCTGTTGGTATGGTCGACGCTAACTCAAGTGTGTACGAAAATAGTGGTAAAAGCGAACAAGAACGGGATAATTCTTTGAATCTCACCGTTCTACGACATGGAGGAAGTGTAAAATACGTTTCCACACCGCCGCCGACACCAAAACATACTGAGAAGAGCGTGGATAGAACATCGAAAAATATGCGCGCCAAAACGAACAAAACCTCGAGAGCATCTTCTAAATCAGCACGACGTGCCAAGCTGGAGCTTGAAGCAGCGGAAGCAAAAGCACGAATCGAAATGAGCCTCATTGACAAAAGGCTACTAGCTGACTTTGCCGAGTTGGATCACGAAACGGAATACAGTTCACAACCTGAGGAACATGAAGTGCAAAACCAGACAAATGTTGACGTAGAACAGTGGATGAGCCGCAGCCACCTAGAACTAGAAAAATGGCCACAATCTGCCCCCCAGCATGGCCAAACCTCGGGCAGATTGCCGCCGCCGCCGCCGCCTGCACCTACAACCGCAGAGCGAGTCGGTACCGATGATGGGACAGTTCAACTACTGGCTAGCGCGATCAAGGAACTCGCCACTGCGACTGCTACAGGACCTAACGCTCGAATGCTGAGTCGCTTATCCACGCCGCGAGACTTACCAACCTTCTCCGGCGCCGACCCAATGGAGTGGCTCTACTTCAAGCAAGCGTACGAAGAGTCCACGAATGTTTGCAACTTCAACGATAATGAAAACCTTTGGAGGCTCCGCAAATGCCTTTGCGGGCCCGCGAAAGAGGCAGTCACAGCGTTATTAATTAGTGCTGCATCACCTGCCACGATTATGTCAACGTTGGAGCTACAGTTCGGCAATCCCGATGTAATAGTGATGAGAATCCTGCACGAAATCAAAAAGCTGCCAAATCTACCAGCAGAATACCACAGAGATATTGTATCATTTGCGATCAAGATTCAAAACTTCGTGGCAGCGGTCAATGCCCTCAATCGGCCGGAGTATCTGCGGGGAATGAGTATTGTCTCCGTGATTCTGTCTAAACTGCCTACACTTTTGGTCTCGAAATGGACGGATTACGACCATCAGTCAGTCAGCGACGATAACAAGCCCAAACTCATCATCCTATCAGAGTTTTTAACCGAAGAGGCCAAGAAAACAGCGAAGAGTGCAGTGAACTTATTGTGCGTACCGGAGAGCTATAACAGAAGCACAACTCGCGGACAAACCAACCGCCCGGTATCGCGCCAATCTCATCAAGCTATGATTGTGCAAACAGTGCAAAACGTATCCAGCGATGACAACGATATGTGTCGATTCTGCAAAATGTCGAATCACAAACTAACCGAGTGCAAAAAGTTCAAACGAGCGCTACGAAAGGACAGATGGAACTTTGTGAATCATAACCGAATTTGCTACAAGTGTTTAGTGTCGAAACATAACCGCAATGACTGTAAAGTAGGTGTGTGTGACGTGGACAATTGTGGGTTGCCTCATCACCCCTTATTACACTATCCGCATCCAAACAACATGCGACAACCGAACCAAGTGATTGTGACCCATCCCGAAGAACTGCAACCGGACTCTGAAACCGTGACTCTCGTTAAAGCGAACAATAAGTGTAAAGTGCTATTAAAAACAGTGCCAATAAACATTCACGGACCGAAAGGGGTGTTCAGTGCAGTAGCCCTTCTGGACGACGGTTCCTCTGTGTCGTTGATCAGTGGCGCGCTCGCGACTCGCGCCGGGTTACGCGGACATAGACAAGCGATGCGTGTGCGGGGCGCATGGGACGAAGTGTTATGTGACGAGAGCGAAATAGTGAACTTTAGTGTGTCGAACAGTGACGGAGCGATGTTTTCATTGCAAGCGCGCAGTGCAAAAGAACTGAACTTACCTACGCAAAGCACATCGTTAGTGAATATTTCGCACTACGAATACCTACACGAAATACAAGACAAATTGTGTAAAATCGAACAGTGCAAACCCGATATTTTAATCGGCCAAGACAATTATCACCTTATATTACCTCTAAAAATATTAAAAGGTGATCAAAACCAACCGTACGGCACCCTCACTCCGTTAGGCTGGTGCATCCATGGAGTTACTCGAACACCAGCTGATCCGAGCGCCGCCGTGCACTCAAGTCTATTCCTGATGGAAGACCACGACCTGCAAACGTCAGAATCCGAACGAAAATGGAACGAAATATCGGAGGAAGTTAGACGTCACTTCAGCATTGAATCATTGGGCATCTCAAGCAAACCTCGCCAGAACTCTGATGATGTGCGAGCACTAGAGCATCTCGAACGAACGGCAATGCTGAAAGAAGGCCGCTGGTATGTTGGCCTACCGTGGAAGAACGAAGACTCCAAACTACCTGACTCATACCCGACAGCTATGAGGAGACTTCGCGGTATCGAAAGGAAGATGAATGCCGATGAAGGCTACGCAGACAGGTACAAGGAGAGGGTACAACACCTTTTACACAATGACTACGCCCAAGAACTTGAAAGGCTAGTACAAACCGACAAGACCTGGTACTTACCTCACTTCGGCGTGGACAACGCTAACAAGAAAAAGTTAAGATTAGTGTTTGACGCAGGGGCCCAAAGCTGCGGCACGTCACTTAACGACCACTTGATGACAGGCCCTGACTTACTCACGTCACTCTATGGGATCATGCTACGGTTCCGAGAGAACAAAATAGCCGTAGCAGGAGATATAAAAGACATGTTCTTAAGAGTCAAAATACTGCCACAAGACCAAGACGCGCTCAGATTTTTATGGAAAGACGACTTACCTAATGGATCTTCATCGAAGTCGCCACAAACGCCTGCAAAAACGTACACAATGACGTCACTAATTTTTGGCGCCAACTGCTCGCCCTTTATCGCGCAGTTCGTCAAAAATAAAAATGCGCTGCGGTTTGAACCAACCCAACCGCAAGCTGTGCAAGCTATATGCAAGAACCACTACGTAGATGACTACATTCAGAGCTTACCAGATGAAGAAACGGCAATAAAACTGGTACACCAAATCAGTGACATCCACAGCCAAGGTGGATTTGAAATAAGAAACTGGATGAGCAACAGCGAGGCCGTCATAAATAGCTTGCCACAAGAAAACCTAGCATCCACTGCGCTAAGGTTCAAAGTCGGTAACAACGACGAGAGCGAACGGACACTTGGTTTATTATGGTACCCGAAGGAAGACACACTCGGCTTTGACGTGTCATTCAAGAAAATACCCGAGTGTTTGCTAAACGACCTACATAAACCTACCAAGAGAGAAATACTACGAGTAGTAATGTCCATATTTGACGTTTATGGATTCCTATCTCCGTTCACCATAAAAGGAAAAAGAAACATACAACTTACCTGGAAGCACGACCTCGGATGGGACGACGTAGTACCGGATGTTACCTTCGAAAAGTGGATCCGCTGGCTGGAACAATTAAAACAGATTCACACGATAAGACTACCTCCCTACTATCAAGGTCAATGCTCTCCCGAGGCATCCGCTACACCGCTTGCTACGACACCGCAGGAACAAAACCGCGTAGCACTCGTAGCGCATATCCTTGCCGCTACGCCGCAACAAGAGTCAACGACCTGCCGCGCGGATTCTGCTACGATTTCGCATACAAAAACTGCACATACAAGTTATAAAAACCTGCAGTTACATTTATTCTGTGACTCCTCGACCCAGGCAATGTGTACTGTTGCTTACTGGCGCTGGACGGGCAGTACTGGAGAACCACAAGTAGCATTATTTCCAGTAAATGCAGAGTCGCACTGAATAAATACACTAGCATGCAACATTTTATGAAGAAAAATAACGACGGCCTTCGGTCAGTCGAGCAGAAATGTAAAAAACTTACCACCGACGACGCATTGATCATGGCCCTGCGACGCATGGCAGCCAGACGAGGCTGGCCTCAACAGCTGTTCTCCGACAATGGCACAAACCTACGAGGCGCAGACACGGAGTTGAAGCGATCCATCCAAGCACTCAACGAAGACACGCTAGCACGAGAAGCCATTACATATGGCACGATATGGGCATTCCTTCCCCCTACCAGCCCACACTGGGGTGGGGCGTGGAAAAGAATGATACGCAGCGCGAAATACAGCTTGTGCGAGTCACACTCCGAGAACGAGTTCCTTCGAGGCCCAGAACGAGATGGCAAGAAGAGCAAAGGCCGCTGAAAGTAGGAGATCTGGTGTTGGTGGTTGACCCTAACTCTCCACGAAATGTATGGCCACGAGGAGTGATCCAGAAAGTGATGCCTGGCAAAGACGGCCGTGTCAGAGTCGTCGAAGTGAAAACGAAAGGGCGCCTAATGCAAAGATCTGCAACGCGCATCGCAAGGATCCCCACAGAAGATGAGTGCTGATGCACTGGGGTGGGGCATGTTAGCGATGCAAACTAGACTTTATTTACACTACTGTAAAACTTTTATTTGTATTAGAATTCATTATGTTATTTAATTCTTCTACTGAACAATAGATGGCAGTGGTAGTGGGCGCGAGCAATGGTCGCAAAGGCGATACAGGGGTAAGGGGATGCGGGCGGGGGAACCGTATGTCAATCAATTCAGTCCAACTCGAGCCGCTCGCCCGTGTGCGTACATTTCTCGCGTTCCGTATCACATTTTGCCGCCGAAACCGATTTTCTCTTTTATTTTTCCGGCTAGACCGGCTACACTAACCTTTATTGGAAGTAAGAGAGATTTAGCAGCGGCGGCACAATGTCGCGATAATGTTTAGTGGCAATTTCGCCGCCTCCGGATTGCCGATCAAACGCCTGAAATTCAGGATCTCAAACGTCATACGCAGAGCGTTTAATTTGCTATCGCCAGTTGACCCAATCCAAAGTCGAAGTCAAAGTCAATCAAATCTGGTCATCATATCCAAATATTTTTTAAGATGTTGTTGTTATCCTATGGTACCCCAGAGGTACAGAGGGCCTTTACAAGATCACGCCACTAGTTCCTTCCTATCCTCAGCAACTCTTCTGGCTTCGCTCCAGCTCAGCCCAACGGCTCGCAGCTCGCCTTCCACTGTTCGCTGCCACGTGTGAACGGGGCGTCCACGCCTTCTTCTCCACGTGGCTGCCAGTCGAAAGAATAATAAAATAATAGAATTATAAAATAATTTTGGGCCAGATGGAAGGTACACGGGTTAGAGGCAAAACACCAATGCGCTGCTGGTTCGATGCCCTAAAGAGGGCAGCAGGTAGATCCATCCAGCATGCATCCCACCGCGCCCATGACCGTGATGAGTGGAGAACCATTTGTATATGGTCACGATCCTCAGAATTGAGGGACCGATCCATAAGAAGACTATAAGAGTCAGAGGTTTACCCAATAGACGACTTGAGTTCGATCATGTTTTTTTTTCAGACAAGTCCGAAGCTACACTAGTCAGGTTCCACGATGACATTTTAAATTGGATCCCGCAGAGCTCAACACGTCCCGAAATAAATCCAGAAATTGTTTCTGGCGACGTGACGCGGCGCAACTTTTGTTATTAAAAACTTATTTCTCCGGTTCTCCGTCTGGTTAGTGGTATCGTGAGATGCAAAAGTGGTTTTCTAATCCATGGACCAATATTTATTTTGACTGTGCATTCGATAAGTTACACCACACACACTAATTAATGCAATCCACACCAATTTGTATATCCTCTTTCCAATAGATTTAGCAGGTGCTGATGTGTTCCATATTCCATTCGTTGAGCAAAGTCAGAGAGAAGCCTCCACGATTATTGAGTTTCAATAATTTCCCGCTGGAGGCACTAGTGTTGCGTAAGGTTAGATTGTCACTGTTAGTACGGGCTACGCAGGTTTATTTCTAGTTAAAATAATATTTTGAATATTTTGCAATTATCTGAGATTAAAATATGGCAAATAGTTGCTGTCCCGTTACTAACCACTGCTTTGAAACAGTTTTATTTTTCGGAAATTGGATTTCAATTTTTTTTTTCGAATAACACGGGGCTGGCTTGATTGTGTTTTATTGGTACAGTTTTAAGATAGGTATTAAATATTATTTTAATGTAAGTAAACTTTTTTTTCTCTGAAATAACTAACTTTAAAAGCTATACAGGGCGTCCCACGGCTATGCCACATGGAGGGGAAGTACCTTAAATATTGTAGATGGAACATTTTACTGAAAGAAGACATTATTTTAATTTTAAAAACAATTTAAACTGCATTCATAGATATTAAAATAATTACATGGTTGGACCGGGAATCGAACCCGTTATAATGAGAAAAAATATTAACCTGTAGTTTTATCATACCGATCGAAAGCTTCATGATAAGGATTATTTTTTGCTAAATAACATAGTGTCAGAAATAAAAGGAAGACCATGAATTTTAACATTTACCTGGTAGTATGCAAAAAATGGAGCCGTATCCTGAGCCGAAAGACGCGTAAAATTTTGTTTATCGCAATGCGGCTGGCTGATTATAAAGAAATAATTCAAAAATGTGTTTCATTTTCATACTTTAATTCTTTTGTTACTGTGATTTTCATTGATAAATTGATTAATGTTGTATTAAAAATGTTAAAATTCATGGTCTTCCTTTTATTTCTGACACTATGTTATTTAGCAAAAAATAATCCTTATGATGAAGCCTTTCGATCGGTATGATAAAACTACAGGGTAATTATTTTTCTCATGTAACGAGTTCGATTTCCAGTTCAACCATGTAATTATTTTAATATCTATGAATGCAGTTTAAATTGTTTTTAAAATTAAAATAATGTCTTCTTTCAGTAAAATGTTCCATCTACAATATTTAAGGTACTTTCCCTCCATGTGGCATAGCCGTGGGACGCCCTGTATTTCAGGACCTTACTCGACAGTGGCGCCAACTAGTGAGCACTAAAACGGTAGCACTTATTGGCTTTGTTTGCTAATTAGTAGAACTACCTGCAATAGTGAGCTATAGATTGTTTAAATGCGCGGTTTTATGCCTATAGAATGAAAGCTGAATATAATTTTAAAGCCCCTTGTATTCGTGACTGTACCAGGCTGTTGCTCACGAGTTGAAGAGCATTTTCACAGTCGTCAAATGAATAAAGGTGTTCGTTTGCGGTTAAACTTACGATCAAGACGCACGCTATAACCGGATAATAAGAAAAGTTTAAATAACTAGAAGGAAACAGGCAAGCTTTGCTGTGTACCTGTGTGAATAAAATAAAATACAGTGACTCGTTTTAAGATAATAAATTTCGATAAAAATTGAATAGTGTTGGCAATATTATAAACACAGTTTGGCTCTTCTGAGTTGTCAATATTTTGTATTGATTACTAGCTTTCTCAAAGAAGCTTAGAAAAAAATCATAATTATGTGCTTTACTTTGCAGCTAAGTGTGAAAGCGTGATAATATGTCGCCTTTGTGTAATTCTCATGTCTAAGCTATCTTTATTCAAAATTTCATTCAAATCTAACCGGTCGTTCCAGCGTGAAAGAGTTATAAACACACGCACTCACTCACATACCTTTTGTAACACCTTGTATAAGAGGGATAAAAACGGACTGAACTGGCATTTTCAAATCCAGAGGTACACGGGAAGAGTAAGCAGCATACTAAGGTCTGAGTACGAAACCAGTTTTATTTCAGTCTCTTCTCTAGCAATGGTGTCTACTATTATGATTAAAAAAACTAATCCGATTATTCGACGTAACTATCTCATTATGTAATCCGTCTATTATCAAACTGGCTATCCATGCTTAAGCTGTCAGGATGGTATCGGTGCTGAGCAAGTCTACTCCCTCTAAAAACAATGTCCCAGGGACTGCAGCGCCGAGTGGTCTCTTCACCCATCTAGTGTGAGTGAACCCATCCACTGGACCCTTTTTTAAAACATCTCATTACGTAGATGCAAAGGCCTTTATTATCCATGCTACTACGGTCCATCATTCAAGCACATTTTACGGGTGTTTAGTTCATCTGGGAAGCGATGCCAAGTATCTACACTGCGGGTGCCCAAATCGGCTCGGAATACCCTTTACTATAAGATAATGAATATTTGATAGCATAGTCGTATTGGAAGCGTGTTGTCCTAACTTGGAAGTGCGAAATATTTTGGTCTTTGGATGTGGTTTTTTGACATAGGTACGTACATCTTGAGGTAATGTAGTATTTTATCTGTTAGTACTCGTATTCTAGCTTTCTTGTTTTACACAAGATGCGATTTAGAGAAAGCTGGAAAAAAGTTTATTACCGTTTTCTATTATGATAAATTTTAATTTTATTGTTGTCACAATGTCACAGTCACATGTCACTCAATAAGCGCTCATAGCCTATATATAATAGTTGGACTCCATTCCATTCAGCCGTTCCCTCAATGCTGAGGATCGTGACCATCATTGAAGGTGACGGAGAGTAGAGTTCTCCATTGCGCTCTATCACTCGCGATGTGCATCAGTTCGTGCGGGTGTTTTTTTTACTAGCCGTTCTTAATCGGTCAAAACTGTCGAGCGAAACTCGCCAAAACATTTTAAAACTAACATAGCTTTAACTTTAATTTTAATATTTATTTACCAATAATTGTTTCTAACCCTATAAGATCTTGTTATCTTCAATAAATAAATTATTGAACGAGCGACCGAAGCGAGCGAAGTTCTCCGAGTCTACTGGAACAATCCGGCGTTTGTATGTATGTATGTATGAATGTTCGTTCGACGATAACTTGAGTAAATTTAGTCGGATCGTCATGAAATTTGGTAGGCAGGTAAATAAGGCAAAGAGAATTTTTAAGTTTGAACATGAGCCAAATCGGTCGAGGGGTTGCTGAGATATGGCGACGCGAGTTCATAGTTCGGGGCGAACCATTAGTTATTATTGAACGAGCGAGCGAAGTTGTCCGAGTCTACTTGAACAATCCGGTGTTAGTATGTTTGTATGTATGTATGTATATGTATGTATGTATGTATGAATGTTCGTTCGACGATAACTTGAGTAAATTTGGGCGGATCGTTATGAAATTTGATAGGCGAGTAAATGAAATTAAAAGAATTTTTATGTTCGAACATGAGCCAAATCTGTGGAGGGGTTGCCAAGATATTATTATGGGGTTATTAAGTTTATATGGGGTCGCGAGTTCACAGTTCGGGGCGAACCACTAGTTATTATTAATCAGGGGCGGTCATTCCATGGATGGGTGACCGCTAGTGGCAATAATATCTGAGCGCTTCCGTGCTTCGGAAGGCATGTTAAACCGTTGGTCCCGGTTGTTGTTGATTAATAACAATAGTTAAGCCATGTTAAAGGCCTTTTGGAGGCCTAAAAACTTTGACACCAGGGGTGGCCACTACCTCACACGATTACCCTCCATGTCACTCCGTCGCACAGTCACTGACAGGAAGCTCGATCTTGAGTAGCTGTCAGCATATTAATAGACACAAGCATAAGCTTGACATTGACATTATCCAAGATCTCAAGTCAGTGGTTTTGTTTTCTGAGTTCACCTACTTGAGCTCGACCTTGAGTTGACGACTATTAATGCCAACCCTAAATATACCCGAAAGATAAGTAAGTAAGTAACTCTTTATTGTACAAAAGAAATAATTTTACATATTAGTTCAAGAGTTGTAGAGTTTGCTTGAGTTGACGACTATTAATGTCAACCCTAAATATACCCGAAAGATAAGTAAGTAAAAAAAAAACTAAGGCCTTTGCATCTACGTAATGAGATGATTTATACAGCGTCCAGTGGCACCTTCACTCACACTAGATGGGTGAAGAGACCACTCGGCGCTGCAGTGCCTGGGACATTGTTTTAGATGGAGTAGGCTTGCCCAGCACCTATACCATCCTGACAGCTTAGTCGACCTAGCCCACAGGAAAGACAGGTCAATACGTGTGGAGCCAACTGAGCTGCGGGTTTCCTCACGATGTTTTCCTTCACCGTTAGCGAGTGGTGTTGCTACTACAAATTCACAAATGTACGTAACTTTGAAATTAAACAAAGTCATAGATACATGCCCGCACCGGGAATCGAACCGGGTCCCTCTTGCTTCAGAGTCCACTGTTCTACCCACTAGACCACCGCCGCTCAAAAAAAAAAAAAAAACTAAGTAAGTAAGTAACTCTTTATTGTACAAAAGAAATAATTTTACTTATTAGTTCAAGAGTTGTAGAATAAAGATACCAATCAACTGACACCACATCTACGTCCCTAAACTTCTTCGGACCTCCCAGACAAAACGGTTCGTTCCCCATCCCGGTGAACGACTGGTTTATGAAAGTAATTATTTTGGATGCCGGCCAAATAATATCGGGATCCGCGGAGCAGCCGCGTGCGCATTATACCCGCCCGCCTTATCCGCTCTTGGCTAGCTCCCTTGCCGAGGTTGTGGCTTTGCCCGTTGATACAAATAAAAACTAAGGCCTTTCCGGAACAATCCGGCGTTTGTATGTATGTATGTGTGAATGTTCGTTCGACGATAATTTGAGTAAAAGTCGGATCGTCATGAAATTTGGTAGGCAGGTAAATAAGGCAAAGAGAATTTTTAAGTTCGAACATGAGCCAAATCAGTCGAGGGGTTGCTGAGATATGGGGTCGCTGAGATATGGGGTCGCGAGTTCATAGTTCGAGGCGAAGCACTAGTTTTAGATGGAGTAGGCTTGCCCAGCACCTATACCAGTGGTAAAAAAAACAAGAAATAAAGAAATAAGTCAAGGTGCTTCTATCTAAAAACTCGTGACTGGAAAGCTGGAAAGCTGTGTTGTGCTGTTTAAATAAATGATTATTCTATTCTATTCTATTCTAATGATTCTAATGTACATTGTACAGTCAGCCATAGACCAGGATATCCCTTTTTGTTCGTTTGGCGCCCTTATGCCGCGCGCGGTAAAAGCTACCATGGGGTATCCTAGACTGTAGCCGACCGTACATCTTCAAAATCTGAAAGAAGGAGCCAGTAATGTCGATGTCTTCGATAATTGTTAGGAATCAAATAAATGTCACTAATTTCGTGATTGACGAGATAAGGGGGGGTTTTTGATCTATCTTCTAGTTACAAATGACAAACTCACTCCACGACAAAAGCCCTATAGTGGGCTCTATCAGCACTTGTATTAAAGTTCTTATTAAAAAGAAAATAATGGCTGTATTCTTCGTGAGTAAACCGGAAGCAAGAACGTGAATGGGGTATTGATTTCAGATGTTTGGTGAACTGACTGCTTAGTGACTGGTGTTATCTTCTTAATTACTGCCACTCACTAAGGCCCGTAATATCAACATTGACAGTTCAACCTAGTTTTTAACTTTTAAAGAAGTAAATACATCTGCATTGTAACATTAACAGGGTGACTTGCGTAATCACTGGCTTTTAAGATACAGGTCTCCTAGTTTAAGAGTCAGGGCTTGCTGTAAACTCATTTCTTTTGATAAGTTCAATAAAGAAAATTTGAAATTTGAAATCTCGCATTTATTATGAAACTTAATCGACAGAAAGGGATTCAACGAAAGTAGCGTGGTGAGAATTGAAGAATTTTCACAAGGCTTCCAACTTTGTTGCTAAACTGAGCTATTTTTGTTCAGCGATTTTTGTTTCACGGCAACAAAATAGTACTTTTTTATTATTCTTAACAACAGAACAACAATTTCTACTATTTGTATAAGTTTCTGCTACTTGGAAAATACGCTTCAAACTCTAGAGCTTTTTTTCCTGCAACGTCGGGATTTACCTACAAAAATAACCACGATTCGACCCGTTTCGAACCAAACTTATCTTTCCTTTCCAAGCTATCCACCAAATCACACTAAGCCGGAGTCCGTCCAACTTGTCGCCCATACTGGACAAATCCACAGCATTTCGCTGCTTTATCGCTGGTCGAGACATTATCGTAAAACGCAGTACGCCCGTCCATATGAAAATTGTTTCCCAAGGAACTTAGCGGACTTACAGTGCTTTGGTGGGTTTGTACTCTTGCGTAAGGCTCAGGCTGCACTGTCATTACCAGGTTACGAACGTGTAACTCCTAAGATGTGTTAACAAGAAGCGAGAGCTATGGAACACCATCAAAAGGAGAAAGTTGCATATCTAAGACATGTGTTCAGACACGAGTGCTACAGCCTCCTGCAATTTATAATGATGGGAAAAGTCGCTAGCAAGAGACGCATCGGCCAAAGGAGAAAATCCTGGCTAAGAAATTTACGAGAGAGTGCTGCCCAGCTATTTCGCCTCGCGAGAACAAAGAGAAATATGCGGAGCTGGCCTCCAACCTTCGCTAAGTCGGAAAGGTACCAAGAAGAAGAAGTCATTGCCAGAATAAAAAAGCTGTAATAGTGAGACTAACATAGTCTTGATTTAAATGATCGAAGAAATCTAGCGCACGAAATATCGCTAAACATTTGTATAGCCCTTGGTATAGTTAGAGTCGTGCAAAGCTAACATTGCAGTGGAGCATCCGAAATAGTAATTTCCGTACGTTGCTTTTGTATGTTTTCACCATATTTTCAATGTATTCCACAAATCAAAATTGTAACAGACAATAACTGACGTAACATGTACCACTGAAAAATAGTGAAAACATACAAAAGCAACGTACGGAAATTACTATTTCGGATGCTCCACTGCAAAGTTAGCTTTGCGCGACTCTACGACGTAGCATTGCTACGGTGTAGCAACGCTACGCTGGACTCTCGCTACGAATAAAATCGCTAAACATAAGTGAAGAAAACTAAATAGTAATCCGAAAAGATACGAAATTTTTTATCAGAAAAGAAGGATATATTACCTTTTACTAAATAATGTATTTTTTTTTTATTATAAGGCAGTACGGAGCCCTAAGAGTGCGATTCCGACTTGGATGGGTTTTTTTCTGTACCTTGTGCCTTCAATTTCCTGAGGGACAGTGACGTTACTAGGCAGCTTTATTGAAAAAAAAAAAACTTACTCCATTGTGCACCACTCTCAACAATGATACAGCTACAATTCGCAAGTAACGGCCCGCGGTCAAGCCTCACAGTTACAGCCTTACTGCCTACGTTCGGCCCACTTCACGCGGCACAGAGAAACACAAAACGTTCACTTACTTTAGAGTTTTTAAATAAATAAAGTTAATTTTTATAGATGATAGCCCACATAGACATAGACATAGACATTTTGATTGGTAATATTCATTACAGGTCAGTACATTTTCGTGTCTATCAAATTAATTAACTAATGTCACAAAGTAATTACACAAAGAGTAATTTAAAGTAATAAAATAAAATAAAATAGGTCAATTAGTAATAATAATATTATCAGACCCATGAAATTAATGTCAAAATAAGATAAGTCAATTAATAAATAATAATAATATTATCCAAACCGTGAAATTAATGTCAATAATTAAAACAAAATAGTTTACAATTCAATGTAAAAAATATCAAAATAAAAAATTAAAATCATGTTTTAAAGCGAACTATTCAAAAATTGTTTTTTTATCGACAAGTAAGAATTCATCGTAGCAGTAAAAACACTTCTCAACAAGCCATTTTTTCAATTTAGTTTTAAACTCTTACTCACTGTCTGAGTTTGTGATATCTGCGGGGAGTTTGTTGTAGACCTCTGAACCCATTACATGCAAGGATTTTTCATTTTTTGTCAATGTTCGAGTGACTCCGGCCACTTCGGGTTGCTCAGCTAGTGGGACGTATATAGGTACAGTCGGCCACACGCTAGGATACCCCTGTTTGTTCGATTGGCGCCCTTAGGCCGCGCGAGGTAAGAGCTGCCATGGGGCATCTGTGACTGTGGCCGACCGTACGTATAATTCGGAAGGCAAAGTTTTTTGTCACGCGACGGTCTGCATACTGTTGGCGGTCATATGAACAAAACATTTTAGCGCATAAAAACAAAACTACTGGACCAAAAAAAAAAATATTGAAATTAGTTTCTCAATATTGTCTAAAGATAAGATTAAGCCAATAACGGACTTTCGAACAAAAAACTTTGCCTTCCGAATTAGAGGCTATATCCTACGTACTCTCTATTGTTACGGTATCCATGTACGAACATCGTTATACAGGGCAATTTTTAAATAGGTTTATTCCTGAAACAAGTGAAATTCTAAATGTGATTTCCAACAACTTTTATTCTGCGAATTTTCCAATAGCTCGATACTTTTTTTTATAAACGTTTCTTAATTTTATCCTTCAAAAGTTCGCATTCGTACCATTTCAGCGTTACCTGCGCCGCGCTTTCGTGTCGCTCCACTTTCTACCGCCTTACAGTTGACGTGTTTCAGGAAAAGCTATTTAAAAATTACCCTGTAGATTTGCAGTAGGTACTCTAACAGTTAAGTATATTGTAATGGGCGACTTTGCAACGAAAATGCAAAGGCCATCGATTGTATTTTGGGTCCTTCATTTGCATGACTTTTTGGAATCTTTGGCATGAATTTCACTCCGTGATATGGTCATGAATGCCGGGGTTAGTCATTACCCTGGCTCGATCTCACTCGGAGACCCTATGTGAAAGAGACGAACAAATAGTCACTCCTGAGCAGACCTACGATTTTTTTCTGTTTTGTGCCATTACTAGCCACTTGTGTAAGCCAAGGGCGTTTTGTTTTATAGTCTCGATGGAAGCGAATTGCGCAGTAAAAGTGGCTAAGGTAAACCTGTGGAGTAGGTGGGATAATAATAGCTGTATATCTAAAACTGCGGTCATGACACAATATGAAAGATGTACTTTAATTTTCTACCACGTTAGTGCGTTGCGATGAAGGAAAACCCAGTTGACGTTTAACGCCGCTACCGGGGACACGTTCACAATATTGTTTTCATCTCCCAGGCTCGGAAAGTATGCTGTTACAATAAACATACGATCGTAGCAAAGCCCATTTTAAACTATCTGCATTTTTGCGCGCTTCGAAATTTTAACGTGACGCCCTATTGTGTATAAAAAGAAATAAATCTGTCTAAAGAAATAAATCTAAAGAAATAAATTGACTCATCTGTCAATGCAAAGAAGTAGAAAGGTAATTCACTAAAATATAAATTTAGTTGTCTTTTGTTTTTCTTGCATCTTTTTTAATGACCTACTCTGTAGTGCAAGTTGCTGTGTTCTCGCGGTCCGCACAAAATGGGTCGGCGGTCCGGATGCGAACCGCGGTCCGCCATTTAGTGACTCCCTGATCTAGAACATCACCTAAACTTCTTGCGCAGCATAATAACACATTCAATAATTAACAAACACTGATTAAGTGAAGTTAAGTATTACTCGGGTATTCACTCAAAGTAGCAAAGCTTGTTCTCGCGATTACTTAACTAACTTAAGCATGGAACTTTCTTACTCAACTTGCGTTTTAAGTCTGGCATAAATCTTTGTAAGCAAAAGTCGGACTTTATTTGTAACGGAATTATTATTGACATAACGAACTGCTGGATTCGCAGTAAGTACGAGAAGGTACTGACATACCGACTGGAAGGCAAGGCAACGTAGTAAAACCCGAAACTAGTGAAGATAAAAAGGCGTGTAAAATAAATCTTTTACACTACAGGGTCTACAAAGTATCAGAAATTTTTAAACTTAAACTTTCGTAAACACTGCACTTTTTTTTTAAGTATCAGAAATGTTTATAAGAACAAATTTGCTGGGGACGACTACTCTTTAATCGACAAGCTCACCATTTGGCACATTTTGTATTTCGTAAACGGTTAAACTTACTTGGCATATTACTCGGACATCGAGCAAAACGTGAGCCTTGGATACTACAGGGTGCACTCTAAGTCGATAGCGAAACTTTATGAAGGTTGTCTACTGATCAATACAAACAACTTGTACTAGGTGGCGAAAAAAATGGAGTGAAAAAAATATCAGCTGTTCCATACAAAAGGTCGACTCAGTACTGCGCCAAATGTATGAAACAGCTGATATTTTTTTCGCTTAATTTTTGTCGCCACCTAGTACAAGTTGTTTGTATTGATCAGTAGACAGCCTACATAAATTTCCGCTATCGACTTAGAGTGCACCCTGTAGTGTGACGGTCCGTTACATTTTGTGTCAGAAACTCGTACCTCGTACATAGAAACCTATAAAAGTTCCTATTTCCATCTAAACGTCTCTGAAAAGCACCTAATAAATACAAAATCTCACCCAGCGGGTGAGCAGTGAGTAAATCTGCCTTTAGCCGACATGGAGCCTTTATTCTTGGAGATTGTTTTTCCCGGATAAAGGATTGTTACCTGAAATCGCTCAAGGGTTAAGACGCTTCTTTTACCGGGATGATGTCGCACCCAGGCGAAAAATCAAGAAAAGTCGGACAAAACCTAAATATTGGTGATTATTAAAGGAATTGTGTAAATAAAGATTTGCTATGTAATGAAAACAACATATTAATTATTTTATGACATTTTTATTAGTTACATTGTAATATCTGGTTCTTCGAACCGATTTAAAACATTGTGGCACATAGGTATACCGACTTTTCACTAACAAATTTTCTCAGTCCTGTTATACAAGGTGTTACAAAAGATCCTAACTCGTTTTACAGGGTAATAGCACCCGTTGATAGGGATTACAACCTAAATATTAGTTTTGTTTAATGACGTTCCGTTGATTTTTAAATTGAACGCTGTGGCGGGAGAAAATATTTTTTATATATTGTTTTCATTGACTTTCACTATGTTTTAACAACTCAAAGCTATGTAAATGCACCTACACACACAAACGTGTTTTCAAATTTGAACTAATACCAAAAACAAAAAAGTTATTTTGTGATTAACCGACCACGTTGGTTTATACACGTCATCAATTAAAAAGAAAATTTTGTTAAACGGTCGCGTACGGTCGCATAAAATAATGGTTGTATGTAAAAAAGGAAACTCTGCAGTTTTTAAAATGGCTAATATCTAAGCCGGATCTATCAGGAAGTTATACTTTACATCTATGTGAAGTAAAAAATTACGCGAAAAATAAAAGGTCTTAGAAATATCGTTTTTATTAAAAAACAGTCAAGCATTGCTATCAAAAATAATTATTAAAAACTAGTTCACTACCTCCTGGAAGTGAATCCATCACAAAAACCAAAACTTTCTCAGAAAAAAATATCAATAATTAAGCACATATGTGACGCTCTGGAAGCCGTAAACGCATCTGCCGTTGAACAATTCGAACTTTGGAATGAGACTGAGACGCCTAGAAGACTCATCACTCACCTTCCCCGTGTCTCTAGTGTGCATTGTTTATCAAGTTAACCGATAAGACTGGTTTTTACCTGCTGGGAGTAGTTGGAAGATTTTAGGTTTCGTCCGACTTTTCTTGATTTTTCGCCTGTGTGTGTCGGTAGTTTATGAGCTGGATATGTTGTTCAAAAACTTTTACATTGCTTGGAGAGCTCATTTATTGGG
Organism: Zelleria hepariella; assembly: GCA_949319315.1. Taxonomy (NCBI): domain Eukaryota; kingdom Metazoa; phylum Arthropoda; class Insecta; order Lepidoptera; family Yponomeutidae; genus Zelleria; species Zelleria hepariella. The sequence goes on from OX439388.1 coordinate 1,531,431, forward strand.
GTCCCGGTTAAACCAGACCCTATTACTGAGACTCCGCTGTCCGTCCGTCTGTCTGACCGTGCGTCTCACACTTGGCCAGTTTTTAAACCATCGAGTCATTTCACGCAAAGTATACAAGGTGTTACAAAATATACTAACTCTTTTTACAGGGTAGTAGCACCCGGTGATAGGGATCACAACCTAAATATTTTTTAAGCTCTACGACGTGCCGTTAATTTTTAAATTAATAAAATATGAATGCTGCGGGAGAAAAGTATTTTTTAAATATTGTTTAATTGACTTTCACAATGTTTTAATAACTCAAACCTATGCAAATGCATACACACATACATACATATTTTTAAATTTGAGCTAATACCAAAAACAAAAAAGTTATTTAAAAAAAACTATTTTAAGGTTATAAAATAAAAAAATGTTTTTTTCTACTTTTTTTTTACAGAGTTGACATCCTGTTGACCAGTAGGTTACACCCTGTAAAAAGAGTTAGCATGTTTTGTAACACGTTGTATAAATAATTTGATTTATTGAGTGTCGGAACCGAAACGTCAAAATCAACAAAAATAACTAACCCTGGCCTACCACGGAGAATGTCATGTCTTCATCATCAGTCAGGTTATTCTGTGATATTCGTAGCCAACTATTGGATGTATTATCCCATTATCTAGAAAAACTGCGAAATAACTTCGTTTTATGCATCCGTAAATTCAGTTTCATGTTGATAATGTGGTTTAATATCCATAGTTTGCTCCGTAACGAGACTTTGCGTGCACCTACAATATATTCGCACAGATGCTTCACTCGGAATTTTGTTTTACAATCGGGTGATATCACTGGATAAACTAATATTTATGGACCTTAAGAGGCCCCTACAGGACCGTGGAAACTCAGTGACGGCCAAGCGCGTGAAACACTGTTTTATATAGCTGTTTCACCCAGAGCGAGACGGGGCGCGGGAAAAGTGAGAGGCAATGCGGCTGTACGAGTCTACGTGTGTTCGTGTCCTTTCGCGAGTATCTAGTTGTAGTTGTAATGTAATAGATCTATTTTCCCAAAAATTTTCTTAGTTCAGCTGCCATTTCTACATTTTATTAGGTATTTCAAAAATGTTTTTTTTTTCTGACAAGTACAACACATTATTGATGTTCCTAAGGTAGTTAGGCCCCAATAGACAGTGTAATAATGTAAGTAAATAACAGCTGAAAGTAACCCCTTTTTCGGCGCGAAAAACGCATCGCTCTAATTTCTTTTAGGCTATTTTTTTTTATAAAAACTATTTGCAAACCTCCATATTGGTCATCTACTGATATAAACCAAGTTTCAGCAAAATCCAGCCTGTAGTTTAGAAATTGAACCGAAACTACGTTTGTATGGGAAAATGGTGCTATAGCGCCCTCTTAAAGATACTAAGGCAAAGGTCGCTAAAAAGGTAGAACTTGACTACAGCGGTGGCGGTGGTGGTCTAGTGGGTAGAACAGTGGACTCTGAAGCAAGAGGTACCCGGTTCGATTCCCAGTGCGGGCATGTATCTATGATTTTGTTTAATTTCAAAGTTACGTACATTTGTGAATTTGTAGTAGCAATACCACTCGCTAACGGTGAAGGAAAACATCGTGAGGAAACCCGCGGCTCAGTTGGCTCCACACGTAGACCTGTCTTTCCTGTGGGCTTGGTCGACTAAGCTGTCAGGATGGTATAGGTGCTGGGCAAGCCTACTCCATCTAAAACAATGTCCCAGGCACTGCAGCGCCGAGTGGTCTCTTCACCTATCTAGTGTGAGTGAAGGTGCCACTGGACGCTGTATAAATCATCTCATTACGTAGATGCAAAGGCCTTAGTTTTTTAGTACTACAGCACGATAAAGCGCTCACAGCCTAGTTGGACTAGCCAATCTTAATCGATTGGCAAAGTTAAGCAACATCGGGCGCGGTCAGTCCATGGATGGGTGACCGCTGGTGGCAATAATATCTGAGCGCTTCCGTGCTTCGGAAGGCACGTTTTTTTTTTTTTTTTTTATTATTTTTTTTTAACGTTAAGCAGTTGGTCCCGGTTGTTGTTGATTAATAAAAATCATTAAGCCATGTCAGAGGCCCTTTGGGCGGCCTAAAAACTTTGACACCAGGGGTGGCCACTACCTCATGCGACGTAGCACGATAAAGACATCTCCAAAAAACACAAAACTAAAGGTGAAGTTCTTCTGTATTCGCCTAGTGCGCTTCGTGCTAGGGTCTCATTAAAACTTGTTGCAGTGCTGATTATTGTGACGTCACAGTCACTTGCGCGCGATTTATATTATCCCCAGTGCAGCTGTTGGGTTATGGCCTATACTATCTAGATATGGGTTAGGCATTTGGGATAATCAATGTATCTGATACCCTGTATGTACATTCTTCCTGTTTTATTGTGAAATAAATGAATTTTATTATAATTATTTTATTGTGGAACGGTACTCCAAAATCAAGTTTAAAGTTGAAAAATTATTAGGGTTTCTCCAAGCGCGCTCTATCACCCCCATGTATATTCAGCCGTTTTTTGTAAAGATTAAAAGCTTTTGGGTATGTTTTGAAAAGGTTTTATTTTCTACTTCGTGACAGTAACAACAGATATTTTATTCCTGCGCCGGTATTCCTATACAGTTTCAAAACAAAAGTATTTCACATTATGACACAATAACATTTTCACCCAAGTCAACTCCAAAAAGGACCAAAAAGGTTCTCCGGAACAAAGACACTCTATATTGGACCATAAACTCTGTAAAAACACCCTCGGTCGGTCAGTGACTTCAAACAATTAGCCCTAATTGGTACTAATACTAATTTATATGCACTCGATGACTGTTATTACGTTTCTCATCTGCCAGTTTAGTTTGACCTGTCGATGCCTTCCCCATGTCCTTAATATTTCCTAAAATAAGGTAGCCAAGTGGGCCGCAGAAGGTCTTGTTATACTGGTTGATAGTACTGGCTTTTGTCGTTCGTGGCACCTGTTCGCAAGTACTAAGTTAGTACAAGTTTGAAATAGGACGAGGTGTCGAATGGAGGCTTTTTGAGTCTAATTACTTCGTAAGATGTGTTTGAGCGTTTCGGTGGCAAATTACCTCTATACAGTTATGAGACGGGACGTCTCGAGAAATACAAGATTGCACACCCTACCAAGGATGCGTGGCTTTTTAATTAAAATGTGATTAGATTGAAGATACAAGTAATAATCGTCTAAATACACTCGACAAATCTAGTGATAGAAAAAAATACTATTGAATTACGACATTTATAGAAATAGAAAAGTCTTTATTCGGTACAACATTTCTGGTTAAGTAGAGCTTAATTAGAAAAGAGAGCGAACAAAAACAAATGTCTTAAATCAACACAGTCGAATCACAATCTTAGAAGGAGAAAAAGGGCCGAAAGAAAAATACTCGCCCCAAACAGACGAACTTACCGAGGGGGAAAATTAGCAGGTGAAAATGACAATTATTAAGCAATTCAGTGGAAATGTCTGGAACAATAATGTAGGACAGTCTTGAAGTGAATTATCTCTTTACTCGACTTCTTATAACTAAGAAGACTCGTAAAAAATAGTTATTTGTTATGCAAGAATGCAAAATTATTGTTTGCGGCGAGTGCTTGTATTGAAAACCGAGCTAGCGAAGGTTTCTAAAATTGAGCCACGAGCGTAGCGAGTGGTTCAAAAAAAGAAACCTGAGCGTAGCGAGGTATTCAGAAGCACGAGACGCAAATAATATTGCATTCGTGCGAAACACAAAACTTTTCATCTCACAGAAGCGAGGAAATGACTTTGTTAGCCAAGCGGGACAAACTCTATAGACAACTACTTACAGGCAAAACAGGTGAGTCAAATAAGTTCCTTTTAAAAGCATATTTTACTGTAGTTACGGCTGCCGCACTAAAGTTTTGAGCTTCGTTGGTATTAAAACCATTCGTTTTATTAATAATTTCCTGAAGTTTATTTATCCAGACACAAAAATAATGTAAATAAAAGAATGTTTTTTTTTCCGGGTGCACTCTGAACTTATACCATATAACTTAAAAATTTGTAGGAGATAAAAAATGAAAATAGTAATATCGTTTGAAAAAATGTATTTAACAAACCAAAACATAATTATCTATTTGATAAAACAGAAGCGCAGCATTTTTTTTATTTACTGGTATTTAAAAATAAATATGTGTACAAAATATTGAAAAGACTATAAGAAGAAACCGCGTTTCTGAATGTTCTATTCCGTGACTTTACCTTTTTAAAAGATGCTTATGCACCATTTACATTCACAGTTTTGTATAGAGAATGGGCACGAACAATCGCTTTCGCTGAAATACGCGTTTAAACGAACTATGAATGAGGTTTTATTTTCCATCGGGATCTGGCATCTACTTAAACGGCCAGTGTTTTTTTCTTTTTCAAAACCATAGGGCGCGGGAAAGACTGTCCCGGCGTCGCGTTCAAATTTCGAAGCGCACAAAAGTTCAGATAGTTTAAATCCGGCCTTTACACGATCGTAAGTTACTAGTAACAGCAAACTTTCCGAGCGTGGGAGATGAAATAGTTATTTGTTATGCAAGAATGCAAAATTATTGTTTGCGGCGAGTACTTGTATTGAAAACCGAGCTAGCGAAGGTTTCTAAAATTGAGCCACGAGCGTAGCGAGTGGTTCAAAAAAAGAAACCTGAGCGTAGCGAGGTATTCAGAAGCACGAGACGCAAATAATATTGCATTCGTGCGAAACACAAAACTTTTCATCTCACAGAAGCGAGGAAATGACTTTGTTAGCCAAGCGGGACAAAATCTATAGACAACTACTTACAGGCAAAACAGGAAGTTCCTTTTAAAAGCATATTTTACTGTAGTTACGGCTGCCGCACTAAAGTTTTGAGCTTCGTTGGTATTAAAACCATTCGTTTTATTAATAATTTCCTGAAGTTTATTTATCCAGACACAAAAATAATGTAAATAAAAGAATGTTTTTTTTTCCGGGTGCATTCTGAACTTATACCATATAAATTAAAAATTTGTAGGAGATAAAAAATGAAATTAGTAATATCGTTTGAAAAAATGTATTTAACAAACCAAAACATAATTATCTATTTGATAAAACAGAAGCGCAGCATTTTTTTTATTTACTGGTATTTAAAAATAAATATGTGTACAAAATATTGAAAAGACTATAAGAAGAAACCGCGTTTCTGAATGTTCTATTCCGTGACTTACCTTTTTAAAAGATGCTTATGCACCATTTACATTCACAGTTTTGTATAGAGAATAGGCACGAACAATCGCTTTCGCTGAAATACGCGTTTAAACGAACTATGAATGAGGTTTTATTTTCCATCGGGATCTGGCATCTACTTAAACGGCCAGTGTTTTTTTCTTTTTCAAAACCATAGGGCGCGGGAAAGACTGTCCCGGCGTCGCGTTCAAATTTCGAAGCGCACAAAAGTTCAGATAGTTTAAATCCGGCCTTTACACGATCGTAAGTTACTAGTAACAGCAAACTTTCCGAGCGTGGGAGATGAAAAAGAAATTTTTGGTTTCGGATGTATGCCTGTGCGACATTACGTAGGCCTTACACGCGTGCACTCTATTCAGTTACGGGCGGCTTTGTAACGAAATGTTGACTGTACTTACACATTTGTTACGAACTAGTATATCCAGCAAAATTACGGTCGATTACACTGTTTCTATAAGGTTTTGAGCTATTATTTGACAATCCAAATACTTATTGAACGAGCGAGCGAAGCGAGCGAAGTTCTCCGAGTCTACTGGAACAATCCGGCGTTTGTATGTATGTATGTATGTATGTATGTATGTATGTTTGTATGTTTGTATGTATGAATGTTCGTTCGACGATAACTTGAGTAAACTTAGTCGGATCGTTATGAAATTTGGTAGGCGGGTAAATCAGGCAAAGAGAATTTTTAAGTTCGAAGATGAGCCAAATCGGTCGAGGGGTTGCTGAGATATGGGGTCGCGAGTTCGTAGTTCGGGGCGAACCACTAGTTTATTGAGACATTTGATTGCAAAATTTTGATGGACCTACATCGGTGAGCTCTGGAGAGTCGCCAGTTGTGGGTGGTTCAAAACCTACCTTGAGATAGAATGTGTGACTAATTATTTTGTATGTTACCCTAAAATGGGTAGTTGAACGAGCGAGCGAAGCGAGCGAAGTTCTCCGAGTCTACTAGAACAATCCGGCGTTTGTATGTATGTATGCATGTATGTTTGTATGTATGTATGAATGTTCGTTCGACGATAACTTGAGTAAATGAAGTCGGATCGTCACGAAATTTGGTAGGCAAGTAAATGAGGCAAAGAGAATTTTTAAGTTCGAACATGAGCCAAATCGGTCGAAGGGTTGCCGAGATATGGGGTTGTTAAGTTTATATGGGGTCGCGAGTTCACAGTTCGGGGCGAACCACTAGTTAATTATTCATCCCATCAGTCAAATTAGGGCGATCTAAAAGAAAGCCTTGGAAATGAGGTTAATCTTTTTTATTAGGGTGCCACAGAGGGGCGTTGTCGAAACCTAATTTGTCCGCGAATTTATTTGTCGCGTCGCCTCGTCGGAATAAGAGACGGCTGCCCTAAAATTTAAGTGAATTTCACGCGAAAAACCTTTTGGACTCAACTTTTGCAAACCATTTGATGGATATTTGAACTTAAACTTTCGAAAGCACTGCACATGTTTCTATTTTAGTAAACGATTTAACTAAATTTATGTCAGTGTAGCTGCGGCGTCACGAGGGCTGTCTCGTTCTCCACGATTAAGTCCTCCGAATGAGAACCGAAACTAGTCGGCTACACCGACATAAATACAAGTGACTTAAACTGTTTACTAAATAGAAAAACATTTGATGGATGGACATGTCAAACTCATTTCAGCCAATCACGTGCCGCTTTTTTTAATGAATCTTCGTGTAATCACCCGTAACATTTCATCACTCTAGCAGAAATTAGGCGTAAATTATACACATAAAAATTAAAGGAAAAAAAAAAACTGAAAATTTTACTTCACGCTTCTTTCTACCTCACTCTCACTCTGCAAAATCTGTCATGGTTAGCAAAAAAAAAAACATTACGAGGAACTGAAACGAATTTGCAGATAAATTAAGCAATAATGGGTGACATGGGTTCAATGGAGTGACAATATGTTCACGTTTGCGGGGGAAAATGTGCGGGCTATCTACTTTTGTTTTAATATTAAACCGCCATTTTATTTCTCAATGAACTCTGAGAGAAGTTAGGTTGGCACTTTGACGCAAGATAAAAGAGTTTCCTACTCAAAGTTCACACAAAGCAAGAGTTTTGCTGCAACAACTTTTGCAAAATGCATTTGGCTCGTATTTATTATTTCTCCAGTGCCCTAGTGACAATTCTAAAACGCCATTTCCGACCGTAGCCGGGGCAAATTGTATTCAATACAAGGCAACAATGGACGCAAACTACACACTGCTGAATAGATATATAACGAAAACGTGCAGGGGGGCTACTCGGTATGCTAACCAACCTTCGACGTAAATATTGAAACTTGCGCCACAATTCAGTGCCAAGATGATACCTAAATGGGCATTGATCAGTGAGGCATCGATTGTCGTAAATTGAAAACCATTTCGAGGAATAGGGATACTGATTACTATTAGGGGTTTAAATACTCGTAAGTAAAATTAAAACGGATTATTAATATTTATCGCCAAAAATGTTTACTTCATTTTTCTTTCGATGACGTCATCATAGCCTCTAATGCGGTAGTTCCATTGCCTTCAAATATTTAAAAAAATACATTCGTCAACAACAACTGTCAAAAGTGTCAAATAACTGAGTCTTGTTGACTTGACACTGACATTTGTCAAAAGTCAACATATTTTTTTTTTAAAGCATGAATGAATGCAATGAACTTAGTACATAATGCCAGTGGTGACGTCATACACAAAACTTTTAGAAATTTTAAATAATTAATAAAAAAATATTTACATAAAAAAATAAGAAAATATTCAAATTGGTTTCTTATATTTGTCTATATTTTCGATTTGTAGAGTAAAAAATAGGATTTGACGATGCCCATTGGCAAGAATCATGCTTGGATTTCACCTACGAATACGAACACATTAAAATAATGTTTATCAAAAGGGCTGGTGTGTGGTGGTGGTCTAGTGGTAGAACAATGAACTCGGCAGCGAGAGACCCAGGTTCGATTCCCGGTGCGGGTATGTACCTTTGACTTTAATTGAACGAGCGAGCGAAGTTCTCCGAGTCTACTGGAACAATCCGGCGTTTGTATGTTTGTATGTATGTATGTTTGTATGTATGAATGTTCGTTCGACGATAACTTGAGTAAATTTAGTCGGATCGTCATGAAATTTGGTAGGCAGGTAAATGAGGCAAAGATAATTTTTAAGTTCGAACATGAGCCAAATCGGTCGAGGGGTTGCTGAGATATGGGGTCGCGAGTTCATAGTTCGGGGCGAACCACTAGTTTATTTCAAAGTTACGTACATTTGTGAATTTATAGTAGCAATACCACTCGCTATCCGTAAAGGAAAACATCGTGAGGAAACCTGAGTGTATGAGGCATTATACCCTCAAACGCCAAACAAACGAAAATCGCCAATCCGCATTGAGCACGCGTGGTGATTAAGCTCGAATTCTCTCTCTGAGAGAAGGCCTTTGCCCAGCTAGTGGGACATGTACAACTGTACATCTTACAAAAGGGCTACATTGCATCATAAAAACTTACAGTGTATCTTAAATCCTGAAATATTATGAACAGTAAAAAGAGGAGTAGGTAAAGAAACAGGTGTGTTTGTGTAACAGTACAGAAAGCCAAAATGCATCCCGTGCACACTTGCACAGGTTTCGTTATACGAAAAGACGGACACTTTTAAAAATAGTGTTCTCTATCGGATGCTCCATCAAACGCCACTGTATTCAGAGAGTAGAGGATCTGGAATGGATATAGAACGAAAACGTGCAGTTTTTTTAGTCGGGAGGCGCACACGTAGTGAGCCGTGAAATCGAACGGACGTCCGCTCTGACGCAGCCAGCTCTTTGTTAACAATAATGTTAGGTACTCTGCGCTTCTTAAAAAACACAACAAATGCCTCTCAGATGGCAAACGTTAGCTGCACTCTGTGATTTACGCGTCATTACAAAAATTGTGCAACATCTTATTTTGTTCATTTGCAACTCTGAGCTCAAGACTAAACTAGAATTTAAACTGCATGAAATACTTGACGCACCAACCATGATTTATTTTTCTTGTTGGTACAAAATCTAACTGTGTTTAATAGGTAGGTAAGTCGTAAATCGACCTATTAGTACAAAACATATCAGTATACATATTATGTAAAAAACCTATTTGTCTAGATATTGGTTTCAAAGTAGTACTTTGTATTCAAACTGAGGTAAACATTTGTACTTAGGTTCTCAAAATATCGTATACCGACCTACTTATTATCGTATTTTTGTATACCAGGTACCAATTTAAAACAGGACAATGAGTTGTCTCAAACAGAGGCTATTTTCATGTAAATTCTATGAATCGAGAGGTCAGTAACTCATAGAAATCCATTTCCGCGAAAACAAAGAAATCTGAAAGTAATTTAAATCTGATGAGATATGAGATTTTCGTATTTTGAGTCGTTCACCTTTCATTTTTAGGGTTCCGTACCCGAAGGGCGCCAAACGGGACTCTATTACTAAGATTCCGCTGTCCATCTGTCACCAGGCTGTATCTCATGAACCGTGATAGTTAGACAGTTGAAATTTTCACAGATGATGTAGGTATTTCTGTTGCAACTATATAACAAATACAAAAACAGAATAAAATCAATATTTAAGGGGGCTCCCATACATCAAACGTGTTTTTTTGCCGTTTTCATAGATAATGATAAGGAACTCTTCGTGCGCGAGTTCGACTCGTACTTGGCCGGTTTTTTCCAACGTTTTGTTCTAAATTGTATATTGATTTCCCGTCTTTCTCGGGGGGAAAATAAACTTCTTTATTACTTTTTATTCGCAAACAGGAAAACTTATTGTAAATGGCACGAAAAATGTAAACATACGATACCGATCCGATAACAATATTTTGCTAGGGTTTCCACTTTTAATGTGGACTTATAAACTCTACTGAGAGATGGTAATCTATATATATAAAAGGCTTAGGTTGACTGACTCATCACGCTACAGCCCAAACGGCTGAACCTATAAGTATGAAATTTGGACAAAAGTTGCGTTATATGGTGGAGGGTTCATTTAAGAAGCGATTTTTTTTTATTTAACCCTTAAGTGGGTCAAAATAGGGCTAAAAGTGTGTATGGGAAAAATTTTTTTTTTGGTCTTTTGTTCTTAAATCTTGAATTTTTGTACTTTTTTTTTAAAATGACTTGACACCCATTTCAGATTTTTTCTCATTTCTATGTTCTTAAGGGTTAAAATGGGTGCCAAAGTTTTTCGATTTTTTTCACCAGTTACGATCGATGCTGGAACAAAACCGCTAATGCCAAAACAATGAAAATTTGACAATAGTTGTAATTTGTGGACACGCTACGGGTTAAGACAGATTTACTTCAAGTTTAACCCTTAAGGCGGTAAAAATGGGGTCCAAAGTTTGTATGAAAAAAAAAATATTTTTGTCTGTATTTACTTGCAACTAAGAATTCGTATATTAAATCAAAAATAATTTAACACCTGTTTAAGCTTTTTTCTAATTTTAGCAGTTTAAGGGTTAAACGAGGTTGAAATGTATGAATATTTTTCGTGATGTAGTGTCAACGTCGGGCCCAAACCGTTTAAGATACAACTATGAAATTGAAACTGCAGTAGCGTTTTGTAGCAAAACTACCCACCATGAAGAAAAAAATATAATTTTAACCCTTCAAATGCCCAAACCGGGGTTCAAAGTTTGTATGAAATAAAAAATTTTTTTGGTCCTATTAAGTTGAAACTTAGTATTTGTATATTAAATAAGAAACAATTAAACACGTGTTTCAGCGTTTTTCAAAATTCTGCCCACTAAAGGGTTAAAAGGGGTAGAAAAGTTTGAAGATTTTTCCTGATGTAGTATCAATGCCAGGCCTAAACCATTAAAGCTACAACTATGAAATTGAAACTGCAGTAGTGTTTTGTGGCAAAACTACCTACCATGAAGAAAAAAATATAATTTTAACCCTTCAAATGCCCAAACCAGGGTTCAAAGTTTGTATGAAATAAAATTTTTTTTTGGTCCGATTTACTTGAAATTAAGTATTAGTATACTAAATCAGAAAAAAATAAACACGTGTTTCAGCGTTTTTCTCATTTCAGCTAATGAAGGGTTAAAATGGGTGGAAACGTTGAAGTTTTTTTCCTGATGTAGTAGCAATGCTGGGCCCAAACCATTGAAGCTACAACTTTTAAATTGAATGTGCAGTTGCATTTCATAGCACTACTACCCACCATCAAGAAAAAAATATAATTTTAACCCTTCAAATGCCCAAACCGGGGTTCAAAGATTGTATGAAATAAAATTTTTTTTTGGTCCGATTTACTTGAAACTAAGTATTTGTATACTAAATCAGAAATAATTAAACAAGTGTTTCAGCATTTTTCTCATTTCAGCGAATGAAGGGTTAAAATGGGTGGAAACGTTGAAGATTTTTCCCTGATATAGTAGCAATGCTGGGTCCAAACCATTTAAGTTACAACTTTGAAATTTGAACTACTGTTGCGTTTTATAGCAAAACTACCAACCATGACGAAAAAAGTAACAATGTTAACCCTTGAAATGCCCAAACCGGGGTTAAAAGTTTGTATGAAATACATTTTTTTTGTCTGATATACCTACTTGAAACTAAGTATTCGTATGCTAAATCAGAAATAATCAAACACATGTTTCAGCATTTTTCTCATTTCAGCGAATGAAGGGTTAAAATGGGTGGAAACGTTGAATAATTTTCCCTGATGTAGTAGCAATGCTGGGCCCAACCCATTCAAGTTACAACTTTGAAAAACTACAGTTGCGTTTTATAGCAAAACTACCAACCATGAAGAAAAAAGTAATAATGTTAACTCTAAAACGGCCAAAACGGGGTTCAAAATTTGTATGAAATTATCATTTTATTGGATTCAGATTAACTTGAAACTAAGTAGTCGTGTATTGAATCAGAAATAATAATTAAACACATGTTTCAGCATCAAAAAGGGTGGAAACATTTTAAGAGTTTTCCTGATTTAGTATCAATAACAATGCCGGAACCATTAAAGCTACAACTATTCAATGAACATTTAACTACAGTTGCGTTTTATAGCAAATCTACAAAGCATGAAGAAAACAATAATAATGATAAACCTAAAACGGCCAAAAAGGTTCAAAGTATGTTTTTTTTTTTTGTTGGATTCATTTGATCTTTACCAATTTGGTCACACACATACACTTCCACGCTGAAACTGCACGACGGATTTGGATGACATTTGGAATAGAGATAGCTTACAAAAATACACACCCATGACTCTATTCATGCTAATTTGATAATGGTGAAAGATGTACCCAGGCAACTTCTTATAAGTCTTCGCGGACGAAGTCGCGGGCGAAAAGCTAGTAGGATATAGTTTGTAATAAATAATGTTTCACGTACTGAAGCGTGGTGGACACTTTACTTATCTAGTGTGAGTGAGTGAAGGTGACACTGGAATAATTTAATTATTTAGGTAATTGCTTTAGTATTTAGCTAAATACCTCTATTATAAGGGTGCAATACTTTATGTATAGGTAGTTTTCTGAATCGATTTTAATTAATTAATGACGATTATGGGATGGTTGTTATGAGTGTGGTAGCCCTATATTTGAAGAAACGTAAGAAAATAAGAGCGGAAGTTGACTGAGTAAACAGCTTGTTGCACATTTATCCTGTGGCTTACGGGTGGATCGCTTGTTTGCAAATTTCGATAAGGACACTGATATCCAAGCTGGTGGATTTCAAACAAAACATCATAATATTAGGTGCGTCCTTCTTTTACATTGTTCTTGAAAACATCGTGAGGAAACCCGCGGCTCAGTTGGCTCCACACGTATTGACCTGTCTTTCCTGTCGACTAAGCTGTCAGGATGGTATAGGTGCTGGGCAAGGCTACTCCATCCAAAACAATGTCCCAGGCACATTAGCGCCGAGTGGTCTCTTCACCCATCTAGTGTGAGTGAAGGTGCCACTGGTCGCTGTATAAATCATCTAATTACGGAGATGCAAAGGCCTTAGTTACTTCTTGTGCTCGCTGGTGCGTACAGACTGACTGACCGATTTCCCTGCGTTACGGTACATTTTCGACCAAATGTGAAGCAACTTTTTTTTTATTTGTAGCAGTTATTCCTATTTGACACAGGTCACAACAGCATGTTAGTGGCTCCGCGCACGCAGCGACATCGATCAGCGACTGTGTCGGATTGTCAATCCAATTTCACGGGGTACCCTGGGGACGGGCTTTGATCTCATAGCAAATATGTGATCATAGGTATTACGGGCAAGACTCGGGCACTTAGCGTTTGCAGCCGAAGTACCGCTGGAATTGAGCTTTAGCTTTGTGTAAGATACAACTTACTTATGTAAGAATAAACATGGGGGAGTCATTGACTTTGGGCTTAGAAACATCAGGAAATGGACGCAGATAGCCATCGTTGAACATCTATTTCGCTTAGCACGGAACAAAAAATAATGAAGAGCTGACGGCCAACCTCCATTAGTAGAGATGCACGCCAAGAAGAAGTAAGTAGTAGAGCATGGAATACCGGAGCCTTTTCCCAATACCGGTAGTGATTCGGTATCAAGATTTTAAATACCGGAATACCGGTTTTTCGGTATTTTCCGGTATTATTTTTTTGTTATATTAAAAAAAGTTGTATTGTTATAAAATAGATATAGAAAATTAATGAAAAATGAATGAGTTTATTTAATTGAACGATAATATTCATTTATACTAGCATTTGCCTGCGACTTCGTCCGCGCAAACTATTTTTTTTCTGTTATCGACATTACCAGACGAATTTAGTTCGTAATTTATAGTCTCTATAATTATGTTAGTCTGGTTTCTAAGCTTTCTCCATTCCTTCAGGCAAATTTGTCCTGCAGTTTTAGCGTGAAAACAAATACACAACCTCACTCACTCACAAACGGTCCGCGCACTCAGATAATTATAAATTTGCAGAATCAGAATATTCTTTGCTGTACTACAAAAACATTAAAAGGACCGACCGCATTAATTAATCGTAAAGGCGCACACAGGCGCGTTATTGCGTTTGCGTTATTGTGATATTTGTTTTCAGTGCACTTTGTACACGTATTAGGATGGCCATGGAGTTACACACTGCTGCGGTAATAACGCCGCAACGTTCCCAAAACAAAATGTACAGTACTGGTACCACGAGTGCTTACTGTCAATGTCACTGAAAGTGACAAGTTGCATAAACAACCTTACTACTATAGTATTAGGATACATGACAGACGTCCGGCGGACGTCCGGCACAGCTTTTTCGCACTCGTGGTAGCTATACTGGTAACAAATATTGCAACAACGCATGCGGTACCACCGACCGATAAAACGCGCCTGTGTGGTGAGCCTTTATGGGCAATTTTCTGTAGTTCCAGTAACTATTATGTTGCTGACGAGACATGTTTTTTTTTGCCAGTTCGCGCTCTTTGGGCTTCGTAGATACGTCCAAACGTCCGGTTCACATCACTATTCCACACGGCGCACTCGCACGCATCGCATGCGCGCCTAATTTTGATATTCCACACTTGTTTCAGAGTTTTATCTGTAATACAGAAACTACCGAAATTTCGGTATTAACATAATACAATACCGGTTTTTCAAATGCAGATTTTTAGTCCGGGATCCCGGTTTTTCGGTATTACCGAAAACCGGTATCCATGCTCTAGAAGTAGTATTAAAACCCATTAGTAGAGAACTTCTTTGATCGGACACGAAAATATACGGTGGTTGCAAAATTAACATTTCATCTCCCAGGCTCGGAAAATGCTGTGACTATAAACATTCAATCGTGGAAAAGCCTATTTTAAACTATCTGCATTTTAGCGCGCTTCGAAATTTGAACGCTTATGGTGTATAAAACGAAATATAGCATCTCCTTTGACTCATCTGTCAAAGCAAAGAAGAAGGCAACTCATTTCACTAACCTTTACCTATAGTGTGTTATTATTATTATTTTTTTACTTAGCCTCGGTGTTGGTGTGTTATGGTTACTTGCAAATTATGTCTCGTACAATATTTTCTATTGTTTTTCTTGCATATAACAAAATCATTTTCTGGCTCTGTGAAATGAAAAGTTGTGTGTTTCGCAGGGATGCAATATTATTTGCGTCTCGTGCTTCTAAATACCTCGCTACGCTCAGATAATTTTTTTGAACTACTCGCTACGCTCGTGGCTCAATCTTAGAAACCTTCGCTTGCTCGGCATTCAATACCAGCACTTGAAGCAAACAATAGTTTTGCATCCAATTAACTATCCATATTTTGTATTTTCTAGGTCATGAAGGAATCATGGGTTTTACTATAATAGTATGTGGGTGACTAGACACAAGAATGTTTTGATAGGCAAGTTGGGACACACGACGAGGTTCGTATGATAGACCGAAGTTGGCCTTCTGTTTAACTGTCGTCCTTTCCCTATCGTTTCTTGACCTTTGTACTCTTATATTGGTTTGATTTATTATGTGAATATTATTATTTGTATTGGCTTGTTTGCGACGTTTCTGGTGGAGAATTGTACCTATGTACCTATCTATGCTTTTCCGTACCAAAACAAACTACCTATTTTTTAAATGTCTGAAGTATAATATGCATCACCACCGCTCGCTTTAAATATTATGGTCACAATACTTCTAGAGTTGTCGCTATCATTTTCGTAACTTCTTTTGTGTCATAGGTACATCATCATCGTTAAATTTAAGAGTTTTCCTCTTGTCGTTGCAGCAATTCTCCATGAACTTTGGTCACAGGACAGTTCCTTCGCGGCCTGGTTACTTCGTCACATAAAAAGTAATTTTAAAATAGCTTTATTCCTGAAACATCCCAAATTCTAAATGTGGTTTCCAACCACTTGACGCGTAGGAATAAAGCTATTTAAAAATTGCCCTGTATATCTAGCAAAGTTGTCTATTCAGCGAGATGTCCCGGTTTGAATCGCGATGGTGGCATGTATACCATACCTACCTATACGGCTGACACCGACCTATCGGACGATAGGTACCCAAATTGTCTCCAGCAATTCCAAAGGTAAAGTAATTAGCATTATTAAGTCCCTGTCAGTCGCACCTTCACCTGTGTCAGCGCTGAACTGAATTTCATTAGAGAATGCCTAATTGCTACTAACTGAGTTACACTAATGGCTTGCCGGGTAAAAATAGTTCAACGGTTCGCGAGGGGACGCATCTGGACGGGGATCATTTAGTAGAGCCTTTTCACACTAGCGAGTTGAAAGCGAAGAGAATGCGCGGCGAGTTCGCCGCGAGTTGAAAGCGAAGTGAATACGCGGCGAGTTTGCCGCGAGTTCGCAACGAGTTCGCCGTGAGTTCGCAACTTCGATCAAGGATAAAACTAGATAGTACATAGAACTCTGAAATGTGTCCGGAAAAATAGATGCCCAAATTGCCTATGGGAGCTTATTTGCTCGTAGTCTATGCAATTAAAGTAAAACTGTACACTAATGCAATAAGGTTGACATTCGAATATTAGACGGATGGTCGAAATGATGTTTCGTATTGTTCTATTGCTAATATCATTTGTTTCTGTGGGGACAAGTTTTTATTGTGATTTTGTACGTAATGCGGATTCTATGGGATTTAGTTCGGTGGTTCGCAACAACTTCGCCGCGAGTGCACAGGCAGCATCGACAACATTTTATACACTCGCGTTCGATAGCATTTCGACAAACTAAAGCCTTTTGCATTTACGTAATGAGATGATTTATACAACGTGGACCACACTAGATGGGTGAAGAGACCACTTGGCGCTGCAGTGCCTGGGACATTTTTTTTAGATAGGAGACACTAATAATCGTAGGTGTATGTCCTCATAACCTTTGTATCAGATCCAACAACTTGTAATATGTAGAACTTGTCATCCGCAGGTAGCACCGCATTTTTTTTTATTTTTTTTAACTCATTTGCAGAACAGCACACATAAAAATCGTTCTCTCCCAGTACCACTCGTATCTGCTTGCACTTTCGTTTGCTGCATTTTTGAATAAACGAAGCCAGCAGTGCTTCCTTGTCAGAATCCATTTTGTTACTGAGTGTCCAAAACGCGGATCGCACGTCGCGAATTCACGGCAAACTAGCTGCGCGCAAACTCGTTGCGAACACGTTGCGAATTCGCGGCATACTCGCCGCGCATTCGCTTCACTTTAAATTCGCCCGCAATTCGCTAGTGTGATTATGGCTCTAATGAAAATGAAATGGGCAAGTCTAAAATGAGTTAAATGTGTTTTTTCGCAAGTGTGTAAAGTGATAAATAAAGCGATAACCTAAAAAGGACATGCAGTTAGGAACAACTGGCGTCTATCGTATGACAAGAATTGTTCTAGATGAATGACAGATGAATGAGATTGAGGGTCGTCTTTTTATCTAAGCCTGCGCGGACGGAGTTGCGGGCAAAAGCTACACTAAAATAATCTATTTATAATATAATCCGCAGAAAACGATTTGAAGTGAAGCCATATTCACAAAGATAATAATAAGACAATAATAAGCCATAATAATAAGCCATATGATAAGATAATAATAATAAGCCATATTCACAAAGATAATAATAAATAAGCCATATTCACAAAGATAATAATATGCACATTGAATTAAAAAGAAAACTTTGACTTTACTTCATTAACTACCTATATCATGTTAAGGCTGAAAGATAGCAGCGTGGCGGGAAATTCAAAGTTTTCACAGTTTTTTACATTTTGTTACTAAACTGAGCAATTTTTGTTCAGCGATTTTTCGTTCGCGGCAATAACATAGTATTCTTTTCATTATTGTAAACAACAGAACAAAAATAATTCAGCCGATTATGTGTTCTGGTCTACCAAGCAGTGGCTCTGCCCAAAAAGCTTGTCGTAGACCAGAACACATAATCGGCTGAATTATTGTTGTTCTGTTGTTTCCAATAATGAAAAGAAAACTATGTTATTGCCGCGAACGAAAAATCGCTGAACAAAAATAGCTCAGTTTAGCTACAAAATGTAAAAAACTGTGAAAATTTTGAATTTCCCGCCACGTTGCTATCGTCTACCCTTAAGTAGGCTGTCTACTGATCAATACAAACAACTTTTACTAGGTGGCGAAAAAAATGGAGCGAAAAAAATATCAGCTGCTTCATACATTTGGCGCAGTACTGAGTCGACATTTTGTATGATATTTTTTTCGCTCCATTTTTTTCGCCACCTAGTAAAAGTTGTTTGTATTGATCAGTAGAAAGCCTGCTTAAAGTTCCGCTATCGACTTAGAGTGCACCCTGTAGAGTCAAGACCCTACCCTTAGTAGGTCCCTGGTCACCAGTTTGAGTTATTGATGAGGGCCAGGAGCTTGTGCGGTCGAGTTACTTGGCCGAGTGCTAATGATCTTCCTTGTTTAGGTTGTGTGTGTTTGTAGCACTAGGAGAGACACAAACGGGCTGCTTAGCAAATTTTAATGCTCTATCTACAAGGTGCACTCTAAGTCGATAGCGGAGCTTTAAGTAGGCTTTCTACTGATCAATACAATCAACTTGTACTAGGTGGCGAAAAAAATAAAGCGAAAAAAATATCAGCTGTTCCATACAAAAGGTCGACTCAGTACTGCGCCAAATGTATGAAACAGCTGATATTTTTTTCGCTCCATTTTTTTCACCACCTAGTTCAAGTTGTTTGTAGTGATCAGTAGACAGTCTACTTAAAGTTCCGCTACCGACTTAGAGTGCACCCTGTAGTTGTTTATGGTTCCCCACCTACAGATCCAAATAGTTATGTAGTTTTCATGGGGATACGAAGTTGTGTAAGTTAATAACTACAACATTTTAAATTTCAAACCACGCGACATTTTAGCTTCAAATCAGCATATCTCATAAACGGCTAAAGCGATTTTGATAAAAAAATCCAAGAACACTCGTTAGAAAACCTTCTGTCAAATAAAAAAAGCCTATCAAAATAGTTTCGGTGCTACAGGCAGACACACAGACAGACACACACACATAGCGGTCAAACTTAACACTCCTCTTTTTGGGTCGGGGGTTAAAAAGATTTAGATATTAGTTGACAGATAAATAACGTCAATATTTCCTTTATCAATTGTCTTCAGATGGCCAGTACTTATCCATTATGCGACCTTATGCTACTCTTCCTCTACCTAATAAAAACTGATATCTTTGACATGAAAAACAATGTTTCTCTTGACTGTACTTACCTGTCAAAATTTGTACTGAGATCAGACCAAAGTTTAGGTACCGTGTATCAAACCAGAATAAAAAATAAAAATCCAGCAAGAAATGTCATTATGGAATCCGACCGGAATAATTAGTATTTTTCAGTGCTAAGCAAAATCCTGGTTCTTTCGCTTGTACATACACTACAACACACTTTAAAAATAGAAAGCAATTCCAGCCACCAAGCGCGGCGAGCAGTGGATATAGAAGACAATCGTGGAGCTCAATTTCATGGTAGGTTGCCCCCTAAAGAACACACCGGACTACCTGAGATCAAACGGGTTTGAGCGGACGGACGGCCGAGCGCGGGAAATTGACTTGCCTCGAGGTTTTACAGGATAAAGACTGAATGTTCTGCGATTAGGCACATATTTTGTGAGGTTTTATCGAGTTTTGCGGATGCTAGAAGACGCAGTTCAAAAATAAATTATCTATGAGATAACTTAGCAGAAGATAGAGGGTAATAACGGACAGTGAAGAAAATATGGTGTAACGTTTATCATCGTACGCGCGCTTGGTTACCAACTTAAAAAAATTAAGAGATTCTCATTTCGATAGTATGTTTTTTTGTTGGTAAAGTATTCACTTATTTTGTAGATAACTGGCGCCGCCAATAAAAAAAAAATCACATCTTCTTTTTGGACGATTTTTTTGCTAAAAACTCTTCAGTAAGTTCTCAACGCGAGGCTTAATTACGAGTATTTTTAGGACCTAAGTTTTAGATTCCAGATCCTAGAACCTACGAATGAAATCCTTTAACGCCAAAAGTTGCCAAGTGGCGTTGAGATCTTACTGAAGAGTTTTTAGCAAAAAACGCATCCAAAAAGAAGATATGTTTTTTTTTTCATTGGCAGCGCTATTTGTGTGAGCCTCCTACTGGGCCTTAAGAAAGAAAATAAAACATAAGAGCATCGAATTCGATCATGAAATACCTCTCCGGACCACTTTTTACCATTAGCCAGTAATAGGTACTGATCTGTAAAACTATGATTGTCTTTATACTGATCTAGGAGTTCAAGATCTAGGATCTATCACAAGAGCTATGAGTTTTTTTTAAAGTAAATATAAAGTTTTAGTTTTAGCTATCTCTTTACATATTTTTTTACATCTTATCTGGGGGTCTACCGGCTTAAACGAAGCCGATTACCATTGGCGAAAACCGAAGTTCGATTTTCGCCAATGGTAATCGGTTTCGTCTTAGCCGGTAGATCCCCTGGCTGCGACTATGAGCTGTGCAGAAAATAATTCTCAGATGTACAAGTCTCAAGAGGATTTATGTTCTATTATGTTCAAGTTAAAAACGTGTTTAGTGTAACACGTGGAAAGTCATTTATTTCCTCGTTTGCTTTTTAAAACAACAGCCGTCTAAAATCCTACATTAGAAAAACATTTTTTAGATGACAAAAAGATTACAGCTTTCATTATGAGAACACTTTACGTACAATAAGGGGCATTTACTACAGCTCCTCTATCCTTGACGCTTTATTTTATTGAACACAATAGCCCACCTTTGAATAAAAATTACAAAGTATATAAAATCAAAGCATGACTATGCGGATTCAAAGAGAAATTAATTAAAAGACTTCGTCAATATGAACGCAATAGCGTCAAGGGTAACCCCCTTGTGCAGTGTCAGTTTTAGAGATGAAACTAGGATGAAACACATTATCTAGGTACATTTAAGCGCTCACCTACTAACAACTCACAACGCATGTATCTATCTAAAAAAAACCCATATTGTAGATTTTGACACTTTGAATTTATTACAATTACAGAGTACGACAAATCTTGAGATTGTTATAATTATTATTATTATTATGTCTAGGCATAACATTGTTTCATAGGATGTTCTTACTAAATTATTACCAGATTATTCTGCAATATCCCAGTCTATCTCTTCGGTAACCGACAGGGCAATGGTAAGGCACTCCTAGAATAAATCTATCAGCTTTTATATCAACACAAATTCCGACTTGATTAAACATCATTCCTTCTGGGCACTGTCTGCTCTCGTCTGTTCCTGGAGTTACATCTTCTGTTCTGTTCTCTGGTGTAGAATTTTCTACATCAGTGTCATTATTTTTGTCACAGCCATCTTCTTTGGAGCACATTTTTCCGTGGTATTTAGGTTCTATGATTTCAAATTCATCCTTTGGATTTGAACTATTGAACAACTCTGTGTCAGGTATATTATTAATTTCAGTTGTTGTTGGTATATTGTTGTTGTCATCTGTTTGACTGACCCCACCTCGATCGTTGGTCCATAGTTTATCGTAGATGAATCTTTTGTAAAAGTTCAGAACTCCACTGAAACATTTTGTTAATATTGAATTTCTGTTTGTAGTTTCAATATTATTGTCGATATCGTTTGGCTCACTTTTATGTAAGGACAAGATTTTGAGTTTATTCACTAAAACATCAGCTAGTATTTGATGCCATGACGCCGTTTTCTCATCTTCTGTTCCGTTTCTGCTTAGTTGCAATATTTTTCTTAGAAACACACTGTCTACACTTTGGTTCGTTTGTTTGATTGTTGTATCTACATTAGCAGCAGCATTATTTGTTTGAACCACAACTAATATACTTAATAACACGCTGATTTTAACCACAAACTCCATTGTTTTGTAACTACAGCCACCATTTTCGTGTGTTAGTGAGCAAAACAGATTCTCATTGAACTTTCCATGCAAGATAACGCAATGATAAAGTGTTTCACAGTTAAATTGTACGGTCATGTACAAAAATGTTACACATCTCAAATAGTCAAAGTATTCAAACTATATTACCTAAGGTTTTAGGAATAATAACCGAAACTAGTCAGCCATCCAGACCTAAATTCAAGTAAGTGGAACCGTTTAAAAAATGCAATATGTGCAGAGCTTACGAAAGTTTAATTGTAAAAACTGTACTTTTGGAAATACTTAATTTTATATCTACCGTGAAACCACAAATATAGCTGAGATTACCTTTTTCCGACGAAATTAACCCTTCACGCCAAGCATGAAAGGCAATTTTTATGACAGTGCTTTCCCCAATTGTGTTAATAAATACAGAGCAGGATGGCAGTCTATTGAGCTACAACATCCAAATTAAGTTCGATATCCAATACGGGATACGTCAAAACTCAAGTGATACCTCAAGCTAGTAAGCAGAAAGCGAAAGGACCGTTGTACGTAACTGTACCCACCGGTATCAGCAGATAACAATGATAAAGAGAGTCAATATTTGCAATATGACGTTCAGTTCTTGTCTGTAATAGTGTGTAGCTCCTTACTACGGAATAGAATCTTATCTTAGTTAAAGTGCGGTATAGGTCAAAGATAGATTTTTCTTCACAAGTGACACTAATCGAGTTACGT
This sequence comes from Zelleria hepariella, assembly GCA_949319315.1. Classification (NCBI taxonomy): domain Eukaryota; kingdom Metazoa; phylum Arthropoda; class Insecta; order Lepidoptera; family Yponomeutidae; genus Zelleria; species Zelleria hepariella. The sequence goes on from OX439388.1 coordinate 1,554,236, forward strand.
TTTATAAAAGTGTGACTGATGCAGCGGTCTGGATGATATACATTTTGTAAATAATTTAGGAAGGTTTTTTTAGATTTAATCTTAGGTTTAGTTAAGGTTCTAGTTGTTTATCTTTTGTTTATAGTATGTACAAATATAGTTTAATGGGAAGAAAACTTTACCATAACTTTTCATAATCCTAAACTGTACAGCAATAAATATTAAAATAGATTAGGTACTAACCTCCAATAGGAGATGGCGCTCAAAGAAGAACCTTCGTTATGGGAATAAATATTTTTAATTTTCGTGAATAAACTCACGCTTTTTCCCCTGAGGTGATGGAATAAGTTATAAGCTATGTTCATAAAGACAAAATTATACAATATACAAGGTGTCGTTCACGGATGAGAATACTGATAGTTCTTCTACCTTAATTTGAAGTACTTGATAGAAAACTATATCAAGGACGACAGTGTGGCAATTGTTTTTTTGCGATAAAATATAGTTACTCGTACCAAATACACAGTCATCGTAAAAACCAATCATTACTCATAGGATTTCATAGGATACGCCGGATCAGCTAAATAATTAAACTACATTTTTAACGAATGTAACAGAGTGAGAACTTTATTCTACAAGAACTGATTTTGATGATTATTGTTTTGTTTGAAAGTGTACCTTTTCACCAGTGAAGCTTATTAGCAGTAAATTATTAGCTTTTCGCAGTAGCGGACTTCGCAGTAAAGTGCATTCGGCGTACGTTGTAAAATCCATACGCAGTATTGTTATTCGCACCACTGTGGTGCGAATTTTGAATTTAGAATTTTTGAGTTACGCACACAACGTTTGAAATTAATTGATGACTCCGTAACTGTGGCATTTCAAACGTTGTGTGCGTAACTCAAAAATTCTAAATTCAAAGACACACACGCAAAGACAATGTGCATGTACATTTACACACACAAACATGACTCATCCGCCTTCGTGAGATAAAACATCCGATGATGACGCAATATCCTCTCAAAATATCAACACATCCTGGCTAAGACGAAGCCGATTACCATTGGCGAAAATCGAAGTTCGATTTTTGAAAAATTTACTGCCACCCAGTTAGTGATGGGATTCTTCCCGGGAATCAACCCATTTTGGGAAGAAACGCGGAAAGTTTCCGGGAAGATTCCCAAAATGGGTATTTATGTGGGTAGAAACGTTTTTCATTGCAGTTATTGAACAAAATGAATCCTTTTACAGTTGTGTGCACTTATAAACAATAGACTACCAATAATTTTTACAATTCTTGTGTACAACAGGCGTACTTTCGATTTTATGTGATAATTTCTTAACTTCGCCGAAAATCTATATATATAAAAATGAATCGCCGTGCATTAGTCTCGCTAAAACTAAGAAACGGCTTGACCGATTTGCATATTTACTGTTTTGTTTAGACCATCATAGTTCAGGGTAGGTTTAAAAGCAAAGAAATATGGGAAAAGTTAAAGGGTTAGCTGAAAAACGGAAGAAATAAAAATTGGTCATTTTGTATTGGAATCGCCATTTTTGACGCGGAGAGTCAAACTATTTCAGGTGATACGAAGTTCACCGGGTCAGCTATCGGAAATAAAATACGAATTCTTCACGAATTCTTCATGAATTCTTCAATAATTCATAATCACAAGACTTATCACATCAAAATTATTTGAATTGCTACTAACTAGAACATAAATTATACAAGGTGGCAACATGGAACTAATTTTTTTGGGCTGATTCTCAAAGTGCCATCCAAACAAAAACATTTTTACATTCCGTTGGAGTACATAACCGTTGCTGGCCAGTAATCGATAGGAAATTTTGCATAAACTGGTAAAATCGCGTCTTTAACTTAACTTCTCAAAACAAAATACTGAGTAGGTAGGTATAGGAGCTTTAAAAAATCCAGAGAAGTGCAAGTTAAACTTGGAGAGGGTTTTGTGCATTCGAAGTTCATTTACGCACAAATGTTGAGAAACCATACCAAACCATAGATATAGGACTGTAGAACGCCAGAGTTGAGGAACTAATGCTACAAAAATAATATTAATATTCGAACGAGCGAGCGAAGCGAGCGAAGTTCTCCGAGTCTACTGGAACAATCCGGCGTTTGTATGTATGTATGTATGTATGTATGTATGAGTAGTATAATATTGGGAAGGCTGCCCCGCTCAGCGTTCGCACCTCCACCGCGCGCTTCGCGCGCGATGTCGTTGCTCACTTGAGCGTGACGCCTTCCCAATATTATGAGTAAAGTTGCTTAGTTACGAATGTCCTGAATGGAAGCTATGAAAGCGAACTTCACTTCGCGCGCGATGTCGTTGCTCACTTGAGCGTGACGCCTTCCCAATATTATGAGTAAAGTTGCTTAGTTACGAATGTCCTGAATGGAAGCTATGAAAGCGAACTTCACTTGACCTGATCCTAACTTATAATATGATGTCGTTTTCAACAAGCACCTTTAGCAGATAAATAGTGAGGATGGGTTAGATTCTCTACATTAACCTATTGTTATCGTTGCTGGTAACACTCTTCAAAATGAAATTTGTTAAACAGCTTACATCATTACACCTTAACAAAATCGATTTCGGTTCCGACAAATTACCACATCGTCACGGTATACTTTTACCAAAGACTATTCGTTGTTTAATTTGTGGACCGTCTAACTGTGGCAAAACAAATTTAGTGATAGGTCTACTTCTACATCCTAACGGATTACATTTTAATCATGTTTACGTTTATTCAAAAACATTGTTTCAACCAAAATACATATTTTTAGAAAAAGTACTGAGTCTTGTGTCTGGAGTGAGTTATTTTAAATATCGTGATAATGAAGAAGTTATAAGTCCTGATAATGCCTCTCAGAATTCAGTTTTTATTTTTGACGATGTTGCGTGTGAAAATCAGAATAATATTCGTGATTACTTTGCTATGGGGAGACACAAAAATATAGATTGTTTTTACCTGAACCAGACATATAGCAAAATTCCAAAACAGCTGATTCGTGATAACGCAAATTTGATCATCGTGTTTAAGCAAGATGACATTAATCTACGTCATGTGTATGACGAACATGCGAACAACGATATGTCATGGATTCAATTTCGTGAAATGTGTTCGAAAATCTGGAAAGATGCATTTAACTTTTTAGTCATAAATAAAGACTCCTCAAAAAACAATGGATGCTATCGAATGAAATTTGACACCTTCATTCAATTCGATGATTGAAATAAATAAATGCAACCTTTCTGCAACACATCAATCATTTTCATATTTTCTTTGAAAGTGAAAAGTTGTAAAACTTGTAAAAAATGAGTGAAAAATCTATTAAACAACAAATAATTAAATCGGCTGAAGCCATAAAACAAAAGGTTAAAAACATGAAGAATAATAAACTTGATTCTACATTAGCATTAGAAACCATGTTCAAACCAGTTACTGACCCACTTAGGTTACTGTCCAACACTCATATTAACAATGATGAAGCTAGACCACAAATTTTGAGTAGCGCAGAGAACAACCATTTAAACCACGAATTGACTCCTACGCGGAAAAGAAAATTGTCTGCCTCCAATATTTCGCCAAACGATACATTTCAAGAATCATCGGGTGAAAGTGATAATGATCATGCTCAGAATGATTCGGAACTTCATCAAAATTCTACAAATGATTTGTTTTTTGAAACATATTCTGATACAACTTCGACTCCAAATACAAAGTCTATTTCTTCATGGTCATTATCATCAGATGTATTTAAAGATGTGCCTTATGGGATAAGATTGGTGAAAGGAAAGCCAATGGTGGGATCGACACCTCTTTCAGTTTTAGATAATAAATTCAAAATTGCAGGTCACACGTATGATAAAACCTCAGGACTAGTTGAATTACTCTACAAAAAAAAACCTGATTTAAGTTCTGTTACTGAAAATGATAAACAGAATTATAAGTCCATATTAATCAACACAAATGCTCATCGACGTCAATATGAACCTGATCAACATATTATGAGCAACAGAGGATTTAAGTATTTACAAATTATAAAACCTTTATTCTGTTCGGATAAAACATCAAATTATGTAAAGACACCTAAAGGAAAAGGTTTGCCATTGTTTAAAAAACTTGTTCCAAAAGTGGATTATGTTTATTGGGACGATCCAAATGAGTTAGTTGAAAGACTGAAATTATTAATAGCTTCTAAAGATGCTGGTAACACTGGATTGGATAATGAAATAATCGCAATCGTAGAAGAATTGAAGGAATGTGGTTTGATTAATTGAATAAATACTGCTACAAACTAGTATAATGTTTATTTCTTCCCTAACCTTCCTTTTACTTGCAAGATGAATATCGATAAATTCGGTCATCATGTGCATAAAAGATTACGTGTTCTAGATCCACTTGAATTTACTCCATTAAATAAAGTGCTACTTCAAAATGAATCTGGTGATTATGATTTAAGACAAAGTAGATTAATAGGATTAAAATCGGCAGTCGCTGCAGATGAGGCTGTAAATAAAGAATATGTTGACCATCACAACAAACTACATTGCAAGAAACATGATTGTCTTGCAGAACTTAAAAGTATAAAGACTCAAATACAACAGTTACAGAAACAGTTAGGTGATAAGTGCTCGAGAGTAGATGTTGGAAATATTATAAAAGATCATATTGTAGCTCTGAGAGATATCACAAAGCCACTATGAGCAAAAAATGTATTGTTGATGAAATTCATAAAGGAGCTAGAAGGAATTTTCCACGTCGTTCAGTTATATTAAAACACATTGATGACTTATGGCAAGCCGACTTGATAGACATACAAAAATATCATAAAGTTAACAAAGGTTGTAAGTTTATTTTGGTTGTGATAGATGCATTTTCTAAATATGCTTGGCTGGCTTCGCTAAAGACTAAAACCAAATACGAAGTCTCCATGGCTTTTGAAAAAATTTTGAAAATAGGTCGTTTACCAAAAAATTTACAAACTGATAAGGGCACTGAATTTTATAATGATATCTTTCAAAAACTTTCTAAAAGATATAAGATAAACCATTACTCAACATATTCAACAAAAAAAGCTTCTATTGTAGAAAGATTAATAAGAACTTTAAAAGGCAAATTGTTCAAACATTTTAGCTTGGTTGGAAACTATAAGTGGGTTGGATTGCCTTTATCTGATATAGTTGAACAATATAATAATACAGTACATCGCACAACCAAACACAAACCATCTGAAATAAACACAGCAAATGAATCTACTGTTGCGAACCACATAAAAGAATGTCAAAATTCTACACCTTCGAAGAATATCAAGTTTCGTGTGGGCGACCTTGTTCGTGTAAGCAAGTACAAAAAGGAATTCAAAAAGGGTTATACTCCTAATTGGTCTACTGAATTGTTTACAGTTTTAAAAGTAATCAGAAGTATACCCATCACCTACTACATTCAAGACCAACATCGCATTCCAATAAAAGGCTGTTTTTATGAGCATGAACTGCAAAAAACCAAGTGTCCACATATTTATTTGGTTGAAAAGGTACTTAAAAAACGTGGTAATAAGTTATATATTAAATGGCTTGGTCTTAGTCAAAGTGAAAACAGCTGGATTGATAAAAACGCTATTATAAAAAAATAAAGCATATATTATGTAACGTCATTATAATCTATTCTTCATTATCTACTTAGTTATGAAAGGGAGAGGACTCATAAATACTTTCATCAATCACTTACCACTCGAGTTACATTTACCAGGCTATAACTACTGTGGTCCAGGCACTCGCTTGCAAGAAAGGTTGAAAAGAGGTGATAAGGGTATAAATCCTTTAGACGAAGCGTGCATGCAACACGATATAGCTTATTCTAAGAATCTGAATTTGGAAGAACGTCATAAGGCTGACTTAGAGTTAAGGAATATGGCAAAACGTCGATCACAATCAAAAGATGCAAGCAGAGGTGAAAGGGTTGCATCTTGGTTGGTAGACAAAGTCATGAAGGCAAAAATAAAAACGGGTGCTGGCATAAAGTCGTTCAAAGCCTCAATAGGCAAATTGAAATCACTTATGAAAAAAGTTAAACCAAAAAATACCAAAGACGCTATACAGTTTGCATATCTAGCGGCAAAAAAAATATTTCATAAAAACAACCGCATAAGACTTCCAAGAATTATTCCGATTCCCAAAACAGGAGGAATACTTCCACTCATTCCTATCTTCGCTGGTCTATCAGCACTCGGCTCTTTAGCTGGAGGTGTTGGTGGTATAGCTAAAGCAGTAAATGATTACAAGTCAGCTCAAAAAAATCTTGTTGAGTCTGGGCGCCACAACAAAATGATGGAATCAATCGCCCTAGGTAAAGGTCTATATATTAGACCATACAAGAAAGGGAAAGGATTATGTGTACGTTCTTCAAAAAACTAATTACTAGGTTACCCAAACGAGCACTTACTAATATTGATATACTAAATTATACTCACAGCATACCATACTTTAGAGGTGTTTACATGAGAGACACTTTACCAAACAAGTCTAAAAACATTGAGTGTGCTATTTTGAACTTAGATAGTTCAGTGAATCCTGGAACTCATTGGGTAGCCTACAGTAAAATAAATAACTATTGTGAATACTTTGATAGTTATGGAGATCTAAAACCACCAGTCGAACTAGTGAAATATTTAACAAATAAAACAGACATTTATTATAATTATAAAGATTATCAAAAAAAACATCCATTTAATTGTGGACATTTATGTATTAAGTTTCTCAAAAAGTTCTGGCAAAAGCATTTAAATTGAGATTTCATAGTTTAATCTTCTCATTAGCATGATGTCTTTCACACTATCAATTACTGGCTGTAAATCAGCTTTGTCAACATATTACTCGCCGGCACTACAACTAGACGGTGAATATGAATGTGGACTCATCTTTTTATCAACCTTTAACTCGATACCTAATATTGATAACACCAATAACAGATTTTATTATGGTGACAACGAAGTTATTGAAATACCTGAAGGATCTTATGAGTTGTCTGATATAAACTATTTTTTGAAAATAAATTTGAATGATTGCACATTTAAGTTGATATGTAATAATAATACTTTAAGCACAAAGATATTTTGTTCGAAAGACATACATTTTGAGAAAGCCTCTTCGATCGGTAGGATATTAGGTTTTGGAAACGATGTACTAAAAGCCAATATATTACATGACTCTCTATTCCCGGTTAGCATTCTACCTACATCCATCGTTCGGATCGAATGTGATATCGTGACTGGCTCATACATAAATGGAAAACCTAGTCATATAATATATGAATTTGCACCTAATGTACCACCAGGTTATCGGATCATAGAAATACCAAAGAATTTAATTTATTTCCCAGTAAATCATAACACAGTAAGTGAAATTAATATAAGAATTCTGGATGAAAATAATAAGATAATAAATTTACGGCAGGAACAACTACACTTATATTTACATTTAAGACGAAAATGTTAGATTTTATAAATAAAACATTGGAACCCAAAAGTAAAGATCTCAGTACCATACCTACGGTGAAACAGCAACGACCTAAAAAAAAGAAAAAGCTTACTAAGGAAAACAAAACTTTTTTAAAATATCTTAAGATCATAAAATGAATATTTTAAACATCTCAGATTCCTTTACGCATGACAATAGCATTGAAAGCTATCAAGTTCATTCGTATAAACCTTACATAAACAGTTTTAATGAAAATGATGAGATTCGCATTCCTATCAATCAACAAGACTTATACGTATTACCGTCAGCGAGCACACTATACATAGAAGGTTCAATTAAAGTGCATCGTCCAAACGGAGACAAAAAAGAAAGAGTAAGTAGCGTTGAGTTTGTGAACAATGCAATACTCTTTCTTTTTCAAGATATTCGCTATGAATTGAATGGTGTAGAAATTGATAGGATAAAAAATGCAGGTATTACAACCACTATGAAATCATTGATATCTATGAATGACAATGAATCTAAAATGTCTCGTTTGTGGGGGTGGGATACTAATGGTGTAAAAAATACAAAAGGCAATTTTTCCGTATGTATACCATTGAATAAAGTTCTTGGTTTTGCTGAGGATTACAATAAAATAATAATGAATTGCAAACATGAGTTGGTGCTTCTGCGTAGTAACACAAATTTAAATGTTATTAAATTAAGTACTAATGAAGTGTTAGACGATCTAAGTATTAGCAAAATAGTATGGCGAGTTCCACATATTAAAGTTTCTGACCGTGAGAGGGTTAACTTTTTGAGATATTTAGAGAAGGATAAGACAATTACTTGTCCTTTCCGTAATTGGGATTTGTATGAAAATCCTCTTTTACCGAAAACTACAAAACATACTTGGTCAATAAAAACTTCATCACAAATGGAAAAGCCTCGGTTTGTGATATTTGGTTTGCAAACCGCACGAAAAAACATTGGAAACCAAGACATGTCACAATTCGATCATTGTTATTTACGTGATGTTAAAGTATTTTTAAATTCAACTTACTTTCCCTATGAAAACCTTAACATAAACTTTGCCGATGAGAAATATTTGTTATTATACGAGCTGTATGCCAAATTCCAACAGTCTTATTACGGTCGTCGTTGCGAACCCTTGTTAAGTTTAAAAGAATTCAAAGATAAATCCCCCTTATTCGTAATTGATTGCTGTAGACAAAACGAAACATTGAAAACTGGTCCTGTTGACGTCCGCATTGAAATAGAAAGTGATTTAGAAATTCCTGATCAAACTTCAGCTTACTGTCTCATACTGAACGATTGTATTATTGAATACAAACCACTTTCAAATACTGTTAAGAAACTAACATGAATCCTGAATACATATTCATAGACGTACAGGGATTTCATGATTATCAGAATGCATTTATTGTTAAAGAATTCGTCATCGCTACAATCAATTTTACACAAACTTATTTAGTAAAGCCTCCATATCCATTTTCAACTTTAACCGAGTGTGAAAAAAAACAAGTAAGGTGGTTAGAGAGAAATAGAGGAATTTCCTGGCGAGAAGGGTTTATAGACTACCTTGAATTCCAAAGATTAATTAAAACTATGTTGATCGGTAAAAATATAGTTGTAAAAGGTCATGAAAAGGTTAGTTGGGTAAAAAAACTATTACAAAATTGTTCAATCATTAATATAGAAGAAAAAGGCTGTCCTAATCTTGAAAGTCTCTGCAAGGAATACGATCCAAATAAATCATTTAACTGCTTTACTCACAAAAATATTTGTGCTTTAAGAAATGTTCTCTGTGTAAAAAAATGGTATTATGATAGATTATGATAATGTTTTGATTTGATAATAATAATTTTAACTCGAATATTTGCAAAGTTGTTTATTTTTTACTGTTAGTTGTAAATCAAAATGTGCATTTAAAAATAGGTTCTGTGTAAAGACATGCAGATATGAAATTGTATTTTTAGTTATTATGTAATAATTTAAGTTCATATTTTAAATAAATTGTTAAATTTACCTATCTTAAATAAATAGATATAACTATTTTTTTTTTTCTTATTAATTCTTTATCTTACCTACCTATATCGATTTAAATAAAACAATTTAGTAAACTATAAAATCATTTATTAAAATTAACATTCAAGTCTTACTGACAATAAATCTATTAACTATAAAACTTTAAACTAAACAACTATTTACTAATATTACCTATAATAAAATACTTATATACGATTTACGAGAGAGTTTGGTTAGCAAATTTCGAAAAGGATGTGTGATAATGTTTTATAAAATGAAATAATAGTCATTTAATAATTATATATTAAATTACTATTATTTATACAACATTATCACACATCCTTTTAGACATTTTGGAAACCAAATTCTCTGATAAATCAAATATTTCGTCCGAGGGATCGGTGATGATATATTGCGCGCTAACAACCGCACTGTCGCTGTGCGTATCCTCCGACTCAACCAGATCGAAAATCTCTATTTTCACCAAGCGGAGAGGTCTCGATCTGGTCCTACTGCACACATACGAAGTACGGCCATCACTTGTTGCTGGGCGCTTTCTTGAAGTTGAGGGGCGGTTCCGTTTTTGAGAAATTTTTGGTGAAGGTGGGTTTTCCTTCACTTCCTCAACATCGCTTTCATAGATGTTTTGGCCGAAGTAGTTAGGGTTTTGCAGATCCGGTGAAAGCAGTGATCTTAGGTGAGGTGACAGCAACTGCAACAAATTAAAATGTGATAAGTAGAATGCCTACAATCATTTCAGATTGATAAAATATCTAAAAAATAAAGCAACTGAACTTACCGATTGAGACATTGTTGGTTAGATTATTTTTTTGAAAATAAGTAGTGATAGGTAGCAGGTTGTTGGGCGAAGAGTAGTGAATAAACGAATGAGCATACAATAAAAATGAAGTTATTAAGTATTACAGTTTTGCTGACGCAGTTCCCCCGCACACACCTTATGACAGGGGTAACAGGCACGTGCTATTGCGATAAGTAGGTCACATTCAGGTTTTAACTTGTATCAAATTGCTGCATCCGTTATTTTTATAATAAAAAATGATATTATTAAGTATTACTTGCATACAGTTTTGCTGACGCAGTTCCGTGCGCACACCTCATGACGGGTGGTAGCAGGCACGTGTTATTGTGATAAGTAGGTCACATTCTTGTATCAAATTCTTGCAACCATTTATTTTTACTCAAATTTTGTCATATGATTAAGGTTTTTATGAAAAAGTTATTTTTTAAACATTTATGGAATTTAGGTTGAAGATTTTAAATAGATACTTTAGTTTGTCTTAATCAAATGGTTGAATGTCTAATCCTTACAATCCTCGTTTTCCAAGGATTAAAATCAGCTGTACTATTTATAGAGGTATACTAATAAATATTGTTTACAGATCTATATTTGATGAGAAGAATTTCAGCTATCTAATTTGATTGCAAACTGAATTAGGTATGTATAAACAAAGATTTGATGGAATGAAACAATAGATAATTATACTACACTTATTCATTTATTTACGAAATGCAACACAAAAACCAATGTTAACTTATCAACTAATCTTACATGGTAGGCACAGTCAACCACATGCTATGATACATAGCAGATCTTACCATGCACAGCATAAGAACAAGAAAAGAAAGTATCTTGACATGTTGATTGAGCGTACTTGAAATTAAAATGATCTTAACCTTATGCTAGTTAATCTTAAAACCAACAGATCGCTACAATATAGATTTGCTACCCCAAGCAATTGTACGAGAATTATTGCTGCATATAAATCTTTTGTCGTCATTGTGACTCAAGGCAATCTTGTTTATGCTTCTAGTAACTATCTCGTGACGGATGGATCTGAACAATATATTTTTTTTTCGGATAATGTTTTTGTTCAGAAGCACTGACTTATAATCTGAATCGTTTAGATCCCTGACTACAGACGCTTTCACACCTTTCGCTTTTTTTATAACTCTATCTTCGGTTTTTATACAGTAGAGTTTTGATCTTAAACCAACGAACTCTGTAATTATGCCACCACCCATTTCATCTTTGAACAGGCCTGGGACCTTTTTATTGATCAATGGAAAATTATGTACATTGTCAGTACTATAATTACTTGTATCAAAATAATTTAAGAATCGACTTTTCAAATCTGCGTAAAAATCATGCGATTTTAACAAATAAATAAAACTGTCCGTGTCTGTATAGCACATTTGTACAGAGTCTTGATAATAAGGTTTTATTACATCATAATGGAAGTGGTACATGTGGGCCTTAGACAGTTCGAGAACTGAAAATCCAATATATATCGGTTTGTCTAGAACTATTTTTTCTGGTCTCATTTGAATAGCTACCAAGTTATCGCCGAAAACAGAGACACTGTGGAAATGTGGACTGGCAATGAGTCTATCTGCACCTAACTTCTTTTTCGTTTTATTAGTTGTATCACTCCATTGGTTCAGCAAATGTACACTGACCCTAGCTTCATTATTCTCCAAGGTTTTGCCGAAAACAGAATTATTCAAAAGTTTAAAAAAGTCTTGTTCAAAGACTGATTTCGCTTTTTGACGAAGATTTGTGTTCAGATCAATATATGTTTTAAGATAGGGTCTTTGTCTAAATGTGATTGCACGATGAATTTTACGAAGCACTAAACCATGTTCTAAGCATTTTTTCAAATGGATGTAGTGGATAACGTAATTGTATTTGTCATACAGATTTGGAATTAACTTTTTATTTTTGCCTCCAGGAGGTATGCACTTTTCAGGACAAAATGGTAAATCATTATGCATACTGTGTAAGTGATGAGGATATATTAAATCCACTTCCAGTATGTACCCATAATCAGCACCATCTTCCACTTCTAAAACATTGAGTTTATCAATTTCACATTTCTCTACGAATCTAAAATCTGATTCGGGCAGACTTTGACACATGCTGTACCCATACAAATTATTGCAGTCCAAGTAAACTAAGTATGCATCTTCTTGTGAGGGATCATAATTATTCATATATTTATGATTTGCTTTAGCATGTCGCTGGGAGCACATACATATACCACCCCGAATACCGCTTTGAATCATACGGATGATGTTTAAATCACTTAATAGTTCAAGTTTAACGCCTGTCTTTAACAACATAGCATCAAATGACAGACTGGGCGCAGTTAGGTAAAATGCAGGGTCCAGCTGGTAATGATGTTTACATGTTTTACGAAAACTTTGAAAAATATCAGTCAGGATCAACACATCGGTTTTAAGATACAAATCAGTGTATTCGCCCAAGTTTTTAATGTCAAACTGTGACCAAACTAACTGGGCGTGTAAATAATCTTCCATTGAAATGTGCTCGTTAGTTAGGGAGTTAAAAAAATTTGACTTAGAAGGTAGACTTTCTTCTAAATAAGACTCCCAACTCGTCATATAATTATAGGGATATACACCTTTTCGCGTTAGGAGTTGAAAATCATTTTCATCAAAAAAATGTTGTCGAAGGCAATGGAAATCCTCTTTGGCCATTGTTTTAGCCAACTTTTCTAGACTAGTTCCCAAAAATTTGAAAGAATCTACGAATCGTAACTGAATGTAGTCTCCATCACCAATTGGTAAAAACTTAGTGAAAGAAATATAGTTTTCTTTTGTTTTTGGAATTAAGGTTATCTTTCCAGGAATTTCACCAATTTCTTTAATGAAAAGGTGACAATCATACCCTGAGAGGTTATGAAAGAATATTGGAAGGAAATTTGGAGTTTTATACTGCAAGTTACAATGCTGATGAGCTGCACCTCGGAAACGACCAGAAATGTGACAATGATCTCTCACTTTATCATTCCACAGTAAATGATTGCAAATGTGACAACGTATTGCTTTTTGAAAATTATCAGAGTCTGATTTCGTGAATATCATCGGTTGTGGTGTATTCAAAGCCTCATGAATTCTCTTGGCATCAGTTTCTATTGACTTAATAAACTTTGATACACAGTCCCAGCCGCGATAAGAAACAAAATTATTTTGAGTTTTATCGACTGAACAAATTATGCTATACGCAAAAGCAACAGGTATATGGTGTTGTAAATCAGATGTACTAGCAATTTCTGGATTGGGCTCGCAACCATGCACTGGTTGCAACATTGTCTCAAAGTCTGCATAGATTACATACGGTACATCTTGTTTTTTAGCATAATTCTTGAATTGAAGAACTGAACCTTTTTCAGGCAAAAAAGTAGCTACCCCCCCACAAACATGATTAGCTAACTCTTCTTGTGTTCGAAAAAATACCAAACAACTGTCACAAAAGAATAACTGCCCGTGATGTTTCGTGATTTGACTTCTCACAAGACAAGGCAGATTTTTTATTAAACAGTAATGAGATGAGTTGTTGTTTTCAACAAGTAGTAAATGAATCTTTTTTGCATTTTTGTTAATTGATTCAGATCGATATAGCGGTCCCGTAATAAATTTGTTATCTTTCAATCCATAAATGTTGACACTAATATTTGGATTATTTTTTTCGAATACAGTAATATCTGCAAAACTTACAGGGAAGTTCATGTTTTCGGTTTTCAACACATCCTTAAAGTGCGGATATGATGAAACTCGTTCAGGATGAGTTTTTACTGGATGCAAAGCTGCTGTAACACACCAGAGAAAACAGTATTCATCATTGTTTTGGATATTTAAACAAGCTTTTTTGTTCTTTACATACTTAGGTAGAGTAATGTAACTGGACCCGCTTAGTGGTTGATATTTGTTTATGTTGATCTCAAAATGAGAGTTATGTAAAAAGGTCCATCCACTATCTCTTTCCTGAAACTCCTCCATTTTCTTTTGTAAGCCGGATTCGATTTTTGAGAACATTTGTTTAAAATCATAATTGCAATGGAGAGGAATGTTTTTGGTAGCAAAAGATTTCATCTCTTGAGTATCATTGCTAACCATCAAAAACATTGAAAAAAGTTCAAAATTTACTTTAATACTTAAATGTTTTCGCAGTGATTCATCTAAAAGTAATTTCACTTTATTCCTTATATTGTTAAAAAATAAATGCGATGAATAAAGCTCCTCGCTCTCTGGTGCAACAATTCGGTAAGTAGCAATCCGACCCTGAAATGCTGAACTAATTTTGTGTACACCATCAACTACTACACCAATTTCATTATTTTTATGTGAATTGCTCCGCAAATGTCCGATCCACCTCCTACTATCTATAGTTAAGTTACAAACCGTGCAGAAAGGCATTGTTACGATCTGTTGGTGAACTAAACAGTAGGTATGCACTTATGTAGATGGGTAATGTCACTATCAGATAAACTATACAAGCCTCATCAATATTATTTACCAATATTACACAAATTAAGCAAATAAAAAGAGGTGATTTATGTATGAATAGATAAATTATGTTAAGTAGTCTAGATGGACGTAGATCAGAGAGAATAATAAAATCGAGCTTATCTACTGCAATACTAAATAACCTCTTTTTATAATTATCGCTCAGTTTGTTATCACAAAAATACCTCTTGTATAGTTATCAATATTGATATTACCACAACATTACCTATTTTTACCTTTACCTTATACCTGTTACCCACATACCTTTAAGTATCGAGATACAACAAAAATAAAAAAAGCAGGTGTATAATCAAACGATATTATTTTTATGTATCTTTAGGTACCTAATTGAAAAATACAATGTCATTGAACTTTAATTCGCCTCCCTTATTTTTACTATGTCAGGAGTGTAGTAGGAGGGTACAGCTTCTTCATATAACAGGCTTGCGTCTTTAACAAAACGATGCAGTTGCTTCCACTGACTCGACCCTTCTTCGAGATAACAATTTAACCTCAACAATGCCTTGGTCCACCTAGTGTCCTTAGGAGTGTCCTCGGCATCGCGGCGCGCGTACACCTTCACCTCTGCATAGAATTCGCCGGTTGTGGTAGCTACACGACGCTGGTTGCCGTTAGCAACCCGATTCACTACAAATGACGGCAAGGTCTTAGACAGCAACACAGCGTCGTTAAACTCGTCTTCGTTGCACAGTCCAAACACATCCGTCGTCTTAGGCTTTCTCTTCTGGGCTCTGTAAACAAAAAAATAAAATTAAAATTTTACTCAGCTAGCTAAACATGCAATTGTAAAATGGTACTGGATTATTTGAACATAGTAAATGATTGAAACATTTCAACTGTCAACAAAATGCTGTTATTAAATAAAAAATCAATTAAAGAAAATAAAACCGGTGGTAAAATATAAAATTTGAGTTGGGCTAGCACCTAAGAAGCAAGCCTCTCTAGTGGTGTAGGTAGCCTTTAATGCCGGCTGCTCCATACAAAAAATACAAAAAAGGAGACCAGTTTCCTATCTGGATAATTATTTTAGAAAAAATATGTTAATGCCATTCAATTTTTATGTACCTCTGCCATGTCCCTATGTTTTCCTTTTGTTTCTTATTTTAATTATTTAAATAAATTTTATTAAAATAATAAAAAAAATAAAAAAAGGAAAACATAGGGACATGGCAGAGGTAAATATAGATTGAATGACATAAACATATTTTTTTCTAAAACAATTGTCCAGGGAGGAAACAGGTCTCCCCTTTTGTATGGAGTTGAGGTTACCCGCGTTCCCCCTTAAGGTTGGACGATAGCAACGTGGCGGAAAATTAAAAAATTTTACAGTATTTTACATTTTGTAGCAAAAATTTTTGTTCAGTGACTTTTTGTTTGCGGCAATAACATTGTAAACAACAATAATTCAACCGATTATGTGTTCTAGTCATCAACAAGTTTTTTGGGCAGTGCTACTGCTTCGTAGACCAGAACACATAATCGGCTGAATTATTGTTATTTTGTTCTTTACAATAATGAAAAGAATACTATGTTATTGCAGCGAACGAAAAATCGTTCAGCAGAAATAGCTCAGTTTAGCTACAAAATGTAAAAAAACTGTGAAAATTTTGAATTTCCTGCCACGTTGCTATCGTCACACCTTAAGGTTTATTTGTTATTAACAACGAAATTTTAACACTTTGAAAATAGGGTAAATGGTGATATTATACCTTGGGGTACTGCTCGCAGCACTAGATGTACTTGCGCTCGACTTTCTCTTGCTCGCTGCAGAAGCCGGCTTCTTCTTCACTCCATCAACTTGTCCGACGACAAATGATTCGCATTCAGAATCAGACCTGCAAAGTAAACATAAAACAAATTATAAATCTTGCGATATTGATAATGTTGAAGGGAAGTGGTTGTACATTTGAAATATTGAAATAACAGAAACCATCTTGCAAAGCTAACTAAAGTAAGTAGAAGGAGAAATAAATAAATAAAAATCGTATTTAACAGAAAATTAAAAAGGGTGTACCTATGGATTCAAAAATAATAAAATGTAATGAGTGAGTAATACTTACTAACATTTTGCAATGAGAGATGGATGCTCAGCGGTGAACAACAACAGCAGCGGTGGAGGCAACGGTGGTAGCAGCGGTGCGGCAGTGGCGGCGGTGACAGGGCAGGCGGCGGCGGCGGCGGTGACAGGGCGGGCGGCGGTGGCGGCGGCGGCAGGGCGGCGGTGGTGGCTGCGGTGAAGGGCGGGCGGTGGAGCGCGGCGCGGTTGGCGAGAGCAGGGTAACGGTACCACAGGGCTCAGCTGAAGTTGGTTGTTCGAGGCGCGAAGGAAGGAATGAATGATGGCAGGACAAATCACCGTTTTATATGAATAGAAACTAAAACGTGTGCAAAAAAAACATCGCACAAAATTAGCCTTTATTGTTTGCACGTTAAGAATGTATAAAATGTTGTTGTTACTGCACGCACACAAACGTTAATTCGTGCGTCATCGGTGGAGCAATACATACATGTGTGACCTCATTTCATAATTTTGTGACACGTGTTTACCAAACCATGTATAAAACCTACCCTTATCTATAATGCTACAGTAACCACTCACAGTTGTGCTTCATCCACCATTTTTTTAAGAAAAAAAAAAGTTTATTATACCCTTTGGGATGCATACCAAATTTTATATAATATGTATCAATAAAACAGCTACGCAAATAAGACAAAAATACTAATGCAACAGTGCGAACAAGTGGTAAACCATACCCTCAACCCACCCCTTTGGATAATAATATGAGTTTATCGAATGTGTAGTACCTACCTCATAAAAAAGCTATAAAATACTTTTTAAGATTAAATAATTCAATACAAGGCGCAAACCATTGGCTCTGCCTTCCCTCTGGGAGCCGAGTGTTTGTTTATACACTGTAATAATGAAATCTGTAAAAAAAATTGATCTAAATTCTACTCGATGATGGATGGAGCGCAGTATGTGTTAAACTAAAGTCGATAATAGATAATAGATTAATAGATCGCAGTCATTGGCAAACCACTGTCTCTGCATACCTTTCTGAGATACAGACTTGAGGTTATGTTCTTTGTTGTAATAAAAGTTAAAACAGTAAGTAAAAATAGTAAGTATTCAACGATGAACGGTAAATGGAGAATTATTGTCTTTGCCTACCCCTCTAGGTTACATGCATGAGTTTATGCTTTATGTTTGTGCTGTCGAGTGTGCTCTAATCCTTTGCGTTATGAGTGATATTGCAACAGAAATGTGAAGGCTGAGTTGCTATCAACCCGCAAGTCATTTCCTGAAGAGTAGCAGCGTAAGCAATATTCGTAGGTAGTATGTTTTTGCGAGCGCTGTAATTCTTTCGCAATCATTACTTACACGTGTGACCTCATTTCTTATTGCCACTTGCATACCAAACCGAACTGTACGAAAACCTTTCCCTTTTTACCCAACTGTCTAAAGGAGGGTTAGTTTTTGGATTGGTGAAGTAACTACTCTCAAAAGTGCTACCTCTTGCTCTACCCTCAACCTTAGTTAAATATTTACATAGATCGACATAATCTGCCTCTGCCTCTGCCTACTCTATGAGATGCATGCTTGAGTTTATCTAAGATGTAGCTATAACATTGTTACAGAAATTAGACAAATTACGATTCAAGGATTAATAGATCGAGACAGGTGGAAATCATGTCTCTACCCACCCCTTCTGGATCCATCCGCTATAGTTTATGTATACAGGGTGCACTAAGTCGATAAGTCGATAGCGGAACTTAAGATAGGCTGTCTACTGATCACTACAAACAACTTTTACCAGGTGGCGAAAAAAATGGAGCGAAAAAAATATCAGCTGTTTCATACATTTGGCGCAGTACTGAGTCAACCTTTGTATGGAACAGAAGATATTTTTTTCGCTCCATTTTTTTCGATACTTGGTAAAAGTTGTTTGTAGTGATCAGTAGACAGCCTACTTAAAGTTCCGCTATCGACTTAGAGTGCCCCCTGTAGTATTGCGATAAAATAACTATACAATAAAACAAATACTAATCAAGAATGGATGGATCGAGTTGAGTGACAAAGCATTGTCTCTGCCTACCCTCTAAGATCTAGGATACAAGCATTAGTTTATGCATAGCGTTGTACAAACATGGGAAAAAAAAAACTTATTTAAAATACTATTCAAGAATGGATGAAGTTGCGGGCAATAGCTTGTCTTAAACGAAGTACCTAGATGCCTTATGATTTGCTATAAGTAACATGGTAAAATAATAAAGTTTCTAGCGGACGTAGAATATCATATTATGACTTGATGCGCTCTTTGTAATAAGAGTTTTCACCGCCTCTGCTTGCTGACAATGAAATGAATTGTTTCGATTAAAATGATGATGATTAAGATTTTGATGTGAACTAAAAAAATATGATATTGACTAAGTACCTCGCGTCTAGTGTGAGTGAAGGTGTCACTGGACGTTGTGTAAATCATCTCATTGTGTAGATTCAAAGGTCTTAGTTTTATCCTTGCAAGACAGGGTTTTCATAGCTTAGGATCGGGTCAAACTTGATGATTTTCAACCTATAATATTGAGAAGGCTGCCACGCTCAAGTGAGCACCGACATCGCGCGCGAAGTGAAGTTCGCTTTCATAGCTTCCATTCAGGACATTCGTAACTAAGCAACTTTACTCATAATATTGGGAAGGCGTCACGCTCAAGTGAGCAACGACATCGCGCGCGAAGCGCGCGGTGGAGGTGCGAACGCTGAGCGGGGCAGCCTTCCCAATATTATACTACTTGTATGTATGTATGTATGTATGTATGTATGTTTGTATGTTTGTATGTTTGTATGTATGAATGTTCGTTCGACGATAACTTGAGTAAATTTGGTCGGATCGTAATGAAATTTGGTAGGCGGGTAAATGAAATTAAAAGAATTTTTAAGTTCGAACATGAGCCAAATCGGTTGAGGGGTTGCCGAGATATGGGGTTGTTAAGTTTATATGGGGTCGCGAGTTCACAGTTCGGGGCGAACCACTAGTTTACTTTGTTATAATTCATGTTCACATTCAAAGTTCACATTCACACCTCACACCAGTTCACTTGAGTTTGCTGACCTTACATTTTGTAATATCTTGATTTTACCAGAAGCTGAATCAAAATCATGTAGGTAGATAGTTCTCATAGTTGTTCTACACAATGTAATACGTAATGTAATATGTTAACCTAGTGGTTCGCTCCGAACTATGAACTCGTGACCCCAGTTACAGATGTGTAACTTGCCTTACGCAATTAGCGCAGGCGCGCGCGCGCTTTGCATATAAACTATACACAACCCCATATATCGGCAACCCCTCGAACGATTTGACTCATCCTAGTGCACACAACTGTAATCAACCTGTCAATCAACCAATTTTGGGAAGAAACACGGAAAGGTAGAAACATTTTTCAATGTTTTCACTGAACAAAATGAATCCTTGTACAGTAAAGTTGTGTGCACTTATAAACAATAGACTGCCAATATTTTTTACAATTCTTTTGTAAAACAGGCGGACTTTTGATTTCTTTGTGACGATTTCTTTAAAATCGCCAAAACATTGAAAAATTTACTTACAATGTTAAAATTATTTGGCTCGCTACTAACTAGAACATGAATTATAAATAATTATACAAGGTGGCACCATAGATCTCTTTTTTGGCCTAATAGCTTAAATAACAGCGACAATTTAGTCCATACAAACAATATTCATCTCATTTAAGATGTTTTACAAAATTTACAATTGTAAAAAATATTAGCAGTCTATTGTTTATAAGTGCACACAACTGTAAAAGGTTTCTTCTTGTTTGGCTACAGGCTAAATATTAATTAAATCTTAGACATGAATTGTATTAAATAATCAGAAAAATTAACACATCCTCAACATAATCAAACTAAAACGCAACGTCTGAAATATTAATATTACATTAAAATCTCTATTTCTACTATCAAATCACGAAAGGCACTGATCCATATGGTTATTCATTTCAACCTGCTCAATCATAGTCAGACATATCCTCCTCCTTGCGTCGGTATCCTCATCACTGAGGGTCGTGGTCATTCAAAAGGAGCAATTCGTGTCGTACGACGCGTCGCCAGTTGTTCCTATCTGCCGCTAAGTGTATGGATCGTATGATGATGATGATAGTTCCGTGCCGGTTTCGGCCTCGGCGACTACTTCAACTCCGTTATTGTCGGCGTTGGTGTGCTCGCATGTGGCTTATGTAGCCGATCTTTTTCGTGAATGTTCTACCGCCTAGCGGGCATGCGAGCACACCATCTTCATAATTATAGTTGATCGCCGCAGGTGGACGGGCGTTCAACTCATCCCTCTTCGCGTCCAACTCAGACCGCCGAAGAGTTTCAAAGTCGGAGACCTTGGTATTAATAATTAATCTCCATTCCGGACGACCGGCAGCCATTTGCTCCCATGTTGTGGGACCAATGCTGCACTTTTTCATGAGCCGTTTTAGCACATATTTGAACCTGAGGAGTTGACCGCCATGCTTAATGGATGCCATGGATCGTATACTGAGGTGTTGAGTGTGGTGCAGATTTGGTCGGTCCAACGGGTCGGGTATCTTCCCCTTATCGTCAATCTTCCTAGTAAAAATCTGTTTTTTCAGGTTGTCACTGTCTTTCCTGGCACTGTCTTTCCTCAAATACTTTGGTCACAAAGTATTTGAGGACCCTACATGTGCAGATGGTCGCTCTTGCTCATCGCTCATCCAATTCTCATCCAATATCTACACGTTGGTACGGTGTTCAGCTCATTCAATATCGACACGTTGGTACGGCGTTCTGACCAATGTATGTCCAGCATCCTCCCCCGTTTTGTTAACTTTGCTTATGCTGTATAATCGATCAATTGTTGAGGTTTGGCTATTCATTTTCTGTAGAATCAATAATATCTAACCTAACCAGATTATACAAGATAAAACAAAATTTATTGCCAAAACCAAAATATCACACACAAAAACACTATAACCGAAAACCGAAAGGTAGGTAGGGATAGGTTTTACAGGAAAACCTATAAAAAGTCCATGGTGTAGAAAATAACAAAGGAAAATATTAATATTATTTTTGTAGCATTAGTTCCTCAACTCTGGCGTTCTACAGTCCTACATCAATGGTTTGGTATGGTTTCTCAACATTTGTGCGTAAATGAACTTCGAATGTACGGAACCCTCTCCAAGTTTAACTTGCACTTGTCCGGATTTTTTAAAGCTCCTATACCTACCTACTCAGTATTTTGTTTTGAGAAGTTAAGTTAAAGACGCGATTTTACCAGTTTATGCAAAAATTTCCGATCGATTACTGGCCAGCTATTGTTTAGATATGCACACCACTTTTCATTTTGTTTAATTTTATTAAAACAATGAAACCCGCATAAAAACCAATTTCGCTATAAAAAAAACGTTATGGTACCCCATAATTGTGTGGAATAAAACAAAATGATTTTGTAACGGTTATGTACTCCAACGGAATGAAAAATGTTTTTGTTTGGACGGCACTTTGAGAATCAGCCCAAAAAAAAGAGTTCTATGTTGCCACCTTGTATAATTTATGTTCTAGTTAGTAGCAATTCAAATAATTTTGATGTGATAAGTCTTGTGATTATGAATTATTGAAGAATTCATGAAGAATTCATGAAGAATTCGTGAAGAATTCGTATTTTATTTCCGATTTTCGGCGAAGTTAAAGAAATCATCACATAAAATCGAAAGTACGCCTGTTTTACAAAAGAATTGTAAAAAATATTGGCAGTCTATTGTTTATAAGTGCACACAACTGTAAAAGGATTCATTTTGATTAATAACTGCAATGAAAAACGTTTCTACCCACATAAATACCCATTTTGGGTATCTTCCCGGATATCTTCCCATTTTGGAAACTTTCCGGAAAGTTTCCGTCGGAAGCTTTCCGCGCCGCCCATCTCTACACCCAGTTCATTTTACTGCCACCCAGTTTATTTTTCATAAATCGAACTTCGATTTTCGCCAATGGTAATCGGCTTTGTCTTAGCCGGTAGACCCCCTGTACCTACTTCCTCTGCAAAACATTGCCCCATACCACTCCGATGTTGTTATGCTGGGTGTAATTGCACTCAAATAGATATCGCGATGAAGACCGTCCTCAGGGGAAATTACTCTGTGACCATCTACCGTGTGCTGCTCTTACTTATTTGTATTTGTATGAGAAGTCGGTTACACTAAAGAGGATTTATGGTTCTGGCGCGGATTGAAAATAACATCATTTTTAGAAAAAGAAAAACTAAGGGAGGAAACTAAGGCCTTTGCATCTACGTAATGAGATGATTAATAGTGTCCAGTGGCACCTTCACTCGTACTAGATAGGTGAAGAGACCACTTGACGCTGCAGTGCCTGGGACATTGTTTTAGATGGAGTAGGCTTGCCCAGCACCTGTAACAGCCTGACAGCTTAGTCGACCTAGCCCACAGGAAAGATAAGGGAGGAACGAGGTGTTTAATAATATCTAGTTTGATTCTAGTTCCTTTGTTACGAATAATGGTTATGAAGAATAATTCATTGAATCCGTCAAACATCAGATTTAGCTAATGATAAACGATATAATATATTTCTAGGTTTTATCTTTGTTACCTGAGTACGAAACATATTTTTTTATGCCGTGTAAGTATTTTAGGCACGTCTATTTGAAACTTTTGTAATTTAGTGCACCCACGTCTTTCCACTGAAGAGTGAATTATTTCTCCTCTCTACCACTTAGTCTAGACTCTCTAGCTAGCTAGACTCTGTATCAGTTACGCTACACGCTCGAAAGCATAATTCTTTAGTTTTTATTTTATCTTTATCTCATCCCATCTTCCCCCCCAATCCACCTCCCTCCCCCTCCTGTCCATTTTAACAAAATGCCACTTTACAGTGGAGAAAAAAAGATTAGGTTATTTAATGATAACTGTAGGAGTCCTTTCTGTACGGGTGTTAAAAAAAAAACTATATAAGGATGTGCCTATAAAATAAAACGAAAAATATGACGAGTCTCATAAACCGCTAGCTAAATAGACGGCCTACTTTGATTTATAGTCACGTTTCTCGATTCAGCATTATTAGAGCAGTAAACTTTTATACGAATTTCCCATTTTCAATCCGTCGGGGCGCTGCCCCGGTAGCAATAAAATGCCGCCTACAAGATTATTCTCCACTCTAAACTTTCAACAATTCTGTCACGTTGCCCCATAAAAACTTCGTACCTCACTACTCACAAACTCTTTTATGCCTACCCGAAACCCGGTATTAGTTAGAGAGCTGGTGACCAATCGAGATATTTTTTCGTACAAGGTTAGGAGTTGGTAGGCTGATAGAGTAGACTTCGCTGAGTCTGGGAAAAATATTTTTTTGGCACGGTCGCGGTTGAAAGTTAGATTTTTTCGACTTTGAAAGTTTAAATGTATGGGTTCAGTATATTTTTTTGTCGTACAAGGCTAGAAACTTCTAGGTTAGTTGTTGAGACTCCGTTGAACAAGAAAATATTTGTTTTTTTGGCCAAGCGTGGTTGAAAGTTTGATTTTTATAACCCAAAAATTCACACTTTCTAGGTTATAAAAAACAATATTTCTACCGCGTTTGGCTAGTAATAAATAGTGATTTCGTGATCAGCAGAGACTAAAAAGGCAGCCTAAAAACTCCCAGCCTTGTAGACAAAAAAGAAATGACTCAACCCATACATTTAAACTTTCAAAGTCGAAAAAATCTAACTTTCAACCGCGACCGGACCAAAAAAATATTTTTCCCAGACTCAGCGAAGTCTACTCTATCAGCCTACTAACTCCCAGCCTTGTACGAAAAAATATCTCGATTGGTCACCAGCTCTCCAACTATATGGATTGAAGATAAACTTTTATTGGAGCAACAATTTAACGCTCAAACTCATAAAAGTACGGGCACTTATTTTTAACAAGTCACTTTTATTGCTCACTGTACCGAGCAGGCATCCGGTTACACTGTATTTTTTTCGTGACCATGCGTTTTACGAAATCCTGCATTACTTTAGGTCCGTTGCTATACAAGGTGTTACAAAAGATGCTAACTCTTTTTACAGGGTAATAGCACCCGGTTATAGGGATCACAACCTAAATATTTTTATTGCTCTATGACGTTCCGTTGATTTTTAAATCAATAAAATGTGAACGCTGTGGCGGGAGAAAAGTATTTTTTAAATATTGTTTTCATTGTCTTTCACAATGTTTTAACAACTCAAAGCTATGTAAATGCACCTACACGCACATATATATTTTTAGAGCTAATAACAAAAACAAAAAAAGTTATGAAAAATTTTCAATTTGAGGTTATAAAATAAAAATTGTTTTTTTCAACTTTTTTTACAGAACTGACATTCTGTTGACCAGTAGGTTACACCCTGTAAAAAGAGTTAGGTTCTTTTGTAACACCTTGTATAAACATACAAGCTCATTTTGTAATGTGACTGCATTTTGCGACTCCTGCAGGCAGACGACCCAAAGCGATCAAAGATTTTCGTACTTCTGGGAGAGTTTGGGAGACAAAGTGTGACGATAGGAGAGAAGAAGAGGAGGCTGAAATGTTAGATTACTTAGCAACTATAGTTTTGTTTTTTCTTTTTCTTAGGGTGCCTCTCCGACTCAGCGAAGGTTGGCGGTCAGCTCTGCATATCCCTCTTTGTCTCTCGCGAGGCGAAATAGCTGCTGCACTCGCGATCCCAGTCCACTCCCGTAGGTTTCTTAGCCAGGATTTTCTCCTTCGGCCGACGCGTCTCTTGCCAGCGACTTTTCCCATCATTATAAGTTGCAGGAGGCTGTATCTATCGTGTCTGAACACATGTCCTAGATATGCAATCTTTCTCCTTTTGATGGTGTTCCATAGCTCTCGCTTCTTGTTGACACGTCTTAGGACTTCCTCGTTCGTAACCTTTTGAGTCCAACTATTAGATTTATTTTATAGTTTTACTTTTTATTTTATAAAATGGGAGAGGTTGTGGCAGAATATACGGGCAACCGTAGCATTAAGCTGAGCCACAACCTTTTTACGGCCATTGCACACATTGTACCTACCTGATTTCATGCTGTAATGCTAACCTATCTTTTTGTCTTGGCAAGTAAATAAACGATTTTCTATTCAATTCGAAAAAATCTAATTGACCATTGTTTCAAATTGGGCGACGCACGTGGCATGGACGTTGTTCCCACAAAACGGAAGCACTGTTCCCCATGACACAATCATTTTAGTTTGGGTTTCAGAGTTATGGCGCTGGGCATAGTGAATCGCCCGCGCGCAAATAAAAATGCACTAAATCGATTCCTGTATCAAATACACAAAAAAAAATCGAAAATGTTCACATATCAAACCCTAAAATTAGATGAGACCTATCTAAAACAGCCAGTTTTGTGTTGAGATTCGTAAAGGTTTTGAAGATATTTTTGATGAAAAAAAATGTTTTTTTCTGCCACAGTAAATATATTTGATTTTAACCTCCTAACGCCCAGGGTTTTTTCACCCAAGTAGTGCTAGACGCCCAAAGCACTTTTAAAAGGTTCGCATGGCAGACGCCCAGAGATGTCAACATTCGAAAATGTACTTAAAACTGATCATACAAACGTGGGATTTTTTTGGGTGGATAAAGGATGTGTAAAGACGGTTTTACGCTAGGAAAAAAGCCGAAAAGAAACAACCTTTTAAAATGCATCTGGGCCGCAATCACTAGTGGAAATGAGTTTTGTATTTTCGTCAATTTTAAAGTTATTTGAGTGTATGTACTGAAGAACGGTTGGTTTTTACAAAACTATGAGGTAAAAATTCACAGAAAACAAAAAATAATAATTTTTGTATTTATTTCATCGAAATCTTTTTTTCAAATCTACCCATCAACCAAATAAATGGTAATATTTGTCTAATTTTCAAGTAAAATTGGCATTAAATACAATTTAATGTGTAGCTGAATAACTAACCTTTAGGGTGATAGTAAATAGCACTTGAATAAATAAATTAATGATAACAATATTTTCAATTTTTGTTAGAGAGGGGCTCAAACAGCTCTTATTGTGATAGAAGCCCGCTAGATTTTGAAAAGTATAGCAATGTTACATAGCACATTTTTTTTTTTATCCATGAATCAGTCATAATTCAATGATAATTCAATTTATTATATTATAACGGTAACCTAATGGTTGTTTCTAGAAATAAGCAAATTATTGATGCTTTTAGGAACATATATTTTATAATATTACAACTATTTACGACCCATAAGCCTTTTAAAATCTAAGCAAATGTAGGAACCCATAAGGCCTTTAAAATCTAGGGTAATGTCAAAACCCAGATACCTTCTAAAAGGTCTTCTTAATTTAAGAAGCTATATAAAAAAAAACTATTGGGATTTAGTCAAAAATCAAAACGTTTTATGAAAACATACTTCATCGGTACCACTTTCAATACTAGAAAATCAAACAATATAGCAAAGATGGCAAAGAAAAACTATGAATAAATATTCATGTTTACGGCATGCCTCCACCTTCAGTCTCGTTTCGTCGAAAATGACAGATGAAATTTGATTCTGTTGGCACCGCTGACTGTCCATCGATAATACAGACATTACCGGAAACGTTCGAAAACCATTAACTATCATTCCACATGAAATTTGATACTTTATGGGCAATTGAAAATGAGGGCTTTTTAAAAGGCCCCCGGGCGTCTGGCGGATGAAATCGAACTGAGCGCTGGGCGGCTACCACTAACTTATAGAAGGATTTTTTTTATGCCTTTGGGCGCTAGGAGGTAAAAAATTACGCTCAGGACAGGACTTGAACCCGCAACCTCTTGCACACCTCTATCTTCCCTAGCACGGGTTAGTGCTTTAGAAAATACAAAAAGTATATTTGATTTGATTTAAATTCGGTACGCAAAGTTTTTTATTCGAAAGTCCGTTATTGGCTTAAACTTATCTTTAGACAATATTGAGAAACTAATTTAAATATTTTTTATTTTGGTCCAGTAGTTTTGTTTTTATGCGCTAAAATGTTTTGTTCCTATAACCGCCAACAGTAGGCAGACCGTCGCGTGACGTCATAAAACCGTATCTTTGAAACGTTGTAAAATCCAAACTACTGAACCAAAATAAAAAATATTGAAATAAGTTTCTCAATATTGTCTAAAGAAAAGATTAAGCCAATAACGGACTTTCGAACAAAAAACTTTGCCTTCCGAATTTGGGTTCCGAAAAAAGACAGATGCCAGATAGGCAGATTATTTTTATATCAATTTAACGGTTTCCTAATTGGACGTAGTTCTGCAGAAAGCAGCCATCTCCCAAAAAGTACAAACCGAGAAATGAGCATTTTTCTATCGAAGGTTGTACTTCGGTTATTTATGAACTTTTTAGTTATTTAATAGTTTATACTTATAGGTAATTTTTTATTTTATTTTTTTATTTCACTCTGTCCTTCGAATCGTTGCGTTTAATACTAATAATTACGTTTTTAGATGTGGCTGTTTTATACAAAAATACCTTTTCTGTAGAAATCACTAATAAAGTAAAAACCAGCCACATGAGTTGGCTGTTTTCTGAACTATGACAAAAGTAAAATCGGGAAGATAATGTTAATAAAAACAGCCAAGGATAGTATGAAAACTAACAAATAAACTAAAAAAAAGTTAGAAAATGTACAGATGATTACTGTTTTTTATGCATGTATTGTTTATTTGAAGGTTCCGTACCCTAAGGGTGCCAAACGGGACCCTATTACTCTGTCCTACCTTTAAAGGGCTAGAAAAAAAACAAAAACTTATGCACAAATTCTTACTGTTTTTTGTACATGTACTTTTAATTTTTAGGGTTCCGTACCCGAAGGGTACCAAACTGGAACCGATTACTCTGTCCGACCTTTAAAGTGCTAAAATAAACTATTTTTTTTTTATTTACAGATTCCTACTTGCATGTTTTTTTTTATTTTAGGGTTCTGGACCCTAACGGTGCCAAACAGGACCCTTTTACTCTGTCCTACCTTTAATGGGCTAGAAAAAACAAAAAAATGTTATAAAATTAATAAATTCTTACTTTTTTTTGTACAAATACTTTTAATTTTTAGGGTTCCGTACCCGAAGGGTGCCAAACTAAAACCGACCTTTCAAGGGCCAAAAAGAACAAAATGTTTTAAAATTTACAGATTCACACTGTTTTTACATGACTATTTTTGTTTTTAGGGTTCCGCACCCTAAGGGTGCCACGTGGATAGATTTGTTTTGTTAAAAATGAATAGATATTTATAGAGATTTTAGATATTTTCAAATCTTACACGAGGTTTTTTTAGTATAATCTGAAATCAATTTTAAAAATCTATTAATATTTTAAACAAGAAGGTATTTTATTAAAGCATGGGGTAAAAATATAAACTTGGAAGCGAAAAACCCAGGTTTGATTCCAGTTACGAGCATGTGCTGACTTGAATTTATTTCAAAGTTAATTTGTGAAAATGTAGTAGCAGTGGTATTGCTACAAACAGTGATAGAAAACATCGTGAGGATACCTGAGCATCTAGGACATGAAACTCTCGACGCGAAAATCGCCCATCCGGGGTGGGCTCTCTCTGAGAGAATGACTTTGCCCTGCTATGGAACACGTACCTGTAGTACAGGCTACATCATACTTTTTTGTAGTTTTTAAATATCATTCAAATAACACAGAAAGGCAGCCCGCTTTTGGTGATGGAAGAGCACCTACGCAATGGAATATGAACCTTAAATTGGAATATGTCTAAAATCTGAGGTTAACCCTTCCAAGAACCGTTTTCGGGAGAAGAAGGCTAAACAAGTCTCGCTGGCGTAACAACATCTGAAAATCAGGTGATCCAGCCGCTAGAAAATGGCTTCTGGAACTTTTCACCAGTATGCAAATAGTTATATCCAAAAATCTTGGAAAAAGCGTCCCTATTTCCATTCCTGAAACTTACACAAGTCTGCGCAAAGACACAATTTTTTTTTGTAGTATTGTGTAAATTCACATAGGTCTCATGTGGACTCATATTCAAGTACCTGATCTGACTTCACACCTGCACATGCTGAAACCGAAACGCAGTTAGCAGGATGTAACCATCACAAAGCACTATCAAGGTAGCGCGCTCCCCGAATGGTTCCCAAGGACCCAGCCAGACTAATCTGCGCTGCAATAAACCTAACAATACAGGGTGCCTGTATTTGACAGCGGAACTTTAAGCAGGCTTTTTCATCAATACAAACAACCTCTGAAAGATATGGCACCTACCAATTTTTTTGCCCTTTTTTTCGGTCATGTAGTAAAGGTTGCAACCTATAGTTTTGGAGTTCTTCATCTAAAATTGTATACGATTTTTTTTCCTAAAAACAGCCAAATATCATTGTTAACACATAATTGATTTCGTAAGAAACAGCCATCCTAAGCTGGCTGCTTTTTACGTAATTCGAGCTTCCAACCTCCGATCATTCTGAATTTTGTAAAAAACAGCCATGTAAGATGGCTGAGTTCTGCAAAATAGGTTTTTCGCATAATGTCGAAATTGGCTGCATTTTACACCATGATGGCTGTTTTTTACATAATTTGTTAGTGCGAATGGCTGTCTTTGGCGTGATTTTGCAACTTGTATCTCCGCCGTTAAGTGAGATATCGACATGGCTGTCTTTGCAAAAAATTCGCCATGTCAAAAATAGTATGGCTGCATTCATAACTCATTTTTGGAAAAAATGCGAGGTGGCTGTTTTCTGCAGAACTAGGTCCAATTTTAACCGTTAAATCGATATAAAAATTAGCAGTGTTTACGAAAGTTTAAGTTTTTAGACAGATTATTAAATTGAGTTCGCGAAATTATCATTGCTTTGGATCCACCAAACCAACTAAATAAAATTGCAATGTTATTTTTAAACCTGGTTGACGGGTTCAATTTTCAGCCTCGCATCGGACGCAGTAAACTGCGGGGGGCATCCAACCATTAAATAAATATAGAGTAAGAAACCGTTCACACGAGGACGGCACATAGGTACGGCTAACGTGGCTTAGCGCATCTGAAAGTTCAACTTTGCCTTACTTAGGGTGGTATTCTAGAACGCTACTTAAACTCAGTTTAAACAGAGTTCAGACTGTCGATAAAAATGTGCATGTTTTGATATGAAGGGAGGGATATTCAAATCAAAACATGCGCAGTTTTATCGACAGTCGACACTACTAAACTCTAATTAAACTGAGTTTAAACAGAGTTCAAGGAGCGTTCTAGTTTGAACTGAGTTTAAACAGACTTTAAGTAGCTTTCTAGTTTAAACTGAGTTTAAGTAGCGTTCTAGAATACCACCCTTATGCCCGTTTTCACCAACCACCCCTAATTTTAAAAGGCCTTTTAACGAAAGTTATCTGCACCTCTACAAGTCTATGGGTCATGCATGAAGGATCATACACACTCAACTCATAACGCTTGTGAGTGGAATTCGTATGGTCTTTCATCCACGACCCCTAGACTTTCAGAGGCGCAGATAATTTTCGTTAAAAGGTCTTTTAAAATTAGGGGTGGTTGGTGAAAACGGGCATTAGTGCTCCTTTTTAACCCCCGACATGGTAGTTAGGTAATCGTATGAGGTAGTGGTCACTGGTCACCCCTAGTGTGAGGGGTTTCAGATCGCCCAAAAGGCCTCTGACATGGCGCCCCCGACATAAAAAGAGGGGGTGTTGTAAGTTTAACCGCTTTTGTGTGTCTGTATGTCTGTCTGTGGCAATGTAGTTCTTAGACGGGTGAACCGATTTGGATGCGGCTTTTTGTATTTGAAAGCAGGTTTTCTAGCGAGTGTTCTTATATATTTTTTTATATTACATACCTCATTGACTTGGATTCACATTTTCGTAATATTGTTATGTAGAGTGGATGTAGGAGATTTAATTAAAACCTAGTCGGAACTGACCGTCTGGTTTCGTATATTCTATGATCCAGCTACTTTTCCACCTGTTATCGACAGGTGTGTGCTAGAAAAACCATTACCTGTTTGAGCTGAAAACTGTCTGTGGGTGAAAAACATGGCTGACACGCCAGAACTGGTAGTACTTCTATTTTCGCAATAACTCACAGCTTTTGCAAAAAAGGAGAAAGGAAACCTCGTGTATCGCATGGTGATAGTACCGGTCGTAAACGAAGGAAACGTACCTGGAGCCTTAGCCTGTAACGCAATGATGCCAAAATGGGCTCCCAGTTGACAGCCTCAATTACGATTTATTAATGCTGTCGGTGCTTTTAATGTTTTTGTAGCTCAGCAAAGAACATTCTGATTCTAACTCTAGAGGATTAGTTCTCTGGTTGTAGGAGAAAAACGAGGAAATCCCGGTTTTATCCTTCTGCTGCGACGTCGTCGAACGCCATTACGTTACAGGCTAAGGCCCCTGGTTCACGGTCCCATCCGGCGGAAGGTCTGAAACTTGGCAGGAACTTAGCTGTCATGTACGCTTTGAATTAGAAGTAAAAACACCCTGAGCAATAATTGTTTCTCTTCTATTTTTCCCTTATTGCTCAGGGTGTTTCTACAGGGTGCACTCTAAGTTGATAGCGAAACTTTAAGTAGGCTATCTACTGATCAATACAAACAACTTGTACTAGGTGGCGAAAAAAATGAAGTGAAAAAAATATCAGCTGTTCCATACAAAAGGTCGACTCAGTACTGCGCCAAATGTATGAAACAGCTGATATTTTTTTCGCTCCATTTTTGTCGCCCCCTAGTACAAGTTGTTTGTATTGATCAGTAGACAGCCTACTTAAAGTTCCGCTATCGACTTAGAGTGCACCCTGTACTTCTAGTTTGAAGCGTACATAAAGCTACGTTCGAGCCAAGTTTCCGATCTCCTGCCGACATGTAACACACATCTCGTTAAGGACCCCCAATATCATACAATTTGAATAACAAATGGCCAAGTCACACAACATTAACTATAATAATAAAGAAATCGCAGTAAGGAACCTTAGACTTGGCACGACCTTGTCTAGATTTCATTACTTTTTAGAGATAAACAAGCAGCTCCATCGAGACCTGGCTAGTTTTTACAGAATGTTTTTGGTGGGATACAACTGACAGCTACGACTATGGAAATACAGCTCCTTAGTTTTTCTGTGTCGGCCAATTAACGTCCAGCTCCGCAATACAAACACAAACAAACTATTCAAATAAAGCCATAGTAATTTAGTGGCATGTCATCCTGCGAACCCCGTTAAGTCCAACGCACCCCTTGCCAAACCTTTGTCCCGTAATAATGTCACGAAATAGAGCCACATTGAAAGAACGACTGCCATTAGGTAGGTAATAATTCGGAACCCAAAGTTTCCAAAGTCCGTTATTGGCTTAATCTTATCTTTAGACAATATTGAGAAAAGAATTTAAATATTTTTTATTTTGTTCCAGTAGTTTTGTTTTTATGCGCTTAAATGTTTTGTTCCTATGACCGCCAACAGTATGCAGACCGTCGCGTGACGTCATAAAACCGTATCTTTGAAACGTTGTAAAATCTAAACTACTGAACCAAAATAAAAAATAATGAAATTAGTTTCTCAATATAGTCTAAAGATAAGATTAAGCTAATAACGGACATTCGAACAAAAAACTTTGGGTTCCGAATTTTATTATTTACTCCAACTCTAGATACATAAGCCTAGGTTCTGCTTTGATTTCCTTAGCCGTGAATGTATATTAAGAACCTGGTATCCCGTCCACTAGCGTCGTTGAGAATCCCTAGCCTTAATACATTTTAGGACTAGGTCTATTTTCCAGATCCTAGAACCTACCAATAAATCCTGCCGCCGTCAAAAGTGGCCGTTTTTGGCGGATATGTTTTTATTTTTTCATTTAGGCGGCGCTAGTGTGCCTAATTCCTAGGTTATTACTTAGTACCTATACACATTGAAAGTGTGTAGTTACTTAGTACCTACTGTCGTCGGAAAAAGAGAATGGTCGTCAACGGCATAGTGCAGTTTTAGGACTGAATCAGTATGCTTACTTTTTGCATTTTGTTATGTGACTTATAGGTACCTACTTATTATTGCAAATGTCACTCTTTTCGTACCAATCCATTGTTTTCTATCACAAACACTTTAACACTTTTTTTATTGTAGAATAACACATCGCACACCAGACACATCAGAAACACATCAGACAATATTTTAATTCCGACATTAATGTGTTTACTCTCTAATCTTGGGCTGGTTACAGAGAGAAGGTTACAGGGTGAAATACCTTTGAATTCGACAATAAAAAAAGTGTTTAGTGGCCAACATTTTGAGGGTGCTGTGCTGCAATGTTCTTATTACATTTACTTCGTATATTGAGCGAAACTTTAGGTCTTCCTATTTTGTGATAATGCGACCAAATTTAGGCTCCTTTGTCGGTGAAGGGGCAAGCTCCATTCTTATACGGATTAGCGAAACCGGGCCGGACCCGGGTCTTCCGTAATCCGGCCGGGTCTAGGATCCCGGGATGTGTTGAAATGTTGCTGTGGTCAATATGTTTTGCGGCGTTGTTTGTTTCGTTCTTTGATTTGTGGCGGTGACTAATAATCATGTCAGCCTAAACCATAAGACCATACCCTGTTATTATGACGGCAGTAGATGTTTATGCATTTAGATGAAGCGACGACTTGAGGTTTCCAATAACCAGAGCTTATCAAAAAGACTTCGGTTAATGGGCATCGTCACATCCTATTTTTTATTCTATAAATCGAAAATATAGACAAATATAAGAAACTAATTTGAATATTTTCTTAATTTTGTATGTACATATTTTTTTATTAATTATTTAATATTTCTAAAAGTTTTGTGTATGACGTCACCAATGGCATTATGTACTAAGTTCATTGCATTCATTCATGCTTTTATAAAATAAAAATATGTTGACGTTTGACAAACGTCAGTGTCAAGTCAACAAGAAGGTTATTTTCTCAGTTATTTGACACTTTAGACAGTTGTTGTTGACGAATTTATTTTTTTAAATACCTATTTGTAGGCAATGGAACTACCGCATTAGAGGCTATGATGACGTCATCGAAAGAAAAATGAAGTAAACATTTTAGGCGATAAATATTAATAATCAGTTTTAATTTTACTTATTTAAACTCCTCATAGTAATCAGTATCCCTATTCCTCGAAATGGTTTTCAATTTACGACAATCGGTGCCTCACTGATCAATGCCCATTGCATTTTTTTATTGACAGAGCGGTTGTGTCAGTGATAAAATAAAGCGAGAGACTCAGGTTCGATTCCCGGCGCAGGCATGTACCTATGACATTGTTTCTTTTCAAAGTTACGTACATTTGTGAACTTGAAGTAGCAAAACCACTCGCTAACATCGTGAGGAAACCTGTGCCTTACTTGGCTCCAGTAAGGACTTGTCTTTCCTGTGGGCTAGGCTGACTAAGCTGGGATGGTATCTAAGGTGCTGGGCAAGCCTACTCCATCTAAAAAAATTACCCAGGAACTGCAGCGCCGAGGTGTCGGCTTCACCCATCTAGTGTGAATGAAGGTGCCACTGGATGCTGTATAAATCATCTCATTACGTCTCATTACATAAATCATCTCATTACGTAGATGCAAAGGCCTTAGCATCAACAACCGGCATGTCTACGAATTAAACTGATGATATTTGATACCTATTTCAAAACAAAAAAGGCAGCTCTAGAATGGGTCCCACATAAATCAAAGGCAAGCTGTTTGGAGTAGCTGGCAATGTAGCAAAAACTTGCTCTCATTATATTTATGCATGCTCTATAGATTTGAGCTCGTTTTTGCTATACTTTTTGTAGCATTTTACACAACTTCCTCCCAAACAAACAACCATGATTGTATTATTTTCTTGTTCAGCTGAAACACCCCGAAAGCAGAAAAAAGAGAAAACTTGATGGAACATTTCTCTCGTGGCAACAATTTTATGCAGGGAAATGTTGAATAATGAAACAATAGGTTTGGTTCTGGGCGAGTTTTCGTCCGTACAATTGGCAAGTTTTAATGGGCCCACGGGAAACACAGTTTTAAGCTGCGCCGTCCAATGAAATAGTTCAGAAGAACTGCTCAATCGTCTAGAATTTAGAAGAACTAGCCAAACGAGTAGAAGAAGTTTTTCCTTCCTATTTTTAACCCCCGACCGAAAAAGAGGGGTGTTATAAGTTTGGGGGCTATGTGTGTATGTGTGTGTGTCTGTATGTGGCATCATAGCTCTTAAACGGGTAAACCGATTTGGATGAGGTTTTTTTATTTGTAAGTAAGTTTTCTAGCAAGTGTTCTTAGATATGTTTTATCAAAATCGGTTCAGCCGTTTTTAAGATATGCTTTTTTGAAGCTAAAAAGTCAGGGAAATTTTGCAAGTAGGCTGGTCTATTTAGATAATGTCTAGTGGCACCTCCACTCACACTAGATGGGTGAAGAAACCACTTGAACGCTGTAGTGCCTGATATTATAATATTATGTTTTATTTATTTTCATTGTACACACGACCGCACGTCGACCCGTACACGTTAGCACTCTACTCGGTTACGTTACGGGCGACTTTACAACAAAAGTGTACAGTCTCACGTGCTGTCGTGTGTACTTTGGAATTCATACTTTACTTTATTAAACGATGGGGATATAATTATGGACATAATTAAAATTAGCACTAATTTAGGTAAAAGTTCGATTTGACATGAGGTTACAAAAAAGATTTGTTTACAAATGAACATCGAATTGTCATAATAAAATATTTATGTCAGTTATATGAAACGCGGGCCAGATCGCCACCGTTGCTAACTTCGATCAAAGATAAAACTAGATACAACATAGAACTCTGAAATGTGTCTGGAAAAATAGATGCCCAAATTTCCTTTGGGAGCTTATTTGCTCGTAGAGCATGCAATTAAAGTAAAACTGTACACTAATGCAATAAGGTTGACATTCGAATATTAGACGTATGGTCGAAATGATGTTTCGTATTGTTCTAGTTGCTAACTCTAGTCCTTCTGCCGAACGGAATATTTTGTGGTTTTAAGCGGCGCTGAGTATTTTGGCCGACATCCAAAGTTGTATCTGTGAACAAACGACCGTATAACAAAATAGACTAACTGCTCTACGCACAATCGCATGATCGTTGGCTTGTTCTATTGACGAAGAGATAAAATGAGGAGGAAAAATAAATAAACTTACACCATGAAATACCTAGTCTAGCAGCCTTACTAATAATTATTTGTTACCCACCCTGTATACGACTGTCATAAGCACATTTAATAGAAACGAAGCTCTTGTTATGACAGCTGTGTAAGTACACCGATCTGTCAATTCAGTCATTATGAGTAGCATATTTTTTCTTATTCACAGCTTCATCATTGATAAGAAACGTTAAATAAATAAAAAGTAGGTATCGAGCTTTTCGAAAAGTCGTAGAACGAAAGTTGTTGGATATCACATTTAGAAGTTGACGTGTTTCAGGAAAAAATCTATTTAAAAATTGCCCTGTATAGAGTATATGTATAATTGTATACTGGTAAGAATGGTAACACTGGAACCAGTGTTCAGTTTTGAATTGTCATTTTCCTCAATTACGTCAAACAAAATCAAATCTACTTACATTGACATGGTATTCTAGAACGCTACTTAAACTCAGTTTAAACAGAGTTTAGACTGTCGATAAAACAGTGCATGTTTTGATATGAAGGGAGGGATATTCAAATCAAAACATGCACTGTTTTATGGACAGTCGACACTACTAAACTCTACTTAAACTGAGTTTAAACAGAGTTCAAGTAGCGTTCTAGTTTGAACTGAGTTTAAACAGAGTTTAAGTAGCGTTCTAGTTTGAACTGAGATTTAGTATCGTTCTAGAATACCACCCTTAACTGTCCAGCCATGACTTTCTAATCCTGTTACCAACAACTCTGAAACCAATCAAACGCTAGAACAAGCTAAGTACAAACGCGTGTGGAGGAACGTTTATTTGCCGATAAAACTACACCGATTAGTGGCGCAATTGAAAGTAGTTTTGAAATCGCTTCGGGCCCAAAACAGTGACACGCAAAAGGACCCTTTTACAGCCAACTGTCCAAAAGTAGGAAATTTGCTGCCCTACCATAACTGTGCGAACATAGTATTTGAGTTGTGGAAGCTAGCGACGAACTATAGTCGTATTGGGAACCTATATTATTAACGATTTTTCACATAGGTACCTTCATGGATAACAAAAAGGGTTCCACGCGTCTATAATCTATAAATCCACTCACGCGTCAACCCTCAAAACGGTTTATTTGGGGGATTTTGTTATTTATTTTATTATATTTTATTTTATGAATGAACAACAATCCACAGCAACTCAAACCAGTTTGAGGGTTCACCGTTAAGCGAGTTCACAGTTCGGAGCGAACCATTAGTTACTATGTGGCTAACCCTAAATTCTTATAATTTACATGACAGGACGGTTGGTTCACCGTTACGCAAGTTCACAGTTCGGGGCGAACCATTGGTTACTATGTGGCTAATCCTAAATTCTTATAATTTATGATAGAACGGTTTTATTACACGTAGTATTGTCTCAGAATTACAACTATTTGCCTGCTTTTGCTCACTAGCATGTGGTTCCTTACACGTAAGTCTTTTCGTGAGCCCTCTGTGTTGTTATTTAGTGCCGCTCCGCAAAGCTGGGCTCGGGGCTACGTCTTATCGGCGAGTGCCAAAAATCCCTTTATTACACTTGACCGAGTGGCCCTTGCGTCGCCGGTCGACAACCTTTCAGTGGACACTCGCTCTGTAGAGTGCTAATATTTTTTTCACATCGCGAGTGATAGAGCGCAATGGAGAACTCTACTCTCCACCACCTTCAATAATGGTCACGATCCTCAGCATTGAGGGAACGGCTGGATGGAATATTTTTTCGCATTTAAGTAAAAAAAAAGGAGACCGACGCATAATACGAGTATTAGGGGATTTTCTTTTAATCTTACAAGAAGGGTGACGAGCTTGTCGTGAAAGTTTAAAAATGTGTCTTGATTTGGAAACTTACAACCAATATGGTAACCAACACATACTTAGTACCTAGGTACTGCATCATTCCTTGATCGAGTACTCACGGTAATCTGTCTGATACTGTCGTGCTAATTTGTTTCTTTGCTTCTTTTAAGTATTAGAATAAGTTAAAAGTTTAAATAAGTCTCTCTAATTTAGTTTAGAATAATATTGTTACCTCAACAGGCAAGCAACAAGTATCTACAAAATTAAAATAGGGGTTTGCTGAAAAACAGCGCTTTGCATGTGCCTACATGCTTAGCTTAATGCTGAGCCTGCTCCCTTTGATGCCAAAGCATACTCTACATTGTAATATTACTTATTGTTTAAGTATTAAATATTACTTTAATATTAAGCTCTATTTTTAAGTTGGCATCAATAAAGTGATTTGTATTTGTAATTGTATTAATCAAAATAGGTACATAAAGTTCATTTAAGTTTTTCATTCACTGCATGTGGGTAATATCACGAAATATGATTGTATATTATATTTTATACAAAATGATTTGTATTTTTATGTATGGTACTACTTGAAAGTTATCCAAAATCTCATTGAAAAAAAGCCCCAAAGGCTTCCCACCCCTGGCCGACCATTTTACCAAAATCCGCTCCGTTATTTCACCCAAACTAACAGAGTTAAACTTCAGCACTTTTCTATTAGAGGCTTAGTCCAGCTGGACGGGCGGTTTTCCCACTATTTAATTAAAAGTATTTCCGTTTAATCCCTCGGGAGTGTGGCCGCGGCTCCGGTTTTGGCACATGGCTCTGGAAATATTTGCCATTACGTGACAGATGGTAAGTAGGGGCATTTAAAAAAAAATCAGCAAGTCGTGTAGCTCCCTCCGGTAAGACTTAAATTCCCCCGATCTGGGCTAGCCATAGCAACCAGTCTAAAAATTACCGGTGATCAGTTCATGTGGGAACTTCTGCACCGACAAGCATCCAAACTCTTAAAATTAAGCTCTTTACACACAGAAATCGAAGGGTGGTGGAGCCGGATGTGATTTTTTCTGTATTGTATGAATTTGTATGAAAGACTACACAAACCAATGGGAGCCGTGGCGAAGCGATGCGTCAAAACCATCGATATATTATGTCACCCTGACTGACAACTGAGAACCGCCTTCGGCTCCACAACGCATTCGGTTTCTATGTGGCGACCTCCAGATATACGCACTATGTATGCATTACGAGTATCTGTTATATACGGACACATTCGGTAACCGAATCACATCAGATATCAAGTGACCTCGTGCCCCCGTATCCAGTGAGAACCAACTTAACACTACATGCCATGTGGGCTTTAAGACCTGGACAATAAGGTATATTATCTACTGTCAGTTCTTGGCGACTAACTGGCAGATAGTTTACATGCTCGCTCGTTCATCAAATGTTTGTGACATGACATCGCTTGCCACTCACCGATGGATTCTGGATACGTGCGGGATTTAGGGTGGTATTAATAGTCGTCTGAGTTCACCTACTTGAGATCGATCTCAAGGAGGTAAATGTCAAGCCTTGGGTAATGTCAAACTTGAGTAGCTGTTTGCTTATTAATAGACACGATCTTGAGATTGACATTGACATTAGCCGACTTGCTTGAGTGAGTCGACTTACTTGAGTCGACGCCATATTAATAGAGCCGACTTGAGCTCGGAATTGAGTGAGTCATTCATCTTTTGACAGTCCGTGACGTCTCAATTTCAATACAACGTGGTTTAGAGTACTAGGCATGCATAAAATGTTAAGAAGCTGTAAGATCACTTACTTGAGACCGGAGTCGCTGGCATATTAATAGACACATCTTACGTGAGTTCACCTACTTGAGACCAGACTTGCGACTGTCATTTCCAAGTGCAGGCGATAGCCGACTCAAGTTCGTGTTTTTCATTACCCGACTACGCAAAGCAAGAAGGGGAGTTATTTTCTTTGATAATTAATATACGAAAATGATGTTTAGTCAGCGCGCATCCAAAGCGAACCTACCGCAAGAAGTTGCAGCTTAACAATATACTTAGGACCATCGTCGACATCGGAAGTTACGTGGAAAGGGACCTTGTCGTGTGAAATCATTTGTCGTCGTCATTCGACCGGTACCTCTACCACATCGCTATGACTAGCCAGAAAAGTGTTTCTACCAGCCCGAGTTCTTCGAGCTGCAAAACTCCAGCAGTTCAGAGCCCCACAGTCATATTACCAAGAAAGAACTCCGAGGAGCTGAGGTTTAAAAAAATAAGCTGGTACTAAGTTTGAGTTTAGTTTGGTATATAGCCTCAGACGCTCCGGTTTCCTCACGATGTTTTCCTTCACAGTCAGGGAGTGGTATGTATGCGACTTTGAAATAAATTAATGTCATGGGTAGGGTACATGCCCTCATCGGGACTCGAACCAGGATCCCTCGATTCCGAGTCCATTGTTCTACCCATTATGCCACCACTGCGTCACCATCTAAAACTCAAATACTACCTATAAAGGCATGGTAGAATCAGAAGCTACGAGCTTGTACTTGGCCAAATACAGAAGTGTTGTCAGGCTATTTGCAGGCTCCCATAATCTTGTAAGAAACTACACCACACTAATAAAAAGGCAGAAAGTATATTTCAACTCTTTCCTTACTGAAAATCCGGGCAAAATGCGTTTCACGAAAGAGTTCCCTTGACGAAACTCTTATTACGATGTAATAGGGACTATTTTTGTACAATCCAAGGGAATTATTTCGTGAAACGCACGTACACACGACAACACGTCGACCTTTACACGCTAGTACTCTACTCGGTTACGTTACGGGCGACTTTACAACAAAAGTGTACACTTTGACGGGCTGTCGTGTGTACAATAGAATTTGAGTGCTGTAACGTGAATGACGTCATGTCAATGGTCTGAAGGTATTAGGCGTGCATAAACATCCGGAATCTCTTATATGGCGATTGGTGACAGAAAGTTTCATGTAGTATGATACATATCATGTAGATGGCAGCACAACATACAATTCAAACCTCTTTACTCGTACCTAGTTTTTTTAAGACAATTTGCCGGCCTTCAAAGCCCAGTTGGACCATAGAGGTTACTAGGCATGCATAAAATATAAAGCGGATATAGTAGGGAAAACTTGAGGGTGTGGTATCATTCATACGAGTAGTAGGTATTCAGTAAATTGATACTTGAAGATAAATCTGAATAGGGAAGACCTTCATTAATTTTACATAATTATCTTTTTTTTTTCTAATTGGAAAATAAACAAGCCTGGGAGAGTTGTAACATATTTATTAATACAATATTGTTTCCTAATCATCATCTAAAATTTCTACACCTGACATGAATTTGCGCTGAGTCGAGTATTCTTCCCCTTATTTTATGTGTTCATTCTCCACACATTATTCCAGGTTTCGGGACCAAAGCTGGTGTTCTAAAATGCCTTGGTTTTTATCCCTCTTATCATAACGCCCTAACTTCGTCGATTATGCGTCGGACAGTAGGTACTTTCTGATTTTCCTGTAATCAAAATAAAACATTAATGTAGTAGAATGATGTGCGCAACGATCAAACGTTAGGTTTGCAGTCGCTCTATAATTTATTATAAATTCGCTTGGCAAATTACTACTTTCTCTACGTAAACATATCCTCTAAAGTTATATTAAATGCGCAAAAAACGTTGATGATGGGGTATTTTAAAGACCTAACTGACGATATCTGTAACTTGTATCGTGAACTAGACGATATCTGTAACTTGTATCGTGAACTATGTATATTTTATACAATTATAGTGAATAAATACCTGTCTTGTCAGCAACTCGTTTGTAGAGGTCATCCAACTGGGTCCGCTAGGTACTGAAGCTCGAAAAACGGAAGCTCGAATAACGGAAGCTCGAATGAACTGAAGCTCTCTGTTGGGAGTTTCCAGCATGATATTTTTCGGCCAAAATATTGAAAATAACCTCTCTGGCGCCACTTATTATCCATAACCGACTAAAACGTTCAATATACTGAAAATCACAAGAATTTAAGAGACATTTTTATAATAATTATTTTCGTAGTTTGACTGATGTTTGACAGTAGAAAAAGTTTTTTCTTTTATTCGACAGTTCTGAAAACCGTGAAAAAAGTTGTTCACCTTACGAACCTCTTTGAAGGTCAAACTGAGGTTGTGGCGAGCCTCTTTCTAATGTATGGTAGCCTAGTACATTCTTTACTCAAGTCGTTGAAATTGTTCATTCTTGACTCAAGTCGAGGACTTGAGATCGGTCTCAAGTAAGCGCTGCTTTATTAATATGCTGAGTTACTCACTCAAGATCAAGCTCTCTGTTGCCAAAGTAACGAACAACAATGCTGAATAAAAATGGCTGAAGCGAGTCAGATCTGATCCTTTTTGTCTAGACCAGGGTGCCGCTACAAAATTGTGTCGTCATATTGAACGAGCGATCGAAGTATGTTTGTATGTTTGTATGTTTGTATGTATGAATGATTGTGTCGTCATAAAAATATAAAGGCGGCTTAATGGATAATTCGGACGAAGAGTGGATATGGGGTTAGCAAAAAGTTAGTCATCCTGAGTTCACAGTTCGGGGTGAACCACTAGTTATTATAATCGAGTATCTATTTCGAGTAGAGTTCGTGTTATATCTTGTAACATCACTTTTATGTTTGTGGAATCCTGGACTATTATAGAAATGACAAGTTGCCAACTGAATAACACCGGACCATGGACAATTTTATGGACCAAAAGGAGGCCAAACTCAGGTTGTGCCTTTTCGAATAGTCTCTTTATAATGTATGGGCGCCTAGTACTTTTGAGTTGGGTTTAAGCTTTTTGACCACATTTTGAAC
The DNA here is from genome assembly GCA_949319315.1 of Zelleria hepariella. Classification (NCBI taxonomy): domain Eukaryota; kingdom Metazoa; phylum Arthropoda; class Insecta; order Lepidoptera; family Yponomeutidae; genus Zelleria; species Zelleria hepariella. The sequence continues at coordinate 1,597,970 of OX439388.1, forward strand.
CTAAAATGGTATCATTCGTTCAAATAGTTCATTCTTTACTCAAATCGAGGACTCAAGTTCGCGCCTAAGATAGGTTTATTAATAAGCCAATGTCTCAAGTCGGTGATTTTTGTTTTCTGAGTTCACCTACTTGAGACCGATCTCAAGTAGGTGATCTCAGAGGACTATTAATACCAGCCTTAGTTTTATGGCCACCAGTTTAGACGGCCGCAAATTAGTAGAGAAGTGCCGGTATACCTAGTTGCAACTTGCAACAAAATTATTTGCAACCATGATAAGTAATCGGCTCTGAAGTCTGGTAATTTTAGAAATTACTATTTATCATACTAAACACGAATAGAAAAATGCATACAAGCCCAAAATACGGATCGTAGATAAAACAAAGACGCTTTGATGCTTTGGTCCTAAGTATAAATACTTCAACTCTTTAAAGTAAAGCTTTTCGCCCGCGACTTCGTCCGCGGTGACTAAGATAAAAGGTTGCAGATCTATTTTTCCCCCGTCAATTTCAACCCAATCAGTCAAGCCGTTTAGTAGTTGACATACCGACAGAAACGCCACCTACCGGGTCCAATTGTATTCTTAAATCATCCCGGAAACCATCGAAATACCCATATAAAATTTCAATCGGTTCAGCCGTTTAGAAGTTATGTAAAAAAATAAGTACGGAAGGATAATTCTTACTACCCGTTGTCCTATTTCCCGTTTTCCCGTAGGAATGAAGCATTTTCTCGCAATAAAAAGTAGCCTATGTTCATCAAGGATAATGTTGGCTTCTAATGGTAAAGTATTTTTTCAAATCGGCCCAGTAGTTTCGGAGCCTATTCTATACAAACAAACAAACAAACAATCAAATCTTTCCTCTTTATAATATTAGTGTAGAAGTGTAGATGTAGATATGTAAGTCCTCTTTGAGTTAAATCACTTGTTGTCGTAAATTATGTTTGTCGTAAATGTTGTAAGACGATGATTAGGCTCTAAAAAATAAGCAAAACACACAATCCGTTACCCGCGTAGCCCTTTCGTAGCGGGTGCTACGCACGTAGCTCTTTCGTAGCGGGTGCTACGCACGAAATCGCTACGGGGCCGCTACGCGCTACGAGTGCCCACAACTAAATTACCATGATTAGCTGCTACATTTCTCGTGCAATAAGCAACATGAAGAGATGTATCAACGTTTTTTATTCGCTCGAGCCAGGATTTTAATCCGTGACCTTTAGAAATACAGGGCAATTTTTAAATAGCCTTATTCCTGAAATACCTTAACTTCTAAATATAATTTCCAACAACTTTTGTTCTACCAATTTTCGAACAGCTCGATACTTTTTATTTACTGAACATTTCTTATTCTTTAAAACTTCGCCCAATCTTGTGCGAAAGTTTACCTCTGAGCGCCATCAAATCAAACGCTTCCAAATTCCTCTGACAGCGTCGCGAAGTTACGTCGCGAGTTTAATTTAACAATGTCATGTAATTATCCTGAACTCGGGACATGTTTCGCGCATTTGCTAGTCTGTAATTGGCAATGTTGCTAATGTGAGATCGTTAGTCTTGGTGCATGTTGTATGCTGAAGTGCCCCAGGTATATCTAGGATAGGTTTAGCTTGTATTGTAGGTTGCGAAGCACAACATTTTAAGTGACGCTCCGTCATACATGCGGCAATTGATGTTTATTGATTGTATATTCATCATCCTCATCATCAATTCCTGTTATCCCTAATCAGGGCCATAGGGCTCCTATAACAGTTTTCTATTCTGGCCGATTTCCTTCCTTGTGCCTTAATCTCAAGCTCGGATATGCTCAACCCAAGCTTCCTGTTACATTGATCGACGTCATTATATTTATAAAGATTATTACTTTACTATATTTAGATTGGCAAAATAGACGGAAAACGACCAAGAGGAAGATGCCCGACACGGTGGACCGACCAAGTCCGCTCCACACTCAACACCACACAGTATACGAGGCCATACCTATAGCCGCAGACAGGAACAACTGGCGTCGCATCGGGCGACAAGGATTGCTCCGATCGAATGACCAAGACCCTCAGTGATGAGGTTACCGATGCAAGGAGGGAGAGGATATTTAGATTTAGATTATTACTATCAACTATGCAAAAAAAAATCATCTCAAATCATCTCATTTGTCGCAATCAGCCAGTAGTAAATTCAGCACAAACAAATCCCTAAAAATAAACTTCAAATCACCAACCATGCCCAAAAAAATCATCTCATTTGTCGCAATCAGCCAGTAGTAAATTCAGCTCAAAAAAAATCCCTAAAAGTAAATACCAACCAAACAATCACCGAGTTTAAAACCTGCGATGTCGCACTACTGCTGTTTAATAATACCCAGTGAACAATTATAACAATTCACAATTTGCTGTATTTAACTAGAACCAATATGCAGTAGCGAGCGCACTGAACTAATTTACCCCAAACTTTGGGCAAAAAAACCGCACAACCAATGGTACCGAATGCGGTTTCAATAAAGACCGCATTTCGGCCTTTTATTTGGAAGTAGGTTGCAGTAATGATTAATAATGCAGATATACAACGTGTTACAAAACATCCTAACTCTTTTTACAGGGTGTAAGAGAATGTCAATTCTGTAAAAAATACTATTTTTATTCTATAACCTCACGATTGAAATTTTTTCTTAACTTTTTTGTTTTTGGTATAAGCTAAAATTTTTATGTTTGTAAACACGTATGTGTAGGTGCATTTGCATAGCTTTGAGTTGTTAAAACATTGTAAAAGTCAATGAAAACAATATTTAAAAACACTTTTCTCACGCCAAAGCGTTCAGATTTTATTAATTAAAAAATGTACTGAATGTCATAGAGCAAAAAAAAAAAATTTTTTTTTGTTCTGAATATCACAGGGTGCTATTAGCCTGTAAAAAGAGTAAGGAACTTTTGTAATGCCTTGTATTTGTAACCCTAATTCACCCGTGTTTCTATAGAAGTGACACATACACTCTACGTTCTACGTGTCGAAGTAACCTTTGGATCAGGTGAATTTTTATACACTTAGGCCCGATTTCTGAATTGAGAAATTCGCTAAGCAAGTACTTAAATATCGCTCCGTCTCTGCAGATTACTCACAATAGAACGTGACAGAACGATACTTAAGTATTTGCTTGGTAAAATTCTCTCGAAACCGGGCCTAAGGGACTTGATATACAAAGCGGCCAGCAAGCGTAGCATAAGGCTGGGTTAGACAGTACATAAGGGGGTTATAACTAGAGGTATATGTGGCTCACTCTTTTGTTTGACGTAGAGTGGGATGGATATAGTTAAAAACCCATGGATACGCTCTAACCCAGCCTGTAAAATGTAGCACTCGGCCGCGCGCCCGGGACGCTCTCTACAAGGTGTTACAAAAGTACCTAACTCTTTTTACAGGGTAATAGCACCCGGTTATAGGGATCACAACCAAATTTTTTTTTTTGCTTTATGACGTTCCGTTAATTTTAAATTAATAACATGTGAACGATGTGGCGGGAGAAAAGTATTTTTTAAATATTGTTTTCATTGACTTTCACAATGTTTTAACAAATCAAAGCTATGTAAATACACCTACACGCACAAACATAATATTTTTTTTGAGCTAATAAGAATAACAAAAAAGTTATGACAAATTTTCAATTTTGAGGTTATAAGACTTTTATACTTTTTTTTACAGATTTGACACCCTGTTGACCAGTAGGTTACAAAGTTAGGTACTTTTGTAACACCTTGTATATCAAGTCCCTTACAGTAAAACTAAGCCATACCCCGATCACCATCTCGTCTTGTAGTATATACTCTTTCAAGTATGATAGGACTAGTATCATAAAGTTTCACATGACTTTTTGTAACAAGAAGCTTATGGATAAATATTACTAAGTACCTATTTATGATATAATATTTTTATCGTGTAATAGTATTCCATTTTAATTCTGCTTTCACCAAAGTCGGTTAATGTTATAAAGGCAATTTACTATGTTACTGTTACTGTGTTATTATGTTATTTATCATCCCTAAAATGTCTGGAATTAGTCGTTACTTTAGTTCGAGGGACGCAGTGGCCCAAGTATGGTTTTTAGTGGAGTTTCCAATAAAATATGAATCGTTATCTCCTTTAGTGTATCCAATATTTATTTACTGCCACCAGAAAATTCACTCGTCGAGACGAGACATTAAGGTCCTATTCTTGATACAAATTCCTCAAAAACTAAAGCTTTTGCTGCTACGTAATGAGATGATTTAAACAGCGTCTAGTGGCACCTTCACTCACACTAGATGGGTGAAGAGACCACTCGGCGCTGCAGTGATTATATAGATAGATAGATAGAAAACTCTTTATTGATTAATAACAACCGGGACCAACGGCTTAACGTGCCTTCCGAAGCACGGAAGCGCTCAGATATTGTTGCCACTAGCGGTCACCCATCCATGGACTGCCCGCGCCCGATGTTGCTTAACTTTGCCAATCGATTAAGAATGGCTGGTTCAACTAGGCCGTCAGCGCTTCTGTGTGTGTGTGAGTTATGTGGCTGTGAGAAAGGAATAACCTGGTAACTTGGTGTGCTGCGAATGAAGTCAGCGGCAAAAGACAAGTTTAATACCAAAAAGTAATTTCCAACTGGATCGACTTCTGAAATCGCTCCCAAAGGTCCCAATCCTAGCCTCAACACTGTCGCGTTACAACGATAAGTTCCGAGAAAATGACAGTGACGTTAACTCGATTGGTTTCCAGAATAGAGCCCGTTCGATAGAGTTTTATCGGGGCTTTATCGTTAGCTATCTGATCCGGCAATTGAGTCTGGATTGCCCAATAAATATCCGCACAAAAACAACCATTAGCGGAACACTTAGAGACGGGAAGACGGCTCCAGCTAACCGAGATTATACCTCTATAGGACGCTAAAGAAAGACACTGTCATGCTATAATTAGTGGTTTTACGAGTAATTCATCAATCATACATAACAAGCGACATTATAGGCTAGAATTAAAATCATTAATAGGTACTAAATTATAATTATTAAATTTTCCGACATTTTGTCTTCAAATTAGAATATCTTTTTGATGAAACATCTCTAAAAACAGTCGATAGAAAACCTGCTTTCAAATAAAAAAAATACTTTTAAATCGGTTCTCCCTTTTAAAAGCTACGGTGCCACAGTCAGACACACAGACAGACACACCCTCACGCACAAAGCGGTCAAACTTATAACACCCCGCTTTTTGTATCGGGGGTTAAAAATCTGATGATGTAAGGTCAGTTTATAAGTGCGTCAAACAAATAAAGGAGTATCTCAGCGTGCTGCTGACTGTACACTTGTACAAGGGCATGAGTCTGTAACGTAATGGTGTCAAAATGGGTTTCCACTTGACCTCTTCAATTACGATGTAGAGGTCGTAATGTTGTCGTGTCGGTCCTTTTCATGTTTTTGTAGTACAGCAAAGAATATTCTGATTACAATTTTTCGATTATTTCGCTGGTTGTAGGAGAAAAACGAGGAAACCCCGGTTTTGTCCTTCGACTGTGACGCCATCGACACGACATTGCGTTACAGATATAAGACCCAGCAGTCATTTCGATTGGAGACGATTAGACGATGTTAGTCCGTTTGATTTTATTTGAATAGTTTGGAGTAGTTTGGTCCATTACTTGCCGATAACTTGTGAAGTTAACGGATCACTCCATTAGCTGAGATATAATTATGGTAAATTTCTCCAATGATACCATGTGTTGTGTCATAATAGTTATCTGCTGCTTACTGTAACTAGGTTATTTATTATACCTATAGAAATATATTCAAAAATATCGTTTTTGAAGTATTTTTAACCCCGGACCAAAAAAGAGGGATAAGTTTGACCGCTATGTGTGTGTGTGTGTCTGACTGTGTCACCGTACGTAACTCATTAACGCTTGAACTGATTTGGATGCCACATTCACTTCCGACCCCGACTGTACCTACCCCGTTTGAATGTACTTCGACAGGTTCAAAATCAAGGTCAAGCCTGTCTCAAACACTTCTGAGCCTGATTGTACCCCGAAATCTCAACCCTGCCTCAAACAAAACCCTGATTGTATCCCCAGTTTTGTTCAAAATCCGCCCCAAACCCGCCCCATGCACTTCCGACCCTGACTGTACCCCGAAATTTTGTTCACGTGAACAAAACATTCCCCCGGAGCTTATTATGAAATTGCGAACTCTTCTGTTTCACGACCCACTGTTTGTTGGGGGACAATTAAAATGCTAATTGTTCCGCCGACATCTCGGGATTTCGCCAAAGCGAGGTACTAACTGTATGACGTTCGAGTATACGAGCATAGGCCACACGCTAGGATACCCCTTTTTGTTTCATTGGCGCCCTTATGCCGCGCGCGGTAAGAGCTGCCATGGGGTGTCCGTGACTGTGGCCGACCGTACATTGGCCGGCATTTCCGCTGCAAATTTTGACGTTTGACAAGCCCTTTTAGACAGTTTGTCCATTGTCCACGAAATTATTGCGGATTATTTTTAACCCCCGACCCAAAAAGAGGTATGTTATAAGTTTGACCTCTATGCGTGTGTGTGTCTTTTTGTCTTTGTATGCGGTTTTTTTAATTTGAAAGCAGGGTTTTTAGCGAGTGTTTATAAATATGTTTTAACAAAATCGGTTCAGCCGTTTCTGAGATATGCTAATTTGAACCTAAAATATCGGAGGTATTCTTTTTTTATTTAGTAGTTATTATATGGGGTGACGGGTGTGCAGTAGATAAGCGGCCATACTACTTCGGTGCCATCTTGTTCAGTGACGGTGTCGGTTTCGGTGTGGCGGTTTAGTTGGGCTAGCCCACAGAAAATAACGTTTACAAAGCGTCCCGTGGCACCTTCACTCACACTAGATGGGTGAAGTGACCACTTGGACGTAATTATACAACACTATAGTGCACAATATGTCCGTCTTTAGACGACGAGCCAACAAGACTACATTTATAACGCCAATATGTATGAATACCTGAAAAAGTAAAATGTTGATGTAATAAGCATTATTACAATCACTGAAACTGTAACTATCTGTATAATTTATGTGGTTTTTAAATAAATACTTTTTATCTTTATCTTTAATAATTCTATTCTTCCTACCTCTACGACCACCGACAGATAGCACGGCGGCAGAATGTTAGCGAGTTTGCGAACACGATAACAAATTTATTGCTTTATTTTCTCCCTCCGGAATTATGCGTATTATTAATTAAGCACTGCCAAAGTTAAAGATGATGTATAGCGTCTTCTCGGGGGCTTGAATTAAACCATAATTTGTTAAAGATAAACAGAGTGTCGGGCGATATAAAGTCACGTGATTAAGTTCATTGTGACGTCGCAAATGGGAATAAAGAACTGCGATTCGTTTTCATTTACTGTTCTTTGTTTGTGTTAAATGCCTGTTACGCCTCAGCTTCTTTAGAGAAGTCAACAGATTAGGATTTAAAAAAAATACTTAGGGTGGTATTCTAGAACGCTACTTAAACTCAGTTTAAACATAGTTCAGACTGTCGATAAAGCAGTGCATGTTTTGATATGAAGGGAGGGATATTCAAATCAAAATATTGCACTGTTTTATCGACAGTCGACACTACTAAACTCTACTTAAACTGAGTTTAAACAGAGTTCAAGGAGCTTTCTAGTTTGAACTGAGTTTAAACAGAGTTTAAGTAGCGTTCTAGTTTGAACTGAGTTTAAGTAGCGTTCTAGAATACCACCCAATATTTTGCATGATAATTCTAAGAATTTTTCGTAAGTATTTTCTAAAGCACTAACCCGTGCTAGTAAACTTTATAAAGATTTTTATAAGTTTAAAAAATTTGCTCGGGACAGGTCTCGACTCGGTAGTTCAATTGGTAGAGCGACTGCACGGAATACAAGAGGTTGCGGGTTCAAATCCTGTCCCAAGCAAATTTTTTAAGCATATAAAAATCTATATAAAATTCTAAGAATTGCAGGTTTTTTTAACGATGTCCACGTCCGGACGTATACCTATAGATATTTGACTTTCCTGTGGGCTAGGCCGACTGAGCTGTCAGGGTGGTATAGGTGCTGGGCAAGCCTGCTCCACCTAAACAATCCCATGCAGCGTCCGAGTGGTCAGTTCATACATCTAGCGTGACCTTGATCTCTGGTCCGGTTTCCGAATTGAGAAATTCACTAAGCAAATACGTAAGTATCGTCCTGTCTCTGCAGATTTCTCGCTAAAGAGCGTGACAGAACGATACTTAAGTATTTGCTTAGTAAAATTCTCAATTCAGAAACCGGGCCTCTATTGAACAGCGATCTCATACTTCTTTAGGATTCAAAGCACAAATTACCCAAGGCAAAGGTTCAAGCTGAAGCTATCACTAGCATAAATACAGAATTCTCTTTGATCGTCCGTTCTAATTTTCTAAACCTTTTTCTTTTGAATGTTTAAGCGAGATCTTAGACTTATACACCTTGTGAGTTTTGCCCCATTCGCCAGCCTTGGAATATGTGATTCTCCGATAGTTTTCTTGAATAATTTCAAAATAAACCTATTTACATTAATTGAGAATTGGTGGTAAGGAATTGAAAGTGCCCCATCATGCAATTATCATTGTATAGGTTGGTGATTGCCAGACTTAACAAATTAAATTGAAAAAGAAATAATGCTTAGGCCCGGTTTCTGAATTGAGAATTTTACTATTAAGTGTCGTTCTGGCACGATCTTTGGCGAGAAAACTGCTGAGGCAGAACGATACTTAAGTGCTTGCTTAGCGAATTTCTCAATTCAGAAATAGGGCCATAATGCAGTAAAATGGGTCCAAGTCCTTACAAAAATGTAAAATGAGGAGGATTTGAACATCAAGGCTCGAGGGTGTAACCAAATAGTATTTCAAATTACATTTCTTTCTGACCACTTTTTTCCCAGACTGATACCAATTTATTTAACTCGAAACTTATACTTTGTTTGTTATCGACTTGCTGAAGTTGAAGTTCAATGAACTTGGTTCTGGGAAGGTTACCACTGGGGCTTTAATGTTTTCAGTTTTGTTCATGCTATGTTTATATTAGTTTAGCAGTCAAACACAACTGCTTAATCTATTAAAGTGAAATTTTAAAATACCCTTGATTTTGATCAAACATATGTATCTAAGAAGACTCGCCAGAAAATCTGCTTTCAAATAAAAAAAATCTGCATCCACAGACGTCTGACACAGACTGACACACAGATAGGGAGTTAATAATTTAGGTCGGGAGTTAATAATACGTAAAATTTAATAAGTATTCAATTAAGGCGCTGGGCATAGTGAATTAGCCCGCGCGCAAAGAAAAATGCATAAAATCGATTCCTGTATCAAATACACAAAAAAAAACGAAAATGTTCACATATCAAACCCTAGAATTAGTTGAGGCCTATCTAACCGAGCCAGTTTCATGTTGATATCCATAACAGATTGCAAGATATTTTGCTTGAAAAAAAGTGCGCCGCCTATTTTTTTTCAAGCAAAATATCTTCAAAACGTTTATGAATGTCAACACGAAACTGGCTGTTTTAGATAGGTCTCACCTGGGTAATGCTACGTCAGAGCTGCATTATGCAATTCCCATGGCATTTTTTATTTAAGGGTTTTCAGATAATTTGATGTTCTCACATTACTCACATTGTTCTCACATTACACATTAGTAACAATTTTATTGTTACATGATTATAAAATTGTTACTAATGTGTTCTAAAGTAATGTGAGAACATCAAATTATCTAAAAACCCTTAAATAAAAAATGCCACGGGAATTGCTCTGCCGTAGAATTACCCACCTAATTCTAGGGTTTGGTATGTGAACATTTTCAATTTGTTTAGTGTATTTGATACAAGAATCAATTTTGTGCATTTTTCTTGTCGCGCGGGCTATTCACTATGCACCGCGCCTTAAAATGAATAAGGAAATGAATAAGCCTTAAAATTAAGGAGCAAAACAAATATCACCTGTTTCATACATTTGGCGCAGTACTGAGTCGACCTTTTGTATGGAACAGCTGATATTTTTTTCGCTCCATTTTTGTCGCCACCTAGTACAAGTTGTTTGTATTGATCAGTAGAAAGCCTACTTAAAGTTCTGCTATCGACTAAGAGTGCACCCTGTAGATAGATAGATAAATCATTTATTCAATTACCACACACAACACACACACAACTACGTACAAAATAGTACCGTGCGAGATAATGTAGTACGGAGCATGAAATGGAATTGAAAGAGAATGCGTAATAAAACACAGAATAAAGAGAATACTGGAATATTCATCCGGAATTCAGCATCTATTTCTATTTGAAGTAGGTTTTTTTCACTTGCCGTTTGTAATTTTCAATTTCTTCCTTCTTTGAACAGTCTCTGTAAAGCTGAACAACGGGAATATACAAGGCTGTTACAGATATAATAATACCGTTTAATTTATTTTTCATATTATAAAACCAGAGCGATGGAGAGTTAAGATTAAAAAGTTTTGGTAAAGATAAATTTATTCCCTCGATTTCAACATCTTGCTTCCCGTATTTTATCTTCTACCTAAAATCTTTACCAATTAGGTTATCTTTACTCCTAATATTTTAGCTGCCAATTGGCATATATTATCATTAACTGCTAAACCGATTTTGATAAAACATATTTAAGGTCACTCGCTTTCAAATAAAATAAAAAACCGCTTCCAAATCGGTTTACCCGTTTAAGAGCTACGGTGCCACAGACAGACAGACACACACACACACACACAGCGGTCAAACTTATAACACCTCTCTTTTTGGATAGGGGGTTAAAAATAACATAGGTAGGTACGGTCGGCCACAATCTCAGATACCCCATGGCAGCTCTTACCGCGCCCGGCATAAGGGCGCCAATCGAACAAAAAGGGGTATCTGAGACTGTGGCCAACTGTAAACATTTTTAGTAGAATGTAGCCTGATTTGCGAAAGTTTTTACAATGTTTCACTTGATTTGCATCAGATTTGTATCACTTTAATCTGAAATTGTGAAATCGTGTATGGTAATCTTCTCCGAGAGTGTTAAGTCAGCGTTTTATTTTAAGCTTTATTACAGAGGATTAAGAGCTCTTTACGTGTAAGTTTTTGTTTAAAAATTACAAGGACTCTACTCTGAGTTGTTGCTTACTTCAATGTAAAGTTCATTGAGTGGTAAATAATACTAATAAATTATTAATTAGGTATATAATTCTTTCAAAAAATGTTTAAAGAAAATACTACTGGAAAAACAACTAGTCTCTTGAGAATGCTGCTTTATAAAAAAAAAATATCTAAATTCTACATTGTGACATTATCCATTTTGTCAAAAATATTTGTACACACATTTGGCACATTTGTATACTTGTGTGTTTTTTCTTTATGTGACAAATAAACTTTTTCAATTTCAATTAAATTTTTCAATTTCAATAATAAGGGCTTACTTACTTACCTACTTGGCTGGCTCAGCGACCCGAAGTGAATCTCGGCCTCCGCAACCAAAAGAACGCCATCTCTCTCTGTCCTGCGCCACTTCTCTCCAATCTCCAACCTGGAATTCGCGCAAGTCCTTTGAGACTTCATCAATCCAGCGATACTTGGGACGTCCAACTGGACGACGACCTTTAGGATCCGGAAAAACGCCGAACTTGAAAACCTGATGGCCGAGCCCAAGATAATCGGAGAGACTAGGGTGTTATTCTAGAACGCTACTTAAACTCAGTTCAAACTAGAACGCTACTTAAACTCAGTTCAAACTAGAATGCCCCTTGAACTCTGTTTAAACTCAGTTTAAGGTGGGATGATAGCAACGTGGCGGAAAATTCAAAATTTTCACAGTTTTTTATATTTTGTAGCTAAATTGAGCTATTTTTGTTCGCGGCAATAAAACAGTATTCTTTCCATTATTGTAACAAACAGAACAACAATAATTCAGCCGATTATGTGTTCTGGTCTACGAAGCAGTGGCACTGCCCAAAAAACACGCTGCTATCTTCCAGCCTTAAGTAGAGTTTAGTAGTGTCGACTGTCGATAAAACAGTGCATGTTTTGAAATATCCCTCCCTTCATAATATCAAAACATTCACTGTTTTATCGACAGTCTGAACTCTGTTTAGCGTTCTAGAATACCACCCTAAATCTACAAGACTCCGCTGGCTCGGTCACGTAGAATATAATGGGAGAGGATAGTGCAGCTAAAACAGCATACGAAGGGCAACCTTCTGGACGTTGATAATAAGGGCTAGGTACCTATAATTGTGTACCTATACCCTGGTGGGGAGGGTCAGGGCCAGCCCCAACAGTATCCTGCGCAATCGCATGTATTGAAGAACGTTTTGATTTCGAGTACATAAAAAAAGTAAGATGTACAATTGTACATGACCCACTAGCTGGGCAAAGGCCTTCTCTCAGAGAGAGAGTTCGAGCTTAATCACCACGCGTGCTCAATGCGGGTTGGCAATTTTTGCGTTGAGGGTATAATGCCTCATAAGCTCAGGTTTCCTTACGATGTTTTCCTTCACCGTCAGCGAGTGGTATTGCTACTACAAATTCACAAATGTACGTAACTTTGAAATTAAACAAAGTCATAGATACATGCCCGCACCGGGAATCGAACCTAGGACCTTTCACTTCAGAGTCCATTGTTCTCCACCACCACTTTGTAAACCACCACCGCTCTTAGTACATAAACCGTTTTTTTTTTTTTGAAAGGGTCAAAAAATGGTGAAGATCTGATGAAGAACTTCGGAGATGGAGAACGGAACTCCTCAAAGGACAGCAGCTGATCACTCGGAATCAGTGTAGTAGCTTAATAACAGTGTACCTTTTCACCAGTGAAGTCGTATTATTATTTTTTATTTTTTATACAAGGTGTTACAAAAGTACCTAACTCTTTTTGCAGGGTAATAGCACCCGGTGTTAGGGATCACAACCTAAACACTTTTTTTGCTCTATGACGTTCCGTTAATTTTTAAATTAATAAAATGTGAACGATGTGGCGGGAGAAAAGTATTTTTTAAATATTGTTTTCATTGACTTTCACAATGTTTTAACAACTCAAAGCTATGTAAATGCACCTACACGCACAATCATATTTTTTAATTTGAGCTAATAACAAAAACAAAAAAGTTATGATTTTTTTTTCAATTTTGAGGTTATAAAATAAAAATTGTTTAAAACATTTATAATAAGTTGAAAAAAATCACTCGGGACAGGACTTGAACCCGCAACCTCTCGCATACCGTGCAGGCACTCTACCAATTGAGCTACCGAGTCAAGTAACACGATTATTCCCTAGCACGGGTTAGTGCTTTAGAAATAACAAAAAGTAAAAATTGTTTTTTTAAACTTTTTGTTACAGATTTGACATCCTGTTGACCAGTAGGTCACCTTGTATTATTGGGAGTATGTTTCAATCATCTATAGTGACTATAGTGAAACCAAAGATATGTGCCTATTGTCACTTCAGAGTAAGCCCACAGTCCTACACTTGACTGTACTGCCCGAAAACAATTTATTCATGGAATATATATGTAAATTTGCTCCACCAATGCCTGTTGCCTTTTTCTTTTTGTGTGATTTCACGTTGTGAGAATTTCTTAGTATTTTTTTGTACGCAAACTACGCACTGGCATTAATATTTATGTTGACCCTCAGTTGAGGTTTCTGGCCCAAAATTGAGGCCCAGGTTCGATTCCCCGGCGAGATATTTCGGATCCTACGTGCATAATGTTCCGATTGAGTTTTATTGCTGCCTCCTTCTCAGTTTATGGGCTGGTTCAGTGCTTCTGCTTACCCCCTCGGGAATTATAGGGCATTTTTTGTGAGATATATCTCTAAATTCATTTCAAAAGTGAGGACAAACTTTGCCCAGAATCACCATTAGTGTGAAAAAAAAAGAAAATAACTATTTAGGTATGTTTTAAGCTCATCAAGGTGGGACAATAGCAACGTGGCTAGAAATTCAGAATTTTTACAGTTTTTTACAATTTGTAGCTAAACTGAACTATTTTTGTTCAGCGATTTTTCGTTCGCGGCAATAACATAGTATTCTTTTCATTATTGTAAACAACAGAACAACAATAATTCAGCCGATTATGTGTTCTGGTCTACGAAGCAGTGGCACTGCCCAAAAAACTTGTCGTAGACCAGAACACATAATCGGCTGAATTATTGTTGTTCTGTTGTTTACAATAATGAAAAAAATACTATGTTTTTGCCGCGAACGAAAAATCGCTAAACAAAAATAGCTCAGTTTAGCTACAAAATGTCAAAAACTGTGAAAATTTTGAATTTCCCGCCACGCTGCTACCTTCCAGCCTTAAATTGTAATTCGTTTTGGTAATACATGATAACAGTAAAAAACTTATTTTACATAGTTACAGTACGAAGTACCTACTCTACTCCGTAATTAATTAAATACAATTCAATTCAATTTATTTCAGATACGCATCCATATTTTGTTAGTTAGTTAATCTCTGTGTCATTTCAGTTAAATATTTTATGCCCAGTATCATTTCTGGGAAGTAAAGAGTAAAGCGTTAACATTTGTACCTAAAGTTAGTTTTGTTTAATCATCGCTTTCGAGGCCCTTCGTCCGGACGATGTTTCAATGTAACACTTTCAGTTTTTACTCGCGGGCCTGCTGTTGAGAGCGCTAGGGTTTGTTCTTGTGTGGACTGAGGTTTTGTCCCATAAAAACACGCCCTACAGAAACTCAAGCACCTCATGTTACAGTCTGTATCTCTGACAGGGGTTGATTGAGTTTATGAACCTAACCTCACATAACGCAATAATAATTAATCAATTGTGTCTTTTATGTAATTAATATTTTGTTATATAAAGTACCTACATAATTAAATATATAGATTAATAATGATAATGTAATAAAATCAGAGCGCATCGCCAACAATCTGCTTTGCAGTTTGGCGAGATTGTTTCTTATAAATATAATTTAATTAATTAAGAATTTAAGTAAATAAAAAAAATATATAAAAAAAAAACTACCACGAGTTACGTCTCGTAGACCTACGGCGCCGGCAAAACAGGTTTTGCCATAGTGAAACTTGCTTTGCCTGAGGCGTAGGTCTGCCGGACGGAACTCGTGGTCGAGTCTCAGCCCACTAGCGCCACTAATAAAAAAAAGCCTAAAGCCTAGCGCTGAACACCCAGAAACTGTTGTTTCAGAATTGGCATTGACGATGTGACAAGATGGTTTGTTTTCTTTTCATTGTTGCTGTTGGTATTGCGTGTGGCGTGTGTGTGCAACATAGAGGAATATTGGTTTAAAACTCATTTTTTCTCATAATTGAACGAGCGAGCGAAGCGAGTGAAGTTCTCCGAGTCTACTGGAACAATCCGGCGTTTGTATACATGTATGTATGTATGTATGAATGTTCGTTCGACGATAACTTGAGTAAATTTTGTCGGATCGTCATGAAATTTGGTAGGCAGGTAAATGAGGTAAAGAGAATTTTTAAGTTCGAACATGAGCCAAATCGGTCGAGATGCTGGGTCGCGAGTTCAAAGTTCGGGGCGAACCACTAGTTTACCTCCCCTACGTTATCGTAATAGAGCACCTTCAAATCGGCAAGCGAAGCCATGGATAACGGACCTATTTAATTAAGTTAAACTGAAGTTATGAATGTGCCAACAATTACACGGCACTAATGTTTCCGAGCCATTGCCAATGCCGTTGAATCAATGAATAAATGAAGCGCTCTCAGCCTAGTAGGACGAGTCATTACGTCTCACAACTAGCGCCGCCAATGAAAAAAAAAATCATATCTTTTTTTTGGATGCGTTTTTAGCAAAAAACGCTCCTGCGATTTCTTAACGCGAGGCTTAACTATCTTTAGGACCTAAGGTTTGGATTCCAGATCCTAGAACTTAAGAATGCAATCCTGGAATTCAAACCTTAGGTCCTAAAAATAGTAAAGCCTCGCGTTGAGAAATCGCAGGAGCGTTTTTTGCTAAAAACGCATCCAAAAAAAAAAGATATGATTTTTTTTCCATTGGCGGCGCTAGTTGTGAGACGTATGGCGTCTTAATCGATTGGCAAAGTCAAGCAACAACAGCCGCGATAAGTCCATGGATGGGTGACCGCTAGTCGCAATAATATCTGAGCGCTTCCGTGCTTTGGAAGGCACGTTAAACTGTTGGTCCCTGTTGTTGTTGATTAATAACAACCGTTAAGCTATGTCAGAGGCCCTATGGGCGGTCTAAAGATTCTGACACCAGGGGTGGCCACTACCTCATACGATTACCTACCTACGTAATGAAAAAGTAAATGTACCAAACCCACGGTACCAAGGCGGAATCACCCGTGTCCGTTAAAACGACCAAAACCGCACTGCATTAAAACTTAACTCCGGAGGATTTTTAGAATGCATTAAAAGTACCCGCGCCGCTAGCTAAACTTAGTTTACATGGAAATTCGGCGACGACTCTGCTGTGATTTCGGTCTTTTGCCAGTGCTCTTTAAGTTGGGTCGCGTTAATTATTTACATTGCGCCTGAATGGCGAGTAAATGTTGCTGAATAGCTATTTGTAGGAAAGCAGTCATCCACATTTTGCTTTTGGGATTTTCACAGTAAACATTTGGAATCCTATTTGAGATACGATGATAATATCAAATGTCGAAAAAAATTCGGGTTTCCACTAGATTTTGCCCGCGATTTCGTCCGCACAGATTTTTCCGGAAAAGTATGTGCCACTTTTTATCCAAGTCAGCGTCTTTGTCTTTGTCTTCGAGCCGCTGTTGTAAAATGCAGGTGCCCTGGGGCTTAAGAGGTCCCTTCAGGACCGTGGGAAATCGGCGATGGCCAAGCGCGTGAAACACTGTTTTCTATAGCTGTTTCACCCAGAGCGAGACGGGGCGCGGGAAAAGTGAGAGGCAATGCGGCTGTATGAGTCTTCGTGTGTTTGTGTCCTTTCGTGAGTATGTAGTTGTAGTTATAACGTAATAGATCTATTTTCCCAAAATTTTTCGTAGTTCAGCTGCCATTTCTACATTTTCTTAGCTATTTCAAAAATCTTTTTTTTCTGACAAGTACAATACATTATTGATGTTCTCAAGGTAGTTAGACTCCAATAGACAGTTTAATAATGTAAGTAAATAACAGCTGAAAGTAACTCCCTTTTCGGCGCGAAAAACGAATCGCTCTGATTTCTTTCAGGCTATTTCTTTTATTATAAAAACTATTTGCAAACCTCCGTATTGGTCATCTACTGATATAAACCAAGTTTCAGCAAAATCCAGCCTTTAGAAATTAAACCGGAACTACGTTTGTATGGGAAAATGGTGGTTTAGCAGCCTCTTAAGTCTGTTACGCAATTGTGTGTCGATAAGTTCCCAGTAGAATGATAAAACAGGGTTTTCCTCGATTTTCTTCTACAACCAGCAAACTGATCCTCGAGAATTGGAATCCGAATAATCTTTGCTGTGCTAGAAAAACATTAGGACAGACAGCATATTAATCAATCGTAATTGAAGCCTACAACTGGGAGCCCATCGAGGCACCATTGTGTTACATACTCAGGACCCTCTTCGGCCAGACGATTGAGATCGTCCGCCCATACAGTTGTCATAGGGCCGGTTTCTGAATTGAGAATTTTACTAAGTAAATACTTAACTATCGTTCTGTCACGTTCTTTTGTGAGAAATCCGCAGAGGCAGAGAGATATTTAAGTGCTTGCTTAGCCAATTTCTCAAATCAGAAACCGGCAGGTACTGTGGCGCCCGTTGGTACACACGACAGCACGTCGACCTTTACACACTAGCACTCTACTCGGTTGCGTTACGGGCGACTTTGCAACAAAAATGTACAGTCCGACGTGCTGTCGTGTGTACTACACTCTTGCGAGCAAAGGAGTATCACTGTAGGAGAATTTAATAAGACAAACGGTCCGCTGACAGAAAGTTGAAAGAGTATGGGCCCACTTACCTGGTCCGTGGATGATGCGGTATTTCCGGGGCACCGATGCTGGTCTGCTGGTCTTGCGATGCTGTAATCCTGCTGGTGAGCTTTAGGACGTGGCGTATTTTATTTATGGCTAGCTTTTGCCCGCGACTTCGTCCGCGCATATTTAGTATTTTTCCCGTTATCACAATAAAAAATTGCCTATAGCACTCAGCGATAACGTAGCATCCCATTAGTGAAAGAATTTTTAAAATCGGATGAGTAGTTTTGGATTACTCCCTACAAACCTACATACTTACAAACTTTTCCTCTTTATAATATTAGTGTAGATAGATTTTAGAAAACGGAGCAGCGGTTTTGAACGCGCTTCACGATCGGCCATAGACACAGAACACCTATGGCCATAGAAGCAGTTTTTTTTAATATTGATGCGTTTTGGGTTTGCATCGCTTGAAGCGCGTTTGGTTCGTAAACCCATACAACTATCGGAAAAATGCTCAAAAGTAAAAATTAAGAAAATTAGGAAAACATCAATCCTGTTTTGTGCTTATTCACGATAAAAAAAAATTAAAATAAATTACAATAACCAATATCACATCTAGACCTTTAGGCATGGATCCCACAGGGAACAGTCTAGAGTTCATCACGCAGAGTTCTGAGTTCCGCGTCAAAAAAAAATAACAACTTTTTTATAGAAACACCTTGGGTATAGGTGTTCTGTGGGTTACACCCTGCAAAAAGAGTAAGGACCTTTTCTATTACATTGTATGTTTTCGACGACATCGATATAAAGAAAAAAAAATTGCATCTTTCTAAGTCTAGATTATTTTGCTTGGTTGAATTCTCTTACGAGTACAGTCGCCATGATTCGAGCGGACTCATCGAGAACGTACAATGAACCGTTTTCAACTGACAGTTAAAATCTGATTTTAAAATGCTTGCTAGATGGCGCAGAAAATACGGCTGTCAAATAACGCTTTTCCCCACAGATTCACAGATTAGAAAATACTAGTACTAAAGATACACAAACACCACAGATAAGAATCAGGCTTGCCATGTTCAATCGGTAAAAATGCCGTGTCATATATTTGCAATTTTTATTCTTGAAAGCAAAAACATAAATGGTTTTGGATAAATATAGAATAAGTAGGTAGGATGCTGACATCAACTTTGTGATGCGATAAAATTTTCAAGCAATGAATTGTGTTTCTGGTTATGATTATTACAGAATACGGCAATTTGTCGTACCGTTGGCAACACTGGTGAAATTTTTAATGACTGCCGTATTATGAGCGCCATCAGTGGAGAAAAAAAACAACTAAGTTTTTTTTTCTGAAAACGTACTATTTTACAGTCGGCCACAAGCCATACCCCTTTTTCTTTCTTTATAAAACATTTATTTAAAAAGGACAACGTATTTTTTACATTTAGGAAATTATTTCTTCTTTGCTTCTCTGTAGTAACGGATATACCGCAAAATAGGTGGGTTCTCTATTACTGTTCACTGTTTTTCCAGAAAGGAAAAAAAGCAATAAAATACCCATCTCTACTCTTTTCCCTGCTCTGCCACCACAAAAGGAAAGCTTTTCCACGCTCTGTATTCTTTAAAAGGCTGTTCATTTCGCATGCAAGGCACGGTCAAGTTGAATTTACAGCCAATTCATTCGACATTGGATTATTAGGCATTGATCTTTTCTTAAAATATTCCGCGTCGTCGCGCCTTTGCTCGCTTCACAATATTCCTAAAGCGAAAACGCTATTAAGTATTATCCGATAAGATGCGGATAGAATCGCTAAATTGAGCCTTTTTGGCTTTGAATTAAAGGCCCACACAGGCGCGTTTTATCGGACGGTCATACCGCATGCGTTATTGCGATATCTGTTATCAGTACTGTTATGGGTCGATTTGGACGGTTAAAATAACTACAAACATTCAGATATACCAAGATGATTTCTTATATTTAGAGAAACTAATATTTACAAATGATACGACTACGAAACTAGGATTAAAACTTATGTGCCTAATTATACTATAATTCTTACACTAATTCCTAAAGACTAATTAAACTTAGTGGGGCGCCAGGAGGACTTTAGACTGTCGTCAGGGTTCCTGCCTACCCAAGGTTGCTCAATGGCAGCTCAGCGGCATAACGTAGGTTAGATCGCCAGATTCGGCGTACCAAGGGCGTT
Organism: Zelleria hepariella; assembly: GCA_949319315.1. NCBI lineage: Eukaryota > Metazoa > Arthropoda > Insecta > Lepidoptera > Yponomeutidae > Zelleria > Zelleria hepariella. The sequence continues at coordinate 1,618,084 of OX439388.1, forward strand.
AGTCGCGCGATGTAAAAAAGGGCGTGTCCGCAGGCTACAACAATGATACAATATTTTGCGTTAGGTATTTATCTGCGGACACTGACAGCAAATTACAACAGTTTGGAAGAGGCTAGGTTACATCTATGACTTACCCCTTTTTCGCGCCAAACCACACACATTTGTTCACGGTACGTAAGTATTTTGTTGCAACAACAACAATTTCACAATGCAAACAATTAAACTGAACTAATTGCTTATTATTCCGATATTTCCAAATTAGTTCGATTTCTGTAATGCCAACGTAATTGTCTTCTCTAACGGTTTTTTCTCCTGTCAAACTTTTCGTTCGGTACCCTCCACTCGCGTAATAATTTACTAAGGTGCGTTTCAAAACTGAACTTGAGTTTTTGAGTTGAACACATAACAGTACATTTTGTATTAGGAACGTTGCGACGTTATTACCGCAGCAATGTGTGAAACTCCATGGCCATCCTAATACAAAATGTACTGAAAACAGATATTGCAATAACGCAAACGCAATAACGCGCGGAGCTTTAAAAGTTCAAATGCGTTCAAAAGCTGTGGGACCGGCGAACGAAAAAAACATGGAAGCGTTTCTTCAAGCTAACCCATCCTCTAAAATCGGCACACGCATCTACTCGCGCAGACAGCTTTGTTAAAAATATTTTAAACCAATAATAAAACAAGAAACTCTTTCATTGGTGGATAGTTTTCGCGCTATTGATGTTATTGGACGTACTCGTATTATACTGACAGCGTCAAACTGACGTCCGTCGATCGAACTACTAAAATCGTGAGAGGAACCATATGTACATAGACTCCGCCCATACGAGAACCATATGCATTAGGTCATTTCTCAGGGCTAGTGAGATCTCCATGTTTTCTTCTGCTCGCTGTGTGGGACTAAAGCTAAAAGGCGCCGGGCACAGTGCCCCGCGTTCAGAGTTCCCAGATTTGCTTCACGAGAACTTCAAGTTCTGACGGCTTCACTGATCGGCTGACGGTTCAAAGCTACCCCATACATTAGAAAGAAAGAACGCAGAACGCAGAACTCTGAACTCTGAACGCGGAACGCGGAACTCCGGGCGGTGTGTGCGGCGCGTAAGAGAGTTAATATTTCGGACAAACGCGATCCGTAAACTTTACCTACTTAGTGAAGGAGTATTTAATTTGCAAATTATTACTTACTTCCATCGGCGCTACCACCTACAACCCTTTATAGGGTCTTGACTTCCTCAACAATCTTCTTCCATTTCGCTCTGTCTCTGGCCTCCGTTTTCTAAAATGTTTTCTTGCATATACGCCGTTGATCTTTCTCGATGCAGTCCTTCCACCACCACTTCCTGGGTCCTGTTATTTGCAAATTATTAACTGAAGTAATGGTTAAAACCGATTGAAAAACCCAGCAATGCGTATTTTTAACTTCCGACACAAAAATAGGGGTGTTCTATGTTTGACCTATGTGTGAGGGTGTGTCTGTCTGTGGCACCGTAGCTATTAAACGGATGAACCTATTTGGATGCGGGGTTTTTTATTTGAAAGTCGGTTTTGTAGCAATGGTTCTTAGACATGTTTTATCAAAATCGGTTTAGCCGTTTATGAGATATTGTAATTTAAAATAAAATGTCGGGGGATTTGTAAAATTTCAATTTAGTCGTTATTTTGTAGATACTGTTGTTTTAGTAAAAACAATATACGTTAATTAACACGATAACCTCAAGATCAAAGTTCTGTTAGTTCTCTGTTCCGCGCTCCAGCAACAATAAACTGGTTTAAGGTGCATTTAGACTTGGCTTTGGAACCTACACCACATTGCGTTAAGGTCATTTTTGTATTGTTTTGTTTGCTGTATTGAGACAGATCACTTAAGCACACTTCAGTGTGATCTGTGTGGCCGACTGTGCCGCTCCCAAATTGGCTTATTCATATTCAGCCACAGTAAAAAGTGCCAAAAACACTACGCTGCATAAACCTTCCGCAATGGACGGCCTATGATGATTGAGATAAGTGGTCCATTATGTGCCCCATTTCTTGTGATTTCCAACAACTTTTGTTCTACGACTTTTCGGATGGCTTGATACTTTTTGTTTTGAGATAGAGACAAAAATAAACGGCTTATGTGAAGATCCTGTAATATTCCCAACCTTCCTAAATGCCGTGGAGCAAACCGCGAGCAAGTCTAGTAACTTATTAAATTTGATCGTTTCGCACTCACTGTAAGCACGGCGAACAGGTTGCGAACTCGCAGCGAATGAGCATCGTCAAATCCTATTTTTTATTCTATAAATCGAAAATATAGACAAATATAAGAAACTAATTTGAATATTTTCTTAATTTTTTATGTAAATATTTTTTTATTCATTATTTAAAATTTCTAAAAGTTTTGTGTATGACGTCACCACTGGCATTATGTTCATTGCATTCATTCATGCTTTTAAAAAATAAAAATATGTTGACGTTTGACAAATGTCAGTGTCAAGTCAACAAGAAGGTTATTTTCTCAGTTATTTGACACTTTTGACAGTTGTTGTTGACGAAAGAGGATATGATGACGTCATCAAAAGAAAAATGAAGTAAACATTTTTGGCGATAAATATTAATAATCCGTTTTAATTTTACTTATTTAAACCCCTAATAGTAATCAGTATCCCTATTCCTCGAAATGGTTTTCAATTTACGACAGTCGTTGCCTCACTAATCAATGCCCATTCGCTTCGCTTTCAACTCGCTAGTGTGATGAGCCTCCAAGGTCCAACATGCAAACGCTCGTTGGGTCTAAACTCAGCGGTAAAGTTGTGTAAAATAATCCAGTTAGTCTTCGAGGCCGCGGTGCCGGGGTGCGTGACAACTTTTAAATGAAACACTAATGCTATTTGCAAGAAAATTCACAACGAACACTGTGTGGGGGGCTCTGTCGATAGGCTGCTCTTGTCGATGTTATTGGTTATACAGATTCTGAGTGGGTAATGGATGTCTGACAGTTTGAACTGACAGTTAAAAGCTGAATTCAAAGCCTTGGTAGATGGCGCTCATAGGCTTGGCCATACAAGAACCGGGATGTGGCTGTCAAATTTCGCTCACACAGATTAATAATATCTTCAGAAAAATCGAAATTTGACAGCCGTGAAAACGGCTCATTGTAATAATTAGAGCTAAGGGTGCAATTAAAGTGAATAGCTAAAAATCAACGTTCAAGATTTTTAACCTTATAAGCACGGGTTAGTTCTTTAAAAAATACAAAAAGTGATCAACATGGTTTTCTACTCATCAGTAGGTACGATGGAGCGCTTACTGGCAACGATGAAACCGTAGAACACTTTTAAAGAATAAGAAACGTTCAGTAATAGTAAGGGACGAGCTTTTTGAAATGTCGTAGAACAAAAGTTGTTGGAAATCACATTTGGAATGTCCTACAGGTATATCTGAACCAATTTGCGATTTGACGAAAGCCTTTGTTGTTATTATTCTTCGCACGACCACTATATCATTAGGGGCGATATAATAATATCATTCATTAGCGATCGTTAGCAAGGAGACATGTGTGCCACTTTCGCGTGGAGAATGTTTTGTTTAATTCAATATTAACGAATTATTATGAATATTTTTGGAAATAAAAACATTTTTATATTTGCAATAAATACTCAAAGACATATCAATGAAAACCATCTGCATTGATCCCCTTAATAATTGTAATTTTCAGATCGGTAGGACCAATCAGATTAATTTCGATATTTCGACTCAATTAAGTCGATAGCGTGGAAGCCCTAGCCCGCATATGTGTGACGGAGGAAATTAAGAAATTAATTCATATTTCACTCACATTAATGAAGTGAAGTTGTTGAAACGCGCGACCTCGCTGACAAACAAGGCCCCACACTCAAGCCTTTCTACGCGCAAGCAAATACGCATGAAAACATATTTCCTAAGAGATAAGAAGCGGTAAAGCCTGTGTATAGTGGCTTGTATGGAAGCAATGTTAAAAAAAAATCGAATGCACCCGTGCGGGATATTTTTTTTTGTTTTTTTTTTATTTATGTCTTATTTTGTTTCGTCGATGGCAAGCAAACATGTAATTTTCAATAAGGAAAAACCTACAATATACCTAATATAGTACGTATACGTATACTTACCTGATTTTTAACAAATTTTTAGTTTACGACCGAGAGGAAATAAAAAAAAAAAAACTTTGTATGCGAGCAAATATAAATTGTAAAACAAAAGTTGTTGGAAATCCCATCAGAAGATAACGTCTTTCAGGAATAAAGTTATTTAAAAATTACCCTGTATAAGGCCACTGAGTAAAAAAAAAGAAATAACCATATTTTTTATGACTTGCTAGAAAACTCTCTCTTACGAATTCTAGATAGAATAATCAGAATGAGAGAGAGAGAGAAAGCACCGTATCGACCTCGATATAGAGTGTCGTGCTAGAACTGCTGCGTAATAATCCTACGTGGTGTTGACTCGCAAAATATTGAGATTAAAGGGAGATTGTTTGTATCGCGAGTATAATTGAGTTTTGAAAGAAAAGTAATTGAGTTCTGAACATTTAACGCGCTTTGTGGGGTGGGCTACCTTACCGGGTTTCATGAAAAACAAGGCTTGCTCGCGGTTTGGTCCACGACATTTAGGAAGGTTGGTAATAATATAATAGGATCTTCACATAAGCGGTTTATTTTTTCTCTATCTCAAAACAAAAAAGTATCGACCATTCGAAAAGTCGTAGAACAAAAGTTGTTGGAAATCACATTTAGAAGTTGGAGTGTTTTAGAAATAAAGCTATTTGAAAATTACCCTGTATACATTTGCGTTTTTTTTTCGATGTTTCCTAATGCCCGCTTTACATTATTCCAGCGCTGGAATGCTGGAATGCTACTGGAATAATTTAAACCGGTAATGGAATGCGCTGGAATGAGTTAGCATTCCAGTGATTTCACTGGAATGGCGTTCTACTTTTCCATTCCAGTGCGATCATTCCAGCGCTACTGGAATGATGTAGACGGATGTAGACGCGTCGGTTGTTTTTGCGGATTTTAATGTTTGTATGAGTTTAATAAGGTTAGACGTAGGACGTCATAATTTATGGGTTGACATCGAAATGCATACTTGGCTCGGTAGCTCAGTTGTTAGAGCGCTTGCACAGAGGTTGCGGGTTCAAACCCAAGCGATTGTTTGCCTAATAATAATGTGTATAAATGTTGCCTAGTACCTAAGGGTTCGAAAACAAAAAGTTTAATATGAATTAGTTCCAACTTTTTTAAACTGCTTATTGAACTCATTGTCACCCTAGTCTCGTAGATTCGACCGCTTTGAAATGACTGGAATAATGTAGACGGTCGGCCCATTCCAGCATTCCAGCGATCCATTCCAGCGCTGGAATAATGTAAACCGGGCATAATAGACAATATATTGAATGGTCATAGGTATGCCTACTCCTATGTCGTTCAGGATTTAGTTTTATGCCAGCACTGGCGTCACTACCAATGGAAACTTTCAATGACTGGCTTTAGTTATTGAAGTTTTTCTTTCACTCTGTGTTTTTATAATTTATTATTTTTTGGAAATACATTGTAGATATAAAGTTTAGAAATAGAGAGCCAATAAATTAGAAGCCTTCACAAGTAGATAAAATAAGTACTACAGAAGTTTTTAATCATCATTTTGTTTTAATCACAAGTTTTCCTTATCCATATCAATAAATTTTATTTATTTAATAAAAAGAACTTTGTAGGTACGTTCTAATCAAGTTTTAGTTTTTGAGAAAACATAAATTACTGCAGCCGGAAACATTTTACTTCTCTACTGAGCGCTATATTACCCATATTTTCTCCAAAAATTAAAAGTCTACGAGACTGCTCATTTTCTTGTGTAAATCGTTGGACGTAAAAGTGCATTAAAAAAATATTCACTGAGCTCACTCCGAAATTCTACCAGAGTGTATAATCCTGTAGGACTTGCGGGGAAGCGGGCTCAGGTGGACATGTCACTTGAAACTTTTAGTTTTTGTCGGTTTTGTTACAAATGTTATGAGAATTTCACGAACAGTCGACCGCACTCTGAGACATGCACTTCTGTGTGCGATGTCTTGTACAGTCGATAGCACGTATACCCTTACACGCGGGCACTCTATTTAGTTACGTTACGGGTGACTTTGCAATGAAAGTGTAAGTCTTAAAATATCTTAAATATCTTAAAATATCTAAAAAAATATGTCTAGACTTCCATAGGACTACACTAAGTAACCAGTTACGATGGAATATTACTATTGCGTTTATATTTTTTTCTCGCTACATCGTCCGCGCTATGGTTACGTTAAAAATATACTAAAGTTACTTTTTATAGAAGTCTGTGCGGATGAAGTCGCGGGCAAAAGCTAGTGTGCCATAAATTGAGGACCCTTCGGAAGCATTTTTATTTGTTGTTTTATTTTGTTCACGGTTAATATGGTTTCACGCCAATCTTTGCTAACATGAAGGGCTCCAATACAATGAGTGGAGCTGCCGGCACAATTTCTGTACAAAAGACAGTCGTGTCAAAAGATGTAGAAGTTTTTCAGAAGAAGTTTTTACCACAATATGTCATTATCTCGACGGACTCTATCAAGATACTTGTCGTTAGATTATGCACCGGGGATGTGTATGGAGTTGTTGAAACCACCCACGCATTACAAAAACATTGTGGGGAAACCCGCGGCTTAGTTGGTTCCGTATTGACTTTGTCTTTCCTGTGGACTAGGCCGAATAAGCTGAGAGGGTGGTATAGGCGCTAGACATCTCCCTCCAGTCTAATATAAGACATGACTACACTTACACGCTAGCGCTCTACTCGGTTGCGTTATGGACAACTTTACAACAAAACTGTACGTGCTGTCGTGTCTACATCCTGTAATATTAGATGTAAAAAAAACGAGTAGTTGCCCTGTAGAACCACAGCCGTCCACGGCGTCCACCACATCCTCCCCATTTAGAGCCCTCGCCCACGGCGACTTTTTGTAGCGATGCGGTCGCGCGTTTCGTAAATGCGCAACAGCATCGCTAACTGACGCGCTTTATTCGCATTTGCAACGCGCTACTGAAGCGATGCCAACGCGCTTCTAACGCTCTATAGCTTTGCGACTGTATCGATGCAAACGTGCGACCGTGTCGGATGACATCAGGGGCATTAGCCTGTAACACAATGGCGTATCAATGGCGTCCCAGGTAGAAGGACAAGACCGGAATTTTTTCGTTGCTCTCCTACAACCAGCGAACTAATCCTCTAGAATTAGACTCATAATATTATTGCTGTACTACAAAAACATTAAAAGGACCGACACTGGACCGACAGCATTAATAAATCGTAATTGAAACCGTCAACCGGGAGCCCATTTTGGCACCATTGCGTTACATGCTAAGGCCCCAGGGAGAGAAAGGTGAAAGAGTGGCGCGCGAATCGTGTTTGCATCGCGACAGAAGCGCGACGGTATCGCGTTTGCATCACGACTGAATCGTGGTTAGGGCGAGGGCACACAGCGAGGGTATCGATACGAACGCGCGACAGCATCGCTACAAAAAGTTGCCGTGGGCGAGGGCTCTTAATGGGGCAATTTCATTTTCTACTAACGGCCACAGTGTACCGGCTAGCGGATACTTTTTGAGCCCAGTCCAAGTGCTACACGCTCTGCCAAATAATCGCATTTTGTTTTGTTGTTCCATCCTACATAGCTTATTCATGTGGCTAATAGCGAGCTCTAAATTGAATCGCCTTTCTGCCGGTTGGCTTTGCGCTACATTTGATTGCCTGCGGTTTTATTGCGACTTTGTGAGCTTTTTGAGAGAATTAATTGGATTGAATATTAACCGTGGAAGAAAACCCTTGTGGGAACCTTGGCGTCTGATAATATAGCCGTTTGAAATTGCCAATTTGTAGTACTGTAGAAATTAAACTCTATCAGACTTTACAGAATGAAAGTAGCCGGAAAACAGTGGTTGCGCCTGGCGCAGGATCGTGAGAGGTGGCGTGAGCATGAAGAGGCCTTTACTCAGCAGTGGGTGCTAACAGGCTGATGATGATGATGATGAGATTTTGAAAGATAATAGCTAGAGACGCCTTTCACTTGGGCGTTCGTCAGATTATTTTATTATCTGACCTCAAAAACACGACATCGGCCTTTAAAAAAACAAAATTTTAAAGGTAATGCGTTTTTGAAAACGCTTTTTTTTATCAATTTTCATCAGAGTGGGTATAAAATGAAATTGACTTCGAAACTGTAGCCAGGCACGTACACTTTTCATCAAAGTAATTTGCGAGTGCGAGCGAGGGCCCCCGTCAGCCACCGTCAGCTAATGGTTGAAAAATAAACTTCATTACGAGCGAATTCTATCTAATAAAAATAAATGAAAACGTAAGTGGGAACCTAAGCAAATAAAGTGAATTTATAAAGTCGGCTTGTAGTACAAATAGGTATATTTATTTTATATTATTTCGGCCTAACAAGACATGTCTTTGAAATATCGTCATAATTACTTGATAACTGTGTAACGTTACGTTTTTTTAGGATACGATTTTATTTCTATGTTGTGGATGACAATTAAGACCTTTTTCCACCTTTTTTTTTGCTTGGATCATTCAATCAGTATAATAATTAAAACTGTTGTTCCTATAAAGTATCAGTGAAACATATAATGTTGCTTCAGTTCAAGGCAATTTTCAAATAAAATAATCCATCCCTAACTCACATCATGACACTTCGAAAGCTGAGGGTTTTCAACCTTCACATTTTTACGGCGGCAGAAAGTTGGTTTACGTCTCAATAGGGGTTTTTATTGACAGCCCTAACTTGCCCCCAGGGAGGAGAGTTAGGTACCAGTGGAGTAATCTGGTAAGCGATAGATGGTCAACTCAACTCATTGAGCTCTACTATGTTCCCCACAAGCTCCTTGTTTCCTTTAGCAGCTTTCTGAAGCTATACTGATGAAATAATTGCCAACCTCCGATAGGCACGTTGAGTAACCATGGTTACCGCACTATTGACAACTTCTTCACCATAACAAATAGTTAAAACATATACTTTAATAGCAGTGCAGCATTTTCGCCATCAATTTAACCACAAATTTGTGTATAATTTGGCAGAAGTCAAATTATTTTTGACTTGTGCCAGTGTTGAACTGTACTCACGACAACACGTCAGAGTGTACACTTTTGTTGTCGAGTCGCCCGTAACTGAGTAGAGTAACAGCGTGTAAGGGTCGACGTGCTGTCGTATGTACATACCATTTGAATATTTTGAACATTCTTGAGTCTTTATGTTCTGTGACCATGGTCAGTGGATGAGGGTCCTAACCGCTGAATTATGATGCGCCTTCCCCGTTATTCACATAGCGGGGTTTACGCGTTCTTTATTCAAATTCTGTTGTTTTTTACTCGTTTTTATGACCAAGGAGGTGTTTGTTTTACTACACTGGCTGGCGAATATTGTTTTTGGTTGCTATTGGTGGTTGAAATAATAAATACTAAATTTAAAATACCCCCGAATTTTAACTTCAAATAAGCATATTATCTTCTTAACGGCTGAACGAATCTTGATAAAACATGTCTAAGAATACTCGCTAATAAACATCCTTTAGAATAAGAGAAACCACATTCAAATCGGTTCACTTTAAGAGACATGCCACAGACAGACACACACACATAGCTGTCAAACTTATAACTCCCCTCTTTTTTGGTCGGGGGATAAAAATAAGCAAGAGCAAGAATAGCGGTAAAAATTTAATATATAAAAAAAGTTTTTGCCTCCTTCTAGCATGAGGTGTTAAACTTGCAAACGATGTTCCAAATAGCTGCAATTATGTAGCAAGGCAAGTTTCATACGATATACCATTCAAAATCACAGTGTAGGTACTTGGTAGGGGGTAGGTATTCGTATGAGGTAGTGGCCAGGCCACCCCTGATGTCAGAGTTTTTAGGCCACCCAAAGAGCCTTTGACATGGCTTAACGATTGTTATTAATCAACAACAACCAGACCAACAGTTTTATCGTGCCTTCCGAGGCACGGAAACGCTCAGATATTATTTTGCAACAAGCGGTCACCCATCCTCTCTCTCATTCCTCTCTCGACGTGCGCCTGTTGAGAGTGGTTGTGTCGTTTGCTGGTGCTACATTTAAATTATTTTAATTTAAAACTAAATAATTGTTCGGTGACGGCTGTTGAAGTGGATCGGTACCTCTCTTACTATCTTGTGGTGTACCTCATATGGCCCCGCGGCCATATTGACTGGCGTATTGCTGCGTCCCTCTCATCGCCTGCGTCACACGAGCTGCTGTCACCTTTGTCAGAAGAAAATAAGAAACGAAGAAAATTTGTGCCGGGGTGAGATTCGAACCTGCGTCGCTTGAACCGGCGGTGTTTGGCCCGGTCGTGTTAGCCACTGCGCTAAAGTTACGTGGAGTGAGGTGTGCGAAATTAGAGATTGCCTTGAGCGCTGGTAATAAACATCCGTTTGTGCGTGCGCTTACGCCAATATGGCCGAGCAACCGAAACGAACACGCAAAAATGAGCAACCAAAATTTATCGAGACCTCGAACACGCCTACGCCGAGCGTTAGTGGTGCTGGTAAGAAAAATCTAAAACCGCCGCCGGAGTCTACGGATGAGGCCTTGCCCTTCATGGAGGAAATGTCAAAGATGTTTAGTGCCTTTAAAGCCGCGCAAAATGTGAAGCTCGATACCCTGCAAAGCTCCGTAACGGCAATAAAGCAACAAAACGAATCCTTGAAGGACGCCGTAGAGCTCATCTCCAAACAGTACGAGGATATAAAAGGAAAACTGAACCTAATGGAAAAGGAACGCAAAGAAAATCTGGCCTATATACAAACCCTCGAAGATAAACTCGAAACCATGGAGAAGAAAGAAAGAGCATCTTCAATTGAGATCAGAAATATCCCCACCAAAAAGGGTGAAACAAAACGTGAACTTGCAGAAATTATAGCCAGCACCGGGGAAGCGCTGAACATCCCCATCCAGTCCTCAGATATACGTGACGTCTACCGTGTAAAGTCACAATCGGAGATCAACAGACCCATAGTAGCTGAGTTCACATCGGTCCTCATGAAGGAAAACATGCTCCAGTCCATCAAAACTTTCAACAGAGACCACAAAGATAATAAGCTGTCCTCGGCTCACCTACACCTTGAGGGTCCAGCAAGACCGATCTTCATCTCTGAAAACCTGACCCCGAAGATGAAGAGGCTTTACTTCTTAGCTCGTGATTTTGCTAGGACCAATGAGGTCATGTTTTGCTGGACAGCATATGGCAAGATCTACATGCGTAAGAAAGAGGGATCACCACTCCTTCGCATCGACTCTGAAGCGGACCTGACCAAATTAAAGGACATAAAGTGACTATGCTCTAATTCACGCAATCCACTTTCGCGCATTTTTTGCACTAACGTGTTGCATATAATTAGTCATATATTAATTCATATCTTCCCAATATCACTAGGTAAACATACATCTTCACAAAACACACACACATACTTTCATTTTAACTCAGTCATACACACTCTTCACACACACACAATTTATCAATGTCAAAACCAAGAGAAAATCCAAATGCTGTCAAACGATAAATTATTAATGATTGCTGTTTTTACTAGGTCACATACAAGGCACTACTTGCATCTCATTCTCATCTATTTCTATGGCTAATCAGGAACTTAATCTCATCACGGATATAGACTCCGTTACGACCTCATGCTCATATCAATGTATACTCGATCAATCGTCTAAGTACACTGCAGCACTAATGAAGCCGGTGAATATAATACACCAGAATATTCGAAGTATCCATAAAAACCTAGATGAACTGGTGGCCTTTATAACTAGTTCCCCTACAGAATTTGATGTGATTGCTCTATCTGAATGCTGGTTAGGCATCTCTGATAACATACAACCTTTAAATGGATATACATCACATCAGTCTCATAATCCTCAAAACCAAAACGATGGTGTAGTAATATACTGCAAAGAAAGCTTAGTTTGTTCGGTGACAGAGCCTCCCTTTTCAGAAGGTAGCTGTCTGATCTGTGAGCTTAGCAAGGATATTGTTTTAGTCTTTATCTATCGATCGCCGTTCAACAAGTGCACTATTAAATTTCTTGAAAGTCTTAATCTAGTTTTGGATAGCCTAAGCTCATATTCCACGATTTCTCTTATCGGTGATGTTAACATAGATATAAAAAACCATAACGAGGATAAAAGATCTGAAAAGTACCTTACGCTTGCCGCAGAACATGGGCTATTACCTGCGCACTATTTTCCTACACGTGAAAAAAACTGCCTTGACCATGTTCTGCTAAAGACAAATAGAACATCGACGACCTTAGTGATTGATGCCCATATCACCGACCATTATCCAGTTATTTTCAGCCTCGAATACAAAGAAATTAAAATAAGACCTTCCAAAACAAAAACAAAAATAGACTACCTAGCCGTTAAGTCTGACATTGAAATATTTGATTTCACACCTGTTTTATCTTCAATGGATGCTGACCATGCTGCAGATACTTTAATATCGGGTTTGACCTCAATAATAAGCAAACATGTTACCACTGTAAAAGTACCAAGAAAAAAACAGCTCATTAAACCGTGGATGACACCCGGACTCCTACGTTGCATCAAGAACAGAGATTCATTGCACAAGAAAGTTAAAAAACAACCCAATAATTTAACTCTAGATATAACATATAAGAGGTATAGAAATTTTTGTACAAATTTGCTGCAGAAACTTAAAACATGTTACGAAAAGAATGAAATAAACAAAGTTAAAAATAATCCCAAATCATTGTGGGCTAAACTCAAGGAACTCTCGAATACTAAAAAAACCCAAACTAGTTCATCTACACTTCTGGAGACAGCTGGTACCCCGGAGTTGGCCGTGAACAATGTAAATACTTACTTTGCACAAATAGGCCAAAATCTTGCAAATAAAATTAAACCACTTAACCAGTCTCAGTGCGGCCTTACCAGTTATAATCCCCCTCACTCTTTGGCTATTCTTGAGGTGGATGCCTTGGACATTCATAGAATGATCATGGCTCTGCGCGATGATTGTGCCGTGGGTTGGGAGGGTATTTCAGCAAAAATTCTTAAAATGAACATTAGTATCCTAACTCCTCTAATTACACACATTTGTAATATATCAATATCTTCAGGCGTATTCCCAAAAGTATTTAAAAAAGCAATTGTCCATCCTGTCTACAAGAGTGGGGATAGAGGCAGTGTCGGCAACTATAGGCCTATTTCTGTTCTCCCATCGATATCTAAAATTTTAGAAAGAATTCTCAATAACAGTCTTGTTAACTTTTTAGAAAAATATAATTTAATCTCTAGTAACAAATTTGGCTTCAGAAGAAACATCTCCTGTGAGGATGCCGTGCTGGCTCTCACGAACACAGCAGTTAAGACTATAGACAAAGGTCGAAAGTGCATTGGAATATTTCTTGACCTCTCTAAAGCCTTTGACACTGTCTCTGTCCCACTCTTGTGTAGAAAAATGAATCAGATCGGTATAAGAAACATGAACATTTTCTATGACTATCTTAGCGATAGAACACAAATCGTTAAAATAAATGACTCCATTAGCGAGGAGCAAAACCTTAATTACGGGGTGCCCCAGGGCAGTATCTTAGGACCCACTCTTTTCCAGATTTATATAAATGAGCTTTGTCAACTCTCTCTGCCGAACTGCAAAATTTTTACATATGCAGATGATACAGCTCTTATAATCGATGGCTCAAACTGGGAAGATGCGAGATGCAATGCTGAAACGTCCCTCAGAACTGTAATGGAATGGCTTACGCAAAACCTACTTACATTAAATATAACTAAGTCACAGTTCATTGCTTTCTCACTCAAAAACACAAAATCATATCGCCGTCACATGCACAACCTTAAGATACTGGCCCATACTTGTACGAACTATTCAAGCTGCCAATGCCTCTCGCTGACCAAAGTAAGTCAGACCAAGTACCTTGGAGTCATCATTGATGAAAAATTAAATTGGACCGCTCATATAAAAACTCTGGCAGGCAGGGTTAGGAAGGTTATGGCAGTATTCAAGAGAATTCGGGGTTCTGCTGACACGGACGTACTCCTAATGGTTTACAGGGCATTGGCGGAATCACTTCTCACATACTGTAATACCGTCTGGGGTGGAGCAGGAAAGACCGAATTCTTATCCTTAGAAAGAGCACACAGAGCCGTTTCAAAGGTTATGCTGAATAAACCTTTCAGATACCGTACTCACCTACTCTATGCAGATTGTAAACTCCTAACTGTCAGACAGCTGTATATCCTGCGTTGCATACTAAGACGACATGTAAATATGCCTGCACAAAAATCCCCCAGCACAAGACGACAGTGTAGGGCTGTTTGTTCCACTGAAAATCGCAATACTGACTTTGCAAGCCAGAACTACAATATCATGAGCCGTAAGCTGTACAATGACATCAATAAGATCCTTAAGATATATCGATGGCTCCTACGTAAACTACCGTATCCCACAAAATGGCGATTTTCATGTTTTTCGTTTTTTGTCATTAGATGATTATTCCGCATGTATCCCAAAAACAAAAACTTAATAATATTAAAAAATGAAGATTTTTTCAGACGTAAATTATCGTATGTTGATCACGGGCGCGCCGTAAACTATCGTATTGACCTCTTGCGGTAGTTTACGTGGGACACATTGCATGCTACGCCTACCGTAAGTATATCTTACCATTCTCTACGTGGGAAGTACGTAGATCTGAGTTTGTGTTTTGTGATGAGGCATGTTCTTACTAAACATGTTAAGTATTCAGTTTTGTTAGTTTTACTGCGTTTTCTATCAATCTTGTTCAAAACTATAATATGTAACACATACGATTACGTACGTAGATTTTTCGAGGGGGTATGCTATAGTATGTAACACATACCATTTTGTACGACGTCGATAAAAAGTGATGTTGTATCGTATGTAACACGTACGATTATTTACTTGGTTTATATGAACCTGTTAACTATTGTATGTGTCACTTAGATTTATTTACGTTGCAATATTAAGCTGAGCCTAAGACAATATCTTACAGATACGATAGTTTGCATGGAGGTTGAACAAAAAAAATTAGATCATTTATTGAAATATTCAAATAATTCAAATTGTTTATCCTACTTAAAGCAGATTTGATTAATAATAACGTCTTTTTTATGTTAGAAAAATATTTTTAATACAAAACCATCACTGAAATCGACTACTTATTAAACGGATGGGACAAACTAAAAATCAAAACAAAACCATAACATTAAAGTTTCCACTTTGTGTATCGTATGGTGGAACACAAATATACTTACTTCATGATGGTAAATTACACACTACTGTTTGGGACCTTCACTTTCACTAGAGTTATTTTTAACAAGGATTTGAAATGACACACGGATGTGGTTTCTTATAGACTGACCAACCGTTTTTGTATGCATGCTTGAGATACGCTTTGGTTGACGATGAAATTTCAATTACCCGGGTTCTAAATTTCCGAGACTCGACTTGGCGTAGGCAAATCAATACCAATAGAAGCTGAACACCAAACACATGAAGGTAACAAGAAATTCATTTATAAAATATATTTTTTACTGAAGATACAAACACTCTCCACAAAGGAGCTTCAAAACAAAGATTATGAGATCCTCATTTGGTTCATCAAATACTCACAAACTTAGATCCTAAGGATTTAAAAAGGCCCAATCTTGTGGTAGTTTGCAGCAGACTTTTAGACTGAAAATCTGTTCATAGCCTGTAAGTTAATAAATTCAAGTATTAAAATCATAGATAAATCTGTATTGATTCTAAATGTATTCTTTTGGCCAGTTAGATGGACTCAAGACTTGTTGAGAACTGTGTCTGTATGCTTGACAAGCTCAGCCGTCACCATTAATTTCATTTGGTCTAGTTCCTAGACACGCGGTGTTCATGTGCATGGTAACGAGAAGATGTTAATGGATCAGTGGCCTTTATATAGACAGTATATGAACGTTTCTAAGTATTAACACAATAGTAAGCCAAACTGAACCTCCGCTCTGCGTGGTGTATTGTATATTCCAAAACTTTCATTGTTGCCTAAGGTAGGTACACTGTGTTTTGCTTGGTTTCTTTTACTAAGTCTGTATACTAATAGGTGAAATGTCTGACTCATCTTTGGATCACAAAGTAACCAACAACCACCACAACCAAAGAGTATTCTATCTGTCAATCTACGCCAGAGAAAATACACGTCTGAGTCTGAGTGACTGCTGCAGTCTTCTTGGGATAACTATCATGGACTCCTAAGCTTGAAAGTTTAGGTAAAGTTTAGCTCTTAGCCTTTTGCATGTCCTGAGTAAATATAGGAAAATGGCTGATACAAGTTGTCTACGCCATAGACAAGATTTCACAGAACATTATTTTAAAAACAAAAACTGTCACTTGTCTTTGGTTAACCTAAAAATCAAGAAGCATTGCATCAGCTTTTACAGCGAAACAAATTGTATATTTTGGAATTCTTTTATTATAACTTTACGACAGAAATACAGTCCATTTAATCAACAAACCTGCGCCACCACCTAAAGCGCCAACATTTTTGGTCCACGAACCGTGAAAATCTTCGTTCGATCACGAATTCACGACCCGTCGAAAAGTCAATGGAGAAGAAAGCCAAGTATCATAGTCAGCCGTAAATCCTGTTTGCAAGACCTGATCTGCAGCTACACGGCACCCTCAGTAACCTTCAGCAAACTTCAGCAACCGTCAGCACCGTGCAGCCATCAGGAAGTGCAGCTATCGACAACAGTCGTGATCAAAGGGTTTGGTTTGCAGCAGTCGTGAGTTCGGTCCAATTTCGTCTCCACTGACGCCATCATCCTTATTTCAGTTAAATTCAGTAATTTTTTCAATTCAGCCTACATATTTCAGCAATTCGATACAATTTTCAGTAAAATATTTCAAGATTCAGACAATATTTCAGCAAACTCGGCCACCAGGCGATTTGTGTTGTTGTCAATGTCAGTTTTATGTTCATGAGCCCATTTTCATGAAAATCTTTCAGATTACAGACTAACCTAAAACATTGTTTCTCATTTCAGTGCCACTGCCTTGCTTTGTTGAAATTCTACACGAATACACGGTACTTTTCGACTCGCAGGCAACCAGCAACGTAACTACATACATTCAGCGCCTGGAAAGTTCAGTACCATTGTTTTTTTTTTTTTGTATTAATATCGTATCAAAACAAACTTTAACATGCCTGACACCATTTCCGAACCAAAGGACGATCCGAGGTTAAAAGAGTTGATCAAAAAACGAGGTACATATAAGGCAAAGGTCACGATTCACAAAACATTCCTCAACATGCTAAAGAATCATCAAACTTTAGATCCCCTTCAGGCTCTTCAGTTGAAATCCAGGCACCAAACAATTTCAGACCTGTACGTCATATATGATGAAGTGCAGACTTTAATCGAGTCCCTTGTTGACGTTTCAGATGAACAATTCAAAGAAAGAGAAGTTTTCGATAGCGAATACTATACATGCCTGGCAATTAGTGAGCAACTGTTGCAGAGCAACCAGAGCGTCTTGGTCAAGCCGGTAACTTCGCAGCGAGACGCAGGTGGGATCAAACCATTTGTTAAACTCCCTACGATTGATTTGCCACACTTTTCCGGTGAATATCATGACTGGCTAGAGTATAGAGACACTTTTCAATCTCTGATTCACAACAATGACACAATTCAAGAGATACAAAAGTTTCACTATCTGCGTGCTTCGCTGCAGGGTAGTGCTTCATTAATCATCAAGTCCCTTGAATTGTCTGCAGCGAATTATCAACTAGCATGGTCACTACTGTGTGAACGATACAACAACAAGCGTCAATTAGTGACTAATCACGTACAAAATCTATTCAGCTTACAAACAATTCAAAAAGAGTCCTCAGCGGCATTACGGCAGCTGTTGGATAACACAAACAAAAACTTGAGAGCTTTATCTGTGCTTGGAGAAGCAACAGAACATTGGGATACTCTCATCATTCATCTAGTGTCCAATAAGTTAGATAACACTACACTTAGGCATTGGGAGGAGTTCAAAAGTACCATTTCAGAGACGTCAAAGCTTGAAGATCTAAAGAAGTTTCTTAAAAATAGAGCCGATTTATTAGAAACTTTAGAAGAAAGCAAAACAAAAAGCAAATTAGATCCTCCAAGCCAGCAAACGTCATTCAAATCATACACTTCAGCAACAACATCAAACATGCCTACGTGCCCCCTCTGTAAAGCAAAACACCAGCTTTTTTCATGCAATACTTTCAGACAGCTTTCACCTGAAGAGAGGCGTGAAAAAGTGTCGAAACTAAGGATTTGTTTTAACTGTCTTTATCCCGGTCATGACGTGAAATCTTGCAAAGGAGGTACATGTAAGTACTGTTCACAAAAGCACAATACATTACTACATGTCGAGCAGTCTCAAGGCTCAAAATCTCAAGGGTCAATCACACTTATCAGTTCGGTAAACACACCAGTATTACTGTCGACGGCTCTGGTCAATGTGTTCGATCGTGCAGGCGTAGCTCATTCAGCACGGGCATTATTGGACAACGGAAGTACAGCGTGTTATATTTCAAAGGGGCTAGCTTCAAAGCTCGATATAGATACAGAGCCCACGACATTTTCAGTCACGGGTATCAGCAACAAACAAACAAATATTCAGCAACAATGCAAGATTAAAATTCAGTCAAAATACAATACATACAAAACAGATGCAACATGTTTTGTATTGGATCAGATTTCAGACAGCATACCAAGTGTGTATGTAGATAGAAATAACATTCAGATACCTAAACATTTGCAGTTGGCAGACCCTGAGTACTATGCACCCGCGTCAATTGATTTGCTGCTAGGCGCTGAAATATTCTGGACACTGATGGGTACCGGGCGAATACAGCTAGGTAAACATCAGCCAACACTACAAGAGACTGAACTCGGGTGGATAGTATCAGGTTGTGTTCCAGAACAAAATCAAAAGATCGATAGATCATCTTGTTTCTTCGTACAAGAAACAGATCAATTATCTCGCTTCTGGGAGCTTGATAACATTGCAGTAGAAAAACCAGTTTCAGATGAATATCAAAAATGTGAAGAGATTTTCACAAAAACCACAAAACACAATGATAGTGGCAGGTTTGTGGTTACAATTCCACTCAAAGAATCACCCGAGTGTCTGGGTGACTCTTATATACAAGCAAAATGTCGATTTCTTAGCATAGAAAGGAAATTGGCCAGTAACCCAGATTACAAAGAACTATACACACAATTTATGAGTGAATACATTAACTTGGGTCATATGACACAAAATGAAGAGTCACAACAATCAGCTAGTACAGACATACAGCATTCATATTTCCTTCCACATCATGGAGTAATTCGTGAATCCAGTACCACGACGTATCTTAGGGTAGTCTTTGACGGTTCTGCCCGCACTACTAGCAAACGATCACTCAACGACATACACATGGTCGGACCTGTCGTACAGGACGATATTGTTGCGATTCTACTTCGATTTCGCCAACATAAGTACATTGTTTCAGCAGACGTACAGAAAATGTATCGCCAAATTGAAGTAGAACCATCACAACGAACGTTACAACAAATCATATGGCGTTCAGATCCTTCAGAGCCTCTGAAGACATACTCACTCAACACGGTGACATATGGAACAGCATCAGCTCCATATCTAGCCACAAGATGCATGAAACAAGTAGGTTTGGACTGCCATGATCCAACCATTGCGCAAGTGATAATTCGAGACTTTTATGTTGATGATTTATTAACAGGGTCTGACGAGGAGCATTGTTTATATCATATCGCTAAAGGGGTAAACGATGAACTACGCAAGGTAAAATTTTCGTTGCAAAAATGGCAGTCAAACCACCCTGACTTGTTACAAAATCTGAGTTACACAAATTCGGCTGCAACACCAACTATCAACTTAGGCGTTAATGAACGTACAAAGACATTAGGTGTATATTGGCACATTCAACAAGATACAATTGGATACACAGTCAGTACAGAAAGTCCTTCAAGGCAAAAAATAACAAAACGTCGAATATTGTCGATTATTGGTCAAATTTTTGATCCACTGGGTTTGATAAGTCCCTGTATTATAGAAGCAAAAATAATAATGCAAAAAATTTGGTTGAATAAATTATCTTGGGACGAAGTTGTTCCTCAGGACATTCAAACTCAGTGGAAAAAATTCATTCAGTCATTAGCAGACGTAAACACAATCTCAATAGACAGACGCGTATTCACAGATAAACCTATAAATATTCAAATTCACGTGTTCAATGATGCAGCAAAATTAGCATATGGAAGCTGCATATATGTGCGCACTGTTACCGCCGACGGTCATGTTAAAGTAGAATTACTTGTCGCTAAGGGCAGAATCGCCCCTCTCAAAACTCAAACTATACCGAGGCTTGAATTGTGTGCCGCACTTACAGGAATTCGTCTCTTCAGGAAAGTCATGGAATCGTTGCGGAACACGCATCTCATATCAGAGTGCTTCTTTTGGAGCGATTCTATGATCGTCTTGGCTTGGATAGGGACAGAACCACATAAGCTCCAACAATTCGTACAGCCTAGAGTTACTGAGATTCAAACTGTTACTAAAAAACACACATGGCGGTACGTGCCCACAAAGACCAACCCAGCTGATATGATATCTAGAGGAGCAAATGTGAAGCAGCTAATAAATTCAAATTGGTTTTCAGGCCCCGCGTTTCTCAGAGAAGATGATAGCAAATGGCCAATTCATTCAGGACACAATATCAGCGAATCAGAACTACCAGAAATAATAAGGGCCAAGACTAATTCACATTGCTTCTCAACGCAAGTAGACAACACCTATGTTCAGTTTTACAAAAAATATTCAAGCTTTACAAAGCTAATTCGCATCACAGCGTACATTCACAGATTCATACAGAATTGTAAAATAAAATCACAAACAACACGAACTCATTCAAATAATGTTACAGCATTATCAGCCTTAGAGCTACAGCTAGCAAAATTGCAACTAGTCAAATGGTCACAGATTGAAAGTTTCAATTTTGAATACAATACATTACTTCATAAGGGTCAGTTGCCTATGAGTAACGGGTTAATAGCTCTCAATCCTTTCATGGATCAACACAACATCATGCGCGTGGGGGGAAGATTGCGCAACACGCAATTCCAATACGACAAAAAGTTCCCTATGTTACTTGATTCAAAACATCATTTATGTCAAATAATATTCTCAACATATCATCTTATTTATTTACACGCAGGGCCGCAACTTTTGTTGTCATTAGTTCGCGAAGTGTTTTGGCCCATAGGTGGTCGAAACTTATCCAGAAAAACAGTACGAGCATGCACTAAATGCAGAAGATTTCAAGGTAGCACTGTTTCACCCATAATGGGCAACTTACCTGAGTCACGAACGCGCGCAGATTTTCCTTTTGATCATGTAGGAATTGATCTCTCCGGAGCAGTCATGATAAATGACCGGAAAGGTCGTGGATGTAGACTTATTAAGTCATACATTTGCGTCTTCGTTTGCTTTGCGGTAAAAGCCGTGCATTTGGAATTAGTTACCGACTTGACCAAGGAATCTTTTATTGCAGCTTTAAATCGTTTTATCTCACGCAGGGGTAAACCCAGCCACATACACTCAGACAATGGTACTAATTTTCTTGGTGCCTCAAAAATCATTGCAAAATTTTCAGCAGAGCAAGGCATACAATGGCATTTCTCCAGTCCCTATAGCCCCCACCAGGGAGGTTTATGGGAATCATGTGTTAAATCTACTAAGCACCATCTCAAGCGCATCCTAGGTTTGGCACACCTTACTTACGAAGAGATGTATACAGTTTTAGTCCAAATAGAGGGCATACTTAATTCCAGACCATTAACCCCACTTTCATCAGATCCATCAGATCTCTCAGCCCTCACTCCCTCTCATTTTCTTATCGGCCGGACTCTCGCTGCTCTTCCTCACCCACAGATCACGGACTGCAACACGCTGCGGCTTCCACGGCACCAGCGTGTAGAGCAGATCCGCCAACATTATTGGAAGAGATTTCACATTGAATATATTTCTCAGCTACAAAGGCGGACAAAATGGAAGAGATCCAGGGGAGAACGGTTGACTGAGGGTGCACTCGTCGTTATCAAGGATGAGTCGCTGCCTCCGCTCCAGTGGCTACTCGGGCGAGTGATCAAGACGTATGATGGAACCGACGGAATCGCTCGAGTGGCGGATATCAAGACAAAGAATGGCGTGATGAGACGATCATTCGCACGAATCTGCTTGCTGCCTGCTGCAGAAGATCAACCTTTCGCCGGCGGCGGCGGCAGCATGTCTACGCCATAGACAAGATTTCACAGAACATTATTTTAAAAACAAAAACTGTCACTTGTCTTTGGTTAACCTAAAAATCAAGAAGCATTGCATCAGCTTTTACAGCGAAACAAATTGTATATTTTGGAATTCTTTTATTATAACTTTACGACAGAAATACAGTCCATTTAATCAACAAACCTGCGCCACCACCTAAAGCGCCAACACAAGTTATCCCGAAACCCGGCACTGAAGAATAACTATGTGACAACATCTTTCTAAATTTCCAAATACGAATTTCCAATACAGATTCGTTAAAATTTACCGGAATTCTTAAGATTGTTCATATCTTCCTAATTTACAGTCTTTATTTCTAACTGTTTTCTTCAAAACTGTAACCGGCATGGTGTTTGAGAAAAAATTGCTGCGTTTACCACCTCAGTGGGAAATATGAATTTTATTTCCCAACCGTCCTTTTCGAGCTCATCAACGGATAATATCGGGGTTGGTTAGCCTAAAGTAGGCCTCTTTAAAGTTTATGCAAGCCTTAAAAAAAAACCCAAGTAATGAGAAAAGCACTGAGGCAGAGAGTCTACAATGGGCTACACCTACTTTATTTAAGTCTAGTACTTTTTCATTAAATATCTTGAAGTCGGAAAGAATAAATAGTTGATTCGGTCGTGAGCTTCAAGGAAACTGTTGAAAATAAAATTCCTATTTGCCAGGGTGGTAAACGCCACTAATTTTACCCAAGTCCCCACCCCGGTGGCAGTTTCGAAGGGGACAGTAGGGAAAATAGGAAATATACAAATTGATTAGTGGAATGGAAACATAAGGAAGTATAAAAAGTTATTTCATATAAATGTTTCTTTAAAATGTAGGTTTAGGTTCTACTAAATATAATGAATTAAGTAAATATGAATTATCTCTTAGACAAACCTCTGGTCCCATTTAAAATTTTAATATTTCCCCATGTATTTACTAAATTAATGTTACATACCATACTATTTTTCATGAGATTTACAAAGTAAAAAACTGTAAGTGCCACATACTTGTCATTTTACCTGCGATTTATCCATGTAAAACATGGTATGTGAAACATACGATATTTTCAGTCACCTCATCCACGCCATAAAAAATGGTAAGATTAACATACGATATTTTCTTACTTCGTTACCCCGTCGTAAAGAATCGTAACAACAATATCTCCAAAAGTATTCAAAATACAGCTTTTACATTAGCACATAAAAATCGAGCCCAAAATAACCTAATTATGGTAAAAATTTCAAACCAAAAGATTTAAAATCAAAAGAACGGTTAAAGAAAACATCTTTAAATGGCTCTCCTGGAAAGTTAGCTTTTTGAACATACGGTAGTTTACGTAGGAGCCATCGATATAACAAAAACCTATTCGACTGCAAATCAACTGTACGTAATTACCTCTTAAAACTTAACTATGACGAAACTGAAGGATTGTTACTCACAGACTCTTGATATTGATAAATACACCTTGACCAAGATTTCCACATATCACACACAATCTCTCCCTTACACTCACACACACACACACACACACTCACACACCATCTCCCTACCACACACATATATACATAATACACCCTCACACACACACATCAACACACTTATATTGGAACAAGTGCCTCAGTATTAATACTTCCAAATTTATTTAACATACGTACTTAGAGATAAAACATTTCGTATATAAACCTCTTATTATATCAAGCACAAACCTTTTATAATTTCAATGTAAGGCGCTGGTACCTGTGATACAGTTTATACTAGTACAGGTACCATTGTCCCTCCTATGCAATGTTATCTAAAACTGTGCACAACCCGCAATGTAAAATGTAACATTTCTTTTGGTCCAATAAACATTATTATTATTATATTATTATCCATGGACTGACCGCGCCCGATGTTGCTTAACTTTGCTAATTGATTAAGAATGAGTAGACTAAGTACCTAGTCCAACTTTACTAGGCTGTGAGCACTAGCTACTTGATGGACTAAATGTAACAATGAAGGTACGTAAAAGACATTGTCATAAGATAATGGATAGAACGTTGTCACACACAAGTCAGTCAAAAAGCATTCCTGCATATTTAATAATAACATTCCATTTGAGCCCATCGCTTCAAATGGGTCGGGAATGAAAACCGATTTCATTCCATATTTCACGCCACAGTAGTAAACATGTCACAGGGAATAATTGATATTGTAGATGGGTTTGTAATTTACTCGAAATTTACGGCTTTGTGTCTACTGTTGCATGTCTACTGATGCTTTGTTATACGATATTTCTGACTTAGTGCATTCTTGCTGTTATTCGAAACTGCTCAGTTTCTTTACGACCCTGCTATCATTTGAGGAAGACAGACGGACAGTGGAGTCTTAGTAATAGGCTCCCGACTGGCACCCTTCGGGTATGGAACCCTGAAAATGGCGGTTGCGCAACCGGTTAAGGCGCCGTGCATAGTGAATTAGCCCGCGCGCAAAGAAAAATGCACAAAATCGATTCCTGTAACAAATACACTAAAAAAATCGAAAATGTTCACATATCAAACCCTAGAATTAGGTGAGAGCTATCTAAAACAGCCAGTTTTGTGTTGATATCCATAACAGATTGCAAGATATTTTGTCTGAAAAGAAGTGCGCCGCCTATTTTTTTTTCAAGCAAAATTATATCTTCAAAACGTTTATGAATGTCAATTACACGAAACTGGCTGTTTTAAGATAGGTCTCACCTAATTCTAGGGTTTGATATTATTATGTGAACATTTTCGATTTGTTTAGTTTTTTTGATACAGGAATCGATTTTGTGCATTTTTCTTTGCGCTCGGGCGATTCACTAAGCACGGCGACTTAAATTACAACGTAAGAGCTTCTCGCGCAGCCACTTGATTTCAGACTAATATTGTCGTCGAATCAAACTAATGTAGTCAAAGGGAATATTGGATTAATCTGAACAGTTGGTGTTGGATTGAAATTTAATTCATTATACCTAGTATCGAATTATGTAAGGATACTAATATACGGGAGTATGGTAATTGAAAGTTAGATTGTTGCTATGTAGGTATAATCTTTAGGTATGTAGCTAAACGCCGATACCTAATATCAAATGAGGTCGTAAATAGTTAGAGGCACTTTAAGTATAATAAGCAGGTTTTTATTACAAAGCAGGTTTTTCTTTGATTAGTTTGAAATAAAATTCATTCAGATCCCTTTCCTCTGAGTATATTTTGAGTCGGTGTTCAGCGAACGGAAACAACGTTGCAAACAATTCTACAGCGTCCCGTGGCACCTTAACTGGCACTAGATGACTAGTGCCTGGGACATATTTATACATACATATAAAGCCTAGTACCTAAACACAATATTATTGCCATTGTCATGAGTCCCATAAAGTAATATGAAAATATCGTTAAGTTTAACTATAAGGCCGGCCACATATTATAGACGGAATTCCGGACGAAAAAAAAACGAATCGGGATTCCGAACGCAGTGACTGGATACAAGTCTATGGGCCTACCACACACATACGGTTTTTTCCGTCCGGAATTTTCATAGATTTGTATGCAGTTGCTGCGTTTGGAATCCCCATTAGTTTTTCCGTTTTGGAAAATTTCCGTCTGTATGTGGCCGGCCTAAAGGCTTATGTCAAACTAGGCCAGTAGGGCTCGGTGAACTAGTCAATTACATGCCCATGACTATGACGTCGTGAACAAAGTAATTTCAATTATGCTGGTTTAGGGCATAATTTAATTATAATTCGTGCGCTTGTTGCGTGACAACGAACATTGCGATCCGCCAGCAACTACATATTGGCATGGTTTTGTGTGCCTTGAAAGTCAGTTATGTATGATTGCTTTAGGCTCGTAATATTAATCACAGTTTAAACTCAGACCATAGATTAAACCTCGCATTTTGTATGAAAATTACTCGACCGATAGGGTTTAAACTAGCTTTTTTGGTTTAAACTGTGATTGATATTAAGGGCCTTAGAGTCACAATGCAGTACCTATGTTTTTTTTAAAATTAACTAATGTATAGGTACATTGTAAGCACCGGAATTTGAATTTCCTCTCAATGTTTTCCCTCACCGTCAGCGAGTGGTTTTGCTACTTTAACTTTACAAATGTATGTAACTTTGATAAGAAACAAAGTCATAGGTACGGTCGGCCACAGTCACAGATACCCCATGGCAGCTCTTACCGCGCGCGGCATAAGGGCGTCAATCGAACAAAAAGGGGTATCCTAGCATGTGGCTTACTGTACAAGCCTTAGATTAACCTAATCTTTAACCTCCCACGCAAAACACCGTTACCAAATAAATACCCCCTTTCCTTGTACATCGAGCGTTATCTTATCGGGTGATCTGAAACTCATTGGAGGCTCGATAGGTACCTAGTTTTTAGCGTATCTCAGGCTCAGATATAAAATACAGCCTTCGAACGTTGGCGGTGGTAGTACCGGGGACCTTTGGTTTTAAGGTTGTGATTGTGAGCGAAAGTGAAGTAGATAGTTTAATTTGTGAGAAAATTTAGATGAATTCACTGAAAAGGATCAACTGAAATGTTACCTACTTAGGTATACCACATGTCCAAAGCACTGCACCGCCGAGTGGTCTCTTCACCCATCTAGTATAAGTGCAGGTGCCACTAGACGCTGTATAAATCATCTCATTAACGTAGATGAAAAGGCCTTAAGTTTTTTAGGTATACCATTATACCAGTTCACTTTTTCTTGTTTACTTTTGTTCACTTTTCAGTGAAGTCATATAAATAGTCTTACAAAATCCTTCACAGTAGTTGGTTCCGCACGTTTTTATACTGTTTTTCTTGTAGGATAGGCCTACCTCTTCTTCTTAGGCCTACTAAGCTGAGAGTTTGGTCCCGAAAGTTTATTCTTGACTCCAAACCGAAGTATATAACCTACCTAATAAACTTTTTCGATAAAATCCTTTATTATTGAAATCGAAATGAAATAAGTGAATCAATCGGAAGTTAAGTGAGGAGAGATCCAGTTCAATTCTAATGAAGCAATTTCTAAGCGTGATCCTCGAAGCGAACCTTGCCAAAATACTCTTTAAACAAACTGAAGTTAAAAAGTATTTTAGAGACTTTCTGATTTTCTAAAATTACACAAGCCGAAGTTAAAAAGAGTCTGTTGGGGATGTCAGAATCCATATTAGAATCAATTAACCTAATTAGTTCCTACCTGGTGGCTATCGGAATATTTCATTTTGCAGTGTCGAAACTGACAGAGCTTTGTTCGCACGTTAGGTAATCGTCTTTCATTGCAAAAAGTGTCGATCAAATATTCGTATTATCTAAAGGCTCGAATAAGAAACGCACAAAAAAAAAGCACCTTCCCGTCCAAAATACAAGGTGTTATTTTGTAAACTGACACTCAACTCAGGGGTGATTATTGACACAATGAAGAAGCAAACACAAAAAAAAACACTGAAAAATACCCAAAAATCATTACTTACTTCTTATCTATTATACTAACGCTTGCGGTCGCACTCGAAATATCGGGCGCCACATCGCGCGCACGCTTTGGGAAGGCCGGGGGTGTCCGCACGTCCTTCTTTTATTTTAAAAATGTATTAAAAAAAAGAAGAAGCAATAAAACCTTATATTTAGTTTAAGCGTTACTAATACTATCTTTCCTGAGTCGGGTGTCAGTAACCAAGACAACACCCTGAATAAAAAAAGTATAACTCAAAGAGTCTGTGAAATTATTTGTTGTTTCTCAGAAAGTATCCGCCGACACGATTGTTGGCATAATCCGTGCTTAACCTCGCATTTGTGGGGGGTTTTCCGTTACTGAAAACTCACTGAAACAATTTACCTGCACCTGTCCCCGTAGCATGACTTTTATCGAGGCGGATTTATCCAACAAAATGGCGGTTTATCAGCATTTTTGACGTCTAAAGTGGGTTATAAATCGTCAATAGCGATATATAACCCACTATAAACGTCAAAAATGCTGATAAACCGCCATTTTGTTGGATAAATCCGCCTCGATAAAAGTCATGCTACCCCCGCTGATTTATAAAATGCATTAGTTGATCGCTAGTGGCAAAATCTAAAGCATGGGAACGCAACTCACCATGCAAAGGCCCTTAGTAAAACTTAGGTTGGCATTAATAGTCGTCATCTCAAGCGCAAGCTCAAGCTCAAGTAGGTGATTTCAGAAAACAAAAATGCTAATGTCAAGCCTTGGCTAATGTCAAGCTTGAGTAGCTGACAGCATATTAATAGACACTAGCTTGATCTTGACATTAACATTAGCCAAGGTCCCAAATCGGTGATTTTGTTTTCTGTGTTCGAGCTTGAAACGACGATTATTAATGCCACCAGTTTTACTAAGGCTCGGTTTCTGAGTTGAGAATCTTGCTAAGCAAATGGGTAAGTATCGTCCTGTCTCTGCAGATTTCTCACAAAAGAGCGTGACAGAGCGATACGTAAGTATGTGCTTAGTAAAATTCTCAATTCAGAAACCGGGCCTAAGGGCCTTTGCATGGTGACTTGCGTTCCCATGCTTTAGATTTTGCCACAGCGTTCACCTAACCATAAACTGACCGCTGCCGATGTTGTTTGACTTTTCCAGACGGTTAAAAATTTTAGTCTAATAGCTAAGCGAAGATCGGGCAGTCAGGAGGGCCTACCTTGAAGTACCAAGTGGTCGAAGACCAGTCGGCCGTCCCAAATACCGCTGGAGGGATGAAGTTGGCAAGGACCTGCGCAAACTACAGGCAGGCGACTGGAAAGAGACCGCGCAGGACAGAGACCAGTGGCAACTTCTTGTGTCTGAGGCCAAGCAAGACCCACTTCGGGTCGGTGAGCCAGCGAAGTAAGTAAGTAACAATTCGAGAAATTCACTAAGTAAATGGGAAAGTATCGTCCTGTCTCTGCGGATTTCTCACAAAAGAGTGTGACAGAACGATAGTAAAGTATTTGCTTAGCAAAATTCTCAATTCAGAAACGGGGCCTAAGTAAGCGACGATCGCACTGCGAATAATGCGAGTGACCCCAAAAGTCGGGAAATGGAAATGAATGTAAGTGGGAAAGTTTGATGAAGTTGGCGGCAGCGAGCCGAAATGTCGGCGCGGGCGCTGCCTCTCCTACATTCACAAACGACTATCTCTCTTCCTCCGGGTGCACTTGCTAGATATTGATAGATGCTAGATTTTTTGCAAGAACCTACGAGAAACAATGAAGCAAATATAAACTTTTATGCACATTGCGTTGAGTATAAGGAGTAGGTATATTATTGTTTTAAGCCTGGATTTTGGTGTCTCTTTGCTGGGCTTCAACACATGTATTATAATTATCTCTCTCTCTCTCTTCCGAGCTTTAGTCCCACATGGTGGAGGGGTCAGCTTTCCTTATTTTCTCTCTCCACTTCGCCCTGTTCTTGGTGTCGTCTTCGGAGGCTCCGCATTCTATGAGATCTTTGTTGACCACGTCCACGTCGTCGATGTATTATAATTATATTAAATATTATTTCCAATAACTCTTATAAACTCTTATCTCTAACAAAAAAAAAAACTAAGGTACCGTATCGGCATACGATAAAAAGAACTGGTTGCCATTTTTTTATTGAGACAATATGTATAATCAAAAACAGAACGTGACAGATGCACAAACAAATCGTTTGTGGAGTATTTTTTTCGCACGTTCCATTCAGCTGTAAATAATTTGTCGAGAATGTTTCTGTTTTGTCATGCCCGCGAATTTGTTTCTTCTACGTTTTCTTGCTTTTGCGTCAAATAACTATAATAGGAATAAATAAGGAATAAATAACGATAATAAGCTAAAATTTTGATAGGGCACCAAGGGCAGCCATATAGGTTTAACCTTTAACCTTTGAAGCTTCAGGATTATTTTTTAAAATATTGTCTACGAATTTAAATACATTGTGAACAACTGACCGATTATTTCTAAATTAAATATTTCGTTTTGACGAATAAATACAAATTTTCGATGGATTGTTTATTTCGATACGAGGTATTTTCCCGAATCGGTTTTGAGGACTAGCAACTGTGCAGTTTTTTTTTACAGAATAAGTACACATACTACAAGTAAAAATAAATGTATAATATCGAGTAGATGTCTAGATATCTTGAATCAGCGCCGCACGCAGTTTCTCGTAGCTAGAGGTACTTTGTGTGCCATAAGAAATGCCGGGGTATCTTAGATTGTCGTTGACTGTACAACCAATAGAACCAGCTCTGTGATTAGTCCGCGCACCACCAATTAGAATCCGACAGAATACTGATGTCTTCAATTGCGCTGCTCTACTGCCTGCCAGGATAGCCTCGGGTCCTGGTGGTCGAACTAATGGATGTGTTACTTTGAGGTGGATTAGAAGGATTGTTCTACATTCTTTAGTTAGTTCCGCTTTCATGATATTAAGGAATTTATCCGATTTATTTGTTTCATTATTTATTCTATTGCATGGTTATAATAAAAATACTTGGCCTTCATAGATGAACAGGCAAAAACAATCAGCTAAATTTGGCATTCAATACTTAGCACTACTTACCTGTAATTATGGAGCTTGCAAAGATTGTACTCCAGCCCACCTACACTTAACTAACCAAGGTGAACTTTACTAAAATATTCTGTAAGAAAAATTGCCATCGAGACGCTTTCTATAAATTTCAATTCACAAGAACCTCCGGACTTTATTAAAGTTAGTTCAAACTTAAGCATAACATTAAGGAGGGAAATCAAAAGCCCTCCCCTCCATTACTTGAAGCAACATTTTGTACGGCGGTTCCTTATCCAGCCATACAATCTGTGAATGGTGCCCACAAAGTATGCTGCATCCCCGCCATAGCAGTGGGGTATAGAATTGGTTCTGTTTTCAAAGTAAGACGTGAACTCAATACAATGGGGGCAGGGAAGAAACGCAGCCAGCAAGGGGAAGTTTGGAGATTGTGGACCGGTTTTACCATCAGGTTCCGACCTTCGGATTTAATCAAATAAAGATTCAATAAAATTAACAGTTCAATAATGGACAAATAGGGTGGATTTTTTAGACGGGGCAGTAAGGGCAGGTACCTTAATCGTTATAGTTACAGGAAAATCTTCATCCATAAAGAGACCATCCATAACTTGTTGAGATATTATGAACTGCACTCACAGATTTTGAAAAAAATATACAGTCTCTACTGCTATTGCGGCCCCGTTTAAATATCCACCCTGTATACAAAATGCAATAAACATAGATACTTAGACGTGTCATAGTAGAAGTAACCCCCGACCTAGATATCGCACCGCTAAAATTCAATAATTCAGTCTTGATAAATACTTACCTTCGTTGGGATCTAATATCAACGCACGAAAAACGTTGATACAAATGTACCTATTAGTCACCAGCTCGTAACATTAATAGTTATTTTCATGATCAGGTTAAAAAAATCTACCTATTTACACATGGGCGCCGGCAAGCAGGCTGTAAGGGGGTGCACTTGCACCCCCCTGGCAGGAAAGAAATATTTTTCTATAAATATTAAGTTACTGTTTGAATTACAACTGAAGGCTTCTAGGTTGCTGTCCAATTGGAATATTATAAATTTTTCGTTCGCTATCTAAAATTGGTGAAATTTCAGGCGCGCTGTGTTTATCTATCTAGACATAATCAAATTCCTTCCTTTGATGAAGAATATAGAAAGTGACAACAGGTATTTCCGTGAACGAACGTTATTAAGAAGGGTGCGGTTGGTTGGTTGATTGCTAAGACTGCAAATCCACCTCTGAATGCAGATGCACCACGCACCCCCCTGAAAGTAGTCCTGGCGGCGCCAATGTATTTACTCTGTACCCAAACCTAAGAGTCGGTAGGGTAGAAGCCCGTTTGGAGCGCGTTCAAAGTGCTCCGCGTAATTTTTCCCGCCCGCTTTGAAACCACGTTGCCGGAATAACCTTTTCGGAATTTTCGTAAATCTTCCCCGTCCGTGTTTCTGTTTTAATGGACATCGTTGCTTTTCTTTTAATCCTAATTTTCCATCTCGGTTGCAGTTATCTTCTTAACAATGCAACGCCCCTGTTGGATTTTAATTTATCCTCGCTTTGTCTTGATTCCTTTTGAGTTAAGAAATAAAAATGTTCGTGGTCTTACTAGGAATGGATGCTTCAAGAAAGTTATTAAGGAGGGTTAGTACTTAAACGTACCGCACAGTTTGTGTGGTTCATGACAGAAAATATTAGTATTATGACCATTAAATAATTACACAAGTTTTTGAAGAGTTGTATTACACCCCATAACAATTGATTTTGGCATATAATTGATAGCAAGCTAGAAAAAAATATCTAAATTTTCTAAAAAACGCGTAAAACTGCTCTTAAAGTTTGTGTCGTTGACGAATCCACAGATAATTTTGGTAGTTGAATATTTATCCTGTAAGTTATGAGTATATATAGAATAGTGTGA
Organism: Zelleria hepariella; assembly: GCA_949319315.1. NCBI lineage: Eukaryota > Metazoa > Arthropoda > Insecta > Lepidoptera > Yponomeutidae > Zelleria > Zelleria hepariella. The sequence continues at coordinate 1,650,975 of OX439388.1, forward strand.
ACCTTGTATTTTTGCAAAAAACAAAAGGTATTTGGAGCATTAATTCGTCAAACATAACCAAATTTTGCGTGCGATTTCTCCATACGAATTAGTATGGAGTACGGAATTGTTTTCACGCAAGCGTCGACCCCGTCTCGGAGTTCAGATCGCTGCGTGCCATCGAGGAGAGAGCACGTCGCTCGGCTCCACGAGGCCCCGATGTGTAGGAATATAGCTCGCACCACGAAAAAAGACCGATGAGTTAAAGCATTTTGGTTCTTAATACAATGAATTTAAGATTCCACCGAGAGACTTGATTGGTGGCGCGACCTCGCCCCACTGTAGTGTGGGGACAAATTGTATCAAAAGTGGACTAATAAATGAAGGACTGCCGGCACGTAGGTTTACATACTATGTAAGGTTCAACGTAAGCTGGTTTGCTTTCGCGCGGGATTCGATTTTCAAAAATGGAATGCTGTCGCTTGACTCAAGAGTTGCTTCGTGGTATAGTTATTGCAATGCGCGAAGGCGTGTTCATAAGTAAACGAAAAACTGCAGACTCGTAGGACTAACTGGTCCACGCGTTTTCGTGAACTACTACACATCAAAGTTGCAAACTGATTTTTCTACGCAAATAAAGGAGGGTAATTAATGTCACGTAATGTTCTTCGCGTGTATGTATGGAAGTATTAATTACGAAGTATTTTTTTTATGACCGTGTCGAAAGAAAATAATCGGCAAGATTTAGGGCCGAAACGCGGTAGAACGTATTTTTTTATTGAAAGAGCGAGCGAAGCGAGCGAAGTTCTCCGAGTCTACTGGAACAATCCGGCGTTTGTATGTTTGTATGTATGTATGTTTGTATGTATGTTTGTATGTATGTTTGTATGTATGTATGTATGAATGTTCGTTCGACGATAACTTGAGTTAATTTAGTCGGATCGGCATTGAATTTTGTAGACAGGTAAATGACCGGTGTGAAGTTAGCTGACAAAACTTGGCTGACAATATAATTATAATACTGCTAAATAAGATTGTATTTTTTTTTTAATGCATTTTTCAGGCCTTCTAAGTATCCTGAAAGCCTGTAACTGTTAAAAATATTGTTCGAACCGGAATCAAATAGTATTTTTTTTTTATATGACTGTTCTTAGTTCAACCTTTTTTAGGCGAACCGATCAAGATTCCAGGCTAGATTCGTTTTTTACCATTCTAGACGCTATCCTTTTCGTTAGCACATACTATAAGCTATCCAACAACACCAAAATCAAGCTTGTCCATTCAGAAGTACTCAAAAAAGTTATCTGACAAAAATAATTTCTCGATTTTACCAACTATTTTCAGTTTGGTCACAATTAATAGCCGCCAGAGGTTTTTACCACTCTAGACGCTACTTTTTTCTTTAGCACATACTATAAGCTATCCAACAACACCAAAATCAGGCTTGGATTTCATTCAGAAGTATCCAAAAAAGTTAGTTGACAAAAATAATTACACTATTTTTCCAAAACTATTTTCTGTTCTTTCAAAATTAAAAGCCACCAGAGTTTTTTATCACTCTAGACGCTATGGTTTCCTTTAGCAAATACTAAAAGCTATCCAACAACACCAAAATCAGACTTGGATTCCATTCAGAAGTACCCAAAAAAGTTAGCTGACAAATATAATTTTACGATTTTTCCAACTATTTTCAGTTTAGTCATAATTAAAAGCCGCCAGAGTTTTTAAAAAAGTTAGCTGACAAATATAATTTTACTATTTTTCCAATTATGTTCAGTTTAGTCATAATTAAAAGCCGCCAGAGTTTATTGCCACTCTAGACGCTATGATTTCCTTTAGCACATACTATAAGCTATACAACAACACCAAAATCAGGCTTGGATTCCATTCAGAAGTACCCAAAAAATTTATTGTCAAAAATAATTTCACAATTTTACCAACTATTTTCAGTTTGGTCAAAATTAATAGCCGCCAGAGGTTTTTACCACTCTAGACGCTGCTGTTTTCTTTAGCACATACTATAAGCTATCCAAAAACACCAAAATCAGGCTTGGATTTCATTCAGAAGTATCCAAAAAAGTTAGCTGACAAAAATAATTACACTATTTTTCCAAAACTATTTTCAGTTCTTTCAAAATTAAAAGCCACCAGAGGATTTTACCACTCCAGACGCTATGGTTTCCTTTAGCAAATACTAAAAGCTATCCAACAACACCAAAATCAGACTTGGATTTCATTCAGAAATACCCAAAAAAGTTAGCTGACAAATATAATTTTACGATTTTTCCAACTATTTTCAGTTTAGTCACAATTAAAAGCCGCCAGAGTTTATTGCCACTCTAGACGCTATGATTTCCTTTAGCACATACTATAAGCTATACAACAACACCAAATTCAGGCTTGGATTCCATTCAGAAGTACCCAAAAAATTTAATGTCACAAGTAATTTCACAATTTTACCAACTATTTTCAGTTTGGTCAAAATTAAAAGCCGTCAGAATTTTTACAACTCTAGACACAATTCTGAATGGAATCCAAGCCTGATTTTGGTGTTGTTGGATAGCTTATAGTATGTGCTAAAAAAAACCATAGCGTCTAGAGTGGTAAAAAACTCTGGCGGCTTTTAATTTTGACCAAACTGAAAATAGTTGAAAAAACCGTGAAATTATTTTTGTCAGCAAATTTTTTTGAGTACTTCTGAATGGAATCCAAGCCTGAGTTTGGTGTTGTTGGACAGATTGTAGTATGTGCTAAAGAAAATCATAGCGTCAAGAGTGGTAAAAAACTAATCTTGCCTGGAATCTTAATCGGTTTGCATAAAATTAAGATTGAACTGAGAACATATTTAAGAAAAACTATTTGATTCCGGCTCGAACTTGACCGTTTTGATCTGAGCAATCATTTTTTACAGTTACTGACTTTCAGGATACTTACAAGGCCTGAAAAATGCATTTAAAAAATTACCATCTTAATTTAGCAGTATTATAATTATTATTGTCAGCCAAGTTTTGTCAGCTAACTTCACACCGGTAGGTAAATGAGGCAAAGAGAATTTTTAAGTGTGAACATGAGCCAAATCGATCGAGGGGTTGCTGAGATATGGGGTCGCGAGTTCATAGTTCGGGGCGAACAACTAGTTATTTTTGTTTCTTTCATCAGGTAGAGGTAGAGCTTAGACTTATCTAGCATTAGCCATTTAGGAGATATGGGCAGTTAATGTTTTGATACTTGAATCGGGTAGATTTTGTCGAGTCCTTTTCTTAGGGTATGTAGGTACCATGAACGAACATGGGTTTAGCATTAGCCGTTTAGGAGATATGGGTTATTCATAGAATTGGTAACCGGAATACAGTGGCTACGTCTGGCACAGGATCGTGAGAGGTGGAGGTGGTTCATAATTCCCATAATTTCCAGAACGTGAAAAACATAACCCTCCTTTGGACAGTCGGGTAAACAACGTGCGCAAATGCTAGTTTGAAATAAAAAGTACATTTTCGATTCTTCAATTTTACATCACTATTCGCGCAGTCGACCGTGCAAGAGTGTGCGTGAGCGGTCGGCCGCGCGTCGATTGCTGTGTGCGTGCGAATTCGAGAAAGGTGCCGGCAAGACAGGGCCCTTAAGAAATGTGATGGACGACACGTGTTTAGAACTTTTACATTTCATATTAACAATAACTTGCCGCCAATCCCCATTATGTCTCTCCTGCTTCATAATATTGTATTTCACTGTATTTGATACCAATCAAAACAGAATTTCAATCACTGTATACCCCTTCCGGAATAATTGCCACTAACTAATTCGTAGAAGCAAGGGGTAACAATAATAAATCAAATGGACAAAAGAAGCGTCGAAACCAAACTGAACCAATTATCGATATTGAGAATTTAGTGACGAAGTTTCGTCAGTCACAGGTGCGCCTAAGCGACTTTCCGGCCATATTTCCACCCGCTAATTGTAAAGAAAACATGATAAGCAAACCTGAGTACGAAACTGTCAAGCAGCAATGGGTATGCGTAAAGATTAAAAAAAAAAAAGGATGTGCCAAAAGCAAATTACTAGATATTCTTACAGGCATAAAAATGCTATTTTAAACCTACAGAAAGAAATCATTGTCGAGATGAAAAATGTTGCTCGTGACAGGACCTGAACCCGTATTGTAATCAATTTTATTGAGCTATTTGATGAGCAAGTATTTGCTAACGTGTACTTGAGAAACGCAACCAGTAGTTTTGTCCAAAAGTAATAATACAGGGTGCACTCTAAGTCGATAGCGAAACTTGAAGTAGGCTGTCTACTGATCACTACAAACAACTTATACCAGGTGGCAAATAAAATGGAGCGAAAAAAATATCAGTAGTTCCATACAAAAGGTCGACTCAGTACTGCACCAAATGTATGAAACAGCTGATATTTTTTTCGCTCCATTTTTTTCGCCACCTAGTAAGTTGTTTGTAGTGATCAGTAGACATCCTACTTAAAGTTCCGCTATCGACTTAGAGTGCACCCTGTAGATATGAATAGAAAAAAAACCGGCAAATTGCGAGTCGGTCTCGCGCACGAAGGTTTCCGTACCATTATCCGTCATTATAAAACGGCAAAAAATCACGTTTGTCGTTTCGGGGCCTCCTTAAATATTTATTTTAAGTCTGTTTTTTTAGTATTTGTCATTATAGCGGCTACAGAAATATATCACCATTTGGTGAAAATTTCAACTGTCTAACTATCACGGTTCATGAGGACTAACAGACGGACAGACAGACAGACGGACGGATAGCGGAGTCTTAGTAAGAGGGTCCCATTTGGCACCCTTCGGGTACGGATCCCTAAAAAAACAAAACCAAGCTATATTTCATTGAAGGACTTTTATTTGCCGTTCTCGCTACACTTAGTATTGTATACCCTCGCAAAGAATACCGTAACCAATCTGAAATCGTAACCAATAAGCAGACAAATCGCATTTCGCTTTTATTTATTGGTTTAAATTGGCTGGCATTATAGGGATTTTCATATTGATATCAACGAATGTTTTGGATCCCCCTGTGAGTGACTGGGTATGTGGATGGGTACCGGCTACAGCTTTTCAATCACGCATTCGTGATATGAAACACGCATATGAAAAACGAAAAAACGTAGACCCAATGATGGTAAAAAGAACACAATCACATCTCGCATTCGACACATCTCAAAGTAAAAATCTCATGGCATTTCGATCTCGACTGCTCCCGACCACTGACTCGAGTCATGTCGAGCGAAAAAGGCCAACATCTCGCAGAAATCTCGTGCCTTAAGTCGAGGATGACTTAGTGAGGATAGAAGATGTGACATTTGCCGCAAAATGAGATTTTTCCTTCGAAAAGTGTCGAATGCGAGATCCTCGAGAATTAACCCCCAGCTTCTGGGCTTCACCTTTCTGGTGAAAAAGAAGTGGATAATGGGTGAAATAATTTTCGCATGAAACCCTTTGCAAAATCCTGATTAGGCCGAAAAAGTTCAAGGGATGGTAGCTTCACCTAAACAAGCATGTTTTGTCCTTCTTCCGAAAAGTTGCAGAATTAAAATAGTGCACGTTATTTAGTTAATTTAACCAAGAAATCCACAACTTCACTTCCACAAATAAATTACATCGTAATCAAACTCAGAACCCTATTACGAGACGTTAACACAGTTAAGTCGTTTTCAACTCGCGAAAGAAGACGTGCTAACTACATAAAATTACCGTCAAAGGGTTCCGTAGGTCGCTTCGATCTAATTGCAACTCCGTGACTTGTGCTACCCTCTTCCATTAGCCACTACTACTATGCAACTCCCATCTTGTGATGCCTTCATGTCGCTACGTATCCACCGATGCTTTACTTTTACCCAGCGCCCGGACCCTAGTTCCAAGCCAGCAATAGACGACAGTCTTAAAATACGACTCGGAGGAATGCTTCATAGTTTACCATTTGGTTGTCGTAAGGACTCGTCGAAGTCACGTCTATGTCATTAAAAGTCTAGACATAAAAGCAATTCAATTTATAATTCAGTTCGATTCCTAAACTGCGTATTTTTCCTACAATTTGCTGTTGTTCAGTGCACTTTTAATGTTGTTCAGACTGGTGCATTTACCTGTTACGGGCACGAGCAAGATACAAGCTAGACGCAACTTTAGTTTCTTAACTTGCTGCAGCTTTACTGATGAAATGGAAAAGTTTCTTTCGGTGCATTAAACATGTTTTCAAATTCTTGCTTAAATTTTTTCAGGTACCTTTTAACGCACCGAATGAACAGAATAATGTTGACCACAGCCTCTTTGTGCTGATAATATAAACATACAGCTAATCACTATTTATTATTTTGATATGGGGTGTCCATACGTCACAGTCATTAATTTATTGAACGAACGAGCGAGCGAAGCGAGCGAAGTTCTCCGAGTCTACTGGAACAATCCGGCGTTTGTATGTATGTATGTATGTATGAATGTTCGTTCGACGATAACTTGAGTAAATTTAGTCGGATCGTCATGTTTGGTAGGCAGGTAAATGAGGCCAAGAGAATTTTTTAGTTCGAACATGAGCCAAATCGGTCGAGGGGTTGCTGAGATATGGGGTCGCGAGTTCATAGTTCGGGGCGAACCACTAGTTATAGAACAACTTGAACAAGGAAATTTGTATATAAATAAAAATAACTAGTGGTTCGCCCCGAACTTTGAACTCGCGACCCCATATCTCAGCAACCCCTCGACCGATTTGGCTCATGTTCGAATTTAAAAATTCTCTTTAACTTATTTACCTGCCTACCAAATTTCGTGACGATCCGACTAAATTTACTCAAGTTATCGTCGAACGAACATTCATACATAACATACATACATACAAACGCCGGATTGTTCCAGTAGACTCGGAGAACTTCGCTCGCTTCGCTCGCTCGTTCAAAAAAATTGGTTTATGCGTTACTCAAACTATCGTCTCTGAGTCGGGTAACGTGTCACTGACCAAAACAACACCCTGTATACAGCAAATCTATCGGGCGAGTGCCTTACGTAGGTAATCGAATCCTTCACTCGCTTCACTCGCTGCCGTACGCCTGTCGGTATGCACTCGCGGCTAGCGTCTTCCCTTACAGATACCTCGTCTAAGCTATTTAAACAGTCCTGTCTGACTTACCGAGCCTCGACCTGTGCCTTGCAGTTAGGAAGCAGATAGTTATAACATATTTATGTTTATGTATGTGTATTTTAAGTTGGTATTTATGTATGATCTATGTAAGTTTATGATTACTTTTAAGTAGTTTATATCGTCGGTTTTTATTCATAATTGCACCAACTACCCGTATCTCAATTCCCTAGCACTTTTTTCCATCAGTGGTTGCCTGGAAGAAATTGCTGTTAGCAATAAGGCCGCCAATTGTACCTTGTTTAGTTAAGTTTTTTTCCTAGCCTGTATTTATATTGGTGTACAATAAAGCATATTTTATCTTTATCTTTATAGTGGGTTTTGTTTTCAAACCACAACCAACGATTTTTCTCGATTTCTCTTAAAATGCGTTGTTTATTACCTAGGCACCTATCCACCAGGTACAGGGTGTTGTTTTGTAAAGTAGCACCCAACTCAGGAGTGATTATTTACACGATAGGTACTGGAACAAAAAAAAAACAGAATAACCAGAGTAATACCCAAAAATTATTAAGTTGTAGCCACCCAGCCTCACGTCGCGGTTATTATAGAACAAATAGAACAAAATTTGTAATACAACGTGTTACAAAACATCCTAACTCTTTTTACAGGGTGTAACAAACTGGTCAACAGGATGTCAATTCTGTAGAAAAAACGTTGAAAAAAAACAATTTTTATTTTATAACCTCAAAATTAAATTTTTTTCATAACTTTTTTCTTTTTGGTATTAGCTCAAATTTAAACACCTATGTTTGTGAGTGTAGGTGCATTTGCATAGCTTTGAGTTGTTAAAACAGTATGAAAGTCAATGAAAACAATATTAAAACTAGTGGTTCGCCCCGAACTTTGAACTCGCGACCCCATATCTCAGCAACCCCTCGACCGATTTGGCTCATGTTCGAACTTAAAAATTCTCTTTACCTTATTTACCTGCCTACCAAATTTCGTGACGATCCGACTAAATTTACTCAAGTTATCGTCGAACGAACATTCATACATACATACATACATACAAACGCCGGATTGTTCCAGTAGACTCGGAGAACTTCGCTCGCTTCGCTCGCTCGTTCAAAAATACTTTTCTCCCGCCATAGCGTTGACATTTTATTAACTAGTGGTTCGCCCCGAACTGTGAACTCGTGACCCCGTATAAACTTAACAACCCATATCTCGGCAACCCCTCGACCGATTTGGCTCATGTTCGAACTTAAAAATTATTTTAATCTGGGGGCACGGCAGTGCCCCCACCAAGTCGAGCTAAAAAGCGGCACGGCCGTACCATACTTTTCTCGAAGCAGTTCAGGCCATTTTCGACCCCCCTATAACTTCGTTTCGGATAAAACTAGAAGCCTGAATTTTCTGTAACCAAGAAAGCATTGCATAAACACGGAATATTTCAAATTTAATTCAATTTGAACCAGTAGTTTAAGAATTATAACTAGTCAAAGTTTCGTATTTTGTCACTCACTCACTGACTGATCATCAAAACTCTAAGGCACTTCTAGCATACATAGAAGCTTCAAATTTAGAATACAATTAGTATTTAGTGTATAAATCAAGGAAAAACTAAAATATTTTGCAATTTCAGTCCAGGTTTCTAGGTACACCAACTGCATATATAACTTTGTATTCCCATATAAATATATGGGATTACAAAGTTTAATTTGCATACATGTACAATGCAAATGTACCTTGTAATCCTATATATTTATATGGGAATACAAAGTTATTTATGCATTTTGTATTTCGTAAACGAACGACTAGTTTCGTAAAATGTGCAATGCTTACGAAAGTTTAAGTGTAAAAAGTTATTTATGCAGTTGGTGTATCTAGAAAACTGGACCGAAATTGCAAAATATTTTAGTTTTTCCTTGATTTATACACTAAATACTTATTCTAAATATAATGGAATAAATCAGAGTATATAGTTACCTACATATAATTATGTTCAAAGGTAACTTGTAAAATGGTCAACCGAATGAAAAAGCCAAAATCCGTTGTTGGTATTAAAAAAGTAGAAGGTACTGGAAAGCAAAAAAAAGTAGGACTATCTACAAAAAGAAATGAGATCCCATCAAAAACATAACTTGTAAAAAAAAACCAAGCCTCGCTGCTCAGTTCTTCTACCATAAAAAGTTTTGAGATCCATGTAATACCAAGTCGGTTAATTTATTCAGTCCCTACTTAGGCTCCTTCTGTCTTAAGTTATTTATTACGTAATTAGCTAACCTAACAACATCTTATAGTGACGCATATCAATATTAAATATCTTTTATGTTAAAACATAAAAGATTGACTTGGCAATCAATACTAATTGTATTCTAAATTGCCAAGTCAATACATTTATTTGAAACATAAAAGATATTTAATATTGATATGCGTGTGAACACACATGCTGTTTGGGGAATAGTTCAGAAGGAAAACAACTCGTGTGACTTTAAATTAAATATATTTCATTATTCAACCATTTAGTTTTAACTAAAAATTAACTATACAACGTACCTTTTAAAATAATCCGCAATTACGATCATCAAGGACACTTTACGAATTTACTCTGGTAACAGCACCAATTTACTCCGATAGGTGTTTACTCGTTGACGGTTGAAATGATTTAAATTATAGTGGCTTTATCACAGCCGATACTAACACGGAGGTATTCCCACCTCGACGGTTGACGAGCGATTGCCACATGGCCGCGTCGCCAGCCGTTTTATATTGCAAAACGGCGGGTGGCGCCAAAGTCGTTTAGCACTTCTTTAGAAAACATAAATTAATACGAACAATTAATAAATATCGCTGACAGTTCGGCCATCTGACTAATTTGTACGTCCTCGTACGAAGTAAACTTTATATAATTAATATTATTATTGTTATTTTTTTATTATTAAAATATGTCAATTAAAACAATTACTTAGGTAGTGATTTGATAATAAGTTTGAGTTTTACTAAGATTGTATTGGAAGACACTATTTATTTTATATTATTAAATATTTGACTGCTTGATATTATAATAAACTATTGTTTAAATCCTTGGACTTCCGATGAAAGAATATTCCAAAGACTCACCGTTCAGTTCCTAAGCCATAATTATTAAGAGGGGAAAAACGAACTGGTGAAACGAAAAACCCTCTTGGCTTCATAATGGGATATACAACAGTAATTTACATTTGTATTTAAATATGAAGAAGGCTACGTGCCGCTTATAGTTTCAGATTTACATTTTTAATATGATAAACAATGTAACTGTGCAATTGATCAGTAATTATTGAATGAACAACAATCTAATTTACAGAATATCACTGGAAGCAAAATTAATAGAATGAAATGATATTACTAAAAGCAAGCATCAGATTAATGGATCCTAATGATCTGATTAATTATATGATTTATACAGCGCCCAATGGCACCTACACTCACACTAGGTGGGTGAAGTGACCACTAGGACGCAGCAGTGCCTGAGACATAATTTTTAGATGGAGTAGGCTTGCCCAGCACCTAAACCATCCCGACAGCTTAGTCAGCTTAGCATAATGTCTAAGTACATATTATTATGATATATCGTAATACTAAAAATATTCTGTGAACTAGATAATATAATAATAATGGCAACAGATTCACCGTCCTGAATACCCTGGCAACAGGCTAAACGTCTTGAATACCATACCATGGCAACAAGCTCACCATCCTGAATACAAAGGCAACAGGCTTACCGTTCTGAATAACAGATTCACCGTCCTGGATACCCTGGCAACAGGCTAAACGTCTTGAATACCATACCATGGCAACAAGCTCACCATCCTGAATACAAAGGTAACAGGCTGACCGTTCTGAATAGCAGATTCACCGTCCTGAATACCCTGGCAACAGGCTAAACGTCCTGAATACCATACCATGGCAACAAGCTCACCATCCCGAATACAAAGGTAACAGGCGGACCGTTCTGATTAACAAATTCACCGTCCTGAATACCCTGGCAACAGGCTAAACGTCTTGAATACCATACCATGGCAACAAGCTCACCATCCTGAGTACAAAGGTAACAGGCTGACCGTTCTGAATAATAATTATGGCTACCCTTAACTTTGGCAACAGGCCCCTCGTCATGAATACCATGGCAACAGGCATCTATGTCATGAATACCATACCACGGCAACATGCCCCCTAACCTGAATACCAAATACAATAATTATGGCTAATCTTAACTATGGCAACAGGCCCCGCGCCATGAATACCATGGCAACTGGCCCCTATGTCTAGAATACCACACCGTGGCAACGAGTCCCATGTCCTGAATACCACGGCAACATGTCTCATGTCCCGAATACCAGTACAGCATAACATCTTAAGATTGCAACAGGTAATAACTACTTTATCCTGAATACCAGTACAATATAACTTCTTCTTCTTCTTCTTCTTCTTCAACCTATAGCCACCCGATGCTGAGTGTAGGTCTCTTCCATCATCCAATATAACTTACAGCATCTTAATATGACAACAGGTCTCAACGACTATGTCCTGAATACCCGTCTAATATCACAAAAATCCCACATTGACATAACATGAAATGACATTTGACACAACTTTCTTCAGTAGTAGTAGTTAGAACAAACTCCTAACCTTAAATTAGTTAAAGAACTCTGGTAACTCCGGCCATGCTATGTTCTGATTTCAATCGTTACAATGTAAAACATTAAATTATTGTCGTGATATTACACTAAAATAATATTCGTCTTGGTAGGTAACTGCCACAAATAATAACAATAGTCATACAATACATTAATGAGTGGTGGTAGCCTAGTGGGCAGAACCATGGACTCCGAATTCAGGTGCTGGCACGCACCTATGACTCCAATTATTTTCAAAGCTAGGTATCAAAACACATTCGTGAATTTGTAGCAGCAATACCATTCGCCAATAGTGAAGGAAAACATCACGAGATAACCTTAGCATCTGAGGTATCGTGTAATAATATCCTCAGCGCGAAAATTGCCAAGCCACAGGGTATACGCGTGGGGGCAACTCCCGCTCAGAGAGAAGGCCCTCGCCCAGCAGTTGTACGGGCTACGTCTTCCCCTAAATACCCCATAACAATGAAGTATTTTCATTAGTTTCTAACTATATGGACCCAATAAGTCAACATTATCCGATTAGCATCAGGGACCGAAACCCTTCAAAGTTTCATAATATGCAAGTAATATAATTTTATTTTTCTGTTATATCTAGAATTGTTATGGAAATAATTGTCTATAGCTATAGCTTAGCTAAGCTACTTACTCCACGGCATTAAATGAAATCCATCTCGTTAGTATTAAAGAAAATAATTTTGGAGTGAGACTGAAGAAGTAAGCAAGATCATACATCAAGAAGCACTTACTACTCTTTCTTGAAAAAACAACGTGTTTGCTGCGAAGTAGTTGCCAGCATCGAATTTATTATCAACGATGTGAACGTCAATCACAGTAATTTGAAAAAATCTCTTATTTCAATACTCCTTATACAAGGCTACCCACTGGGCAGACCCAAGACATTCTGGTTGTAAAACCTGCAAGAATGTTTCTAGGAAAGTAATGGCTCATTGTTTCGTTTGGCAGCTTTTAAGGACAGGATAGCCAAACTGATCGCCGGTAAGTGAATGCATACAAAGAGGAAGAGGAAGAATTAGTTAAGATTCCAACAATATAGATGAACACCAGATCAATTTCGACCTATCTATCGACAAGGAGGGATGACTGAATATAGTAGACGATATTCAAGAAAATGATATTCACTTAACCCTTTGACTATTCAAATCCATTATGTAGAACGAGTGGTAGTATTTAACGAGATCATTCTCTCCTGTATGAACAAAAACCCCAAAAAGGACTGGGAGCCGAAGTTGTTAATCCACTAATCCCATATCGATAGAGCGACCGTATTATAAATACCAAAAACTACCTAGATATTGCAAGCTCGATAGGTCGTGGTGTGATAACAAGCATCCTTGCGTAACTTGTACCTGCATTGCTACGTGACAACAAAGTACTTCAGTGCAACATAAGTCATTAGAGCGCTCGAGCAAGTAGAGGAAACAATGTAAAGGATACCTTAGTCGATGTTTAAAGGAGCAATTTGAGTTCCGATGTTGTTAGTTATACGTAAACAAACCTAAACCAAACTTTACAATTGCCTAGGTATACAAACATCAAGATAGGGGATGCCCATAAATCCTTAGAGTAAATAATACGGCAGAACTGGAATAAAAGGGTGGCATGATGCTGATTTTGTACCTTAAACTTGTGAACACGGTACAGTTACTATTTTACACACTTGTTCAGTTCACTAGACCCTGTAAGATTAAGATTTATGTATTTCAAAGTTAACACAAGATTTATCACAATCATATTACAGTTTATGAGTCATCAACATACTCGTTTCAAGACCATCGAACCCTAGGGACCCGATGCGCGGGATTTTGGAGATTTCGCCGGATCTGTTCTATGCTTGTATATTATGGCTGGACTATTCAGTCATATATAAACGGGAGTTAAACACTTCGAATTCAACAAAACTAAAACGAAGGTGATTTTCATACATAGCAAGTGTAAGCCACGGGGCAGTTACCTTGGTTATTTAGAGACCCAAACCAAATCTCTAATTTGCAGAGATGGTGACTGCGATAGGAAGATAAAATGTAGACTGGCATTTGTTAAGGATGCATCCTTTCCCCGTTCCTCTGAAATCTGTAAATACTTCCAGAAATGTCCATGAGCACAGCAGAAAAGCTGTGCTGAATATGAATGTGTCGAAGATGTAAGTTCATGGTTTACGCGAGTGGGCCTCAACCTCAGGCAGACTTACACATCTGAGCGAAACTCGTAGAAAGAGTCGACAAATACAAGTATCCTAGACCATGTTAACAAACTCATAGGGGAACGATACCGAAATAAGAGTGCGTATCGAGATTTCCCGAGCGTCATTCATGACGATGAAAGAAGTTTTGTGCTATCAACAACGCTTCATAAAGCTGCTACTGCTTGGCGTTCTTTATGGGTGCGAGACATGGACCATGAAGGAGACTTGAAGCATTTGGGATATGGTGTTATCTACACTCCGGATCAGCTGGATTGCACAAAAAGTGGAAAAAAATGATACCAGCCGTACGATGGTCCGACGATATCAAAGCTACAGCAGGCTCAAACTGGACCACAATAGCTACAGACCGGCTTATATGGAAAAGACATGAAGAAGTATACGATACGTCCAGCAGTGGACGATATTAATATTGAAAAAGAAGAAGAAGAATTTCAAAAGGGCTACCTACCACATTTGAGTACACGCCGACTCGGCATTGACTCTCACAGCAAGCAAGAAAATGCAAAAGATAACAAATAATAACTGTACAAACTCTGAAACCTATAAAAAGAAAACCTTTGACTCACTACGAAAAAAAATGCCATACCCTTCATTGCACATGCCAATAAACTGGACTGTCAATAGTGATGAAAACTTACCCCAGATCCATTCATATTATATACCCACGGAAATACATATTTCGAGAAGCGTTCAATTATATAATATATATTGTACAATATGGTATATAAGTATGTTTATTATATGTATAGGTATAAGTATATATAGCTATAATAATATATATTAGTTTATTTATTGATATAATATGTAGGTATTTAATATTGTATTTATTTAATGGGTATTGTTTTGTATTTGTAACTGCTGAGTACATATATTTATATTCCACATTTGTAACTTCATTAGATATATATATTTTTTATTTTTTTATGTTATATTTATGTACACTAATCTACCGAATATTTTATCATCTTTGTCCTGTCCATCCAATGGTTGCCTTGCAGAAATCGCTTTTAGCGATAAGGCCGCCAATGGTATGCTTATTTATTAGTTTTAAGAATTTCCCTTGTAAATAATTTATAGTGTGCAATAAAGAGTTATCTATCTATCTATCTAACTATATCGAAAGCAAAACTGATACCCTATTTTACAAATACGTGGCCCGCTTTCTGGCAGGCGGCGTGGCCCGCGGTCAAGCAGGCGGCGTGGCCCGCTGTCAGGCAGGCGGAGTGGCCCGCTGTAAGGCAGGCGGCGTGGTCAGCTGTCAGGCAGGTGGCGTGGCCCGCTGTCATGCAGGCGGCGTGGCCAGCTGTCAGGCAGGCGGCGTCACGTCGGCTGAGCTGCTCTCAGGCGTCTCCAACCACCAGCGTTGTCCCAGTTTGTCCAAAAAAAAAGAAAAACAAAACAATCGGTTTGAATTTGATCAAGCAAGCAGAACCCTCCGGTCCATAACGACCAAATGTCAAAATACCTTAATTTCATCGTGACTAACTTTCAATTTACCTTTGTCTTTAAATGTGACGTATCTTGAAAACGGTGCGTCCTAGCGTGAAATTGATGAAAATTTTGCTACCCTTTATGAAACCCCGCCAAAACCATGACACACTATAATTATAACCTTGACAGGTCTTTGATAGGTCCTTGACGGGTATACAGTGTAAAACTGAAAAATATGCTGAACTTCGTGCCGCAAAAACCATGACACACCACCATAATAGCCTTGACAGGTCATTGACAGGTCATAGACAGGCTGTTGACAGGTCATTGACAGGTATCAAGTGTATTTTGAATAAAAGTGTATTTCGTGCAAGACCCACCTTATCTGACCTTGACCGGAGTTGCCTGCGTCATTGGCCACGTGGCTGGCTGCGTCCCTGGCTGCGTCACCGGCTACGTGGCTGGCTGCGTCCCTGGCTGCGTCACCGGCTACGTGGCTGGCTGCGTTCCTGGCTGCGTCACCGGATACGTGGCTGGCTGCGTCCCTGGCTGCGTCACCGGATACGTGGCTGGATGAGTCACCAGCTGCGCCACAGACTGCGTGGCCAGCGGCCTGGCACGAGCGTCACTCCACGTGCACGGTGTGAAAAGATAAAAAAAATACAACGGTTAATCCTAACAAGTTGTTTACACTTTTCGTTTTATGCAAGAGATAGTTACAAAGGAAATGAAAAACTTGATTTTTACTGTGTAATAAATCAACTCTTGAGATAATATCAAAATTTTCTGTGATTTTTGCCAAGTTCAGAGCGTTAATGGGCGTCTAATGGGTAATTATCCCAATTCGGATATGTGAACACACATGCTGTTTGGGGAATAGTTCAGAAGGAAAACAACTCGTGTGACTTTAAATTAAATATATTTCATTATTCAACCATTTAGTTTTAACTAAAAATTAACTATACAACGTACCTTTTAAAATAATCCGCAATTACGATCATCAAGGACACTTTACGAATTTACTCTGGTAACAGCACCAATTTACTCCGATAGGTGTTTACTCGTTGACGGTTGAAATGATTTAAATTATAGTGGCTTTATCACAGCCGATACTAACACGGAGGTATTCCCACCTCGACGGTTGACGAGCGATTGCCACATGGCCGCGTCGCCAGCCGTTTTATATTGCAAAACGGCGGGTGGCGCCAAAGTCGTTTAGCACTTCTTTAGAAAACATAAATTAATACGAACAATTAATAAATATCGCTGACATGCGTCACTATAAGATGTTGTTAGGTTAGCTAATTACGTAATAAATAACTTAAGACAGAAGGAGCCTAAGTAGGGACTGAATAAATTAACCGACTTGGTATTACATGGATCTCAAAACTTTTTATGGTAGAAGAACTGAGCAGCGAGGCTTGGTTTTTTTTTACAAGTTATGTTTTTGATGGGATCTAATTTACCCGCCTACCAAATTTCATAACAATCCGACCAAATTTACTCAAGTATAAAGTTATACTATATATAGTTAAAGTTATAGCCGAATACTATAAAGTTGCGTTTCAATAATCAGTTATAAGTACTTAGCGGTTTTTAAGTATGTTTAAAAAGGGAAGCGTTAAAAAATAATTTATTCTTAAAGTGGGCAGTAGACAAAAAAAGATTGGGAACCCCTACGTAGGGGTATTTAAAGCTGTTATGTGCCGACTCGGTCTCTGCAGGTTACGTATGAAGGCGCTGTTCTAGGTAGAGTGATCAAAATAGAATGGTATGAGGTACCTAGTGGCCACCCCTGGAGTTTTTGTGAGATAAAGCTATTGATTGAGCTTTTCCATGATGGCGGACAATAGAGGACTTAGGACTATTAGAGAACCGAACCCCAAGCGATATTTTAATCTCGGTTTAGACTAGAAGGATAGCCGGTATTACAAAGCAATAAGAGCAGTGAATAGTTTTGAAAAGAACCCGTAGTTGTGACTTCGAAGACCTACAAATAAACTGCACTCCACTCAAATAAAGTTCTTAATTATTTAAAATTGAATCGAAAAAGTCTCCCGCTTTAATATCCTTATTTTATTAGAGGCCGTGCGGTTAGCGCGCGCCGTTCATTTCCTGAGCAAAAAATATCGACTAATCAGGTTCAGTGAGGTGGAAATCTTTTAAAAGAGGTAGCGGAAAATGTTCTAAAAGGTAAATTTATTTTTAAAACAATAATGAGGAGAGTTCGCAGCAGGGAAGCGGAGTTGGCAATCAGCTGGTAAAAGGATGGCGTGAGAGCTGGGAGTCATAGGACTATTAATAAAATTGTAAAATAAGTATAATAATAAATATTGGAAGTTTTAATTTAAACGCAGTTTACCGGATTTAACACTAGTTTTATTTACTTTTTACATTTTCCCTTTTGAAACCTTTGCAGGTCTCGTGGTCGCGGTAGACTGATGACACAGCTGTCTTAAATGGATTTTTATTGGAAGTTTTGTTCTGCAGTAGGTAGGTAAGTATTAATTTAAACTAATGGGTATGGCCTAAAACGCAGAGAATTAGGCGCGTTTATCCAACATTAGTAACGACGTTGTCTTCCCATTCGCATTTTCCGTGGCAAAGTGGCAAAATGACGTCACAGGCGGGTAAAGTGAATTTGCCGTCGACGTCGTCTCATCCGGCGAATCGAGGGGCAAAAACTTCCGCACAATATAATAGACCACTTTGGAGGTATGGCCTAAGTATTACAGGTTGCCGGGAAATTGAGTGTTTGCAGGTGATGTCGGGGTAACTGGTGTTTATACCTACTACTCTTATGGTTATGTTTAACTGCTCATAATCATAAGAGATGGTGTGTATTTAGATCGTTGAAACAGTCTCGTATCCGTAAGGTAATTTCTGAGTTCAGGCGCCGTACATAGTGAATTAGCCCGCGCGCAACGAAAAATGTACAAAATAGATTCCTATAGCAATTAATTATTATTACACTAAATTAATCGAAAAAATGCTCATCTAGGACCTTCAAAGTAAGTGAGAGCTATTATAATCTAACACACCATTTTTCATTGTAACAGCTTGCAAGATATGTTTGCTGAAAAAAAGCGCACCGCCTATTTTTTTTCAGCGAAAATATCTTCATAAAGTTTATAAATGTCAACACGAAATTGGCTCACCTAATTCTAATGTTCCATGGGACCCTTTTTTCGATTCGTTTAGTTAGTGTATCTGATACAGGAATCGCTTTTGTTCATTTTTCTTGCGCGCGGGCCCTTAAAGTTAAAGAAAACAGTTTCATTGCATGCTATTGTCCAATGTTATACACCTTTCTTCAAATAAATTTCAGACTAGTAAACAACAGTTTATTTATACTCGCGTTTATGTCAAGAACATCAAGTTTCAACTTGACACACAAATTACAGTAATTTTATTTACCTGGTGGAGTCAATAGCCATGAGTCAATCGAAAACGCGATGCAACCATCGGACGATCAATTGGATACAGGATTTCCTGCATGCATACTAGAATTCTCAGGATTCCACCTGCAGTGATTCGGTATGACTGGTTTCTGTAATATGATCTCAGATCATTGCACTGATTGTCGAACCATTTGGAGAAGTTCATCTTGACAAACTATCAATTTTTTCAGCGCCCTAAAGATTTTAAAGGTAGAGATACATTTCGAAGTATGAAGTATTCATTAGTATGAAGGGAGTTTTTGAAAACCAGCGCTGTAGTTGAAGTTCAATTACAGCAAATGCTGAAAGACTTCCACTGTGTCATAACCTGTGTTTTATCTAGTAGGTATATTATACAACGTGTTACAAAACATCCTAACTCTTTTTACAGGGTGTAACCTAGTGGTAAACAGGATGTCAAATCTGTAAAAAAAGTTGAAAAAAAAAATTTTTATTTTATAACCTCAAACTTGAAAAAAAATGATAACTTTTTTGTTTTTGGTATTAGCTCAAATTTTTAAATATGTTTGTGTGTGTGCATTTACATAGCTTTTAGTTGTTAAAACATTGTGAAAGACAATGAAAACAGTATCTAATAAACACTTTTCTCCCACCACAGCGTTCACATTTTATTAATTTAAAAATCAACGGAACGTCATAGAGCAAAAAAAAAAATTTTGGTTGTGATCCCTATCACCGGGTGCTATTACCCTGTAAAAAGAGTTAGGTACTTTTGTAACACCTTGTATAATTATCTTGCATGACAATTCGATGTAGATGATTAGATAACCTTTTTTGTTACCTACCTCTTTTATGTCTAATCGGCTACTTTTATGTCTAAATGTACATAGAATTTGTCATTATCAACTATGAATTGTAGATTTATGAATCGCGCACCGGTGACTTCACGTAAGCATAGCTTGCGAGGTGTAGCCGGTACACAAATAAAAATTGCATGAATATAAAAAAATATATTTAGGTATACCACTATGAAGACTAGCTGGGCATTACGTACGGTCGGCCACAGATACGCACTAGCGGCTCTTACCGCGCGCGGCATAAGGGCGCCAATCGAATAAAAAGGGGTATCCTAGCGTGTGGCCGACTGTACAAATGAATTTCCCAATGCAGCTTTGATATCGCGTCAGCACCATACTAGGTGTCATCGGAACACAATTTAAAATGGCATGAAATATAAAACTATAGGTAACTACAGCTAAACCTGTAGTTACCTGTTTTGTAGGGTCAGGTTTTGTCAGGTTTTGTAGCGAAGGGTTTCCATTTCAGTTGCTTGTTTCCTCGTCGTGAGGAAACCCGCGGGTTAGTTGGCTCCACACGTATTGTCTTGTCTTTCCTGTGGGCTAAGCCAACTAAGCTGTCAGGATGGTATAGGTGCTGGTAAACCCTACTCCATCTAA
This sequence comes from Zelleria hepariella, assembly GCA_949319315.1. NCBI lineage: Eukaryota > Metazoa > Arthropoda > Insecta > Lepidoptera > Yponomeutidae > Zelleria > Zelleria hepariella. The sequence continues at coordinate 1,671,249 of OX439388.1, forward strand.
AACAATGTCCCAGGCACTGCAGCGCCGAGTGGTCTCTTCACTCATCCAGTGTGGGTTTAGGTGCCACTGGACGCTTCATAAATAATTTCATTACGTAGATGCAAAGGCCTTAGATAGCGATGGGTAAATCTGTTACTTTATCACCGATCATCGCCAATTTGTAGCCACAGCTTTCCAGCTTCATTGCCCGCTCCTAGATTACCACGCGTCTGGGCAGCAGATTGCTTTAGGCGGAATGCGTCTCAGTCAGGCGAACTAGCTGACTACTGTCAGTATGTCTCAGTTGCACGGTTACCTGTATGATAACCTATAGTGTGTAGAGAGAGAGTAACCCTTTGGTAGGAAGATTATACAAAGTGTTACAAAAGTTCATTTTCTTTGCGCGCGGGGCTATTCACTATGCACGGTGCCTTAAAAAACAAGTACTTTCTAAAAAAATCAGCAAAATCAACTTGTAACAGTTCTACAAGAAAATTGCAGAACTGAATAACTATACACACTGGTCAATGCTCGGTCAAATAAATGTAGTCTAGTACAAAAGGTCTTTGTGAAACCTAAAAAGGTCGTATAAGACCCTGTCCAGCGTGAGATGGGCATCCATTTAGGCATAGATGCCACACTATAGAGAATTCAGAAGCTCTGGTGTGAAAGCTCGACATTAAACAGCCGGGCTACCTTCACCAATAGCGAGTTGTAAAACAAAAACTAAATAGCACCTGAATCGTATTCTAAGAATATGTACCATAATGGGCATTGATCAGTTTAGCATCGATTGTCGTAAATTGAAAACCATTTCGAGGAATAGGGATACTGATTACTATTAGGGGTTTAAATAAGTAAAATTAAAACGGATTATTAATATTTATCGCCAAAAATGTTTACTTCATTTTTCTTTCGATGACGTCATCATAGCCTCTCGTATGTACAATGTGTTTCTAAAGCTGTTAGCCTTCCAAAAATAAATAAATAAATAAATAAATAAATGCGGTAGTTCCATTGCCTACAAATATTTAAAAAAATACATTCGTCAACAACAACAACTGTCAAAAGTGTCAAATAACTGAGAAAATAAGCTTTTTGTTGACTTGACACTGACATTTGTCAAACGTCAACATATTTTTATTTTTTAAAAGCATGAATGAATGCAATGAACTTAGTACATAATGCCAGTGGTGACGTCATACACAAAAACTTTTAGAAAATTTAAATAATTAATAAAAAAATATTTACATAAAAAAATAAGAAAATATTCAAATTAGTTTCTTATATTTGTCTATATTTTCGATTTATAGAATAAAACATAGGATTTCACGATGCCAATTATTGAGCGTTGATATCGTTAGACAACCGAGTTAGAACCGAGGTAGAGTTACAAAGATCACGCGCTATAGAATTGGATTTGCTCCTTTACACGCTGGATCGAAAAGCAGACAGCCAATCCAGTTACTGGAATGGATAGAATTCCAGTAGCACTTCAGTGCAGGGCCCTTAGCCTGTAACACAATGGTGACAAAATGGGCTGTCAGGTGACGACTTCAATTACGATTTGCTAACGCTGTCTGTCCTTTTAATGTTTTTGTAGTACAGAAAAGAATATTTTGATTCTAATTCTAGAGGATTAGTCCTCTGGTTGTAGGAGAAAAACGAGGAGAGCCCGGTTTTGTCCTTCTGCCGGGACGCCATTGACCCGCCATTGCGTTACAGGCTAAGGGCCCTGGATATGAATGCTACTGGTATTAAACCGGTCATTCTGTACCTTTCATCAGTGACTATTTCACGTAAACCTGTCCGTTCCATCGACACCAGTGACATGTGTCAATTGCCAAATCGTTTCATTTCAGTTGCTTGTAAGGTCCATTTCCGAAATCTGCCGGGTCGGAGATGTCCCATTTGCGGGAATCACGTAGTACGGAATACATTTGTTGTGGCTTGACCCTTGTGATTCAATATCCGGTAAATAGTGGACCTTTGAATATGCGTAAGAAGTGAAGCTCAATGACGGCTTTATGAAAAAGTTATGGATGTTAGAGTCAGTTTTAATGTCATATAAAATAAAGTAAAGAGAGTTTGTCACATGAATTTTATCTAATATGTACTGTATCTGCGTTTATAAATAATTTTGCTCCTTTGGCCGTTCTTTTGCAACAAGATTTAAATGGTAATCTTGCAAAATACTAAAAGGGAACCAGTTTCACTTGTCTATGACAAAACGAGCGGTTATTTATTCGGAATCACTTTAAATTTCTAGGGATTTCTTTTGTTTTCCCTACGGACCCTTCTTAAAAAACATATTGGCGTTTTCCACCTGGTATTTCTCAACTTTTCCTTTTTGTGTTCTAGTCCCAACCAAATACGGTCGAGGTTTCATTAAACAAGCCTTAAAGAAAAAGGTAGGTTTTTCAATGGATCACATTTGCTTGCAATCTGCGATCTAAAACGGTTTGGGGCCGCGGAAAATTCTCAGTTTAAATGTGATGAATACGGTCTTTATGGCCGGAGAGTAAGCTGACATTTCTTTTCATTTGTGCTGGATTCGTAGAAAAAATGTCGGGAAAAATATTCCTAAAGCATATTTCGAGATCTCATGTCATCTAATTCCGTCAAAGGGGATTAGGTTTCACTTAGGTATTTCGCGGTAGCAAGCATTCATTCATAGGTATTTTTTTATATATCTTTTACGGCCAGAACCTTTGCCGTTAATCCTTTTAAGCTTATTTTTTTCCAGATTCATATTAATTTTTTTCTTTATTTTTCGGCCAGTACTGATCCGTCTATAAACACCCACCAGTCACCACCAAAACAAATAAAAGAAAAAACTTTCAACTGCCAGTATCGAGCGGAGGCCAGAGGTCAGTTTTAATAAAAGCAAGGATTCCGCGCCAGACAGCCAAGAAGAATAATGACCAAGCGATAACGAGCGGCTATGCATATTTTTATTCAACCCTTTTAGCGCATTTTAACTAAAATTTACAGTCCGTGGGAAATAATTTAAATAATTCTTACGGAAATGTTAAACGGAGTATCTGAGCGCGCTTCCGAATAAACGCTACGTAAATATTGCGGTCCTTTATAAAATGTAGGTAAGTATTTCTCTTGCATGATGGATAACCATATTATGATTGATTTTTTAGACTTAATATAATTTATTTGCGAATTAAATGCGACTGGGTCAACAACAAATTTAAAACAATAATTTAACAAAACAAATATCGAAAAACATCTAAAATATAACAAATCGCAGGTTTCTAAAAATAGGTAAATAATAAATAGAGGATTTTTCCAAGCATCAAATTTTAATCATTAACTGTCAAAATCAGTCCAATAATCTGTGGTTTCCATATAAACCACAGATTTAGTTTAGCGATTTAGTTAGAATCGCTGTCAAGACCTTTGGAAAAATCCCTATTATGTTGAATTGAAATACTTCTCACGTCACAAAAAAGTTCATGTTCATAAGAGTCAGACTCTCTCACTCACATTGAAGTTACTCGCTTACGGTAAAATTTCAATGGCTTATCCAGCAAGAAATAGGTCAAAAGCTAGCAGTAGCACCTTTAAGTTGGAACTTGAACGACGACATTTCTTACAACGGCACTCAATATAATCCTTTCAATTCGAGTTTCGAGCGACTTCTTTCAAAGCACCAATGTTGCACCAAAGATTACTCGAATGCGGCCACTTTTCACGCAAACACACTGGAGTTTATTCAGACCGTGTTTGAGCACCGTTTAGCATACTACAGCTTGCTCGCTCAGCTTCGATTCATAGAAATAAACCTAGATTAGATTTGTACCGAAGTTGATAGCCCGTTAGATTCAGCTTTAAAGGGGATAATAATTATCCCCTTTAAAGCTAACGGGCTATGAACTATCTAATACCTCTCCCATAATTATTATTGGAGAGGTATTAGATAGTTCTGAATGGGTGAGGGGACCCAGATGTGAAAATAATGAAGCTTGTCTGAGGTGAATCCGACCACAATTTTATAACGCTACAATATTATGCAGAAAAATATTTAGTAGCGACGTTATCTCCATTAACATTGGGTTCACGACTTATTATAGAAAAACATGGACCATGGATCTAGCCCTGTCCCATACCTCTTATCTATTCGCGTTCGAACCCAAAAAAATATTACAATATTCGAAATAACGGGAACATTTCGGTGACAAACAAAAGATCTAAAGCGAGTGCATTGGCTGTGTTCGTGTGCACTTGCAAGCAATAACATAAATATGCGCAGGTTATGCGAGTGGCGCGCCAGGCCGCAACACTCCGCGGCACTAACCGGCCATTTAGCGGTGCGCGGACTGGAGATGGGTACCTACCATGGTTCGACTTACTCGCTTAACATACGACACAAAAGTTGGTCGAAATTTCAGAGAGTTTGCAGAAAAATTACAAATTCAAACATTTAAAGTATTTTTATATCGATTTAACGGTTTCAGTTACTTTTATTTTGTCGGAATAGCCGACATGTTTCGACCGCGTCCGGAAGTCTTAATCATGGAGGAGGGACGGACGACGCGTTCGTCATGGCGTTCATCCGCTCACTGCGGGCTCGTTGACGACGAAACATGTCGGCTATTCCGACAAAATAAAAGTAATTGAAACCGTTAAATCGATATAAAAATGTGCAGTGCTTGCGAAAGTTTAAGTTTTCAAATTTAAAGTATTTTTAAATCAGTGGTGGCGCCTGGTACAGGATCGTGAGAATGGCGTGAGCATGAAGAGGCCTTTACTCAGCAGTCGATGTTAACAGGCTGATGATGACGATAAAGTATTTTTGAGCTCGATAGCTCAAACTATTAGGAGTGCTGGTGGGATGAGTCTGAGATTATGGATTAATAGGCTGAACAATCGACTTATTTTCTCCTACAAGGTTTGGAGCTTCTTGACTACTTATTAAAACTCCTTTGAACAAGGAATGGCATTTTTTTTGGCCGGGCGCGGTTGCAAGTTTGTAGAAGGCTACAAGTGCCGTTTTGAGCGAGATGTTTGATCTCATAATACATCTTTATTGAGTTCCTAATCCTTCGTAATTGTAGAGCGTGGTAGGGCCAGAAGCAGACTCAATGGGCATTCAACTAATGGCTGCCGGAGGACATTTGGACGCACACCAATGTAATTAAACCGTTACTGACTCGGCGCATAGATTGTCTCTGCTTAAGGTCCTCTATTACCACCCACAGATTGTATCTGGGCCGAGCTGCTGCCGGGTTAAATTTTGAAAGGATGATCTTATCCCCCTTGGTGGCTGAACGACAAAATTTTCGGTAACCTAACCTAACGTTATGCATGTTATGCAAGGTGTTATGCATGTTTTTTAAAACTTTGTCCAAAAAAAAGCCGAAATGGTCGGATGACATCGTTGTGTCAGCAGAAGGTTCATGGATGCGGATGGCAAGAGGTGGCGCGAGGGGAAAAAGCCTATACCCAATTAAATAGTGGGCAGACGTGGGCAAGACTGGTTTAAGAGCTTGGTACCACGTCCCTAGCGCCGCCAATAAAAAAAAATCATATCTTATAAGATCTTAAAGGAGACAGAAACTGAACCCTCAACCTCTTGCATACAATGCAGGCGCTCTACTAATTGAGCTACCTTTATAATGTTCCCTAGCACGGGTTAGTGCTTTAGAAAATACGAAAAGTGGTTAAATCATTATATTATTATTCTTTTTTTTGGATGCGTTTTTTGCCAAAAACGAACCGTTAAATCCCTAGGCTTAACAATCTTAAGACGCCATACGTCTCACAACTAGCGCCGCCATATCTTTTTTTGGGATGCGTTTTTAGCAAAAAACGCTCCTGCGATTCCTGAACGCGAGGCTTAACTATTTTTAGGACCTAAGGTTTGGATTCCAGGATTGGATTTCCTACGAATGCAATCGATTCTCGCCAAAAGTGGCCACTTTTGGCGAGAATCGATTGCATTCTTAAGTTCTAGGATCTGGAATCCAAACCTTAGGTCCTAAAAATAATTAAGCCTCGCCTTGAGGAATCGCAGGAGCGTTTTTTGCTAAAAACGCATCAAAAAAAAGATATGATTTTTTTTCCATTGGCGGCGCTAGTTGTGAGACGTATTTCACCTTAAGAACCTACGAATAATATAGGCGGTGGTGGTCTAGTGAGTAAAACAGTGGACTCTGAAGCAAGAGGTACCCGGTTCGATTCCCAGTGCGCGCATGTATCTATGACTTTGTTTAATTTCAAAGTTACGTACATTTGTGAATTTGTAGTAGCAATACCACTCGCTGACGGTGAAGGAAAACATCGTAAGGAAACCTGAGCGTATGAGGCATTATACCCTCAACGCAAAAATCGCCAACCCGCATTGAGCACGCGAGGTGTTTAAGCTCGAACTCTCTCTCTGAGAGAAGGCATTTGCCCAGCTAGTGGGACATGTACAATTGTACAGGCTACATCTTACTTTTACCACCAAAAGTGGTCGTTTTTAGCAAAAAATTCATCCAAAAAGAAGTTGTTTTTGTTTCATTGACGGGGTTAGTGTGCCTTTGTAAAATATTGAATTCTACCCACAGCAGAGTTCGCTTCGCAGAGGGGGTGGGCGGACCGTTAGTTCCCCTTCATTTATTGGCCTTTCTAATATTTCCGTTTGTTTACCACGCTATCTGTGACCGGCCAAGGACGGCGCTTCCTTGGCCAACTGCTCCTTACCCCTTCCACAATCTAAAACAGCCTCTAACCCCATAAAATTAAGATCGAGAGGGCTGTGAAGGATATCTTGGCTGGTAACTGGATAGGAGCTCTCATCGCTGACACTTGATGCTACCTAATTAGTGAGAGGTCTCGACAGTGTTAACTCTCTTTGTACACACAGACAGACTGAACAAAAGTTAGGGATTCGACATTGATGTAGGTAAGGCATGTGGGATTCAAGCCATTCAGGCGCCAGTTTCATAAAACTATGTAGCGACCCCTGTCGGGCGCACAGGAAACTGCTACATACTCTAGCTGTCAAATCGCTACTCGCTACAATCCTGCATCGCGCCAGCAAAATATCTTTCGTAGCTGAGTATATATAGAACGTCCAACTATGTTCAGTTGGACCCGGCCGGTCCCCAAGCACAAGATCTGCTTGGCGGGAAATTTCCCTTTATAGTCGAGGAGCATGATCACCCGCTCCTCCTAAATTGGTGACCCCTGACAGAGCTTGTCAACCTTCTTCCGCTCTCGAGCACCCTCAGACCTCATCAGTCTCAAGCACGCCAGCTTCATTCTCACTTCATCAGTTCCATTACAGCCGAAGTAACGTGCTACTGGTTCTGATGGTGACTTCTCAGCAGTATCGGCGCGGCAACCACCTGCATGACAGGTACACTGGTATGTGCGGTTCGCCAGTCCCTACCTGCCCGTGGTACAGCAGCCTTCCCCGGTTCCGACCCTCAGCGCGGCAGACTCCCCGGGGTAACCGGCGGTGAAGTGTGTCTGCTAGCCGGCCGAAGCATCAACCGCTAGTCGACTCAAGGACTCAGCGATCCTGGCACGTGCAAGTTCCGAGCACAGACTTCGATGTCAAGACCTTTAGGCTCAAAGGTCTTGGGGGGGAGTACTGTAGCGACCCCTGTCGGGCGCACAGGAAACTGCTACATACTCTAGCTGTCAAATCGCTACTCGCTACAATCCTGCATCGCGCCAGCAAAATATCTTTCGTAGCTGAGTATATATAGAACGTCCAACTATGTTCAGTTGGACCCGGCCGGTCCCCAAGCACAAGATCTGCTTGGCGGGAAATTTCCCTTTATAGTCGAGGAGCATGATCACCCGCTCCTCCTAAAACTACAATAGGCATCGTCAAATCCTATTTTTTTATTCTATAAATCGAAAATATAGACAAATATAAGAAACTAATTTGAATATTTTCTTATTTTTTTATGTAAATATTTTTTTATTAATTATTTAAAATTTCTAAAAGTTTTGTGTATGACGTCACCATAGGCATTATGTACTAAGTTCATTGCATTCATTCATGCTTTTAAAAAAATATATGTTGACGTTTGACAAATGTCAGCGTCAAGTCAACAAGAAGGTTATTTTCTCAGTTATTTGACACTTTTGACAGTTGTTTTTTTAAATATTTGTAGGCAATGGAACTATCGTATTAGAGGCTATGATGACGTCATCGAAAGAAAAATGAAGTTAACATATTTGGCGATAAATATTAAGAATCCGTTTTAATTTTACTTATTTAAACCCCTAATAGTAACCAGTATCCCTATTCCTCGAAATAGTTTTCAATTTACGACAATCGATGCCTCACTGATCAATGCCCATTCATAGTTTATTCGATGTACATTGAGTAGTCGGTTAGTAAGCTAACCTTTTTTGTAACCGTTCTAATGTCTTATAGGCTACTCGAAGTATACCGAATTGTCATAACAAACTATGAATATTGCAGTTTTATGAAACTGGCACCTGTTTGTAGCCAACTAACAATAGGCAAAGGCAACTGATAGATAATAATAATTGCGAGAGCGCGGGCTACCGCAACTAAAACAACGGGGGTTCAAAAGGATTGCAAAAGATTATTTGCAAAATAATATTTTTTCACTTTTATTGGAACTCTCGCTGTCGTGATTGATTTTGGGGCAGAAATGGCTTGGCAGCGCTTGTATGGCTAGGCTTACCTATGATTTATGCCAAAGCGCCGATCTACTATACCTAGGTAGTAGATAAACTTGTCCCAGGCAAAAATGACAACAGAAATTATTAAAAAAATACAATTGAGTACCTACGACGGTAGAGAATCGAGTAGACGTAACTGCTTCCCGGTGCCAGTTTCATAAACCTACATGTCATAGTAAAGGCCACACACTAGGATACCCCTTTTTATTCGATTGGCGCCCTTATGCCGCGCGCCGTAAAAGCTCTGCTGCCATGGGGTATCTGTGACTGTGGCCGACCGTACATTGAGTAGCCGATTAGACATAAAATTGATAACAAAAAGGGTTAGCTTACTATCCGACTGCTCAATGTACATCGAATAATATTTTCTTAATAAAGTATGAGTAGTAGTTTTGTAATTGTAATTTTTTTATTTATTTATTTATTATACATACAAATTAATTACATTACAGAAGTCCATTGCGTAATTAATTGAAATTGAAATAAAAATTAAAAATAGTTATACATTAAATTATGGTTTCGTCAAATTATTTAGAAATTAAAAAAACATGTCAATTCATAAAATTGTAAGAAACATAAAAAGAAATTAAAAAGTTATATAAATACAATGTCAGATAAGTTTACTTATGGAGTCTATACAAATGTCATCAACAAAACAAAAAATAAAACAATATACAAAATGTCAGTTACAAGAAAAAAGAGAAAAACATTTTATCCATCAGTCTCACAGATCGCCAAACATTCCTTCTTAACGTCCATCCACTCCCCAACAAAGACATCACAGAGCGGCTTGGCCTTATGTAGCTGGTTCAAGCGAGCGAGCGCGCGGTTCAGCGGCGCCCAGCGGTGGGCATCCGTGCGGCACCCCTGCTCATGGAATAGACCTTGATCTTTTTGCCTTCTCATGTCGTGGCTGAACCGGTACGGAATATTCAGCTTGAGCAAGCTACCCAGTAGCTCGGGGCAATCGAGTCTACCTCGCAGGAGCTGAGAAGCTACGACCATCAGGTCTCGGTTGCGCCTTGTCTGTAGCGAGTTGAACCCGAGTATTCCTAAAAGGAATTTTGTAGGGTACATGAAGGGGTATCGTCTATACTTGGATTTATAGAGATATCGAAGAAATCTCTTTTGAATTTTTTCTACCATAAGAATGTACTTGGCCTCATATGGGTTCCAGATGCAAGCGCTACTCTCCAGTTTACTTCTAACGAGAGACATATAGAGTAATTGGGCAGACCCCGGTCTTTTAAAATCACGCGCGTTTCTCATAACAAATCCCAACCTTTTGAAACCATCCGCAGCCAGTGAGGTAATGTGCTTGTGGAATTTTAACTTAGGGTCAAATGTTACACCGAGGTCCTTAATTGAGTAGACTCTAGTTAGGTCTTGCGCATCTATTACGTACCCTCCATCTATGAGATTTGGTGATCGAGTGAATGACATAAAACAGCACTTGGCTACATTGAAGTTCAGCCTATCTGGGGGCACGGCAGTGCCCCCGCCAGGTCGAGCGCGAAGCAAACACTGCCGTACCATCCTTTACTGGAACCATTTCGCCGCATTTTCAGGCCCCTATTTGAGAACCTCTGGATAAGACCAGAACGCAGAAATTTTCGTCATCTAGTAAGCTATAATCACATACCTAAAATCCAAAATTTCAAGTCTGTAGGTCATTTAGTTCCGAAGTTAAGCGAAAGCAAAGTTTCGCATTTATGACACACACTCACTCACTCACTCATGATCATCATAATAGAACTAGTACTTCCCATAAACTCAGAGAGCTGAAATTTGGTACAGAGTTAGGGTTTAATGGCAACATAAAGGAAAAACTATAAAAATTAGGATAATGGAAGATCTGGAGTACCTGGTGACCCTCATTAGAAAACACAAGAGCCCTAATAGAACTAGTACTCCCCATAAACTCAGAGAGCTGAAATTTGGTACAGAGTTAGGGTTTAATAGCCACATAAAGGGAAAACTATAAAAACTAGGATAATCGAAGATCTGGAGTACCTGGTGACCCTGATTATAAAACACAAGAGCCCTAATAGAACTAGTACTTCCCATAAACTCAGAGAGCTGAAATTTGGTACAGAGTTAGTGTTTAATGGCCACATAGGAAAAACTATAAAAACTAGGATAATCGAAGATCTGGAGTCCCTGGTGACCCTGATTAGAAAATACAAGAGCCCTAATAGAACTAGTACTTCCCATAAACTCAGAGAGCTGAAATTTGGTACAGAGTTAGTGTTTAATGGCCACATAAAGGAAAAAACTATAAAAACTAGATTAATCGAAGATCTGGAGTACCTGATGACCCTGATTAGAAAACACAAGAGCCCTAATAGAACTAGTACTTCCCATAAACTCAGAGAGCTGAAATTTGGTACAGAGTTAGGGTTTAATGGCCACATAAAGGGAAAACTATAAAAGCTAGGATAATCGAAGATCTGGAGTACCTGGTGACCCTGATTAGAAAACACAAGAGCCCAACCAAACTATTATACTCGTAGATCGACATATACCGCCCTTACAAAAAATATTCAACTTGGTGGGCCGCTTCATTTGATGTCAAAAATCGAAGGTCTGAAGTATCTGATGAAGAACCCTCAGCTGGTCTCAGCTGTATAAGAGATTATGGTAATGCCCCTTTCTACTATTGGTACATCAAAATATCGACTGTCATTGCAGAAATCCAGCGTAGTGGGACACATCTTCTTATTTAATCTAGCCTATAGCGTCCTACTGCTGGGCGAATGCCTCCCCTTCTGCTTTTAATACGCATATAAATAAAATTAAGGGAAATCTCTGGATAAGACTAGAGTGGCTTTTATACTTATACTTACAATTTAACAAGAAGAAATAGTCGAACGATTAACTTTATTCTACTCGAACATTACACAAACTAAAAAACTGTTTCCAATAAGAAAATCTAATGAAATAAATAAATATGCCCACGTTTCTACAAAAAGAAGTGAAATCCCACCAAAAACATTCTGTAAAAAACTAGCCAGGTCTCGATGGAGCTGCTTGTTTATCTCTAAAAAGTAATGAAATCTAGACAAAGTCGTGCCAAGTCTACGGTCCCTTACTGCGATTTCTTTAGTATTACAGTTAATGTTGTGTGACTTGGCCGTTGAAGGGTATAAGTACAAGGGAACAAAGCCAGGTGCTCCATGACACCATTGCACCAATCTGACGCCAGAACCGCTTGTGTACCCTTCAACGACCAAGTCACACAACATTAACTGTAATACTAAAGAAATCGCAGTAAGGGACCGTAGACTTGGCACGACTTTGTCTAGATTTCATTACTTTTTAGAGATAAACAAGCAGCTCCATCGAGACCTGGCTAGTTTTTTACAGAATGTTTTTGGTGGGATTACTTTTACTCCAATCGAAAACCAATCTGAGATCGTTTTGCAATAATACGCAATTATCATTGTCTTTGATGGATCTTACTAATTTAAGGTCGTCGGCATATAAAAGGCAAGTAGAATTTGTAAGTTTTTCTGTCAAATCATTAATCATTATGGTAAATAGCATTGGCCCCAGTATAGAGCCTTGACTGACTCCAGATCTAGTAGAGTAGGGTTTAGACACATAGCATCCGTGTCGAACAAACTGCTGCCTATCGCGTAAGTAATCAGCAAAAAAGTATATTAGTTTAGGTGTAAATCCAAATGTCACAAGCTTATTGAGTAAAATATCGTTGTCAACCCTATCAAAGGCCTTCTGAAAGTCAAGATAGATAACGTCAACCTGTCCACCCACTTCCGCATCCAATTCAGAGGAAATGTGGTCCACTAGTGCCAGCAAATTTGTGTTTACAGATCTTCCGGGTCTGAAGCCATGTTGGGCAGAGGTGATGAAAGGTTGAATCTGAGGCTCTAGTTTTAATTTTAGTATTGTTTCAAAGACCTTTGCACAAGAGCTGAGGATTGCAATCGGGCGATGTTCCTCTACCAAGGTTTTATTGCTCGTTTTTGGTATCGGCTTAACCCTGGTTAGTTTCCACTGCCTAGGGTACACACCCGTCTCCAGGGATAAGTTGAAAACATACTGAAGGGGACTCACCACTAGCTCCTTACAACCCTTAAGTATATAGGCAGGCATACTATCAGGACCAATGGCACTTTGAGGTCGCAGTTTAGCAATAGCTGTAATTACGTCATCTTTTGCGATTTTATCTATGTATATGTAATTGGCCGAGGATGAGGCATCCGAAGCGATAGCTTCAGAAGCTGACAGAGCAGGTGCATCATCAAGGAAGACTGAGCTGAAATGTTCTGCAAATGCATTTGCTGCAGCCTCACTACTGAATTTGTTACCTTTAAACTCTACAGTAGGTTCAAAGCCACCCTTAGACCTTAAAGCTCCTATATGTTCCCAAAAAGAACGTGGATTTTTGCGTATATTCGCTTCAACTTGACCAATATAGTTACTGTATGCCAGCTTTTGTTTAAGTTTGATATTAGCGCGTATTTGACTGAATTGGGAATATATGTGCGCGTCTTTGGTTTTTTTCCATTTTTTGTGGAGCAATGCTTTTTTACCTATATCCCTTATCAGGTCTTTAGAATACCATACTGGATAACGTCTACTAGTTGTGGTACTTCTAATTTTGCGAGGAAAACAAACATCAAATAAATCATACATTATTTCGTAGAATGTGTCTACAGCTAGGTCAACATCAGTGCAAGCGTAAACTGTGTCCCATGAAATATCCTTTAAGAGGTTAAAAAAGAGTTCAAAGTTGCCCTTGGCAAAATTCCAGTCCTTTCGGTCGTGAATGTTCGTGGGCTGCAATGGTTGGGCGGCGTGAGCCCGCCTAACATCTCGCTTTATATCACGTAGAGGGACATTGACATCCAGCGGTGGATGATACTTGTCGAGCTTGACGAGTCCGCCATCGGCCGCTTTGCGCACGCACACTCTATTGAACTGCCGGTCGACCAGAAGCACATCCAATTTTCCCCCATATTCATTCCTCACTTCATTCATATCACTCATACTACAGAATTCCAAAAAATAGCAGTAATAATTGTTAATATTGATTGAAGCACTGTTTAAGTTTAAATCACCGACCAAAATAACTATTCCATGTAAATTCTGAATTTTGCTCTCTACATTCGTAAACCATCTCATATATTCTCCATCAGTTGCTGAAGGCTTAATGTAAACGACGCATATGTTGTAAGTATTACCACGAAATATGTAGGTAGCCCACAAATCCTCGCCGCGCTCAGTCTCAAGGTCTGGTCGGCGGGTGAGAGTGCCGCGGCCGGGCCGCGCCGCGAGTAGCACGCCTCCCCACGGTGTAGCGCGGTCTCTCCGCAGTATAGTCCAGCCGTCGTCAGAGAGCTCAGCATCTTGCACAGACGCGTCGAGGTTACTTTCAGTTATTGCGACAATGTCATGTTCCAAAAGAGCCAGATTTCGTCTCCATTCATTTAGTTTGGTCTTTAGACCTCTTACATTTTGGTAAAAAAGCTCTATTTGATCTGTATCAGTGGCGTTTTTAGAATTTTTAGTTTTAGGGACGAAAAAATAGTCCCTGTTCTTCATTTTTGCTCTCCGCCTCTGTTTTTGCAAGAGTGTTTTGTTTTTCTATTAGGGTCAAGGTGTTTTTAATATCTTTGAATATTATTCTCATTCCTACATTATTCACTCTCTCTCCTTGTCTGGAGTACATATCAGCTTCATATGAGAGGTTAAAATTGCTATCTAGGGTGTAGGCATATTCGTAGGCCGTCACGTCGCGATGTAGCAGATTATTAAAAGTTTGTATTCTCCAATTTTGTATGTTCGTGTATGTTCCATAGGTGAACGTTGGAACGCAGATGACGACATTGGTATACATGTGTTTTGACAACTCAGCTCTTATATATACGACCAAGTGGGCGTAGTCTTGGGAGGTCTTAAAATCTGCTTCACCGATCATTATCAGGCAGAAGTCATTCGTTGTGTAGCCGCTTAACTTTACGTCCAGGTCCTTTAACAGTTCTTTCACACCGAGTCCTGGTTTCAGGTAATGGCATATTTCATAACATTCACTCAGGTGATCTTCGGCAATCGACAGAATTTTGTTATGAGTATTGGTGCTTAAGATACAAATCTTATTTTTGTTGGCTTTACTACTCACGCGTTGTCGCTCTTCATGCGTCGCAATCGCAATACTCGCAATAGGATCATTGCACACATTCTTGTCGCTAGGTGGCGTGGCTTTCTCCCTTGTAACTTGCAAATCTATAAAGCTTTGATTCATTTCATGCTGACCCAAATCACGAGAAAGATCTACTCTGATTGCATCCAGGCCCTTCCTTCTTTTTGTTTTATTGCTGACTGTTTTAGGGTTCGACTTACTTATCTCTGTCAGTTGATTAATTTTTGATTCATATTGACTTAGTTTCTTTTTTAGTGAGGAGTTTTCTAATAGAATATTTTCAATTTCGGCCTCCGCCACTTCTAATTTTTCTTCCAATTTCGATATTTTACCGTATAGTGATTCCATTTTATCAATGCTGTTTATATTTGTTTCCGGGCAGCTTCTGTTTAGTCTACTATTTGCTGACGAGGTAAGAGACGCAAAATCTGATTCGTCGTCATTTTCTGTCAGTGTATCAAATGAGTTTTCGGTGGCGACGTTAATTTTGTAATTGTTACATCCTGTACCATTGTTACTCGGCGTCTCTGCAGATGTATGTCCTTCCAGGCAAAACTTGCAGTTCCAATCAGCTCTGTGTTCCGCCGTCATTAGATAAAATCTTTTATCAGAAACATTCGCACACTCTGGGTGATGTGTTAGATTGCAGTTCGCACACACAAGGTACATTCTGTCCTTTATCTTAACATTACATTTTGAGCACTTGCGCGCCATTTCGTCAATACTATTATAGCCGAAATTGGTAGAACTAGTGTCCGTCGTACCAACTACAAAGAGTGTGGTTAGTGTGACTTTGTCAGATAGAGGGCGCCACTAATTTACTCTGCTCCGACTCTGCTATTTTATTATTCTATAAGATTATTCAGCAGACAAATATTTAATAACAAAAATATAGCTTGGGCGGGGTGAGTTTCGAACCAGGACCTTCACTGGTTATAAGCGAGCACGGGTGCCGCTTCGCTAAACGTAGCTCTGAACAGAGTAGTGAAATTGTCCATCAGATTAGAATTAGTTTGGCAGTTTGTTAAACGGAACAAACTGCTTGCTCAAGGTCGTTCCTTTCACTTTTGCACTGGTCATTGACTCCGTTCTTAGAATTCTATTGTAGATTTAAAAACAAACGTTTGTGTTTTGGATGGAAATTGAGATTTAACCAGGAATTAGTTAATATTTTTAAATTTGAGTTTTTGATTTGTGTTGGTGGCGGAGTTGTCTTTGCACTGATATAACTTTTACACTGGTGGAGTCACTTTTTATGCACTTATTAATTTAACACTGTTAGCAGTAAAATCAACACGACTGCTCTGTAATGCTCACGGCGGGAAAGTAAATTTATGAAAGTGGCACCTGACTTTAATTCAGGTTGATAGAACCTGCAGTCGAAAGTCTCGTGCGTGAGTTTATTTATGTACAGGGTGCACTCTAAGTCGATAGCGGAACTTTATGTGGGCTATCTACTGATCAATACAAACAACTTGTACTAGGTGGCGAAAAAAATGGAGTGAAAAAAATATCAGCTGTTCCATACAAAAGGTCGACTCAGTACTGCGCCAAATGTATGAAACAGCAGATTTTTTTTTGCTCCATTTTTGTCGCCACCTAGTACGGTCGGCCACAATCTCATATACCCCATGGCAGCTCTTATCGCGCGCGGCATAAGGGCGCCAATCGAACAAAAAGGGGTGTCTGAGATTGTGGCCGACTGTACAAGTTGTATGTATTGATCAGCAGACAGCCTACTTAAAGTTCCGCTATTGACTTAGAGTGCACCCTGTAGTTTATAACCTAAAGCTTATAATTATCTCTATCCGCAAGTACCTATTGTTTTCACCCCAGACTAAAGCCTCGACATTAGTATGCGGTGGTTCAGAACATAAAGTATGCAATTGTGGTGCAAATTTCAACGTTACTCGGCGCAATTGAAACTAATTGCGCGGTGTCGGGTGTACGCCGGAGTTACAGGCTGATTGTTTCTATTGCACCTACACACTACAACTAGCGAATTAATCTTCTAACATTAGAATCAAAATATTCTTTGCTGTAACTGCAAAAACATTAAACATTGAAGCCGTCAACTGATGGGACCCATTTTGACACATTGCGTTACAGACTCAGGCCCAGGCCCGGGGGCTTTATTGTCTAACTTTTGAATCTATCGCAATCCCTTTCAATAGTATCAGGATTATGATTGTGATTGCGACTTTAGAAAGTAATTGTCTAAGATTTAAAACAACAATCGCCTAACAGAACGGATGACTCAAGTGCACAACGCCATACAAATAAAAAGATATTGAGTGAACGATTTTGCACTCAATATCTTTCAAAATCGAGTCGCAATCTCTATCACCATCCCAATCGTTTTCAATTACAGTTTGTGTCGAATAAATGCAGTCTGAAGTTCGTCAGCACCCTTCAAACATCAATTTGAAAGGGATCGCGATAGATTCAAAAGTTAGACAATTAAGCTCCGGGTCGATTGGTCGATTTCGATGACATCAAAAAGGCGGTTGGAAAGCAATGGACACGACTACAGTGCGCGCCACCACTCAAGTCCGATACGGGGGCCCAGGAACAAAACAAATCTCTCGGTACATGATGTTGAAAGAAGTACCTACTGGTAAAGTCATGAAATCTGCAGGTCCATGAGAGATTGCTCTGATTCTGGGTCTAGTATCCTTCATCCGTACGTTATATTTATCTGTCCTAGCAAATTCTTAGCAATCCAATCCAGATCGTTGGTTCAGGGAAAAGGCGGGCTAGAGTAGCAGTAAGTTGTTGCTTATTGACATTATTCGACCTATTAAGAATTCAATTTCCGCAGCACAGTGGCCTTATACACATTTGATTGTAGGGAAACTGCTATTCGTACTTTGATAATAATTTATTTATACCTAAAATAAAATACGTTGGCGGACAGTGGCGTAGGTGCTGGGCAAGCCTACTCCATCTAAAACAATGTTCCAGGCACTGCAGTGCCGAGTGGTCTCTTCACCCTTCTAGTGTGAGTGAAGGTGCTACTGAACGGTGTATAAATCATCTCAGTCCGTAATGCAAAGGACTTAGTTTTTTTTAGGTGGAGACTAATTAACTTTTACTGAAGCCATGAATGAAGATATTATTTCTAAAGAAAATCTTTCTTCAAAACCGTAGTACAAAGGAAAACTAACAGCAAGAAAGCCTGAGTGCCTAATTAATTAGGCATTTCCACGTTTGTTTTACCATTTACCCGTCGCCACGGAAGCGGTGTAGCGTGAACTTAGTCTACAGCCCCTAAAGTGACTCTTTGGAAGCAATTTCCGGCTGTCTTACCGTCTTGATCATTCGTATGAACCCGGAGGTCACCAACGTTTTCCAGTTCTTGGTCTCAAACCTTAAAAGAGCATTTTTCGAGGGGATTTCTGGTGACTTTGTTTACCAACCTACTAAAACCAAGGTAGGGTTAACCAGTTCTGTCTACGGAACAGCCGGTTAAGTGTGCTATTTTCCCAGCTTTAATTACCGTTTTTAAAACTGCTGCGGTGCGAGAGAGCGTACGTGGTGCAATTTCGTATTTACACCTCGTATGGTTCGCCAACGAGCCAACGACTGGCCCGTTCTGGCTGAAATGTTGTTGTTGATCGCTAACATTGGATTAGCAAAGCGACCGACTCTCCTGCTAAAGTACAGAGAAGCGGAAAAAGTATATTGAAAACTGGCGAGAAATTAGTACAGCCCCTGTATTCTTGTAATAACGTTTTTAACGTTTAATAACGTTTTTAAATGTAAAAAAAAAGATCACTTCAATAAGGGCTATTTTCGAGAGTGTTTTGACCACAAAACAAATAAATTATGTGTTCTGTGGTTTTTACGGTCGGAGGTAGAGTGGATTTTTTAGAGAATAGAAGCGCAGGACAGAAGTTGCTTGCTGGATGAGGAAAGCCTACATACGAGTGGTTCTTCTAGAAGTATCCTTTGCATGGATATGTATAAACAATTTACGAAACATGGGCTGTTTAATTATTTTGGAGTTTAATTGCCATAACAAACAGCTTTATTGAAATGATTAATGGACGTAAGGACAGTTTTAAAGCATATAAAATAAAACCGTATTAAATAGGTACTGTAAATAATGATGTAAAAAAATATTCTTAGACAATCTAATTAGTAAATAGTAATTGGCAGGCAAGCTTACTCTTTCCAAAATACATTACAGGCATGTGGATAAGTGGATACTGTACCTGCAAATAGGAAAATCATCTACCTACTTCGTACGGCATCTAATTTGTATTAAAAGTCAAATATAGCTATGTAGCGTAGATGACAACACTTCAAATAATTGTATGTTTGTATATCAAGTTGTTTTGAGACAAGTACGGACTACTTACGTTTCTAGAACGTTATGTCTAGTAAATGGGTAACTCTTCACGTGCTAGCAATGTTATGCTCCCCTGAGTGTATGTATCAGTAAGCTCAAACACAGAAGTAGCTTTTTCTGAACAGATGGATAAAACCAATGATATTTGTGGTAGTTACGTAGGCATGTTTATGGAATTCAAGTTCAATCGAAAGTTCAATTCAAAAAGCTAAAAATAATAAGTACATCTTCAACAATTTAATTTTATAAGTTCGAAATTTTTATACCTAGTCGTTTTTCCTGAAAGACAGTCGCCAAAAGGAAGAAAACTGCGTCGGAAGCCGATTATGTTTTTTTTTAAGTACAAATTCTATTACATGCTCTAAAAATCCAAGGTCGTACATTTAGAACACACACAGAACATTCAGACCAAATGATACTTGATACAGATAAATGTGAGCCTCCATGTACACCCACCAAAATGAATCTATCTGGGGCTCATACTTTTGCCACTGATTTGAACGAATTTTGCCATCCCCATCCGTTTCCACCAGCGTCGTGTTCTATTGACTTGTCTTTCCTGTGGGCTAGGCCGACTAAGCTGTCAGGATGGTATAGGTGCTGGGCAAGCCTACTCTATCTAAAACAATGTCCCAGGCACTGCAGCGCCGGGTGGTCTCTTCACACATCTAGTATGAATGAAGGTACCACTGGACGCTGTATAAATCATCTCATTGCGTAGATGCAAAGGCCTTAGTCGCGTTCTTTGTTAGTTTGGCACCTTCAAAAGGTGTGATGAATTTTATTGCTAACCTTCAATAGATGGCAGTTGACACTGTACGAGCATGCGCCTACAACACAACCTTCTTGTTACCAAAGAAATTATGCTAAAAAATTGCTAGAGCATCGAGTAGCCAAGGATCCAACCAGTTAAGGTTAATATGCTGTCGTGTGTACCTCTATGGAGCTCGAGTGTATTTGAACGCGGGGAATGAATTCTCGGAATCTCCGCTGGCTTGCTTCTTCACGGACCAGTGAACAAAGAGGTGAACTACATAATTGCATTTAGTTTCCTATCATTGCTAATTACCTGCATTTGTATATAGCTTCATATAATGATATCTTAAGGGAGAAAAACTTGTTCTAGAAACAAGCATCAGAGTAACCTTCTAATTTGTCCTTTGATCGATTTTAGGAAAACATTTAAAGACCATACCAATGTAGTGCACAGTAATAAATTATTATCAAACGCTTTCAAAATTAGCCCAAAACGTATTGATTTTTCATTGCATAATATCATCCGTAAAAGCTAATTTATACTCTAAGCAGTACCCGTACCACAACATTTATGTTATTCTGAGTCGCTTACCCTATGTAACAAAGGAGAGCAGTTTCCGTCGACAACACTTCATAAACATGCCTGAGTATTTAATTTTTCCAGACAAAAAAAAATATTTTTACCAAAATATTAATTTTTATTTTTGGCTCGTTACAACAAATAGCAGCAGGAGATGCTGGAAAGGTGGTAGCTAGTAGAGAGGCATGAAAAGTGGTAGAGAGTAGAGAGGCATGAAAAGTGGTAGAGAGTAGAGAGGCATGAAAGGTGGTAGAGAGTAGAGAGGCATGAAAGGTGGTAGAGAGTAGAGAGGCATGAAAGGTGGTAGAGAGTAGAGATGCATGAAAGGTGGTAGAGAGTAGAGAGGCATGAAAGGTGGTAGAGAGTAGAGAGGCATGAAAGGTGGTAGAGAGTAGAGAGGCATGAAAGGTGGTAGAGAGTAGAGAGGCACGAAAGCTGGTAGAGAGTAGAGAGGCATGAAAGGTGGTAGAGAGTAGAGAGGCATGAAAGGTGGTAGAGAGTAGAGAGGCATGAAAGGTGGTAGAGAGTAGAGAGGCATGAAAGGTGGTAGAGAGAAGAGAGGCATGAAAGGTGGTAGAGGGTAGAGAGGCATGAAAGGTGGTAGAGAGAAGAGAGGCATGAAAGGTGGTAGAGAGTAGAGAGGCATGAAAGGTGGTAGAAAGTAGAGAGGCATGAAAGGTGGTAGAGAGAAGAGAGGCATGAAAGGTGGTAGAGAGTAGAGAGGCATGAAAGGTGGTAGAGAGTAGAGAGGCATGAAAGGTGGTAGAGAGTAGAGAGGCATGAAAGCACGCCGCACTGGCAGCGCTGAAGTGGCACAAGTGCAAACTTTTAAACGATAAGAAACGTTCAGTAAATAAAAAGTATTCAGCTATTTGAAAACACGTAGGTAGAACTAATAAGTTGTTGGAAATCACATTTAGAAGTGGACGTGTTTCAGGAATAAAGCCATTTAAAAATTGCCGTGTATACGCAAAAGTTGCAAAAGTTGCGCCGCAAAGTACCTATAATAGTGATTTTTACAAGTGTCAAATTTTACAGCACTAAATCTAAATCGCGCAATTTAATCTGTGGTTTATATGGAAACCACATTAATAGACTGATTTTAACAGTTATTCTAACAATATTTGGTGCTTGGAAAAATCCTCATTGTATGTCACACAATCATTGGACCTTTGGCGCCAACGCCGCAGCCAACACACAGAACGTCACACAACCGCCACGACTCACCCCGGGTAATAGCGTAATTGAATTTAGAATAAAAGTTATGAAGCGGCGGCGAGACACGGCGGAGCCTGGCCGGATCTCACCCCGCCCTGCGGGCCGGATGTTGTAGCGATAGCAATGGAGGGTGCTATTGTTTTCTGCCTGTTTGTTTGTTTATGTTAGTAGTGATGGTGCGTAGGGGAAAATTAGGTGTGCGGAAACTAGGGCGCTTAACTGCATCGATTGCGGAAAAAGTTGGGCCGGAATCGCGAGCTTCCTCGGGATAGGAATACCTAAGCTGGGCAAGAATGTATGACTATATAGTCCAGAAGGTAGTAAAATTGATCTGAGAAAATAATTTTACTTGTATAGTGTCCGTGTAAAGTAAGACAATATTTATTTGTCTACTGATAAGTTGTCTAAACCCACCTTTTGGGCAGTCAGGTAATTGTATTAATTTAGCGAAACAATCTGGAAAATACCGCAAGAAAAACTAGTTTCATCTCATAAATTGAATAATGTTTGTTGTCAATTAACAATAATACAATTTAAAAAAATTTAAAAATCCCTGTACTTTATTTTTTCCTTGCAGTTTCCACCCACGGCTAGCAATCGGCTTGCTATCCCCGCTTCCAATTTGTGGTTAATACATTATTCCCCATCCGTATATCATCGTATTTGTAGTTAATATCTAAAACATTTCTATTTTATTTAATTAGCTTTTTTGCTAACCCTACGCCATGAACAGAAGCAAAACTCATTCTAAAGATCTTCCGATGAACTTATACAAAAAGTTGTCCGAACCGAGCAACTGAGTCGTTTATTTTTATATCCACCCTTCTTATTACTATTGTTTTGTCATTTCTAATTTAGGACGGAATACTTTACAGTCACGGCCGATAAAATCGGATATCCTGTGGTTAGTTTTATCTTGTTGTTTTTTTTCATACAAAAAAGAGCCGAAAGCCCAAGCATAAAATACTTTCATTATATAAAAAATTCTTATTTATAATTCTATAGTGCGGAAGTACTACAACTTTAAAAATGTATACTTATAGGATTAAGGATACTATTATTTATTTTGAACTAGTCTGTAACTCAATGGATCTCTGTTATCTGAATAATTAAAGATATTATTATTAAGTTACGCAAAAAGGAATAAAAAAGAAGATAGTCTAGTCATGTGTTATGTCCCGTGATAATAGTCACAGCATTTAAAAAAAAATACCAAATTTCACAGTAAGTAGTTACATTAAAATATATTACCAAAATAACGTCCTGATTTAGACTTGTAAAGAATATCATAGGGTTGAAAACTGTGCACCAAATGGTTAAAAGATCGATAGAATACAGGGGGGTTACCCTTGATGCTATTGCGATCAAATTTAAAAAGTTTGAAAATAAATTTCTCTTTGAATTCGCATATTAATGTTTTGATTTTAAATACTTTGTAATGTTTATTCAAAGGTAAGGATGTTTTATTAAATAAAAACACAAAATGCGTCTTAATTTGTAAAATATGAAATTTTGTAAATTGCGCCATATTGCAGCCGTATTGGAAAAATGCGTCAAGGGTAGATTTGCAGTTTACTGTAAAATAGTTCCCATTCGTTAAAACAAGCCATCAATCTCCCGAAAGCCAATCCCAGTATTATAGGATTCAAATTCGGTATTTTATCTTCGAAATACGATATTAACTCGTGCATTGACATACGCGTTGCTAAAAAGCTGTCACCAACTTTATTGCTTTGGGTGCCACTCAACCAAATTGATTGAACAGAGTCTGGGTCTGATTTCTTTGCGTTCTCCTGTATATTGTTTTAATATCCCGTCTTTTCTGGAACGTCTCAGCCGAATGACGATTTCTAATGTCTCGTGATGGATTTATTTGCTTTCTTTTTCTTCTTTTAGTGTTGTTTTGTTTTGTTGCCTGCATTTTATTCATTGGTTTCGGCATCGACCATTCAGACCCTGTAAACAACATTTTCCTTATCACCTCTTTAATGTAACAAGTTGGGTTTATAGACTTTTTTCTTTAATAACAAGCCTTAAAAAATAAGTGATTATCTTTATTGAAATTTTAAATAAATATAATGTCATAAAGCATGTCATAATATAAACTCGACAAGCTTTCGGACAAGGCAGCGTTTGTCAAAACCAAATAAGCTCTATATTAATGAACCCTGAACTATAAAGTTTGCTTCGTATTGATGCCGTAGTTATTTTGTTATTACTATACGCTGTCAAATGGGCTGTCAAATGTCAAATGAATCCCTAATATTAACTCTTTTTAGGGCCTAATTCCAGATCCTAGAACCGCATCCAAAAATAAGAGATTTTATTTTATTTGTGGCGCTAGTTTGCCACCGCTACGAGTAGCACAATAAACTTGAACTTAAATTTAATCAGCAAAGACCATTGCAGCAGAAAATACTCATTAAAAGGTGTTTTTAAACGCAAATCCATCGAATAGATCCGGGATTGTTTTCTTCGTCCTCTCTAATTAAACTTTTCACCGGGACAGTTCGGATTTATTCCGGTCGTTTTATTCGGGAGCCGGATGATAAATAGCTTTTCATTAGTGCCGGCCAACACGTGAGCTATAGACAATGGGGGAAGCCTTTTATTTTAGGTAATTTTATTATAGGCCTTGAATAATTAGGGTTTCTTGGAAATCGAGTTTTGTTTGATTTATTCAATCCTGTTAAAATACTTTCCTAATTGCTGCTAAAAATTCACAGATGCATTTCATATAGGGACACCTTGTGACGTCACTCAGACGTACTAACCGACCCATCGATACTAGAATTAGAACAAACTTAGGCAGAGCACAAAGAGTTTTGACTCACAGCGAGTCATACCATTTCCCCTTCGGGTGACTCGGTATCCTAACTTGGAAACGAAGTTAGACGCTATAAACTGATTGTACTGTAAGAATCAGGCATAAAAAGCTATCGTTTAATCAAGACACTGCCATTGAGCTTTACTCCTTTTACGCCGCGGAGTCTAAGATAAACACTACATTTTTTTGCACCTAAGTTCCCATAGCTTCTAATGATATCTCAGGACCCGTCTTTATAACATTAGACATAAGAATATGGGAAGACATTGACGATGGATGACCTGTCAAGTTACAGTTTATTTTTCTGCTATGTGCCCATAACTGTATTCAGTTCTCCCGTGCCACGCTAAACCCGGCCCCATCGGGTATACCTTTATTAATTTCTCCTTGGATTCAGCAAGAAAAAAACTAAGGCCTTTGCATCTACGTAATGAGATGATTTATACGCATCCAGTGGCACTTCACTCACACTAGATGGATGAAGAAACCACTCGGCGCTGCAGTGCCTGGGACATTGTTTTAGATGGAGTAGGCTTGCCCAGCACTTATACCATCCTAACAGCTTAGTCGGCCTAGCCCACAGGAAAAACAAGTCAATACGTGTGGAGCCAACTAAGTCGCGGGTTTCCTCACGATGTTTTCCTTCACAGTTAGCGAGTGGTATTGCTATTAAAAATTCACAAATGTACGTAACTTTGAAATTAAACAAAGTCATAGATACATGCCCGATTGCCCGCACTGGGAATCGAACCGGGGACTTCCTGCTTCAGAGTCCACTATTCTACCCACTAGACCACCACCAGATTCAGCAAGAACAGCGTCCAATATTGTTACTCTTGTATTGAAACAACAAATAACCGATCGGTCACGGCTAACACGCCAGCTGCGTGCCACGTGATCGTCCGTCAGCCAAGCTGGTTGCGATTGCCTTGTCCGTGACAGTGGTATGAAGTCCATATACCACATAGGCGGCTCTGATAGAAAAACACTAACTACTAAATTCATAATAAAAAGAAAATGTCAAAATAAGAATATATTTTAAACTAGCTTTTGTTTCCGACTTCGTCCGCGCTGACTAAGATTAACAGTTGCAGCTCTATTTTTCCCCACCATCGACGTCAGTCAGGGGAAAAACTAGCAATTTATAGCTAGTGCCCGACTTCATTCACGTGGATAAAAGAAAAAGGATAAATTTGGTGATTGAGCCATTTTTTTGATGAATGAAAAACTGTTAGTTTCTAGTTGAAGAGTTTGTAGAGTTATGTGGGCTATTACAAATTAAAGTCAGTCTTTGTCCTGCATACGCACGTTTCATTACGCACAGGGCCAGCCTTATGTACGAGTATTCACGAATTTTGTCGGCGCCGTCTCACTCACATAAGGCTGGCCCAGAATTTTGTATACTACGGAGTTTATTACAATACGCCTCAGCCATCTAGTGAGAGTGAATTTGCTACTGAAAGCGGAATACTCCTGAATGAAGTTTTTTGAGCACAAGACAGTTAGTAATTCCTTACATGTCATTTATTTCAGTCATAAATCGCTGCGTAAGTCATCAGCTCACAAAGCCTAGATCATAAGACGAGCGAAGAGGAACAAAACTTTTGAATGACAACTAACGAAAAAACTTCGACAAGAGGAAAGTGTGCCATGATCGTATGTAAACGAGAGCCTGGCTCATAAATAAACATAGGCGAAGTTGTTAACCCCGCCTGAAGCCTTAGCACAAAAAATAATCTTTATACCGACAGAAGTTTCACATAATATAGTCGAGTTTGTCTTCTTCTTCTTTTATTTTTCGGTGCCATCTCTTGACTGGCAGAGCAACCGTCTGACGGTCGAAAAACGTTAGGTTAGGTTCCAACCTATCCTAACCCAAATTTCGGCTGTCATTGACGATCTCCGATAGCTCTTGACTTTGCGGATCGGAAGAGTTATTATTAATCTTAAATTCTTTATTGCACATTAATAAATAGTGTACAAAAGCGAACTTAATGCGAAGTCGCATAACATTTTCTACCATTTTAAAGAGTTCCGTGTGGCTTGTGTTGAAGTATTCTGCGAGATTTTGGAGTCATGATGTTTTTGGGCGGCCAGGTCTTCGGCGACCCTGTACTTTCCATTGCGGGATCAGTTGCAGAAGGTTATATTTGCCGTTGCGTATCATGTGACCTAGCCAACTGGCTAGCCTATTTAGATGAAAAATATACAGCATTGTCTAGTTAGAGATTAATAGTAACAGACAAGGAAACAAACGGTATTGTTATGTAATGCAAAAGATTTGATCCTTCAGTCATTGGCTATTTAGTTTTGTTAAATTTTTGACGGCTCGCATCGATTTAAAACTTGGAAATATTGGTGCGGATACATAATTTTACAGAAGCTACAAAATTCGCAGTGAGGAACGTTAGATCAAACAGTCAAAATATAAAGCATAAAATATTTCGAATTGGCTACCTTTAATCCGACCTACTACGGTTTTGCTCTGGAAGCCCGAAAGCATTCACGTTTGAGTAAGCAATCAAAAGTTGCCTCGCGAAAGAGGCAGGAGGAAATACTGTAAAGGAGGATAGTTCCATTATTGTACGCATGATAACGCAGAGCAAAAAAGAAAAAAAATCTCAATTTCTTCTTGTAAAATTATTTATGTTTCTAAGTATGTTCTTAAAAATCGTCTCATGTTGCAAGTCTTCCGTAAATAAAATAAAAAATAACTCCGAAACATGCCTGATTTCAAAATAATTACTTACTTTATAGATCACTGAGTTGTCTGTTTCATATTTATGGCTCCAGCAGCCAATTTACGGGAAAAGTTGCTACGTAGCTGTCTGCTACGAACGCCGTAGTGCATACTACGCCGTATTGCATGCTGCGCCGTAGTGTATGCTAAGCGGTAGAGCTTGCTACGCCGTGGTGCATGCTACACGGTAATGCTTGCTACGTCGTAGTGCATGCTACGCCATAGTGCATGCTACGCCGTAGTGCATGCTACGCCACAGTGCATGCTACACGGTAATGCTTGCTACGCCGTAGTGCTTGCTACGCCGCAGTGAATGCTGCACCAATAGTGCAAGCTACGCCGTAGTGCATGCTACGCCGTAGTGTTTCGGTAAGTCACTTTAGCTTATTAGAGGCTATTGTAGTATTTTGTATTTCGTAAACGGTTAAACTTACTTGTATTATGTCGGTGTAGCCGACTAGTTTCTACAATACATATACACAAATATACGAAATACAAAATTTGCAGTGCTTACGAAAGTTTAAGCTATTGTAGTATTCTTAATTTTTCCGTAACTAGAAAAATAAAAAGCTAACGGTAGGTTTATTTGTAAAAACACGTGTGTTACGTTCGAGCTTCTGTGTATACTCAAGGTAGGGGCACACAGGTGCATTATACATACTGCGTATGTAGGGAAAAGGTGCCACTACACTATACACTGTATAATATACTGTACTGTAGTTTATCCCGACTGTAGCAAAACCCAAAAGGGTTTTTTTTTATCTAAGCCTTATTCTGACCTCTTTGGCTCGTGCGTAGACATAACTTTTAATAACATTTTCTGCATACGCAGTCCTTCACTCATGCCAGAGATTTTTAGAAACTTCTCAACAATGAAACGGCAACTGTAACAGAGATATTAAAAAAAACAGAAGGCCAACTTCTTTTTGTTTAGATGTAGCTTCAGTTTACTGTCCATTTCAGTATAAAGAAAAATATCACATTTTATTCTGACTTAATAGGCAGAATAAAATTAAATACAATAAAATATATTTATTTAGGTTACACGTCTGTTTTTAAAGTGTATCCAAAAATAAAAGTCTTATCGTGTAAACACATATGGCGGAATGGGTAACCATAGACTACTTAGTGCTGTGATGAGTGAAGAGACCACTCGGCGCTGCAGTGCCTGGGACATTGTTTTAGACAAAACACATTAGCAAACAATGTTTCATACCTTTTGGTGACTTATGGAAATGTCACTTGTAAGTTTGAGGTTACAGAGAATTCGGTTTTCTGTAAAACAATATTAGTTTTACGATGAAACGGACGTATTATTACAAAAAGAATGGTATTGCATGTGATTACCCAGATGCTACAATAATGATCTACTAGCTATTGTGTGTGATTGCGTATTTTTCTTTCAGTAAGTGGTTTACACAATAAGACTTTTATTTTTGGATACAGTTTAGGCATTGATTTAAATTTATATTTTTCTTCTTCTTCTTCACAACTCATTCGGTACAGCAATATCGGAGAAAATGGCTGTGACACATGGGCTAACAGACAGACAGACACACGAGTGATCCTATAATAGTTCCGTTTTCCTTTTTGAGATAAGGAACCCTAAAAATATTACTTTGTTGATTTACACAAATATTTGGACAATACTCAAGTACACTTTCTACGCTTCTATTTTCTATTCCAGTGTGTGGGAGGAAAAAATCAAATTCGTATCTTGTCATGCAAAAAGTTGTCCTATATTGTGTAGGAGTTCCGGTGGGGATCATTCCGTTGAGTCTTGGGAAAGTTCGAACGGATTTCTTGCCTTGCCGCTTCGATTTGTGTCGAGATTTATATTGTGTCGTGTTTTTATTATGTGGGATTCTATTTCTGCATGTTTTCTGCCGAGTAGTTGGATCTTACATTTAGTTCTTCGTTTTTAGGAACAGTTATTTCTTGCCGAATTTTCTTGCCGATGGCTGTCGGGGTGCTATAGGTTCTGGGCAAGCCTCCTCCATCTTAAAAATAGTCCCAGACACTGCAGAGTCCGAGTGGTCACTTAACCCTTCTAGTGAAAGTGAAAGTGCCACTGGTTGCTGTATAAAACAGATCATTCCTTACTCAGATGCAAAGGCCTAAGCTTCATATCTTACGTACGAGTATATCGTCTACACATCATAGATCTAATACGTAAAACCACTCACTAACGTATCGGAAAACATTTTGAAGGAATCCGTGACTTATTTGGCACCCCACGTATTGACCTTAGCTGCTGCAAAACTGGAGACGTCGTCTGGATAAGGTCCCACATTAATGATGCCCTGAAACTCACCGGAACCAAACTTGAATTCTCCACCTACAAGTTTCTTCACCATTAAAACTCGGATGATGAATTAATTATAAAAAAAAAAAAGGGAAATTATAAGTCAAGCCACAAAGTTTTTTTTTGGCCACGTGATCAAACTTCTAATTTTATAAGTAAGCCACGGGAAAATAAGATAGCTTCTAATAAACTAATTCGTCTTTGTTACATCGCCAACTAAATATTCCAAAGAAAGCGTCAAGTAAAGTTCAACAATTATTTTAACTTGTCCACTGATTTATCTATTGCAACCTGATTTACTAACTCAGCCACCGATTTTACAACTCATCACCATTATACGTTTTACGGCTTCAACATAAGCTCCTCAAAAAAATATAATTCAAGCTTCAAAAGACAACCTCATATATTATAACTTAGCATGTAAATTAATACATCATATTCTTTTATTGTGAAAAAAGCCACTGTACGATTTGGGACTCGACAGCGACCAGCCATTTGCACCAATCAGAGAGCGCCATTTGATTCACGTACTGACGATTAGTCACGTGTATTTGTGACTACGTATCAGTTCCGTTTTTTTTACTCAATCTACTTCCAGAAAAATGATCCTATCGAAAAAAAAATACAGGCAGGTGCGCCTTTTTTTCCTCGTTCCGAATATGTACGAAACTTAATTTTGGCAAAAATGTCAGTTGCGTCTTTTTTTTCTGATGACGGCTGTATAATAATATCTTTATTTTAATTACTTTACGTAAAATAATGCTATTTCAAAGTACATGAATTGATTTAAAAAAAAAAGTATTTTATTTTGTTTCCCTTCAATAGTTCCAGGATATTTTAGTGGCCATAATATATTTGATGACTATTTTAGGTAAATTTTGACGATCAATTAATGTAGGTCGAGATACATTTTAAACGTACTGAGTAGGTACTGAGTTATAAAATTAGAAGCTAATTGAACAATTTTTTGGTGTCATATATTAATATTTTAGAAGTTTACTGCTTGAATGCATATTACAAATTTAGATGCCAAAAAATTACCACGATGCTGAGTTGTATTTAGGGTGTCTTACTTATAAGTTATCTAGTGGCTAAGATAGTATTATTTAGATGCACGTTGATTGTGGCTGACTTAGTAATTTAGAAGGCAATGTAGATTTTTAGAGGCGTATAATGCTATTAAAAAGAAGTCTGTTTAATTACAACCCAAAAAAAAACACTTTCCAATAAACACCAAAAATAACCGCAACGTAAACGTAGCTGTTCACCGTGGACAGAGAACATGACCTCTGACTTTGTGGGGTAAGTTTGTAAGAGTAGACCATTGGACAACAACAAAATCTCCACAAAATGCGAACGAACACTCCATTAAAAAAAGCCTTCTGTAAGG
This sequence comes from Zelleria hepariella, assembly GCA_949319315.1. Lineage (NCBI taxonomy): Eukaryota > Metazoa > Arthropoda > Insecta > Lepidoptera > Yponomeutidae > Zelleria > Zelleria hepariella. Next base: position 1,702,231 of record OX439388.1, read on the forward strand.
AAAGGCTTCTCGAGTATAAACGTGTATATACGTGTAACAACATAACATAAAAAGGAAAACTCTCGGAAGGCAATCTCCAATTTAATCTCCTGATTCGTTCTCTCTAAACAATATTATTACAACAATAACTTTAGTTCAAACAAGGTATTTAACATTTTAAACCCTTAACAGAAGCCACTAGCTTTGCACCCAACATATATTTCAAATGGATACATTGGAAAACGGACCCTATTTCTTAAACCATAAAGTCCACGATGAACGTAACTATAAATTGGCAATAAGGAACAATTTCGTTAGCCACGAAACTGGAAGCCGTCACGTCTTCAATATCGGAACCGTGTCGTCGCATAACAAAACGAATTGTGACCGAAATCTACCAAAACGGGCTGGAAGCGTATGACAAACTGGATTCAGCTAGTTATAAGCGGTGCGAGCCGGGCAAATCTGGTATTAGCATGGTAACCGATCGCCGCCGGGGTAGAATAATTGGGGTGTTTCGATCTTTGTTCTAGCAGTACCTTGTATAGGATAATCAGTGTATTGTTATTGAACTGGGATTGCCAATTGCATCGTTATTTCCGAACTGATCTTTCCCAAAATAATTGTGTATTTTAGATGATGATGTTGGTGATCAACTAACAGCGTTTTTAAGAAGTCTCAGTTTCTTACCTGCTGCTGTGAAAACTCTAATGGAACGTTAATAATTGAAGTCCAACTATATTGTACTGCCAGTGCTATCCCAAAAGTTAATTAGTTGAACTCAATAAAGGTAAGACGTTGATATAAGTGCTGGATATGGACGAGCCTATAATACAAAAGCCAGGAATGGCAGCGTTGACTGGCCACCATTTCAACAAATTATTTTAAAAATAAGTCTGCCTACGCTCACTCGAGAGTTTTTACTGTGAAAAATTTCATTCGACCGAGTTTTTATTGGATAAGTTGAGTGGAATAAAGGTGCGTTTAGACCACTCGCTAACGGTGAAGGAAAAATATCGTGAGAAAACCCGCGACTTAGTTGGCTCCACACGTATTGACTTGTCTTCTCTGGGGCCTAAGTTGTCAGGATGGTACAGGTGCTGGGCGAGCCTATCCCATCTAAACACTGTCCCAGGCACTTCAGAATCTAAGTGGTCACTTCACTCGTCTAGTATGAGAAGGTGCCACTGGACGCTCTATAAATCATCTCATTACGTAGATACAAAGGCCTATTTTATTGTACTTATTATCGAAATTAAAGTTTGTCTTTGTTGCACCATAATCGTCTTTAATTGGTAACAGTGGTCTATTTGATACTGGTATGTATCACTAACGTAAAATTTGCTATTCCAGTTTACTTTACAAAGCAGTGTATAAGACATATCTTTATTTCCCTGCAACTCATGCAATTATGCTTGTACTTAATAGTGCTTTAGGAAAAATAAAAGCTTTCTTTCAAACAAACTTTATAAGAAACTAGCTGACCCGGTGAACTTCGTATCACCTGAAATAGTTTGACTCTCCGCGTCAAAAATGGCGATTCCAATACAAAATGACCAATTTTTATTTCTTCCGTCTTTCAGCTAATCCTTTAACTTTTCCCATATTTCTTTGCTTTTAAACCTACCCTGAACTATGGTGAACTAAACAAAACAGTAAATATGCAAATCGGTCAAGCCGTTTCTTAGTTTTAGCGAGACTAATGCACGGCGATTCATTTTTATATATATAGATAGATAGATAGATAGAAGAAGAAGATAGAAGATAGAAGATGAAACAGTAATATTATGTACGCGTCTTTATTGGATAAGCACCACGCTCTCTGTCCCCTTTTTCTATTGATTCCAGAAGTTTATTAACCAAAGTTTCCGTTACCTTTTGAGTTTCTCCTTCTGCTAAGTTTCCTAAGTGCAATTCCAAGATTTCTGCGAAAGCCTTTTGAGCGTTTCATTACATTTTAAGGGAAGGCGGTGAAGTGTGAAGTAAATTAGCTACGTATATTTTTTTTAAATTTTATTTATTTAGGTCAGCCAGTAGCTAGTACACCAATGAAATTATAAAATAAAATGGGTAAGTGCCTAGCTTATTAACCGCTTAATTGGCGTAAAAAAAAATCCAGTACCCTCAGGGCGTCTATGAGCCGAAGTAATACCAATTTGTTAAGGTCGCCACAGCATGCGATTTTACATTTACATTAAAAAATTTAGAACTTAATACCTAATTAAACTACTTTTTACAACTTACTATAATACAATACAATATACCAATAATTTAGAGTAAAAGAATAAACAACTTATTAATTACCTGAATTTGGAAAATTGCATTACTTTGTGCCTAGAACATTTTTGTTGTAGTTTTCACTCTCCCTTAATACATTTTTAACTTTTTTCTTGAAAATTACAAGATTATCGGAGATACCTAAATGCCATTGTGGACCATCTCGCTTACACTTTCGCATAATTGCGAAAGAGAAGATAGTCATAAACTTTGACTGAAATACGAAAATCATTATTTATTATGTTCTTTAGAGCCCTTGCCCACGGCGACTTTTGATGCGAGGCAGAAGAGATGCTGTTGCGCGTTAGTATCGATACAGTCGCCACAAAAAGTCGCCACGGTGGTGTGGACCCGGCGTTTGTATGTATGTATGTTCGTTCGACGATAATTTCTGTAAATGTAGTCGGATCGTCATGAAATTTTGTAGGCACGTAAATGATGCAAAGAGAATTGTTAACTTCGAACATGAGCCAAATCGGTCTAGGCGTTGCTGTGATATGGGGTCGCGA